>CM055956.1:93000622-94200622 GCA_029490685.1 Schizonepeta tenuifolia
ATATTAGTGACACGAATCTTGGCCCATAAGTTGTTTCCTAGTTTGATTAGGACTAGGGCTTTATTTTGTGCTATTATAAATAGATGTTCTCCTATTATAATTTGTATCACATATTTGATCCCGTTTATCCCCATTAGTGAGATCTTCTCCTCTGCCCGTGGTTTTCTCTCAATTTAGGTTTCCACGTAAATCTTGTGTTCTTTTCATTTCATGTTTTTCGTTTCTACTTGTCTTATATTCATAACAAAGGAGCAAGACCTAATCTTCTCAAACCGGCCAAAGCTGAGCAGCCCCGACCGGCTGATCTACGGCTCTAGAGACATCGCGTTCTCGCCTCACGGCGACTACTGGCGGCAGATGCGGAGCATATGCGTGCTCCGCCTCCTCAGCAACAAGATGGTTCAGTCCTTCCGCCGCGTCAGAGAAGAGAAGACGTCTCTCATGGTTGAGAAGATCGCGGCAGTGAATCGCCGGTGGTGAATTTGAACGACGCGTTGGTATCACTGACGAATGACATGGTGTGTAGGGTGGCATTAGGGCGGAAATATGGGGAGGAGAGAGAAGGGAACACGTTTAAGAGTTTCTTCGGAGAGTTTCTGGAACTGTTAGGAACTTGTCTGGTCGGTGATTATGTTCCCTGGTTGTCGTGGACTAATCGGATCAACGGTTTGGATGCGAGGAGAGAGAGAGTGGCTAAACTATTTGATAAATTGTTGGAGTATGTTGTTGCAGAGCAAGCCGCAGATGGTGCAGATATGGATTTAGTGGACATATTACTCGAGTTTCAGAGAGAGAGAGAGCAGTAACAGCAGCTCCCCCGGCCCGTTGAAGATGATGTAATAAAAGCCCTGACCCTGATCCTTGTAAGATTTCACCAATGTCTGAAATTAAATTATATTCCTAGCCCTAGGTTTTTGTAATTTGTTGAGTTATAGTAATTAATAATGTTATGTTTCTTATGAATAGGACATATTTTCAGGTGGAACCGATACCACATCTGATGATCTAGATTGGACGATGGCGGAGCTGATAAAGAATCCGTCCGTGAGAGAAGTTGCGGGAAGCAAAGGCGAAGTAGTAGAAGAAGACCTAGAGAAAATGCGGTATCTAAAAGCCGCGATGAAAGAGAGCCTAAGACTACACCCACCGGTCCCATTTCTGCTTCCTCATGAATCAACTCGAGACACAAAAGTACTAGGCTATGACGTGGCGTCGTGATCAATGCATGGAGGATCGGAAGGGATCCGTTCTTGTGGGAAAATCCTGAAAAATTTCATCCGCACAGATTTCTTGAGACGAACATTAATTGACTTTAAAGGGTTTCATTTTGAGTTGATTCCGTTTGGCTGCCCCGGCATCGCATTTGCCACGGCTGTTTCGGAGCTGGCCTTAGCCAAATTGGCGCTCAACTTCCACTATGAATTGCCTAATGGAGGGAAAAGGGAAGATTTGGACATGAGTGAAGAGTGTGGAATTACTATACATAGAAAGCTTCATTTGCTTGTACTTGTCACTCCACGTGTTTAATTTTAATTTACTTATTTCTATGTATTTCTAAATTTCATGTTAAATTAATATACTCCCTCCGTCCCACTCAACAAGTCCCATTTGGGATATGCACATAGATTAAGAAAAAGAGAGTTAGAGGGTGATTAAGGTAATATTTTATTGTTGATGTTAAAGTGGGTTGAGTGGAAAAATACTGTACAATAAAGTAAACAACACTGTTCATGTTTGAGTGCGACATAAAGTGGAGTTTAGTGTGTTAATCTATGCCAAATCAGGAAATGAGACTTATTGAGTGGGACACCAAAAATGACTAAATGAGACTTATTGAACGAGACAGAGGGAGTACATAATTGCCGTTTTTCAATTATTTGTCTTTTATAGTCCGTACAATTTTACATTTTTTATTTTTATTTTTATTTTTAATTGCCTTGCCTTAAATATAACCCTAAACCTTCAATGAAATGTCACATGAATATGAAAAAAAAAAAAAAAAATACTCTCCCAACCTATACATGTATTCTAAAATGTCATCCTTAGCCAGGACATATCTTTTAATATATTTTTTTGGTAAAGAATAGTATATAAGTTTGTGTAACTAAATATAAGAAATGTGCACATTAAGTTAAATTTTGAATATTTCTGTTAAATACAATATCGTAATGAGTAACAAAAATATAAGAAATGATAGTATCACCCAATACAAATTTTGTTCAAAATTCAATTATCTATTACTTCTGAAAATTTTCCTTATAAACAACATTCATTGTACCTCAACTACTCTTATATTCTTTGTTACATGTAAGGATTTTCCCATCACTTTGACTTTGTACTCTCATTAATATGTAATCTGCATATCATACATGTACAAGAGAACTTTTCTAAATTAGTATTCAATCAATTAATAACTCTTAAAATAATAATTTTTCAGATTTTGAGTTGGACCTGAGTGTCAATTAATAATTTTGATAAATTAATAAAATAATAATTTTACGGAAGACCCTTATATAATATATGGTTCCTGCAAATTTATAAAAATTAATAATTTCTTAATATATAAAGATAAACAGGATAGCAGAGTAAAATATCAATTAATTGTTGTTTTTCTGTTGATATTTATATCAAAATGAATTTTATCTTTAACTTTTCTCACAACACTTAAAAACTCCAATGCCATCTTGTTTGTACTCACATAATGTCTTGCGTATTTGACATGACATGATTGTTTTTTCAACACCTCTTAGATGATAAACAATTGTATTTTTGGAATGTTTTCAAAAATCTTTTAGTTTATTTATTTGTAGTTCTTTCATCAATATGAGACATGGAACGTAAATATGTATCTTGTTCTAATGTTATTTGAATTAATTTAAAAATATGTATTTGTTGAATTTTTATTTATGCAATTATACATATATGTTTTTAAATTGTACACTTGCAATACATGCATTGTACATATATTAGTTGAATTTATATGTAATTTACATCCTTTAATTAATAAATTATTAATTTATTAATTAATTTATAATAATAATATATAATATAAAGATAGAATCGACCGAAATTCGTGTTTACTATTACACGCAAAATCATTAAATATTAAAGGAAATAAGAGAAGTTATTACTTTAGCAGTTGAATGAATCACAGTGCCGATGATATAGTTACAACTATTAATTAATATTGTAGTTAGGATAAATATGAGATATATATTGCATAAGAAAATGCGTGGGGTTGAATGAATCACAGTGCCGATGATATAGTTACAACTATTAAATAATATTGTAGTTAGGATAAATATGAGATATATATTGCATAAGAAAATGCGTGGGGTTGAATGAATCACAGTGCCGATGATATAGTTACAACTATTAATTAATATTGTAGTTAGGATAAATATGAGATATATATTGCATAAGAAAATGCTTGGGGCGCCACACACGTAGTACGTGTATATACTATACTATGATTAGAAGCATGCCAGAGTTCATGGCGGAGAATTGCAACACGAAACATTTTTTGATTATCTATAAATAGTAATATTCCTCTGCAAGCTAGTGAAGGGACCATTTTTGATTGGCTATAATAATGGGTAAGAAAAGTTTGGCACCGTCCGCAAAAGGATATGAATGTTAACTTCTTGTTATCTTATTATTAGGATATAATAATGCTTAATTATAATTAAATTAAAGTTCACAGTGGTCATTAATTTGATTAGCTACTTCTATAACATATTTATTGGAATATTCACTAGCTTAATTTATTTTAGAAATTAAATAATTGACGTACGTAGTTTTCTGCTCATGAATGATATATGTTTCTTGATGCTTTATGTTGTTGGAAGAAAACGGCTACTCCCTCCATTATACTCAATTTATCTACGTTTCTTTAAATAAATTTTTCACTTAATTTATCTACTTTCAAATAAGGAAAAAAATTAACTCTTCAAAATCCTTCAAAAATAATGTAACCTACCCACTTTCTATCTTTTTACTCTAATAATTAATCTTTGTGATGAAGCAATAAGTAGACAAATTGAGTGGAATTGAGAGAGTAGTATAATTTTAAAAACAAGCTAGGATGTATTATAGTTATTATTTCTTGAAATCAAGGGTTCTTTTTTTTTGTGGTCACAATATTTTAAATTTTTTACAGATAAACTCTTAAATATATTTTGCACCAAATTCACTTGATAAAGAAAATAATAATTAGATAGAGGTGCATGTCAAATTACTGGATCATGATAAAATTGGACCTATTTCGCAGTCCAAACATTGATGTTGGTAGCTGCATTTGGGGCCCAACCCAAAATGCAGACTTTTTTGGTCTATGTAGTGGCCCACGTTATATTATGATGTATTGGATGAACGTGGGTTGGAGCGGCCTGTATCCCTAATAAAGTTGATGGATTGCACAAAAGCTCTTCAGTTTCCTCCAATATTCGGCGTAAGAGAAGAGGTGTAGGGCTTTAACCACGATGCTGCCCAAGTGAAGAAGCATAATCGGGCCGTGTTTCGTGTTCGTGCCTAAGGAGTGGATCGGAGTGAGCGGTACATTTCTTGAAGGATGATACATACTTCCTGAGCATCCATAATGCTGAGATTAAACTGATGAGAACAAGTACAAATGGATGTGAGGGAAAGACAATTAATTCTTCAGCTTGTTGCTGCTGCAAAATCGACATCTTCTTCTTCAACTACTATAATGAACTTGTGATTCATAATAATATTGTTGGAAATGGTTTATAGTTAACCATTAATTGTGGATAAATATTGTTAATTAAATATGTATTATTTGATTAAAATATTTATTGGATGTTAATCTACGTCATGAGTAGATCAACGTGGTATATTTAATATCTCTAAACCGATTTCCGGTGAGTGAGATATTGTATGCTAAAGGTTGGATGTTGAAGTAGTAACTAACATATTATTAATTATAATAAATGTTAGTTGTCCCACATCGGTTATATGTGGATGATTTGACTAATATTTAAGGCTATGTCTGTATGGACTTAATAACTTGTTGGGTTGGTGTGTATGAATGTGTATGGGTGCTCGCGCACACACACGCGCCGCCGCCTTATTTTTTTGGACCAACTCCACAAGCTCAATTCTTTAATTGTTGAGCCCAATCCGGAAGCCCAGCCGTGTGAAGCCCATAGGTCCAAGACCTTTGGTCTCTGTAACAGCCAAGGCTGTTCACTTCCGCTGGCCACCTCTTCACGTCCAGAAACTGCCGGCCATGAATGGCTATGTTAATGAGACGAGCCCCTCCACATGTCCGAGAGCTGCTATACAAGGGAGGCATCGTCATTTGCATTTGATACTCAGAAAACGCAATCTGCACTCCTCTTTGCATAGCATAGCATTTCATACACTTTCGAGTTCAGTCTTCGTTCCAGTTCAGTTCGCCGGAGCTCAGTTCTGTTTGTGGTGCTACTACAGCCGAGACGTCAAGGTCGTTTTAACCTTTTGGGACGAGCCGCCTTACCGTGAGCACTACCGTGCGTATTCTCGTCTTGCGGGCAGAAATTCTACTTCGGACGATCTCTGGTTTTCCTAATCTCTGTCTTCAGTTTTCTTTGTAATTCTTACAAGTTCTGTTTCTGTTCAAGTACATCAATAAAAGAAGTATTATTTATTGATATCTACACGAGCAAGTACTCGATTCCTAACAAATATAATATAATGAGGCTTCAAATGGAGAACTTTTATATTTCTTCCAGCTGTGATGTATCAGTATTAAAAGAACTCTTTTGCCGGCCATGTGCACTAAAATTCAAATTTATAGGACAAAAAAGACGACAAATGCAACAAGAAGCATACAAATTAAATCAAACTGAAATTACTAGCTATATTATTACATGAATTAAGGTCTTTATCTAATAGAGCACTATAGGTCAAAATTTCACATGATTGATCTAACGTCAATGCAGAATAAAATAATAAACTCTTGAATCACAAGATTGGAATTTTTTTTATTTGCTAGAAACATTGGTGCCTTCTAAATCACACATTTCTTGCACACATCATCTTTCTATCCATCACATAACAAAGAAAAAAAAAACAAAATTTCATCAAAAAAAAGAAAAAATTAAAAAAATCAAAATAAAAGTAGGTACAGAATATATCTTTTTTCATAATTAATCACAGAAAATGAAAATCACACACACAAAACTTGATTTAGATGCAATGTATCAATTGACACCTAAATGTTCTTCAGATCAGAAACCTAGTAAAAGCTTTGACATGGAGTTAATTAGATGGAATTTAGATAAAATACTCATCTATCTATCTATATATATTATTTAAACAAAAATAACTTTACATAAAAAAAAATTATGTGACACCTTCCTCCGTTCCTATTTCTCTAAATTTTCAAATTTTCTGAATTTATCTTATATGACATGTAAACAAATCTTAACAAGATGAAATCTTAACGGCAATTTGCAACTTTTACATTTTCTCTTCTTTTTCTTATTTTAGTTTCCGGGTGATATATTAATAAACGGGTTAGCAAAAACAAGAAAAATAATTAACAACCTTCTTTTACTAATAATTTTATTATTTTTATTGAATAATAATTTTCTGTCCATTTTTCGACGGGTTACACTATTTTTATTTATAATAGCCGTGAGCCAAACTTTTGTTAAATTGAATTCGGGGATTAGTGTTTTATATATATAGGGTGAGTGACCACACCCTATATATAAAATGAGTTATAATATTAATGAGTAATGATATTCGGACACACTGTGGTCAGCCACACGCGCTAAAAATGATAATATAAGTTTTGAAAATGAAAATATATCCTAATTGGGAAGCATAAACCCTAGGGTGGAAATGTGATTATTACCATTTTTACAGTCAATTTTTTTTTTTTTCACGCGTGTAGCTGACCACAGTGTGTCCGAATATTATTACTCAATATTAGAGTAATTTACCACTTTATATCTTATTTGGTTTTATTTTAAGAAAAATCTGGTCAGAAACTATAAAAGTTCGAGTATCCCATTTCTTCTTACCTAAGGTATAAATTTATAACTAAAAAATGGAAGTTTAACATTTTATCTCATTTTATGTCTCATATGTTTTCGATTTTTTTTTACTTTAACTAATATAGTACTAGTATTTTCTAATCTGGCAAGAGAGAGAAGGATAATAGAAAGGCATATTAGGCTATCCGCATCGTTGCTCGATGGGGTGTGCTAGACGGGTACTCGAGCAGGGGGTGGCTCGAGGCAGGTGGAGCGGCGCGGCTCGAGTAGCGCGTGTAATACATGCGCGGGAGCCAAAAAAAAAATGCGGGCACGTGTTGGCCACGCGCCAGCGGGAAATTTTTTTTGAATGCAACGACATGAAAATGGCAGCCAACGGTAGGGATAGATTTTTTTTTATTTCATTTAATTTGCCTATAAATACACATTTTCATCTCCCTCATTTTCACACCTCTCATTCCTTTCATCCCTCAAATTATTTTCATCTCCTTCATTTCTCCAACAAATTCATCCAAAAAAAAATTATGGATCCCAACAACCCATTTTCGTCGGCGTGATTTCCCGACATGTTCGACGACATGTATGGTTTCACGGGGGCGGGGCTTGATCAAATCAACCTCAACACTTCGGCCTCCGCCAAATCGTACCTGTCGTTCTCCCCCGACATCGACAGTCCGGCGATAAACACCGAGGATCGCCTCACTTTGGTACCGGCGTCGTCCCAGCCCGCTGCCGGAGGAAGAAAAAAGAAGGGCAAGGGCAAAGCCATCGCCACCTCCGTTGCCGAGGAAGATAATGAGGTATCCGTCAAGGGCGTCAAGCGGTACAACTACACCGACGAACAAGCCATCTACTTGGCACGGATTTGGATGGAGGAGACCTGCAACTCCATCATCGGTTGCGACCAATCCGGCGAGAGATATTGGGGTGCTGTCCAAGAGCATTTCAACAACAAGTTCAACTTGGATCTCAACAAGAAGATGGTGAGGAGCTTCTTCGGCCGTATCCAGACCGCCGTTAAAGCCTGGATTATCGCTTTCCAGAAAGCCCAAGCTCGCCGGCAAAGCGGCGCCGATGACGGGATGATGATATCCGAGGCCCAAGCCATCTACAAGCAAAATACCCAAAGCCCTTCTTTCCACTATTTCACAGCTTGGTACATTCTCAAAGACAATCCCAAGTTCCTCCTCTCTAATTTCTCAGACGTACCATCCATGAAGAGGACGAAGACTACGGCGGAGGGCAACTATACATTTTCTGCGTCCCAACCCTCCGCAGAGGAAGCCCAGTCCATCGAAGGAGAAAGCGCGCCTCCCCGACCGGAGGGTCGAGATGCGGCAAGGGCCAGGGCAAGGTCCAAAGGAAAGAAGCCGGTCGAGGGGTCGTCCCAGTTCGAATCTATCATGAATCGATATACCTCCTGAATTACCCAGTTCGCCGAGGCCAAGCATGTGATCGCGTTGGCGTTGCGGGAATCAGCTCAAGAGAAGCTGGAAAATGCTCGGGCGAGACAAGAAGTTGTTCGGCAGAGACAATATGCCACGGACTTAAAAGTTATCTCCAGGGATACGAGATTTATGACGCCGGAGTAGCTCCATGTTCACAAGATGATGGTGGAGGAAGTGAAGCAACGGCGGGGATGGGCGTAGTTTTTTTTTCGTAATTTTTAGTTTTATGTAATTTTTTTTAATTATGTAGTGTTTCTTTTTATTGTGTGCGGCATGTAATTTTCCAATTTTCAAATATTAATGAAAAATTCGTATTATTTATTAATTAATGTATTTAAATTTATTTACAAATACATGAATTAATTTAATAAATGGAAATGAGGAATTGTTTAATATTGTGCTGGAGCACCCTTAGAGACCATTGGGATGCAGGGGTAGGGGTCTCTAAGAGTGCTCTAATGTTGGAGCACCTACCACTAATGGTCTCCAAGGGATGCAGATAGTCGTAGAGGGGAGAATAGGAATTTGGTAGGTTAAAGAATGGTAGTAAAAGTGAATTTACTAAGTTATTTCGAATGCAAGGACGTACTAATTTGAGATTGTTTTACTATTCAACTAGTGATTTGCATAAGGCTCAACACAGCGGCTGTCTCGTCCGCTGTCTCGAGACAACGCCGGCGACGAGACACGTCGCTGCAGCTCGGAGTGTCTCGAGCCTGTCCCGAGCAGGCGCGTGTATTACAGGCGTTTGAATTTATTTTTTTTAAATCGGCGCGTGCATTGCACGCGCCATACATAAAAAAAAAGAAAAATCTGGCAACGACTATGTTTTTAAACGGTAGAAGACGACTATATTTCTGCCGATTTTTTTTTTACCCACATTTTTATCTATAAACATTTCATCACACCATATTCACACCTCAAATCTCCATTTTTCTCCTACAATTCCATCTTTTTTTCGCATCAATTTCACATTATCATCTCGCAAATGGATCATAACAATCCAAAGTCGTCGTCGTGGTGCCCCCCTGAAATGGCGGACGACGGGTAATATGGAGGATATACCGGGGCGGGGCTTGATTCTATCAACCTCAACTCGTCCGTCGGCGAGTCCTTCCACACCATGATGGGCGACGAGGATAGTTCTTCGTTCTAGCCGGCACAGATCAAAGGCAAGGGGAAGCAACGACCCAAAGGTAAGGGGAAGACCGTCGCAAATGTCCCTCCACCTTCTCGTCCGGACGCCGACGCCAAACCAAAGAGGCGCAGTTACACGGTGGAACAAGGCACCGCCGCCGCCCAAATCTGGAAAGAGGAGACGTGCAACTCCATCCTCGGACGAGATCAAAGTGGCGACAAGTACTGGGGGCGTGTGGCGGAGAGGTACAACGCCATGTTCAACGACGACCTCAACACAAAGACAGTGAAGAGCTTCTTCGGCCGGATCTCCCACTGGGTGAAGGAGTGGATGATAGCCTTCGAGAAGGCGGAGAAGAAAAGACCCAGCGGGGCCTCCGACGACATGGTCAGGGATGCGGCCCAGGCGTTATACAGTGCCCATGAAGGGAGCACCTTCAAGCATTTTGGTGCCTGGGAAATTTTGGCTGACTACCCCAAATTCCTCCACCAAAAATTTCCCGACGTTCCGTCCATGAAGCGGACGAAGAACACGGCGCGCCTACACCTCATCTGAAATGCCGCACGGATCGAGCGAAGCAACAGAAGAGGAAAGCACGGCTCCCCCCCCGCCCACAGGAAAGGGAAAAAAGAAGGTGAGCGAGGATGCGGAGTTCGGGTCGATGGTCGACTCAAAAAATGAAAGGCTAAGCAGTATCATCGCGGCAAAGAACAACCTCACCGAGGCAATGAGGGAGCGTGCTCGGGCGAAACAAGACGCCACCGATACAAGAATCATCAACACGGATACGTCAAACTATACGCCGGAACAGTTGGAGCTCCATATGATGATGGTCATAGACATCAAACAACGTCGCGGATGGACTTAGTTATTTTTTTCCCTACAACGGCTATGTTTTTTAAATATTCTAGTATCTAATTTTTTTTATTTCCAGCAATGTAATTTTTTTTTTCTAATAATGTATTTTTTTTATTTCTAATAATGTATTTTTATTTAAATTAATGAAATTTTCAAATTTTCAAATTTTCTTATTAAAATTAATGCAAAATACAAATTCAGAAATTCCTTAGAGATACTCTTTAGAAACAGCTCCACTGCAGCTCACCGTCTCTATCTCCAGAAAATCTTTAGAGACACCCCTTAGAGACACTGCCACTGCAGACAGTCTAAGGCAGCTTTAATGGCAGAAAACAAAATTGAGTGAGACGTTAAATACTAAGACTATCTGCAACGGGGCTCGAGCGGGGGTGCTCGAGCCCGGATCGAGCACAGGGTGGCTCGAGAGGGCTGCGTGGCGGGGGGGGGGGGGGAGCTCGAGCACAGCTCGAGCACGGCGCGTGAAGGCACGCGCGGACAAAATTTAAAAAAATAAAAATAAAAAATGTTGGGCGCGTGTTATACACGCGCCAACGTTAAAAAAATTAATGGCAACGGGCATTTTTTGTTTCCGGCAACGGTAACTTGCATTTTTTTATTTTTTTTATTTTACCTATAAATACCCATTTCATCTCCCTCATTTTCACACCTCTCATTCCTTTCATCTCTCAATTTTTTTCATCTCCTTCATTTCTCCAACAATTTATCCCAAAAAAAAAATTATGGATCCCAACAACCCATATTCGTCGGCGTGGTATCCCGACATGTCCGACGACATGAACTATTTCACCGGGGCGGGGCTTGATTCAATCAACCTCAACACTCCGGCCTCCGCCGAATCCTACCCGTTGTTCTCCCCCTACACCGACAGTCCGACGACAAACACCGAGGATCGCCTCATTGTGGCACCACCGCCATCGCAGCCTGCTGCCGGAGGAAGAAAAAAGAAGGGGAAGGGCAAAGCCATCGCCACCTCTGCTGCCGCTGCCGCCGAAGATGACTCGGAACCCGTCCGGACCAAGCGGCACAATTACACCAACAAATAAGCCAACTACATGGCACAGATTTGGGTGGAGAAGACCTGCAACTCCATCGTCGGATGCGACCAGTCGGGCGAGAGATATTGGGGCGCTATCCAAGAGCGCTTCAACAAGAAGTTCAACTTGGAGCTCAACAAGAAAGCCGTGAGGAGCTTCTTCGGCCGCATCCAAACTGCCGTTAAAGCCTGGATTAGCGCTTTCCAGAAAGTCCAATTTCGTCGGCCAAGCGGCGCCGATGACGGGTATGTGATTGCCCAGGCCCAAGCCATTTACAAGGCTAATACCCAGGCACCTTCTTTCCGCTATTTCACAGCTTGGGACATTCTCAAAGACAACCCCAAGTTCCTCCTCGCCAATTTCCCAGACATACCGTCCATGAAGAGGACGAAAACTACGTCGGAGGGCAACTACACATCTTTTCAGTCCCAGCCGTCTGCGGAGGAGGCCCAGTCCACCGAAGGGGAAAGCGCGCCTCCTCGACCGGAGGGTCCAGATGCGGCAAGGGTCAAGGCAAGGTCCAAAGAAAAGAAGCCGGTAGAGGGCTCGTCCCAATTCGTATCCGTCATGGATCGATGTGGCGACCGACTTACCCAGTTCGCCGAGGCCAAGTATGAGATCGCGGTGGCGTTGCGGGAATCAGCTCGCGCGAAGCTGGAAAATGCACGCATCCGGGCCGAATATGTTCAGCAGAGACGTGATGCCACCGACTTGGAAGTTGTCTCCAGGAACACGAGATTTATGATGCCGGAGTAGCTCCAAGTTCACAAGATGATGGTGGAGGAGGTGAAGCAACGTCGGGGTGGGCGTAGTATTTTTTCATAATTTTTAGTTTTATGTACTTTTTTTTCGAGCATGTAGTGTTTTTTTTATTGTGTGCGGCATGTAATTTTTCAATTTTCAAATATTAATGGAAAATTCGTATTATTTATTAATTAGTATATTTTAATTTATTACAAATTAATGAATTAATTTAATAAATGAAAATGGAGAATTGTTTAATATTAAAGATAGAGCAGTTTTAGAGTACTTTTGGGATGCAGGGGTAGAAGTCTCTAAGACTACCTGCAGTGGTAGTGTCTCTAAGGTGTGTCTCTAAGGATTTTTTGGAGATAGAGACACTGAGCTGCAGTGGGGCTGTCTCTAAGGGCTGTCTCTAAGGATTTTCTGAATTTCTATTTTGTATTAATTTTAATAAGATAAATAGAAAATTTGAAAATTTCATTAATTTAAATTAAAATACATTACCACAAATTAAGAAAAATACATTACTAGAAATTAAATATTACATTACTAAAAATTAAATATTACATTACTAGAAATGATAAAAAAAAAATAGTACTACAATATTTAAAAAACATAGCCGTTGGAAAAAAAAAATAACTAAGTCCATCCGCGACGCTGCTTGACGTCGTTGAGAAACATCATATGGAACTGCAGC
Source organism: Schizonepeta tenuifolia (assembly GCA_029490685.1). Classification (NCBI taxonomy): domain Eukaryota; kingdom Viridiplantae; phylum Streptophyta; class Magnoliopsida; order Lamiales; family Lamiaceae; genus Schizonepeta; species Schizonepeta tenuifolia. The sequence continues at coordinate 93,013,567 of CM055956.1, forward strand.
TGCTCCGGCGTGTAGTTTGACGTGTCCGTGTTGATGATCTTCAAATCAGCGAGGTCTTGTTTCGCCCGAGCACGCTCCCTCATTGCCTCGGCGAGGTTGTTCTTCGCCGCGGCGAGGACAGTTATCCGATCATTTGTTGAGGAGACCATCGACCCGAACTCCTCCTCCTCGCTTTGCTTCTTCTTTCCCTTTCCTTTCGCCGCTCTCGCCGCCGCCTTTGCCGCGTCTCGTCCCTGTGGGCGAGGGGGAGCCGAGCTTTCCTCTTCTTCTGTTGGCTCGCTCGATCCGTGCGGCGTTCCGGATGAGGTGTAGGCGCCTTCTGCCGTATTCTTCGTCCGCTTCATCGACGGAACGTCGGGAAATTCTTGGTGGAGGAATTTGGGGTAGTCCGCCAAAATTTCCCAGGCACCAAAGTGCTTGAAATAGGTCCCTTCATGGGCGTGGTATAACTCCTGGGCTTGCTCCTTGACCATGTCGTCGGAGGCGCCGCTCTGTCTTTTTCTGTCTGCCTTGTCGTAAGCTATCATCCACTCCTTCACCCAGTGGGAGATCCGGCCGAAGAAGCTCTTCACCGTCTTTGTGTTGAGGTCGTCGTTGAACATGGCGTTGTACCTGTCCGCCACACGCCCCCAGTACTTGTCGCCGCTCTGATCTCGTCCGATGATGGAATTGCACGTCTCCTCTTTCCAGATTTGGGCGACGGCGGTGCCTTGTTCCACCGTGTAAGCGCGCCTTTTTGGTTTGGCGTCGGCGTCCGGATGAGAAGGTGGAGGGACGTTTGCGAGGGCCTTTCCCTTATTTTTGCCGCGTTGCTTCCCCTTGGCTTTGGCCGGTGCCGGCTCCGATGAGGGACTATCCTCGTCGCCGCCCATCACGTTTTGGAAGGACTCGCCGACGGACGAGTTGAGGTTGATGGAATCGAGCCCCGCGTCGGTGTATTCGCCGTATTGCCCGTCGTCCGCCATTTCAGGGGGACACCACGACGACGAGAAAGGATTGTTGGGATCCATTTCCGAGATGTAGCGAAATTGATTCGAAAAAAAAATTGAATTGTAAGAGGAGAATTGGAAATTGTATGTGTGAGGATGGTGTGAGGATGGTGTGAGTGGTGTGAGTATTTATAGAAGAAAATATGAGGAAAAAAAAAAAAAATTAAAATCGGCATTTAGCTGTTTGAAAACAACCGTTTGAAAACAACCGTTGCAAATTAATTTTTCTTTTTTTTTTATGTCTGGCGCGTGCAATGCACGCGCCTATTAAAAAAAACAAAAAAAAAAAAAAGTCGCGCGCGTGTAATACACGCGCTGTCTCGAGGCTGTCTCGTTGGCTCGGGACAGTCTCGAGACGATGGCTTCTGCACCGGCATGTCTCGTCGCCGGCGCTGTCTCGAGACACCGCTCGAGACACCCGGTGCAGATCGCCTAAGGGTAGAGCACCGAGATAGCCTAAATGAGGATAGAAACGAAATGGGGTGGGTGGGTCAACGGCGACTTTGCTGTTATAACAAAAAAAAAAAAAAAGGAAAAAAGAAACCCTTAGAATATGGTGTGGAGGAGGCAGAGAGCTGTGGAAGTCTGGAAGATCATCAACAAGAGCTTGGAGAAATTGCTGAGATCATACTGGTAAACTCCCTTGATTTTTTTTTTTTTGTCGATTTTGTTGCTTTTTGATTGATCATATGGCGTAAAACCATCTTAAAAGGAGTCACTAGTTGGGACACAACTCTGTCAGAATGTGATGTTTTAAATAAGCCTAATCTTAACCTGTAATAATAATACCATCCCATTTTTTGATACAGAGATTCAGGAACATGTTGAACTTAGAGCAGGATAAGTTTCTGTTACATCCATTTCTGCTGTTTTTAGTTGCCTTATTTTCAATATTTTTTCTCAAAAAATGGCTGTGCAAGAACTCAAGTAACAAAAAATTGCCTCCATCTCCACCAAAGCTACCAATCTTGGGAAATCTCCACCAACTGAGCTTGCTATCTCACCGTTCACTCCAATCTCTAGGCGCGAGATACGGGCCGTTGATCCTTCTTCATTTCGGCAGCAAGCCCGTGATCATCGTCCAATCAGCAGACGCAGCTAGAGAGATAATGAAACAGCATGATCTGATCTTTGCTGATAAGCCCCACAACAGGACTATAAGGCAGATGTTCTACAACTTGAAAGATATCGCGGCCTCCCCTTACGGAGAATATTGGAGGAAATTGAAGAGCATGTGCATTCTCCAGCTCTTGAGCAGCAGGAGGGTTCAGTCATTCAAGTTTATGAGAGATGAGGAAACAGCCCTTCTCATGAGAGAGATTGGTTCTAGTTGCTCGTCGTGCTTGCCCGTGAATTTGAGTGATTTGTTTGTTTCTGTGACAAATAGTGTGGTATGCAGAGCGGCTTTTGGGAGGAAGTTCGGTGAAGGGTTGAGTAGTGAGAAATTCTTGAAGCTTCTGAGGGAAATGTTGAATCTTGCTGGTAGTATAAGTATTGGAGAATTTGTTCCGTGGCTTTCGTGGATCAATCGTGTTAATGGATTTGATCGAAGAGTTGATGGAATTGTTGAAGAAGTTGATGGTTTCTTGGAGTTAGTTATTCAAGATCACCTTGATGGAGGTTTAGAAAGTGAGAGCGATGAGACATTTGTTAACATTTTGCTTAGTGTTTATAAGGATAATAGTGTTGGTGTTTCCATTGATAAAGACAACATCAAAGCAATTCTTTTGGTATTTTTCTCCTCTCTCTCTCTCTCTCTCTCTCTCTCTCTCTCTGTCTCATACACACACACATACACTTACGAACATAGGATTTAGAATTTCCAAATTTTCAGGATATACTTGCTGGTGGAACTGATACAACATCTGCAGCACTAGAATGGGCCATGACAGAGGTTCTCAGACACCCGAGAATATTAACCGACTTGCAAAAAGAAGTACGAGGAATTCTTGAAGGCCGACACCACATAACCGATGATGACTTGGAGAAAATGCACTATCTGAAGGCCGTGATAAAAGAGAGTCTACGTCTGCATCCTCCAATCCCACTCTATGGCCGGATAGCACGAGAGAACGTTAGAGTTATGGGGTACGACATTGCAGCTGGGACGATGACCATAGTTAATGCATGGGCTATTGGATTAGACCCTGCATCTTGGGATGAACCGAAGAAGTTTGACCCTCACAGGTTCTTGAATTCTTCTGTAGATTTTAAGGGTCATGATTTTGAGTTGATCCCGTTTGGGGCCGGGAGACGAGGCTGTCCGGGGATCGGATTTGCTATGGCAAGTGTTCAGCTTGTGTTGGCAAATCTTGTGCATAAATTCGAATGGAAATTGGCTGAGGGGTCAAATTTGGAGGATTTGGACATAACTGAGCAACCTGGTACTACCATTCATAGGAAACATCCTCTTATTGCTGTTGCAACTCATTGTTATTTGTAATAATTTAACATGTAATAGCAACAAAAACTTCAATCTACTGTCACAGTTTTTTTAGCTTATTACATTAATGATCAGTTAGTGTTTCTAATATAATATCTTATGTTACTATATTTTTGGGAAGATATCTTATGTTATTTTAAATCTAGTGAATACCAACCTGTAGTTTTTAATTCCAATTGGGATTAGATGAATGCATGTGAGTTTTTGACATGTTATATTAAATACAAATATAGAACTCTGAGATTTATAATTTAAATACTAATAGTAAGCAGAAGTCATTAGTTGGCAACACTGTGTCAGAATGTGACATCAAGTTTTGTATGTTAGATCCATTTTTCTGGGCCCAGGGGATTTATGATGTGCTAGTTGAAAACAGAAATTCAAGAACTTGCAAAGAAATGTTGACTTTTCATCCATTTCTGCTCTTAGTTATCAGCTTATTTTCATTATATTTTCTCAAGAAATGGCTATGGAAGAAACCAAGCAGCAAAAGACTGCCTCCATCACCACCAAAGCTTCCAATCTTAGGAAATCTTCACCAGCTAAGCCCGTTGACACACCGTTCGTTTCAATCCTTAGGTGCAAAACACGGGCCGTTGATGCTTCTTCTCTTCGGCAGCAAGCCAGTGATCATAGTCCAGTCAGCTGATGCAGCTAGTGAGATCTTGAAAAAGCATGATCTGATCTTTGCTGATAAGGCTCATTCCAGAACCACGAGGCGACTTTTCTATGACTTGAAAGACATATCAGTGGCTCCGTATGGTGAATATTGGAGGAAGTTGAAGAGTTTATGTGTTCTGCGGCTCTTGAGCAGCAAAATGGTTCAATCTTTCAATTTCATTAGGGAGGAAGAGACTGCTCTCTTGATGAAGAAGATTGACTCGTGTTGCTCTGATTGCTCACCTGTGGATTTGAGCGCGTTGTTTCAGCTTTTGGCGAATAATGTGGTGTGCAGAGCAGCTTTTGGGAGGAAGTATAGTGAAGAGGAAGCAGGGAAGAAGTTTATGATGCTGCTGAGAGAAGTGATGCAGCTCTTGAGCAGCAGCATTGGTATTGGAGAGTTAATTACATGGCTTTCGTGGATTAATCGTGTTAATGGATTTGATCGTAGAGTTGATAAGGTTGCAGAAGAAGTTGATGGTTTTCTTGAGCAGGTGATTCAAGAACATTCTGATGGAGGTGTAGAAAGTGTAAAGGCTGAGAATTTTGTTGACATTTTGCTTAGTCTTTACAAGGATAATAGCACTGGTGTTGATATTAGTAGAGATAGCATCAAAGCCATTCTTCTTGTAAGCTCTCTCTCTCTCTCTCTCTCTCTCTCTCTCTCTCTCATTTTGCAATGCAACAGGATATACTTGCCGGTGGAACTGATACAACATCTGCAGCTCTAGAGTGGGCCATGACAGAGCTAGTAAGACACCCCAAAGTCTTAAAGAAGCTGCAAAAAGAAGTAGTTGAAATCATGAAAGACAAACATGGCATAATCTATGAGGATTTGGGGAAAATGCAGTATCTGAAAGCCGTGGTGAAGGAAACTCTACGTGTCCATCCTCCAATAACGCTATTGGCACGAGTAGCACGTGAAGATGCTATGGTTATGGGCTACGACATATCAGCTGGAACGATGGTCCTAATCAATACGTGGGCGATTGGGAGGGAACTGGCTGCTTGGGATGAACCGGAGATGTTTCATCCCGAGAGATTCTTGAATTCTTCTCTAGACTTTAAGGGACTGGATTTCGAGTTGATTCCATTCGGGGCCGGGAGACGAGGCTGTCCGGGGATAACATTTGCAATGGCTAGTATTGAACTTGTGTTGGCTAATCTTGTGCACAAATTTGAATGGAATTCGGTTGATGGGGAAAATTTTGATGATTTGGATGGTAGTGAACAGCCTGGTATTACTGTTCATAGGAAATATCCTCTTGTAGTAGTTCCAAGTCGTCGTATGTAATGTGTGGAGTTTGTAAGAGCATTTACAGCAAGGGTCTAGTAAGATCTAGGTCTAAGCACTGGGAAGCGTGATTTTAATGATTGGTGGTGTTGAGTTAGACATAGGTTGATTTCTCCACATCAATGGGGTTGAGTAAGACCTAGGTCTAAGTACTGGGAAACGTGATTTTAATGATTGAATAAATTTTATTTTGTTGTTTTTTTTATTTGTAATAAATATTATAAAAACTAACTTAATTAAATTCAGAAATTAATAACTGACAATTTTATTGAATTAAAAAAAAAAGACAATAACTAAAAAAAATACAATAATTAGGAAATAAATAAAAACACAATAACTATTCGCGGAGTGGACCAAAACGTGCCCAAATCTCTTCAATCATATCCTCCATAAGGCGGTCGTGGGCACGTGCATCCTGAATTTGAGCTTGTCTCTCAATAACTTGGCGGAGTGGCACTGGCGCCCCTTGATGGACTGGTGCCCTGTTCACGTTTGCATCGCCCCTTGCGCTCGATTCAGCATGGAATTCAGTTGCCCTCGGTCCTTCATCTTCAATTATCATGTTATGCAGAATGATGCAGGCATACATGACATCACATAAATGCTCCCGAAAGAACATGCGAGCAGGGCCCTTTATGATTGCCCAACGAGCTTGCAGGACGCCGAAAGCCCTTTCAACGTCTTTACGCGCAGCTTCTTGCATCCGAGCGAATCGCTGTCTCTTCGGATCTGTTGGCGCATTGAGCGTCTTTACGAAAGAGGCCCACTTCGGATAGATGCCGTCGGCGAGATAATATCCCATACGGTGCGAGCGGCCGTTTGCAGTGAAAGCGGTTGACGGCGCTCTACCATTGATGACGTCGGCGAAGACAGAGGACTGATTGAGCACGTTGATGTCGTTCAGACAACCGGCGACACCAAAAAAAGCATGCCAAATCCACAAATCTTGGGAGGCGACAGCTTCAAGGACGAGGGTTGGAGATTTATTTCGTCCAGTGTACATTCCTCTCCAAGCAGTTGGACAATTCTTCCATTGCCAGTGCATACAGTCGATGCTTCCAAGCATTCCGGGAAAGCCATGCGTCCTCTCGTGCAATGCAGTGATCCGAGCGATGTCAGCCTCATTTGGCCGCCTCAAATATATGTCGCCGAAAGCAGATCTGATGGCCCGACAGAAATTCTTGAGGATGACATTGCCCGTGAAATTGTCACAGTGCAGATATTCGTCGTACTGATCGGCTGCTCCACCATTGGCTAGTTGCCTCAGAGCAACGGTGCACTTGACCCAGGGGTGGAACCCCAATCTTCCAGTGGCATTCGGGTGTTGCTGAAAATAATGCTCCCGATCCTCAAGAGTTTGAGCAATTCTCAAGAATAGGCGCTTGCTCATTCGAAACCGCCGGCGGAAGACAACATCACTCCATATAGGGTGGTCGACAAAATAATCCCGTCGGAGGCGTTGTTCGGCCTCCTCACGATTCCGGTGGAGGTATGTCCTCGTATCCTGGTCGTCGTCGTTAAACGAATCAGACTCGGCCACTATTTGGTAAAGCTCCCTGGCTCGCTGCAAACGTTGGCGGCGTCGCGCCTCCGCCTCTTCAGGATTGTAGCTCGCATCCGGCCAACTCATATTTTTTTTTTTGAACCAACAAGTGAATTTGTATGATGAGGAATGAATTAGATGAATTGATGTGGTGGTGTGGTATGGATAAATTGATGTGGTGGTGTGATGGGATATATATAGTGAAAAAATGGGAATTTGTATGATGTGAAAGAGTAATTTTGTTTGTAGGGAAGATTGGATGAAGAAAGAAATTTTTTGGTGTGTAGAATGAATGAGATGAAGAGATATATATAGTGAAAAAATGGGATGTAGCCGTTGGGATGTATTTAATTTTGTTAATATTATTTTTTTTTCAGAAAATTAAAAAAAAAACGGACCAATGGGGACACGCCACGTGTCCCCATTTTTTAACGTGGCGGAGTCGAGGGAGGAATCGAAGGATCGACCTCGCGCTCGACACCACCATCGACACAGGGGGTGTCGATCCCCCCACAATGGTGATCGACACAGGGTGTGTCGATGTGGGGGTGTGTCAAGCGGCATCGACACAAGATCGACACCCCCCTTTAGCACTCCGCTGTAAGTGCTCTAATAACTCGTCGATTTCTCGGTTATATTTTCATCGTTACAATTTTGATGAGGCCATCTATTCTCTTCATTAGCTGGCTGGCTATGAATTTTTTCATCTACCCCATTCTTATAAAATTTGATTTGCCTAATATAACCCTCTTATTATGTTTATTTAAAAAAATAATAATATTAATTATATTTTGATTGAAGAATCATAATTATATTAGAAGTCTAATCCTAAATTCTACAAAATTTTATATATATAAAACAAAAGAATTAGTCAATAAAGAAATTATTTTAAGCGCGCAGGAGGAAAAATATGAAACTTCATAAGAAAAGAATTAATTAACAAATAAATTATTTTGAGCGCGCATATATGGTATGAAAATTAATATTACTAATTGAAAAGAATTATAATGATATTAGAAATCTAATCTAAAATAATTCTTAATTGCAATATTTTTTGGAGCAACCACATTAATTCTCTTTTCTAAGTGGATTTTTCTAGAATTTTGATTTGTATTTATTTAAAAATCCTACTTTTTTTTAACAACATTACAAGGAAATTTAAATACCGCGTGACCTTAAAAAATCCTACTTTTTAGTTTAAACTTGGTGTATCTCAATTAATCATTAATTCATACAATTAATGCAAAAAATACGTTACAAAATTAGAATTGAAAAAACAATACGCAAACTGTTACTTTATTCTAACATTTTGATTTTAGTGTTACAAGTATGATACATACACCTTTTAAAACACACACACATAATACATACTCCCTCCGTCCATGAATCATATCCCCATTTGGGTTCCGACACGGAAAATAAGAAAGCTGATAAAGTTGTTTTGAGTGGGGTAAAAGTTAGAATGTAGGGATAGTAGGATAATGACAAAAAAATAGTGGTAATGACAAAAAAGAGATGATATTGACAAAAAAGAGGTGGTATTGACCAAAAAGTGGGAATAAAGTTGTTGTGATGATAAAAAAGTAGGAATAAAGTTGTTGTGAGGTGGGACCACCAATAGCAAAGGATAGTAAATAAAGGAAAAGTAGGAGGGTATGGTTGTATAAAAAGGTAAGTAGGGATTTAATTCATGGACAAAAAAATGTGGGTAAGTAGGGATTTGATTCGTGGACGGAGGGAGTATATACTTTTTTTATAAATAGTTTTTTATTTAATACTATCTCTGGTCCCCAAGTTTCTTCCTATCTTTCATTTTTGGGATGGTCTCCAAGTTTATTCCTAGCTATTTTTGGACACTACCCCACAACAAATTATTATCTATTACCCTTACTTTATCAACTTATTTACTTAAAATACCACATATGACTCAATATTATCTCAATTAATTAATATATCACTACCTTCAATGTGGGACCCTTTCTCCACTCACAACAAATTTAATCACTTTTTTTCTACTCTCAACTAACCCAATAACTTTTTCCTTAATACCCGTGCCACTTCCTCCTAGGAAAAGAATTGAGGACCGGAGGTAGTATTAATATATTTTAAATTTAATATTTTTATTTTCATCCTAACAAAATATATTCAAGTCATAATATTCATCGACATGCTAATGTGGCAATTTAATTTTTTTAATATTATAAAATATCCAATATAGCATTTTCTAATTGAATTAATAACATAGTTTTAAAGTTTTGAACCTAGCAATTAATATATACGTTACAAAACAGTAATCATGCCAATGAATTAATTTATTTCCAATTTGCATAATATATTGTGTCTATACCAAAAGAAAACTCACACAATTTAATTGCCTTTCGATGTCCTTCATTTAACTTTATTGTAAATAAGATTTATTGTAATGACATGGATCTATTCACGTCGAATGACATATGTATTAAGGTGGCTAAATTGAAGATCGAGAAGGATAACAAGGGCTAGCAGATGAACTATCTCTGTTGCCATGCACTCTCCAAGATGACAGCTATAGGATCTTCAATTTCCTTTCAGTAAAATGTGATATTAAATGTTACTACATAGAATTCTGCATGATATTTAGTTTCTTAACAAATGCATATTGATTTGATCATGGTGAATCCAATTGCTGATCTTTCGGCCCAAGACGACATGTGACAGAAGGTTATGGGGTTTTCGGATATTATTGAGTTCGTTGTTTTTCTTTTATTAGGTTTGTCACTTAGATATATACTCCTTTTTCCTTATGGGGTTTTCCTTTTAGATTTTATCTATAAAAATTTTAGTGGAATTTTTTAAAGTATAGTTTTATTATATCCGGAATTACTTCTTTATACCTTTTCTCTTTTCAGTAAAACACTAATCTTATTGCATATTGATTTGACAATAGTTGTGTACATAAGAATTTATATTAAATAAATAAATGTGTCGTGCAAAATTTTGATTCTCAATTTTGTGAGAGTCGTTTTACTTTAGTTGACGGCATCCATGATTACATGTATCAAATAGACCATCATTTTAATGCGACAGACGAATTATGATTTTCGTTTTTAAATTCTGTTATTTTAAAAATGATATAGTCATCATCAAATTAATTATTTTTTATTAATTGTATAGATGTCTATGATTCATCAATTTTAAGTATTTAAATGTATTAATGCATAATAACCGTTCACTAGGGATGTGCATCGGCCGGTTGGTTCGGCCGAACGACCAAATTTATGAAAACCGATAAATGGACCGACCAAAATCATTTTGGACTGGGGCCGAGCCGAATTTTTTTGGGACCAAAATTGAAAAAAAAAAAAAAAAATATATACGAAACAGTGTATAGTACAGTATCATCACATTTAGTCATTTAGCTTCTAAATTTCAAGTTCAAATCCAAGTCCAACATCAACATATTACATAACAAGATCCACAACATTACAAAATATCACAAATAAATAAGTCTTAGGACAACATTCTTCAAAGTTTAAAGTTCAAATGAAATAACATAAATATATAGCTTCAATCATTTAGCTTCTGAACTCCATCAATCCTTTATTCCTTCAGCTTTAAATCTCCATGGCTTTAACATTTGCATTGTGCCTTTTGCCTCCCTTCTTCATTTTTAAACTTTGTGAAATGAGCCCACACATTCGATCCAGGCCTTCCGCTCTTTTTTCTCTTCGAGGTTGTTGTGGTCCGAGTGGATTCTTTTGGAGGGGCGGTGGCATTTCCTTTTCAGTGTTTGGAGTGGTATCATTCGAAGTTGTAGAGGGATGTGGGATTTCTCCATCCTTTTGATTTTCAACCATTTATCTTAAGGTTGCACAAAATGTTCACTTATCAGAAAATTACCCCAACTGATATGTTCAGTCCACCAATTACTCAAACATAAATTCTCCTAAAGTAAGTGTAATTTTAGTTGTGTGCTTCAGCAGGTTACCAAATCAATGAAAACTAGACGTCAATTAACACAAACAAGACAAAATTCCAAGTCACTACAATCAGCATAGCTTGGTAATCTTGTACACACGACAATGAAATAGAAAAGCATAAAACATGTGAGAGCAAATGCTTTCAAGAAGTAAAATGTTAAATGACCAATATAAAGAGTAGAAATAATTAAGAATATATACACATATATGTGAGCGTACAAACAAAAGTATAAAACACATGCTTCATCCTAAAATGGAAGAATTCAAGATTAAAAAGAGAGCTCTGCAAACACAGCTTATAAAGAAACCTTGAATTAAAACAAAATTGTAAATGCATCAATTATAAACTTGCAGATCTCAATATGCTCAATTTCACCGAAGAAAGAAAATAACTCGTGAAATGGAGGAGTGGTGGCCTTGGATGGAGGCGGAGCCGCGGAGCGGAGGACGGAGGTGGAGCCGCGGAGTAGAGAGAACAAGAGATTAGAGAGACTGAGAGATCGAGAGATTAGAGAGTGAGCGGCGGAGAAAATAGAATAGGTAGGGTTTTTTTTTTTTACATTATATTATATTATATATATTTAATTCTTAAGAAATCGGTCGGTTCGGTCCCTGACAGAATAAATATATGAAAATCGAGAACCGAGCCGAAAACCGAAAATTGTCAATTTCAAGAACCGATCCAAAATCCGAAATGTCTAAAAATCAGGCCGAAACCGGCCAAAACCTATCGGTTCAGCCGTTTTTTTTCGATGCGGTTCGGTCCGTGTACACCCCTGCCGTTCACACTATAAATATACAGATTTATTGTATATATCATATTAACATCCAATCAGTTGCAAATTTATTTAGACTAAGTTTGTCTAGAAAAAAAATGTATTTGTGGTGCAGGTGATGTTAATTGATGGTTAAAAATTGGTGAATTATCAATCCATACACGTCTTTTTTTAATTAAACATGATTTTGAGCTGAATCAGATATCTTTATATCATTTAAGTTATTCATGTAATAAGCTAATTAACTCCAATTATGCACGATTTGAGTTTCTCTTTGAACATATACTTCATTCCACATAATCTATAAGAATTCAAAATATTGATTCAACGAAAATGATTTGGGGAAGGGCGACTGGTGAGGCTATCAAAATATTTCACGTTATGATTTCTAATTAAGTCCGCTAGGTATAAATGTCGATTTGCCATGAAACCAACGGGTCGGCCATAATCGATCGAGAAAAAGTTATGTTACAACCCATTTTTTTTAAAATCCGAATACATGTCCGAGTGTGCTGGTAATTAGCATGTTGTATTACCCAAATAGTAATACTTATTTTTATTAGAATTAGGATATGGAAATTCTGATTAAGGTTCAACAATATTTAATGTGGTGGGTATTTGATCCATTGTTATTCATAATCAAGTGTGATAGGTAAGGATGACAATTTTGCCAAAATGGACAAGCCGATCCAAATAAAACGAAAAAAGAGGGTTAGGACCGAAAACTAAGTTTACCCCCATTGATATTAATATATTATCTTCTTATTTTTTTTTCTAACAAATCAAAACTAAGTATACTGAATATTATTATTATGAAACATTCGACCTTTTATGAGACATATAATCATTTATGGTAATAATTCTATTTAATTATTTAATTGGCACGAATATTACGAAGAAAAATAATAAAGGGTAGAAGGTGTGTTTAAAGATTATTAAAGTAAAATACAGTGAGTATAGAGAGTAAATATTGAAATAAAGTGGGTAGAGAGACTGAACAATTAATGACATAAAAAATGAGGGGAATAATAGGATGATAGGTGTAAAGTGGGGTGCTTAACAAACTAATTAAACCCTAACCATTCCCTAATTATTTCTAAAAAGGGAAACATGACAAGAGTAACGGGCCATCCCAAAGAGAAATACTCCCTCCGTCCCTGATATATCTTCATAGGAGGGAGTGACACGGAGATTAAGAAAAAATGTTGATGAGTTGACTGTAGGTGGATAAAAGGTGGTTGAGTTTGTATTGATTGGAGAAAGGATACCACATTGAAGGAATGATATATTAATTAATTGAGATAGTGGTGAGCCATATGTGGTATTTTAGGTAAATAAGCTGATAAAGTAAAGGTAGGGAGTAATAATTTGTTGTGGGATGATGTTCAAAAATAGCTAGGAAGATATATGGGGGACACCTCAAAAAGAAAAGATAGGAAGATATATGAGGGACAGAGGGAGTTCAAGATTAGATTAACGGGGACAGAGGGAGTATTATTTTATGCATATGTTTAGTTTGATTTATTTTGGTTTCTTGCAGATAAAAGAAGGTGAGAGAAATTGAATGAAGCCCATATTTTCACTTGAATTCTTATCATTGTATGTAATGTAACAATTCTTTTAGTGATTTGTCGTCGTACTATGAATTTAAACAAATTATTTAATTGTATACTTAAAATAAAATGTTATAATGTTAAGTGACTCTGTCGAATTTCGATGGGCTGCATACTAATATTACAAATATTCAACCTTTATCATGTGATGTTATTTGTTAATTTGAAGAAAATAACAGCCCACTACCCGACTTATGCGGATAACCGAATTGTAACTTGGAACCGTATAATAAACCGTTGACTTTAAAAGTTGACTTTACAAAATTATAAAAATACAAAAGGCTTGGCTTCAAGGAAATCGAGGAAGCTTCGTCAACTTGTCTTCATTACCCTAGCTTGATCGTCTTGGAGTCAAAGTATGAGGACTTTGGCCCCGTACTGCGAAAGCGTTGATTGAGACTAACCGCGATAGGTTTAGTCGAAGCGTGAAGAAAGATAAACCCCAATGAGTTGTACTTGGATTAAATATACAAACATACATTTAAATGAAAGGGGAGATGACGATCTGAATGATCGTCATCTAAAATATCTCCGATGCCAACACACCTCCATCTCGTCCGTCACTCAACTTGTTTTGAAAAGAAAATATTTTTGGGCTGAGTACCTTTGGGACTTAGTGAGGTCCGTGCCCCTTTTTTGAAAAAAAATATTTTGCACAAGTATTTGAAAGATATAGCATGCTCACATTCATATACAAAGGAGATACTTGAAAAGAAAATATTTTATCCCATGCATATACAAAAGCATTTTATTATAACTTTGTCGGCACTTAACTCGCCTACTGTGTTATCTTCCCCTGTTCTTCGAGTGGGGAACCACTCCCACTCTCCAAACCGTCATAAAAAACCTTATGCACACTACCTTGGGGTGATCGGATCCCAAGGCCGATCGTAATAACATTGGCAATAAGCAAATTCATAATGGTAAACACGAGTAGAGAGCATAAAATATTTTAGCATGCATTTCACTTTTTCATAGAAAGCAGTTAGGGCTTATTAACCCGAAATGTTACCTCCGTGGGGCTTATAACCCACAGTTTGAAAATATGAACCCACCTCTTGTCTTGTCGTACGTGGAGTATCCTCTTGCGTCCCTATTACTTAGTGTCTCCTACAAGACAATTTATATACTTAGGCATTTATACTAGACAAGGTTAATTATCCTATTAACCTAAAGATCAACCTATTTCCGATCTTTATCATTTGGAGTTGAGAATCCATCAAGGCATCACCTTGAGGTTTTTAACTTAGAGAAATTGGATCAATGATCCTTTGTTTAAAACATGCATATTAGATCGTTATTCAAATTAAAACTTGATTTTGAAAACCATGTCGTGCCATAATATATCATGTCATGCCTCATCGTGATTCATATAAGTAGGTATGTCACATTATTTATCATGTAAATCATTCATACTATACTTATGCAATTAAAACATGCATACATGTCATATCTTTAATCATGTCATGCTTTAACATATATCTTTAAGCAATTAAACACATATAGCATCATATAACTTAGTTAATTAATTTTAATTAATTAACAATCATCATTAACAAAGTCATGAACAATTGATCATATAATACCACGTCATTAAGCTTGGATAATTAATCTAATTATGATTAATTAATCACATAATTAATACTATAATTAATTAATTAATTAATAGTAATTAATTAGCATACATTAATCAACATGCTTAAACAAATCATACTTAATCAAATCATATCATATAAGTTCATGTTAATCATCATATCATTTAGTCATAGTTATATCTACACATTGTTCATATAACATGCATCATATAAATATCACATTATCAATTACTTAAGTATTTGACCTTAATTAATTAAATTAATTTTCATTAGTGGGTCAAGGACCCTTGATTAATTTAACTTAGTCAAGTTAATAAAATCATAAGTCATATATGGCCCGTAGGCCCACTTAACAAGCCCAAACAATTTTAGGGATCTCATTTGGACAAATAAGAGCACATATAACCAAACAAGGCATATGGCCTTAGACTTAACACATTTAATCAATTAATAAATTTGGCCCATTACTTAAATCCTATTGGCCTAATCCAACATGCAATTCTACTTGGACAAGAGATAGAAAGACTCAAGTCCAATTACTTAGAAAATAGACAATTAATTTATAAAAACTATTTTTACAAATTAGTAATTTATGAATAACTAATACATTGGTGTTAAGAAAATATATGTATATATTATTTTGTGAAAAACGTTTTTATATAATAAAAATTATAAAAAAAAAAAATTGTGAAAATTATTTTATTACACAAAAATTCAATCGGGCTTCGTAAAAATAGCAAACGACCTTTGGTCGATTTGCCCTTTTGAACTAACATCCTAAACTGACCAAATTACTACTTTCAAGTGGTAAAAACTATTTTGGAGATACTTCAATTAAGCAAAATACGTTTCTCGGGCAGATTGCAAAATGCTAGCTTTTTTGGAAAATTTCTGAAAATTTCTGCACAAGGGTTTCACAAGAATTCATATAGGATGCATCACTTGATGAAAAATTGACTTCTTTAAGTATCTAGAAACCTTGAGATGTCTACTTTATGATTCTAAAAAGAAAAACATGAATATCACGAAGAATCAAGGAAATAATAGCTGATGAAATGAAACTGTCCCGTTTTACAAGGGCAATGGATAGTTGAGTGTGTAGAGGGAGTTTCGCTCTAAGAAAAATTCTGATTTTTGGATATTTTATACTAGACATAAAGATCTACAACATGTTAAAATTTGAGAGTCATCGGAGTTCATTTGATAGGGGTTTTGCCTTGTGCCCTAATTCAATCTTACAAGGGACATGCTGAAAATTTGTAGCACTTATAGATCTAACATCCTTGAACATCAAGCTTCATAAATCAAACACATAAGCTCTAGATCTAAACGTGGATCATTCTTTGACATAAATGTCTCAAATTGAAGGCAAAATTCAACATGCAATTCATCTGAAACACGCATAGAGCATAGATAAACTTAGATCTCAAAGATTCAAACAAGAATCATCTAATAGCTTGAAGAATCAAAAGCTAAACCTCTCTCTCGGCCTTTATCATGCTTCATTCTTAACATGCAAACATATCTATACCACCTAACATGAAAATCCTAAGAGAAATTTGAAGTAGAAATACAAAAGATGAGTTTTAGGAATTTCTACCTAGCTTTCCTTCTTCTCTCCCTACTTTCGGTCCCTTTCCTTTGTACCCTTCTAAATTCTTGATGGAGCTCCTATTCCTCACCTTGAGCTCTCCTTGGTAGTGTAGAGGTGGTGGTAAGAGATGTAAGGAAAGAGTGTGGATGGAAGGAAATGGAAGCTTGGTGCCTTGAGAGAAAATGGTGGAGAAGGAGATGGGAATGATGAATGATTTATGGAGGTGTGTGTGCTGGCAAGAGGGAGTAATAAGGGGGAAAAGTGAGAGGTTTCTTGAGTGTGATAGTGGGTGTGTAGGAAAGTGGAAGTCATGCATTGGCCAATTTCAAATAGAGAAGACAAAAATATTGTAGACATAATTATGGAAGTTCTTTCATGGGATTTTTTGTGCAAGTTGTCATCCCTGTGTTCTCTCCCTCTCTTCTTCCATATGCATACATCTCCCTCTTTCTCATAATCTTTATCTTTTATTTTATTTTTCTCATTTATCTTATTCATTCACTTGCAAGCAACATCTAACACTTTATTATTTTATCTAGCATTTGTCTTATACTAATAAACTCACTTGCAAGTAATTACTTATACATAGATAATGCACATTCAAGATCACATTTTATTCATCTCTTTAAATTATCCGGGTACGATTCCTTTGATCGACGCGTAGTCTACTTAATCGAGCTAATGAATTAAATAGCAAATAAATGCTAATGCTCGAATAAAATATATCATGCAAATATATCATGTAACGTGTCATGCTTATACTTGAGCTCGTTTGTAAATGTGAGGAATGCATTTATTTGAAATCGCAAATCGAAAACTCTTTTCACTTTATAAACAAAGTCGTTATCTTGTTAATAATGAAATATTATTTTCTTTTAAAACTTCGGGAATACGGACCTATATTAAAAGTTTTAATTTATTCGGGTTTTTCCTAGACCTGTTTTTGCGAGGTGTTACAAAAATAAAATAATATAAAATAAAATAAAACTAATTAGTAGATTTTTTGGGAGAAGAAAACTAATTAGAAAAAAAAAAGATAAATATTTAGAAATCGGATCAATAATTTGTGCAATTCACATAACTATGGATCCCTATAGATTGAAAAAGAGAAGTTGTGGAAAATTTCTTTGTCAATTACTGTCTGTAGTATATATCTTCAGCAAAGTAATTCTTATATGTGCATTACCTATTCTAGAATTTTTTTTAACACTTTAGCCTGTATTTGAAGTTTTGCAATCTCAGGTTGAATCATTTTAGGGTAGTGGCTTTAATTGGATTATGCATTAATAGAAAAAAAATATTGCAAGAATATTGCGTGTTTCTGTGGGGTAAGAAGTATAAATTTGTAAAAATAAAATAGTGTTTGTGAAATTGTATAATCTTTTTCATCCCTCCCAAATTACATATTTTGCTTTCAATATTAGAAAACATTGCCATACACACACATTTTTAAAATAGCCTTGTTCAAGTGATTAATGATTTTCTTTTGCTCAAATAGCCCGTAAATTATTCAATTTTTTTCCAAATTCTGGTTTAGCAACCGTAAGTCCGTAACTTCAATTTTGTCCAATTAAATACCATACTTTCAATTTGTTTTAATGTGCAACCGAAATAGGGTTCCGGCGACGTCAAATTAGGGATTTTTTCACCGTGGCAAAAAATGACCAGGCTGACGCTTATGTGTTATCCCTCTGGACAAATAAAGTAAAGGGTTATTGGCCTCTAAATTACCAAACTTTTTCCAAATTCCCGAAATGCAACCGACAGATAAATTTTGTCCAATTAAATACCATACTTTCAATTTGTTTCAATGTGCAACCGAAATAGGGTTCCGACGACGTCAAATTAGAGATTTTTCCACCGCGGCAATTCGAAAACGGCGACGAAGTAGACACAGGCAAATGGTTTGCAAAATCAAGAGACCTTTTGCGAATCTCACAACTTAAGAATCATTAAATCACGTTGCAACCACAGACTTGTTGAAAACCACCGCCTTTTACTCTCATGAGGCCGCCATTCGGTGGAGGCGGTTTTGACTATCGCCGGTTCACCGCTGCTGATTCATTGATTTTATCGTCTTATTTTGGCTTTGTTGAGAGATTACGATATTTTGTGAAAATTTGAGATTTGTTTTCTTGAGTTGAATTATATCTAGGGGTGGACAGAAATATCGAATTTGCCGTATACCAAAGTTATTGTACCGAAAATATGTCGAAAATACCGAAAATATCAATATACCAAAAGTTTCAATACGGGATGATACCGTACCGAATATTTTTGGTACAATAACAATACAAATTTTCTTATACCGATGGTATACCGTACCATGCCGAAGATTCGGTATATACCGAAACGGTACATACTGTAAATTAACGGTACATACTGAAATGCCGTTAAAATATACTCTCTCCGTTTACAAAGTAATGCCCTGTTTCACCTCTTTTTTTTTGCACACCAAGTAATGCTGTGTTTCGTTATTTTTACCAACATACCTTGTTACTTTATTAAGATTATTACCCCTTGTCATTGATGACCTACCTCACATCAACTTTATTTCTACTTTTTTGTCATCCCAACAACTTTATTCCTATTTTTTGGTAAATACCATTTTTTTTTTGTCATTACCACTGTTTTTTGTCATTATCTCACTACCCCTACTTTCTAACTTTTACCCCACTCAAAATAACTTTATTAGATTTCTTAATCTTCGTGCCACCCACCAAATGGAGCATTACTTCGTAAACGGATGAAGTATCTCATGATATATATAAAATATATTATAATTATTATAATTTATAAATAAAACTAAATTAATACCTAAAATTTATGTTGGTTATTTGATTTTCAATATATTATTTAATTTTCGGTATACTATTTAATTTTTGATATATTATTTAATTTCGGTATATCGAACTAGAACACGGTATACCGACAAATGGTATGGTAATGGTATGATTTTTTCCATACCGAAAGTTTCGGTATGGTATATGGTATGACCAAAATTTTTCGGCACACCGTACTGGTCCACCCCTAATTATATTTGTTTTTGTACAAACTATACAGTATCTTGTCCTGTACTATTTGGTTTGATTTAGCGTTAAAATTGGAGCTCGAGTTAGATCTTCTAATTAATGAGGGCATTATGTTAATAGATTTCCACGCATTGTGAAGGGTTGTATATGAAAGCAAGACTTTTTTATTTATATACAATTGATATTTATTTCACTATAATTCTCCTATCTGAAATGTTTATTATTGCATAATTATTATTTGTCCAATTATCTCAATATCATAGATTATATAGTGTGTTATAGATTACAGAAGATTATATAATCGGTATTTTATGAGATATAAACTAATATTCACAATCGAGACAACTTGGACGAGTTGTTGGTTTAGATTGTAGCATAATAGTATTAAATAGTTTATCTTGACTATTTATTTATGCTAGTACGTTAATCGTATTGAAAGGATCACAGTGAGATTAATTCTCTGTTCTGACTTATTGAGAATTAAAGATCTCGGTGACTTAAATAGTCTTAACCTTAATTGGGCTTATTAGTATGAATACGTGTCTGACTATTGCTTTGATCTATTATAAATGAGGACTTAATAGTGATTTGAAATTTCGTATTTTGGGAGGTTAGCAATTCTTATTTGATATTGATAGAGCTGCATGCATAATGGGATGATGATATCTTCTCGAGGAACTTAATAAGTTTATCGTATTAAACCCTGCAGGTGGAATTAGTTCCGATACGATAATAAGTTTAAGTGGTAGCACTCGAGATAATTGTTTATTAGTGAATAATTAATTGATTAATTAATTGCTATCAGAAGTATTTAATTAATTAATGGATATTCGAGAATCTTAAACACGGGTTGTCTAGGTTCAATGAATGTGAGCAGTTATTTATCTATAAATACAAGGCTTATAAGACTCATTACTTACTTGCATTCTAAGCAATAAAACCCTAGAGAGAGAGACTGTGAGCCGTCGCCCATAGCAGTGAGAAGGAGTACTAGGTCGATCCCATCCATCGTCGTATTCCAGACGGGAACAGTTCAGAAGGTCAACTCTGGAGTCGTTGTGCATCAAGTTTGCAGGTATTCCGAATAAACATCCTATGATTGCAATTAAATACATAGGAGCATGCTAGGTATGAATTTTGTATGTGTTTGTTAGATATCCATAATTGATCCGTGAGTGGTAAACGAATTGGTTTTTGTTCGCCTTTTAATTAGCACAAATTATCCGCAAGTGTACGGTGTGTGTATAGATAGTGGCAAGCAAGGTCGTATCCACGGAGACTAATTTTCAACTCTCATGATTACTATTACTATGTTGTTCAACTCTATTTAGACTAATCGGAAATTGAGATGATTTACTAAAAAGGAAATTTGACAATTAAGAACAAGTAAAGCAATTAGTAAACAAGGAAAGATATGCAAAGAACAAGAGATAAAAGGGTCGATTCTAGGGAATGCTTCCACTCGGCAACAATGATGGTCTAATCCTATTAATAAACTTAACCAATTTTAATCCAAGACATGAGGAACAATCACACAAGTAATTACACTCCACCTCTCGATGAGAATGCAAAAGTAGATAAATAAAAAACTCTCTCCGGTTAGGACTCGAGGCAATCAATTAACTCCAAAAAGAACACGGAGATTAAAGGTTCCTATGCTTGCAAATATCTCCACTAGGTCTCAATTGCATGCATATTGATGATTCTTGCATTCAATGAACATATAAATCGGCTAAGACTTTATACGAACACTTGGCATGTATAGAAAAGTGGCCTACTATTCTAACATGAAAAATGAAGCACCAAGGACCACAATCATGAAATGAAAGGCAAAATAACATTAATAGATCAACACCATCATCATTATCTATGAGGTTTAACAATTCCCTAGAACCAACTAAGTAATTTAGCTAATAATGTTCATAATCAACAAAATACCAAAGTCAAGAGAAGAAAACATCTTAAATACAAGAGAATAGGAGTAGAGAAATCAAATCCTAGTCTTGAATCTTCAATGTTGCTCACTTGTCTCCTTCTTCCCCAAGCTCCAAGCTTCAACAATGGTGGAAAATGGAATAGTGTGTGAAAAAGTGTGTTGGTGTGTGTAGGAGGTGGGTTTGTATGATGATGGATCGATAAGGTTTGTATTAGAAGATGTATTTATATGTTTTTGGAGTGGAGAGACAATTGTTGGAAGTAGAAATCCGAAATTAGGAGTAAAATTGGTGAGAAAACGTGTTTTGGGTGAGAAAGATGCTTGTCCGCTCTCTAGACCGCTCCCATTACACTGAAAAATTGGGCTCGCGAGCGGTCATACCCCCAGCGGTTTTGCCCGCTTTGTAGACCGCTGTGAAAGCCACTTTTTCTCTTATGTCCGCGCGGACGTGGAGTAGCCCACTCCGAACTGTGCAATATTTTAGTTTTGGCTCGTTCTTTCTCGTTTGGACTCCGAATTGACTCCCGTTTCTTTCAATGGCTCCGTATTGAACTCCTCTATCTCATTCCAAGCTCCTTTTACTCTAATCTTAACTCCATTTTCCTGAAATTAAACAAAAACTAGAAAACAAGCGTAAAACCGACACAATTTACGTATACAACCAAATGACATCGAATACAACCAAAACAACGTGAAAAATCCATGTTTGTCAGTTTTCAATAACCGGTTCCTACAGTTGGTATCAGAGCCCTGGTCTATATATTATGGCTCTGTCGGATTAACGAACAATAAATCCATATAATTAAATAAAATCTGATTTTATTTACGTATATATATGCATGCATGTTCGTTGTCTCGTCGTGGATTCTTTTATTTTCTGTTGGTTTGCCGGCTTGGCCGTTTTTACCACAAGAAAATCCGTGGTTAGATTAGGATTTCAGTTGTAAATTGTTATTTCGATTTGTAATTGTTGTACGGGTCGAGAAACAGAGCAAATTTGCAGAAGGAGCAAGGTCGACGACGGCGTGTTGCTTTCACGCGCTAGGTTTCCACCGTGCATGGCGAGAGACGGGCTGAAATCTGACTCGTTGGAGCTCATGCTCCGACGTTTATGGTGCCTGTCTCAACCTGTGCATGAACGGAAGGAGGGCGTGACGGCAGGGTACTGCAAAAACCGCGACGGCGCGTGTTTAACACGCGCAGCTCGTTGCAGTGGCAGACCTGCCATGGTGGTGGGTCAGCTGGTTCGTCGTGTTCAGCGAGGCGCGAGGGTTTAACCCTTGTGTCCGGTGGCTGAGCGGTGGGAGCGGTGGAGGCGATTTGATCGCCATCGTTGATGGCTTTTCTTCTCCGACGGCGAATGGACGGCAGCAGCAACAGCAACCAACAACAGCGGCGAGCAATAACAGCAGCAGGTGATCGAGGCGACGGCGGCGGCGAGCGCTGGAACGGCTTCAAGCCGTGCGACTCGTCGCGGCGTTGTCACGAGCTCGACGGTGGCGAACGGAGCTCAGCAGCAGTGACGCGTTTGTCCTCCTTCTGCCCTTGTTGTTCTGACGGCGGGGGTGGATGAGAGTGAGGACAGTGATGGCGGCGTGGTGGTGCTGGAGCTTGGGTTGAAATTCCGGCGACTGGAGGGGCTGCCGACGGTGGATGTTCCCATGCGAAACCCTAGGTTGAAAACCTAGGGTTTTGGACGTGTGGGTAGCCGCACGGTAGGGCCTTCTGGGTGGTCGGATTTGTGATGGAAAGATGGGATATTGATGATCTCGTTCCTTCTTGGGCGATTCTCCAAGGCGACGGATATGGAAAGACTTGAAGACGAAGACTTCTTGTAATAGATAGTCTTAGATTTTATTTCTTGTTTTATTTTGTAATAATTTAGGCAGGTACAAATTATCCACGACGAGACGACAATTTATTTATTTTATTGTAAATTGCATGTCATGGGATTTAATCACCTTTAAGGTGTTATTATTTCTAAAAGCATGATATAATTTGTAATTATTTGAAATTATTTGCGTTTAGAAATTACATGCTAGGATTTTATCGTATTATTCTAAACATGTTATGAATTCAAGCGAGCATGATTTATTATGTGAGTTCTAGAAAAGCATGTTTAGTTATTCCGTGTTTTACATGATTTGCATGCGAAAACCTTTTGAAATTAAAATGACTAAGCCTGTTAAATTGATTTTAATAATCAAATTAGACCTCCACAAATGGTTTTAGACGAATTAAGTTGATGGGCTCGTGTAAACGTCCACACGATCGTGGCTTGCATGGGTTCGGTTAACTTATAGTTTTTTGTCGAGTAAAACTTCTAAAAGTATTTTAGTCTCATGAATAGTGGGAGTTTTGCGTGTAAACGTCCATACTATCGTGGCTTGCACGTATTAATTCTCACATATTATTTTAGGAGAGATTAGAATAAGATAATTAATGAAATTGTTTACAAGGAGATGTCGTTCTAGTAATTGCATCAATATGTGGGACAATTTTGAATTAGTTAAATTGTGGTCTGTGCTTAGATATTATCTCGAATACAACTCCCCATCGGAGTCCCTTTTCGAGATGATATGGTCTAGTAAGGTTCATTTATTAATTTTATTTGTCATAAGGTTAACTTGGCATGAGATAAAATTAAAAACTGGGTGTTTGGTTGAGTGGTGCGCACGTAAACGTCCACACTATCGTGGCTTGCGTGTAAATCACTTGAGCTAATGAAGGTTTCATTTAATATTGTTTTATCAAAAGGTTACAATATAAATGTTACGAACATTTTGTGCAATAATCGTGACTTATGTGCGTTTTGAATGTTTAATTTTTTCAGATATGACCGTTACTCTGTTGTTGAATGTGCTTACTGCTAAGCCGCTTACCGGACCAAATTTCTTGGAATGGAAGTGTAGGGGTGTGCATCGGCCGAACCGGACCGATTAAACCGGCCGAACCGATGGATTTTGGCCGGTTCGGCCCGGTTTTTATTTAGGTCGGTTTTCGGCCCGGTTTGTAAAATCCTAAATTTTCGGTTTTCGATTTTCGGCCCGATTTTCGCAAATTTGATCGGTTAGGGGCTGAACTGACCGATGATAATTATTAAATAATTAAATATATTTAATATATCATAAATTATAAAGGATTAAAGGGCAAAAACCCTAACCCTAAGTTGTGAGGTTGTTGAGTTTGAGTGTTGAGCGGCGCCTCCTCACAGATTATCACTCAAGTCTCAAGTCCTGACCTCAGACCTCTCACGTCTATCATCTTCGACTTCGAGTCTTCGACATCCTGTCATCCCACCCTATTCCATCACCAACACCTGCATCGCACCGTCGTTCGTTCCCCAACACCTGCATTGCCGCCGGCCTCTAGCTCGACCCCTGCATCGCCGCTGACCTGTCCAACACCTCCGCAGCTCAACCCCTCCGCCGCTGACCTGCAACAGCTCAACCCCTCCGTCTCCTGACCTCCGCTGACCTCCGGCGACTCGCACCAGGTATTCTATGCAGCTCTTTAAATCTGTCTATGCATCAGTTAGTTAAATCAGTTCTTTAAATCTGACCTCCGGCGATTCTTCCCTTACTGGTCGAGTTCCTCATCTCAAGCTCTCTCTTCGGAGTATGGGAGATATTGGAAGTTTCTTATCCAACAAGATTCTTCGAAGAGTTTGATATAAGGTCGGAGGGAAGTCTCAACCCCACCTCTGATTTGATTGCATTTTAGATGTTTAAATCAGTTCCATGATGGTTTATTTCGATTGATTCCTTCCCGCCTAACTCTCGGTTTTAGTTCCCGGGTTTGACTTAATTCGTATGTAATGTGTTCTTTGTTAAAAGACACAAGAATTAGCTAAGATTTCTGTTTATGAGTTTTATCTTAGATTTCTTCGTAATGACACAAGAATTAGCTAAGAATTCTGTTTATGAGTTTATCTTAGATTATCTTACACATTCATGTCATGGCTGAAAATTGTTGTTTTACAGATAATGGCTGAAGAAGGTATTTTAACTTTTGATTGATTTCATTATTCTTTTAACTTGTGATTGATTTGATCATTTATATTTTTTTTCTTTTTTGTAGCTTTGAAAAGTCTTGGCATTGTTGAAGGTAAAGAGATGATTGCAAATGTTGAAGCCATGGAGATTTAAAGCTAAAAGAATAAAGGATTGATGGAGTTTAGAAGCTAGTTGATTGAAGCTATATTTATGTTATTTCATTATATTTGTACTTTGAACATTGAAGAGTGTTGTACTAAGATTTATTTATTTGTGATATTTTGTAATGTTTTGACTTCACTGACTTGTGGGTTTATGTTTATTTCTTGTTATGTAACTTGTTTATTTCTCTCTGTTTTTTTTTATAATATCGGTTAATGGTTAACTGGCCGAACCGACCGAATTTTTTCGATCGGCCCAAATTCGGTCCAAAATTTTTTTCGGCCCGGCCCCGGTCTAAAATATTTCTGGTTGGTCGGTTTATTGATTTTGGTAATGTGGGTCGGTCGGCCGAACCGACCGGCCAATGCACACCCCTATGGAAGTGCAATTTGGGATATGTCCTAAATGCCGAAGATTATCACTTCGTACTCACTACCCCTGCACCTGCAACTCTCACTGCAGACTCCATCGATGCTCAGAAAGAGGAGTCTAAGAGGTGGCATAAGGCCAATTGTATGACGAAAGCCTACATGATGACCACTATGACCTCGGGGTTGCAGCAGCAGCATCAGTCTTTGGACACGGCTGCTGCAATCATGACAAATCTTGAGGAGTTGTTCGGTGAGAGTGACCGTTCTACCCGATTCGAGATCCTGAGGCAAATCATGAGCTCGAAGATGAAGGAGGGCGCGTCTGTGCGCGAGCACGTGCTTGGAATGATCAATCATTTCAACGAGTTGGACGTGCTCGGTGGCGGTATCATGGATGAAGCTAAGGTCGACATGATACTCCACACTCTTCCCAAGTCCTATGAGAACTTCCGCCTTAATACAATAATGATCAATAAAGTGTTCACTCTCAATGAACTGCTCAATGAACTTGTTGCGGCGGAAGGAGTTATGGGAAAGAGTCTGCAAGCTCTTGCCTCTTCTTCAAAGGGTTTCCATGTTTCACCGAAAGGTGGAAAGAAATGGAAGGGCCCCGCGAAAGGCAAGAAGGGCGAAGGAAGTAGTGGGAGCAAGAGGCTTGGCCCTACCGGCGGCATTAAGAAGCCAAAGGAGAAGGGTGGAAAGTGCTTCAAGTGCAAGAAATCGGGACATTGGAAGGCTAACTGCCCCCTGTTGAAGAAGGCTCAAGGTATGTCTTCTGCTCTTGTTAATGAAATATGTTTAAGTTCAAGTTCTATCCATAAATGGGTAGTAAATACGGGCGCAACTGACCATATTTGTTATTCCTTGCAGGGGTTCCTGCGGACAAGGGAAGTGAGTAGAGGAGAGTTGAGCGTCGCCATGGGAACAGAAGCGAGAGCGGACGTTGCAGCCATAGGCGATATTCATTTATCATTTGAGAATTCAGTTTTAGTTTTAAGAGATGTTTTATATGTGCCAGACTTTCGGCGGAACTTGATTTCTATGGTTAAGTTGTGGAAAGACGGATATTCTATTCTTTTTTAGGGTTTTGCGACTTTTATGAAAGATGATAAGATTATTGGTTATGCAGATGTTGGTGATTCTCTTTATACTATTTACTATTCACATGCTATGAGTTCTTCAAGTAATGCTTTAACTGTTAACCAAAGAAAGAGATCGAATTCTTCTCAAGAGAATCAAACTCTTCTTTGGCACCTAAGATTGGGTCACATCGGTCTAAGGAGGATCCAAAGATTGGTTTCCGATGGAGTCTTGGATTCATTCCAAGTTGATTCTATCCCAATCTGCGAATCCTGCATAGAGGGAAAGATGACGACTCGGCCTTTCAAGACCAAGGGGTATAGAGCCAAAGAAGTGTTGGAATTGATTCATTCCGACTTGTGTGGACCTATGTCAACTCAAGCTCGTGGAGGGTACGAGTATTTTGTCACTTTCATTGACGATTACTCAAGGTACGGGTACATCTACCTGTTGTGCTACAAGTCCGAGTGTTTTGAAAAGTTCAAACTATTCAAAACGGAAGTAGAGAAGCGACATGGAAAGAGTATCAAGTCGTTGCGATCTGACCGCGGCGGCGAATACCTCAGCAACAAGTTCAAAGAGTACTTGTTGAAAAGTGAGATTACATTTCAATTGACTACACCTGGAACTCCCCAACATAATGGTGTGTCGGAGATAAGAAATCGAACACTTCTAGAAATGGTTCGATCTATGATGAGTTATGCATCTGTACCTATATCATTTTGGGGATATGCTTTGGAAACAGCGGCTCACACGCTAAACTTGGTTCCTTCAAAGTCAGTGCCTAAAACCCCGTCCGAGTTGTGGTCCGAGCGCAAGCCTAGTCTTAACCACATCTGGATTTGGGGTAGTCCGGCACATGTCTTGAATAAAGACGCTAACAAGTTGAGTCCGAGAACCAAGGTGATGCTGTTTGTAGGCTATCCTAGAGGAACAAAAGGTGGCTATTTCTACTGTCCTAAGGATCAGAAAATCGTTATTAGCACCAACGCGAGATTCTTGGAAGAGGACTATATGATTGGCCATAGGAAGAGAATCGACATCATGCTTCAGGAAGTTAGAGGGAAAAAGGTGATTAATGCTCCAGTTGTGCAAGACGAGCAATCGTCTGAACCTGCACAAACCATTAATATTGAATCTGCTATAGAGCTTCGTCGTAGTGGGAGGGTAACTCAAGGGAAGTTGCCTAGTCGATACACTCTACTTAATGAATCTACGGATTCATCAGAATTAGTTGTGATCAAAGAAGATCCCTGGACTTACTCCGAAGCACTAGCAGATCCGGATGCTCTTGAGTGGGAGGCGTGTATGATTGCCGAATGGGAATCTATCACTGCCATGGATGTATACCAGAAGTGCGAGCTTCCTGAGGGCTGTGAAGCCATAGGATGCAAGTGGGTATACAAGAGAAAGAGAGAACCGGATGGAAAGGTTACAGCCTTTAAGGCAAGACTAGTGGCGAAAGGTTTCACCCAAAGAGAGGGAATCGATTACGATGAAACGTTTTCACCAGTAGCCATGCTTAAATTCATTCGAATCCTTATGGAAATGGCCACCCACATGAATCTCGAGGTTTGGCAAATAGATGTCAAAACCGCATTTCTGAACGGGTATCTTGAAAAAGATAGGGACATCTATATGCTACAACCTGAAGGATTCATCAAGAAAGGTGAAGAGCATCTTGTGTGGAAGCTAAAGAAGTCCACTTATGGACTTAAGCAAGCTTCACGATCCTGGAACAAACGTTTCAACGATGTTGTCCAGAGCTATGGCTTTGTACAATGTGAACATGAAAGTTGTGTTTACAGGGTGTGTATAGATGGAAGTCTAGTATTTCTAGTGCTTTATGTCGATGACATTTTGCTCATTAATGATAATGTGAATGTATTGGCAAAGATTAAGGCATGGTTATCCCAGCAGTTTCAAATGAAGGATTTGGGAGAGGCAGCATATATTCTTGGGATTAAGGTCGGTCGTGATCGATCTAAGAGAATGTTGAGTTTGTCTCAAACAGCCTACATTGATATTGTATTATCGCGTTTTAGCATGCAGAATGCTAAGAAAGGTTTCTTGCCTTTCAGACATGGCGTTCATCTATCTAAGGCGATGTGTCCTACGTCACCTAAGGAGATAGCTGACATGAAGATAGTTCCTTATGCTTCGGCTGTGGGAAGTCTCATGTATGCAATGCAGAGTACTAGGCCCGATATCTGCCAGGCCGTTGGCATGGTGTCTAGATATCAGGCTAATCCAGGTCAGGGTCATTGGATTGCTGTAAAGTGCATACTCAAGTACCTTAAACGGACTAGAGAGTATGGACTGGTATATCGATCCGGTGATCTGATTCCGGTAGAATATGTAGATGCTGATTATCAAGGAGATAAAGATCAGCGGTTTTCTACTTCTGGCTATGTGTTTAAGCTGGGAAGTGGAGCCATTGTGTGAAGAAGTGTGAAGCAGAAATGCATTGCATTATCTACTATGGAAGCTGAATATGTGGCTATTACTGAGGCTGCTAAAGAGGCTGTTTGGCTTAGGAACTTCTTACCGGAGCTTGATGTGATTCTTGGTTTGCCGAGAAGTATCACGATTTATTCTAGTAATGAGGCAGCAATTGCAAATTGCAAGGAGTCAAGGTTTCATCAGACGACTAAGCATATTGATGCAAGATATCACTACATTCGGCTGCTTGTCCAAGATGGTAATGTGGATGTGCAAAAGGTTGCAAGAGTTGATAATCTGGCTGATCCATTTACAAAGAGTCTACCAGCTGTTGTCTTTGAAAAGCATGTTGAAGGCATGGGGTTGCGTTTCCTCCCACACTAAGTTAAACTTTTAGTATAAGTGGGAGAAGTTGTAATAGATGGCTAGATGAATATTAGTCTCATTGTATATTAAAAGTTTGCTTTAGTATAAGTGGGAGAATTGAAGGGTTGTATACGAGAGCAAGACATTTTTGTTTATATACAATTGATATTTATTTCACTATAATTCTCCTATCTGAAATGTTTATTATTGCATAATTATTATTTGTCCAATTATCTCAATATCATAGATTATATAGTGTGATTTAGATCACAGAAGATTATATAATCGATATTTTATGAGATATAAACTAATATTCACAATCGAGACAACTTGGACGAGTTATTGGTTTAGATTGTAGCATAATAGTATTAAATAGTTTATCTTGACTATTTATTTATGCTAGTACGTTAATTATCTATTGACTTAAATAGTCTTAACCTTAATTGGGCTTATCAGTATGAATAAGTGTGTGACTATTGCTTTGATCTATTATAAATGAGAACTTAATAGTGGTTCGAAATTTCGTATTTTGGGTGGTAGCAGTTCTTATTTGATATTGATAGAGCTGCAATAAGGATCCGTGTCCTATGCATAATGGAATGATGATATCCTCTCGAGGAACTTAATAAGTTTATCGTATTAAACCCTGCAGGTGGAATTAGTTCCGATACGATAATAAGTTTAAGTGGT
The DNA here is from genome assembly GCA_029490685.1 of Schizonepeta tenuifolia. NCBI lineage: Eukaryota > Viridiplantae > Streptophyta > Magnoliopsida > Lamiales > Lamiaceae > Schizonepeta > Schizonepeta tenuifolia. Next base: position 93,044,107 of record CM055956.1, read on the forward strand.
AGCACTCGAGATAATTGTTTATTAATGAATAATTAATTGATTAATTAATTGCTGTCAGAAGTATTTAATTAATTAATGGATATTCGAGAATCTTAAACACGAAGATTAATTAAGTCTAATACTAGCCCCGACTCAACTAAATAAATAAGAGGGTAAGTCAGTATTAATTCTTTAGTGGAATGAATTAATATTTATATCTGATTTATATTTCTGGGCCGAATAGATTAAATCAATTATTATCGGGCCAATCTTATTTAAGCTAGTAGATCCCTGAACTGACCCAATGGCCTGTGTCTCTAAGTGGGCTAGGCGCCTGTCTTCTACGGCTCGTGAGGGTTGTCTAGGTTCAATGAATGTGAGCAGTTATTTATCTATAAATACAAGGCTCATAAGACTCATTACTTACTTGCATTCTAAGCAATAAAACCCTAGAGAGAGAGACTGTGAGCCGTCGCCCATAGCAGTGAGAAGGATTACGAGGTCGATCCCATCCATCGTCGTATTCCAGCCGGGAACATATCAGAAGGTCAATTCTGGAGTCGTTGTGCATCAAATTTGCAGGTATTCCGAATAAACATCCTATAATTGCAATTAAATATATAGGAGCATGCTAGGTATGGATTTTGTATGTGTTTGTTAGATATCCATAATTGATCCGTGGGTGGTAAACGAATTGGTTTTCAATAACCGGTTCTTACACATTGCTCTGAGTTTTGACTCAATTGCTTAGAATTGATTTCACTGGACAAAAATGATCATGGTGCTCGTGATGGTGTAATTTGGTTCGATTTAACATCGAGTGTCTAAGCAAATAGAATAATAGGATTAGTTCACTCGCTATAATGAAACAACGACGTTTTTGTTTAATTAGTGAAACGACGACATTTTTGCTCCATAAAACGACTTCTTTTACTTTATTTGGCCAGAGGGATGCCACATAAGCGTCAGCCTGATCATTTTTTGCACATTGAAACAAATTGAAAGTATGGTATTTAATTGGACAAAACTGATCTGTCGGTTGCAATTCGGGAATTTGAAAAAAGTTTGGTAATTTACAGGCCAATAACCTTAATTGATTCAAGACATAAACGGCGTCGTTTTGGTTAAAGGACCGATATGTCCACGCTGGATTTTTCGGTCTCCATGTCATTATCGACGTCGCTGAAACCCTATTTCAGTTGCACATTAAAACAAATTAAAAGTATAGTATTTAATTGGACAAAATTGAACTTACGGTTGCTAAATCAGAATTTGGAAAAATTGAGTAATTTACAGGCTATTTGGCCTTTTCTTTTTCTAGGGCTAATCACAAGAAAATAATCCAAGAATTTTGATTAGTTGCAGCTAGGAAGAATGAATCTTTTGAAATTACATCATGAGTTATAACAAAATATTATCAACATCAAATCTATCTTCTAATAGTTTATATTATTGCAAAAAATAGTTTATGAATTCATCTATTTAACATGAGTCTTTATAATTATACGCATATAGTTTTCAATAAATAAACACGTATACTCGTTTTTCTTTTTTTCATTTATTGAAATTAATAGTTAGATCTAAATGAAGAATTACATTTGACATGTCGATCTATGCATATAATATCTTATGTTCGATCAACTATTTTTATTTATTTTTTTAATTCAATTTTTACGCTATAAATACACATCTTCTTCACTCTTTTCATCTCACATCCAATTCATTTCTTTCTCATTATCTCACAAATTTTCACTCCAAAAATGTCTTCATTGTCGATGAGATTTTCGAGCTTGTCTCCAACGTTCAACAACTAGCCACCAGTGGTGCAGCGGATATCTTCGACGAGTACCTGAAGATCGGAGATACAACGGGCCGTCAATGCCTCCGCAAGTTTTGCAAAGCTGTCATCGAGCACTTCGGCGACAAGTACTTGAGGAAGCCAAACGCGGAAGACACCGCACGGCTACTATAGATGCATGAGGAGAGGCACGACTTTCCGATGCCTCTATTAAGGGTCCACAGGACTTAGAGACACTTAAGTGAATGCTACCGCTGCCTACGTTGGCATTCTGGTTATTTTATCACTGGCATTGTCTTGGATTGTGGTGATGGTCCCAAACTACGAGGGATACTCACTCCCACACGCCATATCCTTGGTCTGCATGCATGCATATTGCCGTCCGTGACTTGACAGACTATCTCAGGAAGATTCTCACCGTGAGGCTACAGGTCTGCAGGGGAAGAAATTGTCCGTGGCTCTCGACTACCAGAAGGAGCTGGACTGGAGTCGACTGTGAACTCTCTCTCATCGTGTAGAGAATTGAAGAAGCCCGATGGGAAAAGTGTTGCCTAATTAAGTGTTGCCTATCCATTGGGAAGCCGTTGGCAAGGATGTGTGTGCTTCATTTTGTTTATCCTTTATTCTTTATTCGTAATTAAGCAAGTCTGTTTGAATTTTGTAGGAGTAGAAATCTAAGTTTGAGTTGGTTTGCGAAGAAATAATATAATTAATTAATGTGACCACACTAAATATTATGTATCTTCTAGGATGTACTCTCTCTGTTTTTTTTTTTAAGTGTGCTATTGAGAAAAAAATCGTGGTCGTATTTTTTTTAGGGAGGAATGGGATAATAGCAATAATATAGGAAAAAAATACAAATTCTAACAACAATTTTAGAATATATAAAATCTAACAATTGTATACTCTTTTACCCTTTTAATTTTATTTCCTCTTTTTCAATATTAATTGACGTTTAATTAAATTAGGGTAGTATTAATTGTGGTTTAACTTGAAAATGTATTTTTATTATTTTCACATTTTTATTTTTGTTGTCTTACCAAACGTTTAATTAAATCTAGCAAAGTGATTCCACATTTTTTATTTTGTGTGTTTAATATGCATGCATTTTTCCTGTTCGGATATTTGGGTGTTTTCATTAATTTCCAGAATGCATTAATAATTGAAAATGCATTTTTGTGTGATTCCACATTCTAATTTTGTGGTTTTACTTGAAAATGCATTTTTATGTGATTCCACATTAGTAAATATGTGGATTTACGTGACAATGCCATTTTTTGTGATCCCACATTTTAAGTTTTGTGGTTTCACATAAAGATGATTTTTTATGTGATTCCACATTTTTAATCTTATGGTTTTACTTAAGATTAATTTTTATGTGATTCCACATTTTAAATTTTGTGGGTGTACGTAATGATGAATTTTTATGTGATTCCATTTTTTTATTTGGTAGTTTACGTAGAGGTGATTTTTTATGTGAATGCATTAATGTAGTTTGAAAATAAAACTTTATTTTGACAAATCAATATCACTTTTGAGAATTAAATTTTTGGCAAAAATTGGTGTACGGCCAACTTCACTTATGGCCGTTATTATGGATAATTAAGGAGGATTATAAGTAAACTTAAACCAAATTAACTAAAATAAGGGTATATTGAACCTTAATTGCTAGATTTAATATGTATTATATTAGTTGCTAGAATTAGTATAAAAAACATAAAATTGCTACAATCGTGCATTTTCCCTTTTTTTTATGTCCTATTTTAGGACGAGGATAAAATAGTGTGTATTATGTACCCTTTTTCTTAATAAATCTATCATATGTTAGCAATTATTTTTATGCAAGAACCATTCCAATATATTTTTTTTTTTTTTGGTTATAATAATTGCGTACATAACTAAAACAATGCAATTAGTTCATATTTTTTTGACATAACAAATTCTTCTATGTTCTCATTGAGATGACTTTTTCTTTGTAAAAACACAAATGACTTTTCTTGCAAGTGTGAGGGATGGTGTGTGAGTTCGGAATCATTTTGTTGATAACTTTAGTTATGACATTATAAATAAAATATTGAATAACAAAAATAATTTTAAATTCCAATAAAATTTTGAATATACTTACTTTATAACAAACAACTGATATTGTGTTTTTGGGCTCGACTAAAATGTTTTTCCAGCTCAATAAAAGTTGGATCGGGCCTCAATTAGTTGGGCCAAGAAAATATAGAAACAGAACTTGGGCTCAATGTTTATGATTATGAAGATGATAAAGATGGACCGGTGCTGAGTCTGCTAACCGTCAAAAGACTCAAACCTAAGCCATTTTGCAACTGTTACGAGCCAAATTTCTAGGGTAACCAAATATCCCTCTCCAAGACATAAACCAAAAATAAATAAAAAGGATTAAATGCGTAAATTTTAATATTAATTATTTTCAAAATGATCGTAATGTGATGATAACTTGTGTCATTTTGATTCATTCAAACTAGCGTAGGATACAAATCGACGGAAAATTATATTTAATAAAATTATTAATAGATAGTATTAATATGTGAAAGATTAAGAAAAATATTAATTGTTAATTATATTAGGGTTAAATCATTCAATTATGCAATCTATTAAACTCGTATAGAATTTATATGCCCTTAAACATATCTCAAATTCAGTTAAAGAGTAATTTTACCACATGTTTACGTCTTAAATCCAATCTAATCTATCCTCTTTCCTTTCAATAATTTTCAAAGCTCTATTCTTCTCCAAAATCAATGTGGGCAAAAATAAATTTGTCTCTCAAAGAGATTGTCCCACATCATTTTTGCATGAAAATGGAGATGAATCGCTTTTACCGCAAATACTTCTAGTCTCACATTAATTTAGAAAAAAAAAAATAATTTTGAAGATTGACTATAAGTGAAAGTGACCCTAAAACCCTACATTATGAGATCAACATAAGATTACGAAAAAAAATAAGTTGAACCACCACTTCGCAATCATCCTGTCGGAACTGGATTGACTACGATACTGATTTTGTATTATATAGATAATCGTCTTCCAAATATATTGACAGAAAAATTAATGATGACATTTGTTTTCTTTTTTACTTGAAATTAATATTTAATTATTTAATAGCTATCTTTCAAAAATATTCACACAGTATTTAATAAATAAAAATTCATATTATAAAGTGTAGTATTATATACATAATCATCATCCAAATATATTCACAGAAAAATAAATGATAATATTCATTTTATTTTTTACCAGTTTTGAGAGAACTTTTTTAATTGAGAATATGATTTCAAGAATTGGTTTTACTATGCATTTGGTAATTTTGCCCTTTTTACAAAATTTTACATGGATTGATGGGGATTCAAAAAGAAATTGGGGATTAAGAGGGGTGCCATATATAATTGTTTTTAAAGGAAGAATCAATTTTTTTAGTAATATACTGATTATAGATCTGTTTATCACAATTATGTCACTTCACCAATTGGATAATTCCAAAGTTGTCGATTCAAACTATCTTTATTGTAATCCAACTTGATTGTTCAATATATGCAATCTATACACTACTTACACAAACAAAACAAACACTCACAATACATTTTTTTTTCCACATCATTACTGTTGCAGGTAGTTAATTTAGCAACTATGTTACGTCAAGCACATCCAATTGCGAGAAGAGGAACGGCTCTCCGAATCGCAACCCCAGGGCGTTCACTCATGTCTAAGTCTCTACAATCGTGAGGCAATGTCCAGTCAAATTTTTGGACAAGATTCGCCAAAACGAACTCATTAGTGGCCATGGCAAACGCCGTTCCCGGACACCCTCTTCTTCCAGCTCCGAACGGGATCAACTCGAAATCCAAACCCTTATAATCTACAGAAGAATTCAAGAATCTGTCGGGATGAAACTTGTCTGGTTCATCCCATGAGGCAGGGTCTCTTCCAATTGCCCAAGCATTTATCATCACCATTGTTCCAGCTGAAATATCATACCCCATAACTTTAACATCTTTTCTTGCAACTCGAGGTACAAGCATGGGAATTGGAGTGTGGAAACGTAGAGTTTCCTTCATCACAGCCTTTAGATAATACATTTTTTCTATGTCATCTTCCAATATTTTTTGCTTGTCTCCGACCACTTCTCTCACTTCATTTTGCAACTTTTTGAGGATTAATGGGTGTCGTAAGAGTTCTGTCATCGCCCACTCCAACACTGTCGATGTCGTGTCTGTTCCAGCAGCAAATACGTCCTATAAAATATAGGGCACACATTTCATTCACGAATAAGTGTTTTGTTATGCATGTAGATAAGAAAATGAAGAACAAAAAAAAAAAAAAGAACACACAAATTTACATGGAAACTTAAAATGGAAGAAATCCACAGGAGAGAAAAGAATTTTACTATGAGTTGAAAACATGATATGTGCAATAAGAACAACACTCAAACCCTTTAACCCTAGACGAATCCCGTTTGTTTAATCCTAACGGTCCAATCTCTCACGCCCAACTACATTGACATTTCGTGTGACTAATGTTAGTGGTTGTGGCTGCACATGTGGCATGCAGACGTGGCATCCGATGTGGCAACAAGGAAGCTTGGAAGAGGGACTCATTAGCTGTATAGATTCGCAGAAGGATCGAGAAGGAATCAAGTTAGTTACATGACAACTTGCATGAGGAGCTAAGTTGTGCATGGCTGTTATGTGGTGATCGTGATCGTTGATCTTCAACAGTGTAGATCAAATGCTTTGAGTCGGTTGTACCTCTGTATATAAGCTTGAAATTCAGATTAGAATCGTAGCTTGATTTGCAGTAGTTTGAGAGAATTGGGAAGGGAAACACGAGAGCAAGAAGTAAGGATTTTGGGTAGAAACTAGAGTTCTTATTTTCTGGAAATTGCTCGAGTGATTCCTGTAACTTCTTGTTTTCTTGATTCAATAATAATAGCGTACTGACTCTCCCGTGGACGTAGAGATTTTTTCCGAACCACGTAAATCATCGTCTCGTTTTCAGTTTCGTTTTAGATTTTGATCGCCATTGTTGAAGCTCTTTTCGAGCTGGTTTGTTTCTTGTTCTTCTCAACAATCGAATTACAACTAACATTAACATATTTTTTTTCACCACAAAAAATCGTATATCAAGAAAAAAGTAAAATTATATATGCTTAGTTTCTTACTCCTATTAATTATATATAGCACGTAAAAGTTTGATTTTAAAATAAGTTATTTATTGGGGGATGGAGAAAGTACCAAGATTTATTCCTTTGACGCTGTCTCTTTCGATGGCATTATTCCGGTAAATCTCAAGCAAAATATCGAGAAAATTCTCTCCAGCATGCTCCTCCGGCAGATTTTCAAGGCACTCGCAAATCACACCCTCTAAAAATTCATCCATGTCTTTAGCAACCCTATCAACTCGTTTATCAAAACTGTTAACTCGGCTAATCCACCACATGCTCGGAACGAAATCTCCGATACTAATAGTTCCCAAAACCTCCAAGAATTCTCTCAAAATAGCAAGAAACTTCTCCCCATCTTCACCATCTCCATACTTTCTCCCAATAGTTGATCTACAAACAACATTATTCGTCAACTGAGTAAACATTTGGCTCAAATTCACACATTCCAAAGAAGATTCTCGAATCTTCTTCATCAGAATCTCCGTTTCTTCCTCCCTAACGGAACGGAAAGATTGAACCCGTTTGCCGTTGAGCAGCTGCAGCACGCAGATGCTCTTGAGCTGCCGCCAGTAATCGCCGTACGGCGCCACCGACACGTCCTTGTTGTCGTACAGTAGCCGCCGCCCGACGCTGGAGTCTGGCCGGTCGGCAAAGGCGAGATCGTGGGTTTTCATGATCTCGCCGGCGGCGGCGGCCGACGACACGATCAGCGTCGGCACGCTGCCGAAGCGGAGGAGCATGAGAGGGCCGTGTTTCTTGGCCATGGAGTGGAGATTGTGGTGAGGCAACGAACCTAGCTGGTGGAGGTGGCCGAGAATCGGCAGCCGTCGAGGCGACGGCGGCGAGTTCTTGGCTTTTGTTGATTTTGAGAGCCATTTGGCAATGGATTTGAGGAGGAATAGAGAAATTAGAGCTTGGAACGTGAAGGAATGGAAAAAAGTTTCATCCATATTTTTGTTGGATGAGAAGAAATGTGGACACGCGCGGTTTCTTATCTACTAAATGTGGAAAAATCAACCAAAATCTATCGCACTACGTATTTCACCAAAAGCATATCCATCACGATTGAGTGTGTGTAATTTGAAAATTTCTTCACGATTGATTGTTGGTAACTACAGAGTAAATAAGGAGAGTCCTGTATGATTTGCAAACTACTGTATAAAGGACGAAAGTTTACCCAATACGCACTGAAACTAGCGGCTGCAGGTTCCCACAACAAAAAAAAAGAGTAAATAAGGAGATTATGTAATAAAGATGATTATGTGTAATTAGAACTAGTTAATTTTAATTACATTTTATAGATCTCAATTGGAATTTATCGCTAATCAGTATTATTAATATCAATTAAAATTTTATTATATTATAATTTTTTAGCTCTAATTAATATTATTCGATATACAATTCACCGCACCCGAGACTATCTCATATATAGATCGGCCGGTGACAAAATTCAAGACATATCTTAACCCAATTGCCATACACATACATATACTTAAATACGCACGTAAAAAGACAAAGACGTCCATACCCCGATTTATAAAATGTCTCGGTTTAGGCCTTTCTTCCACATTGATGAATTACTCCTTCTATCCTGTTTTTTTTTGTCTGTATTTTTTTTTTTTGATTGTCCCGTTATTTTTATCATATTTTCTTTTTGGAAATAATTAGGAAATGATTATGGTCCAATTAATTTGTTAATCAACCCACTTTACACCTTTCATCCTATTTTTTCACCTCATTTTATGTGTCATTCACTATTCTCCTTCTCTTTTTACCCACTTTATTTCACTATTCACTCTCTCTCTACTCACTTTATTTCACTTTAAAAATTACACTAAATATATCTTCTACTCTTAATTGTTTTCTCGTTAAACTCCGTACTCAAAAGAAACAGTCCAAACCTGATGACGGAGGGAGTGTATACTGGTGAAATGAAATAGAATACGAAAATGAAATATGATGGTATATAAATGATAAATGTGAAAATTTGTTTAAAGAGGCGGTTATTTTTTTTTAACTTGAAATAATGATTAAAAAAGTAATATAAGAAGAAATATTTAGGGGAATAGGTGATCATCAAAGGTTGACTAGCTACCAAGAACTAATGCTTTTGGCAGCGGTCAATTTTATGTATGCTTTTTGTTAACGGTCAATCTTATTTGTTTTTTTTTTAAATTATAGTACGTATATAATATTCACAAAAGAATAAGATTTGTTTGATTCGTGATTTAAGGGAGACTTTTCTTCCAAGTATTTTAGATGGATGGACACACTCCTCATCGATGTAATACATCGTGTGCGACCAAAAATATTCAGCTAAAACAAATTAAAAGGTGTTTCCAAAAAAAAAAAAAAAATTGAAACAATCTGGATCATCAATATAGTATAGCGTATATCTCATATTTTGGAGAACGACAACTAAAATAAAATATTTGTACTTGCATGTTTAAGATAATACGAGAAACAAACTCAATCTTAGACTTGGCTCTAATTTGTATCTCGACAAAAGTGACTGAAAAATATAATACTAGAAAAAACTTAAATGATTGAAGTATGACAAAGAATCCGAATGTCACTTTCCTAGTTTTTGTTTGGTATTTTTTTTTTTTTTGGAAAATAAATTTTATTAAAATTACGACATATCAGAAAGAACAATCTCCCTCAGCCAAACTGAAAAATTTTGAGTCCAAACAGACGGACTAGAAATATGGGCAGCAAAATGCGCTAAAGAATGAGCTGCTGTCAAAGCAGAACGATAAGCATGAGAAACTCCACTCACTAACACACCTCGAGTCACCTCCATTATATCTTTGATCTTTTCAGGTAGCAATCCATCTGCTTCATCTTCATCATTTAAAACTCGAGCTACCGTGAACGAGTCCGTAAAAATTTCAATCGGCCCCATTTGAGCGGTAATACATGTTGTAATGGCATGAATGACGGCTTTCATTTCTGCTCCAACCACTGAACTTGAGGGCGAGACCCGTTTAGAAGCCGCAAGGCGAATATTATTGTTCTCGTCTCTTACAATCACTCCCAACCCATAACACCCGTTTTCCTTATCAAATAGAGCGTCAACATCTGCTCTAAGCATCCCCCTCCTTGGTGGAATCCATTTTCTCTCTCCTGGGACCATTCCAAGCGTAGCAGCAACAGAATAAGTTGGTTTTGCCTGCTGGTATGCTTCCCACATTACTTTTGCCTGCTCTTGTGATACCATGATCTACCCATTTTCATCTTCATGCTTCAGCCTACACACGTAGCCCCACACCATCCACAATAGCATCACCCAAATCTCATACTCTTCATTTTTCAACTCATTTCTCATCATTAAACAAATCTCCACCAAACTAAAGCCGTAGCAACGTTTTAGAAGGCCCCACCAACAACTTTGCTTCCAAATATGAGCAATCTTATCACAATGCAACAGACTATGCTCTGACGTTGCCAATTGATACTTACAAATTGGACACAACCCTGTCGTTGGTATATGATGTCGAAGCAAATTAAATTCAGCAGGTATCATATTATTATTCGCTCTCCATAAAAAAATCTTTACCTTCAGCGGCACCGAAAGAGACCATACGAGCTTAACCCAACTCTTTCTATCTTCACAACTCGTCGATGGATTCGAGTTGTAATTGTTCAACCTAAATTAATCTAAGTCGCACGCAATTAAACGTGGTTGTTATAGATTAGATAAGTTGTCCCGAATATCGTCTCACAAGGAAGGCTTAACAGGGTGATTGTTGTATTACGACAAGAACAGAAAAATAAAAAGAAAGCAATAAAGGTTGATTGGGTTGGGATTTTGATTACTCTAAGAAATTAAAAAGACAATTAATCTAGACAGTAATATAAACCCTAGTTCTAAAAAACAAAGTGAATCATAAACATAATTGAGATGCAAAATAAAAGAAACTTACGATAATTAATTCGTAGTAGAAGTCTGTCACAAAATCCGTACGAATCGGAAGTAATAATCTACCCTAGTGTTTAGATGAACACAAGAACTGGAAGTAGAAAAGGAACGAAATTCTGTTCGTAAAAAGAAAAGAGAACGAATATCGCGGAAAAAAAAACTGGAGAAAAAACGTACTAAGGAAATAAATCGCTCGGCTATTTATAAGGAAAGATCGCCGCCTCAAAGTGAACGATCGCCCAACATGGACGATCGTCCATCACAACAACATCACGCCTAAATGAACGAGCGTCGAACGTGGACGAGCGCTGGAGTATCCTCTCTGAAGCTCTTCTCGACCAAGTGGACGATCGTCGAGGCTGAACGACCGCTGGGGTATCCTCTCTGAAGCTCTTCTCGACCAAGTGGACGATCGTTGAGGCTGAACGACCGCTGGGGTATCCTTTCTGAAAGCCCACTCGCCAACTTGTAGATTCATTGAACGAGCGCCGACCTTGGACGATCGTCCAAGATGATTCTCTGAACTTCACATCGCTGCTGGACGCTCGTCGAGAGCGAACGATCGCCCAACACACCTCCTATTCAGCGAACGTCGACCATCAATCAAGCGCCGAACGATCGTTGAAAATACCACTTCTTAGCCATTTCTCTCGTGATCCAACACCTCAAACAAAAATACTGCATTTTCCCAACAAAAACTGGACCCAAAGCATTAGAGCATTCCGAATATAAAAACAAAACAAAACACAACGGCAAACGAACAAAATGCACTAAATAAACCCAACTAAAAACAACCAAAAACAGGCGAAACAACCCCTCCACACACAAAACCTTGCTTGTCCTCAAGCAAATCTTAATAAAAATTAAAACGAAGAAAGTGAAATTTGAACTAAATAACACATATCTCAATAAACTCTCAATCGCAAGGCAATCCATCACTCATCAATTGAAATCAGAAATCACAACACCAATGAGTGGCCCTCCACACAAGACCTCAATCCACCCAACATCCAAGCACGAGATCATAGAAAGGAAACAATGACATCAAAGAGTATCCCAACTCAAATCACTTATTAAACTATACTAACAAAAATGCAAAATCCGGGCAATCTTCACTAGGTGAAATCACGGAAAATCCGGCCTCCTAGCGTGGTTTTCCATACCCATTTCCCACCTTTAAAAACGAATTCAAGGTAATGAGAAAGAGGGGTAGAGCCCTTCACAACACAACAAACTTAAACAAACAAAATAACCAAACGTCAAGTCAAATTGGGTTGGCCATACTTCATGAGGTGAAAACATTTAGAGGTCATCTAAAGTATCCTCATGTGGTTTCCCATTCTCATGGTTCCCAGAAGAGCAGAGACCTCCCAAAGTGACTCAACTTATTAAACAAGATCATTTTGATCCCTTTATGACTCGTTTTTTTTTTATTTTATTTTTTTTATTCATTTTTTTTTTAGACTTGCTTAAATTGGGATACAATTCTAAAACACCGTCTCCAAACCGTTCACCCATACTCAAAAGTTAAGTATCATTAATTCAAGTGTGAATCACCCCACAAATGACATGTAAAAACCGCACCAATCGATTCATAATAGAACCACCTTGATCAATAAAATCTATCAAAACATGAGTTATAAACTTCAAACCCAACTTCAACATCTTAATTCCAAATAAGAAAAACCCGAGGACTCACAATATCATAATAACAACACACTCCCCCCCCCCCACAAAAAAAAACATGACAATGTCCCCATTGTCAACCAAAACGCAAGAGAACAAGGAAGGGATTATCACAAGACAACCAACGAAGGAATCGAAACTAACATAAGCACGAACAACCTAGCAAAAGATCCAACAAACACAAAAACCAAAAAAAAACAATAACAAGAAAGCAAAAAGAAAAAGGAGAAAAGAATGGCGTACATAGCAACAACGAGAATCACTGCGGATCCAGCGGTGGATCAGACGAACCACCTGGAGCGAAATGCCAACGAGCAAATTGCTGCTCCAACGAATCCAGTTGACGACCTTGAGAAGCCATTTGCTGTTGATGCTGGGTCCAATACTGAGAATTCGAGGCCCAATTTTGTGCTTGCTCCGCCCAATGTGTATGCTGAGCCGCCCAATACTGCTCCTGTGCCTCCCATCGCTGCTCATTAACTGCCCAACATCATTCTGCGCCCACCGTTGATCATTCTGCTCCCACCGTTGATCTTGACGGAACAATTGGGCATTCTGTAGAATCATCTGCTGCTGCAAGTGCCCAAACTGGGAACTCATCTCCCCACGGAAAGAAGTAAAATCCTGCTGAAACGCCGAAAAGTCATAAGGCACAGAACTGGGGCCGGAAGGGTGGGAAGCTTGTTCAATCTGACGAATAAACCCATCCTGAGGAGGAAACTCCTCATCACTCCCCACCGGTGTGGCATCATCATTGGCTCTATCCGACTCGGCATCGGAAGAACCAGAGGCAGGAGGTGGGGGCGCACTAGGACCAACGAACTCAGCACCACGCTGGCGCTTAACTGCTGGGCGCGACTCATAGGGAGAAAAGGACACCAAATCATGGGCAATAAATCCATGTTTCAATTCAGTAAAGCCCAAATACTTGCATCGCAACAGCACTTGATTAGAAGGAGTGGAATTTGCCCGCATAACATTGAAATGATATGCCAAAGCAGTAGCAAGATGCGGCAAAGCAGCCTTATATGTCGAAGTTCGCACAATGCTCTGCAAAGTGTCGAAGATAAACGGAGCCGGACAAACCTTCCGCTTCTTCACAGCACAATCCAACAAAAATAACTCAACATTGTACACCTTATTAGCCTCTGCCCGACCTTTAATGTGATAGACAAGGAACTTGTGTAAAATGCACAAAACTGGATCACGAATTAAGCCACTAGGGACACCACCATTCCCCCAATTGTCACATCCTGACAACTCATACCAAGCCGCTTTGGCATCAAATGTCGGAGAAATAGACAATTCCCCATGAGCTTTCCGAAACCCAAAAACCGTATGCAAAACAGAATACCCCACACGATATGTATTGCCCATCAACCGAAAAGTGATACCCTTGAGATCATCTTCAAAATCCATAGAAACCAGAAATTCCAAACACAAAGGAGTAAATGAAGGCCATTCTGAGCGAGCATATTGAAATAATCCTAGGACCTTTAAGTACTTATTCAATTCATCCTTCACCCCCAAAGACTCAATAACCTCCCAATCAATAAAACGAGGTACCGTAACAGATTTACTCTTGAGGCGAAGGAAAAGTTTACCTTCAGGGAGCGAGTAAATAGGGAAAAGAGCAGCATAGGTCGCTGAAATGTTCTGTGGTGCAGCCGCATCGGTGTCCATAGCCTCGGAGCCAGTAGTATGGGAGGAAGAACTCCCTCCGACGTTCTTGGTGCGGACCATAGTGAATTAGACGTTGCCGGATACGAACACTCGGCCAATATGAAACCACGAAGCCGGCGGTCGCTGACGACGAGGAAGAAAAACTAAGCGTTCGCCGGGTATGAGAAATCAGCGCTCGTCGACAGTGAATGCTCTCTCAGCAAGGACGGCAAGGGAAAGAGAATGGACGTTCGTCTGAAGTCGACGCTCGCCAGGTGCGTGGTCGGTGAAAATAGCAGACGCTCGCCTACAGAAAGAACTGAGCGCTCGTCGGCTGTGGAGTGGTCGAATTCACCGGCGGAGAGAGAAGACCACCACAAGGAATCGTTGATCGGAATGGTAGAGACGGCGCCGGTCTGGAACAAGGACGGAAACAAAACCAAAAGAGAAAAAAAAAAACTCCACAAACACAAGCGAAGAGCGACTGAGAGAAAAAACGAAGGAGGAGGCTGTTCTGAAATTTAGGGCCGACATATTTATAGCCCAGGAAGTTGGCGCTCGTTGGCGATGAGCGATCGCCCAGAATTGGGCCGTAGAACAAATGGGCCAAGGAATGAGTCGTGTTGGACGATCGCCCGGGGTGAACGATCGTCGCACCCCCTTCTCTGAAGGCGAAACAACACGCACTGGACGCTCGCCCAAGGTGAACGATCGTTGCACCCCCTTCTCTGAAGTCGAAGCAACGCGCGCTGGACGCTCGCCCAAGGTGAACGATCGTCGCACCCTCTTCTCTGAAGTCGAAGCAACGCGCACTGGACGCTCGCCCAAGGTGAACGATCATCGCACCCTCTTCTCTGAAGTCGAAGCAAAACCCACTGAACGCTCGCCCGGAATGAGCGAGCGTCGAACCTGCTCCACAGTACCGTGTTTTTTTTTTTTTCAGTGGGTTGCCTCCCACGAAGCGCTTGTTTAATGTCGTTAGCTCGACATACAAAAACTAAACTTATTCGGAATCCACGAGCCAAATTGACTCGACTCTTTCCAGAACAGGTTCTCCTTCATAGTACGGTTTCACTCGATGTCCGTTGGTTTGGAAGGATTCGCGAGTCTGTTCGTTTAACAACCGAACAACTCCAAAAGGTAGAACTTCTTCAATGAGATACGGCCCACTCCGACGGGACTTCAACTTGCCTGGAAATAACTTCAACCTTGAGTTGAACAAAAGGAATTTCATCTCGGGCTTCAACTCTTTGGATAGAATCCGATTATCATGCAACCGCTTCACTCGATCTTTGTAGATCTTGGCATTGTCATAAGCCTCGTTCCGGAGTTCATCCAACTCGGACATTTGCAACAGTCTTTGCTTTCCGGCGGCCTCAAGATCGAAATTTGTTGCTCGGATTTCCCAATACGCCTTATGCTCGACTTCAACAGGCAAGTGGCAATTCTTTCCATATACAAGCCTATATGGGCTCATCCCCAGAATGCTCTTGTACGCTGTCCGGTACGCCCAAAGGGCATCATTGAGCTTTGAAGACCAATCTTTACGAGACGGCTGCACCGTCTTCTCCAAAACTCCCTTGATTTGTCGGTTGCTCGTCTCTGCTTGGCCCGATGTTTGAGGGTGATAAGGGGTAACAACCTTGTGTGTGATTCCATTCTTCTTCATAAGTTTCTCAAACAGCTTATTGCAAAAATGCTTCCCGCCATCACTTATGATTGCCTTAGGAAATCCGAACCGACAAAGAATATTTTCCTGTACAAACTTGAGCACAACATGAGAGTCACAAGTCCTAGTGGGGATGGCCTCGATCCACTTGGAAACATAATCAACAGCTAAGAGAATGTACTCGTTACCAAAGGATTTGGGAAACGGTCCCATGAAATCGATACCCCACACATCGAAAATCTCAACCACAAGAATATTATTAAGAGGCATCTCATTCCTACGACCAATAGACCCTACCCTTTGGCAACGATCACAGGCAAGATAAAAAGCATGTGCATCCTTAAATAATGAAGGCCAGAATAAACCCGATTGGAGCACCTTGTGAGCCGTTTTCTGACCTCCAAAGTGTCCTTCACAATGCGACTCATGGCAAAATTGGAGCACCTTAACTTGCTCATCATCCGGAATACACCTTCTGATCACATCATCCTTACTAAGCTTAAATAGGTAAGGGTCTTCCCAAAAGTATTGCCTGCACACAGATAGAAAACGCTTCCTTTCTTGGGAAGTAAGGTCAGGCCTCAATTCATCACATGCAAGAAAATTAACAATGTCAGCATACCAAGGGACTATGTCGGTACTCAAAGCTTGCTCAAAAGGGAACGACTCAAGCAAATTATCACAAATAACAGGAGACGGAAGATTATCAAGACGGGATAAGTGGTCAGCTACAGCATTCTCACTACCTTTCCTATCCCGAATCTCTAAGTCGAATTCTTGGAGTAGGAGCACCCAACGAATAAGTCTTGGCTTAGCCTGAGACTTGGTCAATAAATAACGCAATGCAGCATGATCACTATGAATGATGACCTTAGACCCTATGATGTATGCACGAAACTTGTCTAGTGCAAACACAACAGCAAACATCTCTTTTTCTGTAGTGGTGTAATTCACTTGAGCAGAAGTAAGAGTCAGACTCGCATAATAAATAACACGAAGCATTTTATCAATACGTTGACCCAAAACAGCACCCACTGCAGAATTAGAAGCATCACACATAATCTCAAAAGGTTCGGACCAAATAGGACCAATCACTACAGGGGCAGTACTCAACTTCTCCTTAAGCAAGTTAAACGTATTAAGCCAAGCATCATCGAAAATGAAAGGCACATCTTGAGAAAGCAAACGACATAGAGGTTGACTGATTTTTGAAAAGTCCTTAATGAAACGTCGATAAAAACCGGCATGCCCCAGAAAGCTCCTAATTCCTTTAACATCACGAGGAGGAGGCAATCTTTCGATCACGTCCACTTTCGCTTTGTCGACCTCTACACCCCTCTTAGAGACGATGTGACCTAATACGTTTCCCCTCCTTACCATAAAATGACTCTTTTCCCAACTGAGAGTTAAACCACTCTTGACACACCTCGCTAACACCCGTTCAATTTTTCTAAGACAATCATTAAAAGATGATCCAAACACAGAAAAATCATCCATGAAGATCTCAACAAAATCATTAAGCATCTCAGAAAATATGGACATCATGCATCTTTGAAAGGTACCTGGTGCGTTGCAGAGTCCGAACGGCATTCTCTTGCAGGCATATGTGCCAAAGGGGCATGTGAAGGCTGTCTTCGCTTGATCCTCGGGCGCAATTGCGATCTGGTAGTAGCCTGACAATCCATTCAGAAAACAATAGAACTCATGGCCCGCCAATCTATCGAGCATCTGATCAATGAAAGGCAATGGGAAGTGATCCTTCTTGGTGGCCGCATTAAGTTTCCTGAAGTCTATGCACATCCGCCAACCTGTAACCGGTCTCATGGGCACCAACTCTTCATTATCATTCAAGACCACCGTGATTCCTCCTTTCTTTGAAACCACATGTACGGGGCTGAGCCATTCACTGTCAGCAATGGGAAAGATGATCCCTTCGGCCAACTGCTTGTAGATCTCCTTCCTCACCACTTCCATTAGTACATGATTCAATCTTCTTTGGCCATCTCTCTTTGGAGTCGCTCCATCCACCAAGTTTATCCGGTGCATACATGTTGCAGGACTGATCCCTTTAATGTCGGACAAACACCATCCAAAAGCAGCCTTGAACCTTGTGAGCACCTCGACCAATTCTTCTTCTTCGGCTGCCTTGAGCTCTGCAGAGATTATGACAGACTTCCTTTTTCCTTTTTCAAGGAACACGTACTTCAAGTTGGCCGGAAGGTCCTTAAGTTCAAGCTCGATCTCCTTCTCTTCTTTAGGAGCCTCTATTATGATTGGCTCATTAACAGGCAGGTCGGTTGGCAGCAAGGCTTCCATAGCTGCCTCTCTAAATCTCTCTTCCAAGTCGGCGGAGCCTTCAAAAACCTCCTCGAGCTGCTGCTCTTCCATAAAATAGGCCTCGGCAAGTGTGTCGATATCATCAATGTAAGAGCAATTTTCAACACTATTGGCCGACGAAATCCCCTTGTTGGCTCTGACGTCGTAAGAAACTGACTCACTCAAAATTGACATCTTAATTATGCCGTTCTTTACATCAATGAGAGTATTGGTTGTAGCCATGAAACGCCTCCCCAATAGTAACGTGTGCTCTCATCCATCTTCTTTGACGTCTCCAATCTCTAGCCCGACAAAATCCACTGGCACAATAAGTTTCCCTACTCGCACCAGAACATCTTCAATAACTCCACGAGGGTGGCGAACCGATCTGTCTACCAATTGCAAGCACATCCTTGTCGGCTTCAACTCTCCCAATTCCAACTGCCTGAAAATGGAATAGGGCATCAGATTGATCCCGGCTCCTAAATCCAGCATTCCAGAAGCTTCCTTCCCATTCCCCATAGCTATTTTAATCACAAAACTCCCAGGATCTCGTTGCTTTTGGGGTAGAGAGTGCTGCATAATGGAGTTAGCACTTTCTGAGACTAGAACTTGTTCCGGTTCATCAAACTTTCTCTTCTTGGATGCTAACTCCTTGAAGAACTTCACATAAGCAGGCACGTTTCGGATCACATCGAGCAAAGGTAAATTCACATTCACCTTGGATAGCATCTTATAAAAATCTGAAAACTGCTGGTTCTGCTTCTCATTCCGCAGTCTGCTAGGAAAGGGTACCGGTGGGCGATAAGGCTTTTCAGCCTTATGTAGTCGGATTTCTGCTTGCTCTTCCTCAACTCCAGGCTGTATGATCTCTGATGATGTGTCGCCCACCTTGTTATCGACCATCTTCCCATTTCTCAACACAGTGACGGCTGACGCTTGATGTGGCTGTTGACCTTGGCTCAGAATCTTGCCCGTCTGCTGCTGCTGCTGCATCTGATTCATGGTACCAGACACTTGTCCCACCGCCGTCTCAAGGCGCTTGATGGTTGCATCTTGAGCTTCTCTGGCCTGCCTGCTTTCTTGCATGAACGCATTGAGATTATCTTCAAACGGGTTCTTCTAAGCAGGTGGTGGCGATGCGCGCTGAAATTGTGGTGGCCCTTGCTGGAACTGACTCTGCTGAGCTGGATTCTGCCACTGAGTATTGAAATTCTGCTGCTGCTGCGGGTACCACTGCTGCTGCTGCTGTGGGTACCACTGTTGCTGATTAGAAAACTGAGTGAATTGCTGAGGAGGATACTGCGTGAACTGCTGTGGAGGACGGCGATTTTGAAAATTGCCTCCATATGCCTGGCCTTGGGTCTGATTCCGCCATCCAGTGGTAGACTGAATTTGCCATCCTGAGTTCTGCTGTCGCTGATTCGGATTAGACCCTTGGCCCTGGTCAAACTGCTGTCGAGGAGGAAATCCCTGTGCCGCATACACTTCTGCGCCTCCTTCATAGGTCAACTCCCCCATTCTCTGGCACTCCTTAGGATGATGCCCCAATTCACCACAAATACCACAGGGTTCAGGAGTAATCTCATGTCTAACTGGTGCTGACCGAGGAGGAGATGCTACAGACTTATTCATCTTCAATTCTTGCAACTCCCTCATCATCCCTGCGAGTTGTTTCTGCAGCTCATAATTTGGTGTTACCGCATTGGTATCCTTTTCCCTCGGATCGACTTCTGTTGTGAACTGTCTGCCAAAGTCTGGAAGATCTGGTTGAGTTCCATAGGGGTCTTCTTAGCGATGTTACCCCCTGCCGTGCTGTCCACCATGAACTGAGTAGTAGTAAGAAGTCCATCATAAAAGAACTGACTAATCATAATCGCGGATAACTGATGATGTGGGCATTGTCGGAGGAGCTCTTGAAATCTCTCCCAAGCCTCATGGAAAGGCTCGTCAGTTCCTTGCGTGAAATTCATAATCTGCGTACGAATCTCCTGTGTCTTGTGGTTTGGATAAAACTTCAACATAAACTTCTCACAAGCATCCTTCCACGAATTAATAGAATTTGACGGGAGTCATAGCAGCCACGCCCGAGCCCGATCCTTCAAGGTGTAAGGCAGGCACTTGAGCCTTAATTGATCCTCTGTAAGGTCCGACAGAGGAAAAGTTTGCACTATAGAACAGAACTCTCGGACGAATTGGAGTGCATCCTCATTGGGCATTCCATGGAAAGCTGGAAGCATGCTAGAGTAGTTATGCTTCAAATCATAATTTCTGACCCCGGCAGGAAGAACAATGGCCGACGTCGTGGCCTCAATAACTGGTCGGGAGTATTCTCCTATGAGCTGGTTTTCCTCGGTAGCCATATTTCCTTGAAAATTCAGTTGACACTGTCCCTCAGAAT
Organism: Schizonepeta tenuifolia; assembly: GCA_029490685.1. NCBI lineage: Eukaryota > Viridiplantae > Streptophyta > Magnoliopsida > Lamiales > Lamiaceae > Schizonepeta > Schizonepeta tenuifolia. Next base: position 93,064,728 of record CM055956.1, read on the forward strand.
CACAAAACAAATTCCCAAACAAAGCTCCGTCTTCAACCTTGTCAGGAAGCGGTTCAGTTACCTCCCTTAATTCTTCCAAAACTGCACTTCTCCTGTGTATGTTGTCAATATACGGTGCTAACGGTTGTTTCTGACTTCTGCAACCTTGCATACATAACACTAGCACACAGATTAAATGCACCGGAGGGAGAAAAATAACCAAACAAAAATTAAAATGAAAATTGTAACACAAAAATCGCCTAAAGCCTTCCCCGGCAAAGGCGCCAAATTTGTTCAACCTAAATTAATCTAAGTCGCACGCAATTAAACGTGGTTGTTATAGATTAGATAAGTTGTCCCGAATATCGTCTCACAAAGAAGGCTTAACAGGGTGATTGTTGTATTACGACAAGAACAGAAAAATAAAAAGAAAGCAATAATGGTTGATTGGGTTGGGATTTTGATTACTCTAAGAAATTAAAAAGATAATTAATCTAGACAGTAATATAAACCCTAGTTCTAAAAAACAAAGTGAATCATAAACATAATTGAGATGCAAAATAAAAGAAACTTACGATAATTAATTCGTAGTAGAAGTCTGTCACAAAATCCGTACGAATCGGAAGTAATAATCTACCCTAGTGTTTAGATGAACACAAGAACTGGAAGTAGAAAAGGAACGAAATTCTGTTCGTAAAAAGAAAAGAGAACGAATATCGCGAAAAAAAAAACTGGAGAAAAACGTACTAAGGAAATAAATCGCTCGGCTATTTATAAGGAAAGATCGCCGCCTCAAAGTGAACGATCGCCCAACATGGACGATCGTCCATCACAACAACATCACGCCTAAATGAACGAGCGTCGAACGTGGACGAGCGCTGGAGTATCCTCTCTGAAGCTCTTCTCGACCAAGTGGACGATCGTCGAGGCTGAACGACCGCTGGGGTATCCTCTCTGAAGCTCTTCTCGACCAAGTGGACGATCGTTGAGGCTGAACGACCGCTGGGGTATCCTTTCTGAAAGCCCACTCGCCAACTTGTAGATTCATTGAACGAGCGCCGACCTTGGACGATCGTCCAAGATGATTCTCTGAACTTCACATCGCTGCTGGATGCTCGTCGAGAGTGAACGATCGCCCAACACACCTCCTATTCAGCGAACGTCGACCATCAATCAAGCACCGAACGATCGTTGAAAATACCACTTCTTAGCCATTTCTCTCGTGATCCAACACCTCAAACAAAAATACTGCATTTTCCCAACAAAAACTGGACCCAAAGTATTAGAGCATTCCGAATATAAAAACAAAAAAAAACACAACGGCAAACGAACAAAATGCACTAAATAAACCCAACTAAAAACAACCAAAAACAGGCGAAACAGTAATATCCAATCGCCGCAAGGTATCCTCCTTTCACTGAGTAGTTGCCTTTCTCATCAAACTTCCAAAATCTCTCGTCCACATCCCCTCGCTCGCTTATCGGAGTATTTAGAACATACTCTTTTTCAAAAGGCCAACACCATCTATCAATCGCCTCTTCATTCCACTCTTTGTTTTCAGTTAGAAGTTCTGAAACTCTAAGATCATATTCTCCGGTCTCATTCATCCTTAGTAGTCGTCCTGACGGCGCATCAGCGAGCCATTGATCCTTAAAAACCCGTATATTTTTCCCGTCCCCCACTCTCCAGTACATCCCCTTCTGTAATAATTCTTTTCCCCAGCATAGAGACTGCCACACATACGACGAGCCTGATGTAGCTTTACCATCCATAACATCTCCATGACGAAAGTATCTGGCTTTGAATACTCTAGCAACCAAAGAAGTCGGGTTCTTAATTATTCTCCACACTTGTTTAGCGACCAACGCTCTATTAAAACTCACCAAGTCACGAAAACCCAAGCCCCCAAGTTCTTTCGGCTTACACAACGCGTTCCATTTCGTCCAGTGCATTCGATGTTTCTCCTCTTCGTCTCCCCACCAAAATCCAGCGCATGCTCTGTTTATATCCGCACAAATAGATTCTGGTATTTTAAAACAGGACATACTATATGTTGGAATCGCTTGTATTGACTTCAAGAGCACCTCTTTTCCCCCTGCCGAAAAAAACTTATTCTTCCAGCCAAATAATTTCTTTTGCACTTTTTCAACTATGTAGCCAAATTGCAGTCGCTTTTGTCGCATTGTATAAGTTGGCAGACCTAAATAAAGTGAATGCCCTTTGACTACGGTTATGCCCAGATTTTCCACAATTCTGGATGCTACTCTTTCATTACAATTCGGACTAAGAGCTACAGCCGACTTCTCAAAATTGATTAGTTGCCCTGACGCTGCCTCGTATCTCTTTAATATTTCCTTCACATGCCGACAACCCGCCTCATCTGCCTTGAAAAGAATCAAACTATCATTGGCAAAAAATAAGTGAGATATTAATATGTCTCGGCGCAATAGGGATGCCCACCACTCTATTGTTTCTCTCATAGGCTTTAAATAACGACGAGAGGCCCTGCGTACATAAAACAAAAAGGAAAGGTGATAGTGGATCCCCTTGGCGAAGGCCTCGAGAGGCTGTTATTCCCTTGTAGACGCATTGGTTCATCTGGAAAAGAAAAGAAACGCTTTTCACACAGTGCATAATGAGATTTATGAACTTGTGCGGAAAGCCCAGTTTTCTCATTACAGCTTCCAAATATCCCCATTCCACCCTATCATATGCTTTGCTCATATCCAACTTTAGCGAGGCAAACACGTCCCTCCCTTTCTTATGGTTCTGTAGCCAATGCTGACACTCGAAACTGATAAGCACATTATCCGTAATCAAGCGGCCTGGAATAAAAGCACTCTGAGCCGGGTCAATGACTCTTGGCAACACCCTTCGCATCCTATTCACCAGAACTTTAGAAATAATTTTGTAGGAAGTATTACACATGCTTATGGGCCTAAACTTCGACACCCTCTCAGGATTTTGCGTCTTTGGAATTAACCCAATGATGGTTTTATTCCATTCCTGCAATGATAAATCTGAATTAAGAGCCCGTAGAACTTGTTTTGTGACAAAATCCCCAATTGCCGGCCAAAATCGCTGAAAAAACCTTGCGTTGAATCCATCTGGTCCTGGAGCTTTTGAAGGATGCATATCAAAAACTGCCTTCTTCACCTCCTTCGCTGTATATGGTACACAAAGAGAATCATAGTCAGATGCAGTCAATCTCTCCGTGATACAATCTGTAACCGCAGCTATGTCTGATGTGCTTGGCTTATTCAATTTGAAAATATTGTTGAAATATTTGCAAATTAAAGTCGCCTTTTCCATCTCTTTAGTTTTCCACTGATTATTCTCATCCTATAAACCCTTCACTGTATTTCTCGCCTTCCTGGTGGATGCTGTTCTATGGAATACACTCGTATTTCTATCACCGTCCCTCAACCAATTGACACGAGCTCTTTACTTCCAGTGACAGGCCTCAATCTCTACTAAACTCTCGATTTTCTCCGACAATGACAACACTTCTTGTGCTCTATTTTTCCTTTCCATATCCTTCATCAAGTTTTGACGTTGCTGCCGGAGAGTTGAAATCTGCTTCCCTACCTCATCAAAGCGAGTCCCCACCCATTTCTTTAAAAACCTCTTCCATTCTTTTAACTTACCTGGTAAGTCTGCGTGCAGTCCGTCCGATTTCCAAGTGCACAAGAAATCCGGAACAAAATTTCTATCAATCAACCACTTGTCCTCAAAATGGAAGCGCCCCTTTCCTCGTTTCACCACATCTTTCTCTTTCTGAGCAAATTCACACCAAATTGGCCTATGGTCTGAACCATAATAATCCAACGTCTTTGTCATCGCATCAGGAAACTATAATCGCCACTGCGAGTTGGTCAAGAACCTGTCTAAACGCTCAAAAATAGGATCATTTTTCCTTCTATTGAACCAAGTGAATTGTTTATCTGGACGATTTACTTCATCGAGATCACAATAGAAAAGGGCATCCCTGAAATTGCTCATTTGTTGTAGTGATCGTGGTCTACCTCCACATTTTTCGGAATCTGATAAAATCTCGTTATAATCTCCTGCCACCAGCCATGGTTGATTAAATGATAGATTCTGGTCTTTAAACCTTTTTAAGAGCTTCCACGATTCTTTTCGTTTCATCGGATCTGGATCACCATAGAAACCTGTAAACCGGAATCTCACTTCTTTATCGGTCACCAAACAATCAATATAACTAGCATTATATGAGCAAATTTGAACTTCATACGACTCCCGCCACATCAAAATCAAACCACTTTTTTTTCCAACCGCATCCACCACTATCATACCCGAAAAACCTAAACTTGCACGCCAATTTCTACAGTGATGTTGCACTAACTTGGTCTCACAAAGAAAGACCAAATTCGGAGAATAGTCGGCAATCAACCGACGCAATTCATGGAACGCTCGAGAGTTCCCCTACCCCCGTGCGTTCCATATTAGGCAATTCATAATGCCCGGCGGGGCTAAGAATCAGCCGCCGCCGTTATGTCTTCATCTCTTTCTTTGCTAATCTCTTTTTCCACATGTAAACGTTTAGTCATCAATTCAACATCATCATTCTTCAACCCCTCCCCAGATCTCTTTAAACCTACTCTTGCACCTCCAGCATCATCACTCATCCCATCCATCATTCCCACCTCCCTCGCCCTCCTCTTCCATCTTCCTCCCCGATCACACAAAGTATCAACATGATGGTGATCCTTTTCTTCAGCCACCATCTCAACTCTCTCTGAGACCTCGTTACTGCCCGAAGGCCACCCCACAGCCCTCTCAGCCCTTTCTTGTTGTTCTCTCCCTCTCCCACTCCTTCTCCTTCCCCCGCCCCTTACTCCTCTTCCCCCTCGCCCCCTACCACCCCATGTCACCTCCCCTACCCTTAATCTTGTTATACTTTCACCATTTGCTTTCTCCAACGACCCCTCCTCCATCTCGTTTGTTGTAGTTTTCGTATTATCTTGACTCATATGAGCATCCATCTCCTCCAGCGGCTTTTCCTGCACAACAACGATAGCCTTTTCCAGAGACATAGCCTCGTTATTTGCATTCAAGGTCGTACCACGCAGTCCTTCAGATTCATCGCGGCTTAATGTCTCTTTCTCTCCTTCCGTCATGTGGTCACCTTGTAACTCCTGAGGCCTAACCATCATTGCTCTATTTCTCTCTGCAGTTAGAGGCATAGACTCTTTCTCAGTCTGTGGTTGATTTCTCCCTGTCGTTTGGAAGCCTCCTCGTCCCCGGCGAGTATCCTTTGTTTTACTGGCTATCAACCACCCCCCATAAGAAACTGTGTTTTTATCCACTGTCAGATCCTCACAATGTCGAACAATGTGGCCGACCCTTCCACATGCCGTGCAATATTCTGGTAATTTTTCGTATTTAATGATTATTACTTGTTCGCCCAAAGCCCCTGCCTGCACACTTACACATCGTTGCAAAGGCTTACGTATATCACATGTCACCCTCGCACGAGCATATTGGCCCAAACAATTACCTCGTTCTCCAATGTCAATCTCCTCCACTCGCCCCACTATCTCTGCTACTTTTCGAACGGCCACCGGATTCATGCAGGCTAGCGGGAGGCTATGGCACTGAATCCATATAGTAAATTCATTAAACTCCACGTCCGTCGCCTTCTGAAGACCCTTAGGCTCCTTAAAAACCATGAGGTTCTCATGAAAATGCCATGGAGCATCGAGTAAAGCATGTTTGCGGTCCCTCTCATTTTCGAAAAACACCACGAAAAGATTATCGCCCACTATCTCAATATCTGGTTCTCCTCTCATGTTAAGGATGATAGGTAATTGGGTGCGAAGTGCTTCCCTGTTAACAACTCTTGATGCAAAAAATTTTCCGACCACCCGTCCTTCCAGTATCAGACCACCTTGATTAGTGTTATGAAGATTTTGGGGGTTTAAGTCAACTACAGATTTCTTCAACTCATCAGTAAGTTTCAAATCTTTAACCAATCGTGCAACTTCATCAGGATCCATGGTCAAAATCGAAATAGAACTCACTGCTTCACTTCATTTTCAGATTTGTTTGGTATTATTAATGCGTGTTATCAAATTAAGGAGTGGGCCTAGTGCGGCGTTCTTCTTACCCAATTGAATACTCTCTCGATGGGCTGTATAACGTACCAAAATTCAACATTATACGTGCCACTTTTTCATAAGGCATGTATTGTATTGGTTTATGTAAGGTATGTTGTACTTTTAAATGTACTCTCTCCATTCACAATATTCTTACTATATTATGTATGATATGAGTTTTAAAAATGTAATGGGTTGCAGTGAATAATAATGGATATTGCTGCAAATGAAGAAGTAAGGTATCCGCTATAAATATGAGTATTAGAGTAGTGAAAAATATAAGGTTAAATATAATGTATGATATGAACTGATGATCTCGGTAACGAGTAACTGGTGTATTGGGGAGGGAATACACCAGTAGCAATTTTTTTTCGAACTTTAAACCTTTTCACTAAGAAAACTGCTCAGGTCAGTTCACTCAACAACGGAGAAAGTCAGTTGGAGCTGATCACACAGTTAGGTGCACAACTAACTTCTTTGGCTGAGGGTCAACTGTGTAATCTAACTGAGGTTTCAAAGAGTTAAGCTATGCGGAAGTTGGTGGAAATTAAAGCTCGTTACTTAAACTGAAACCTTATGAAAACAGGGAAGGTCAAGTTATCAAACCTTAGTGCAGTTTGTATGTAGAGTCAGTTGATTAGATAAATATAAAATACTGAAAGTGAATGACACAGTATTTTTACGTGGTTCGGAGATTGACCTCCTATGTCCAAGACTTCCTTTTCAGAGAAGTAATCAACTAGATAAGCTTACGCGTGCTTATCAAATGTTCCACTTGGTTTGCAGGTACCAAACAACCTGACCAGTTCGATTACAGATTCGAACCAAATCTTACAACACTTTTCAGGACAAGTGTACAACCTGGTCTTAGATTACGGGTTCTAAAGAACCTAATCTTAGATTGCAAGTTCTAAGAGACCTAGTCTTAGATTGCGGATTCTATGAGATCTGGTGTCTTTGATTGCGGGTTCAAAGACAAACCTGGGGTTTTGGGGTTGGGGGTTTTTCCAACTATGAAGCCTTCTACATGAGAGAAGTGGAAACTTCTTCCTAAGGCTTAGAGACTCGATATTTTGGGAGAGAGTCTGCTTAGAACTAAGCAAGAGCCTAGATTCTAGACTCGATCACTTGGACTGATTCTCTGTAGACTTCTCCTCGTGGGGGCAACTTAGCTTCTCTCTTCGCTCTTCCAACGTAGCTAAAGAGTGAATTCCGGGGTCGCTCGCTGAGAAGTGCTTTATTCTTTTTCTATCTACCAAAAAAGGTGTCTTCGACATGAAAAGACGATGTCCTAACCACTGGACATATTCCGACCAACTGCAACCTTAAAAGTAATCTCGAACGCCAATTTGATTCGATGGAGAGATAAACCCGTGGCTGTATCCATTCACCCGAAACTAATCTGCTTCCATTTCCATAGAAAAGATTCTCTTCAAGCGAACCGGCCTATCTTCTGTATAGAGGTTACACAGTGGTTGGAACAAAGACACATTTGGTTGTTGGTCAGATCTATTATGGATCATACTCTAGGCTTGATTACTACCCTTGACTTGAAGCATGATTTGACTCTTTTTCTGAGAGGCTAGATGAAAGAACAGGAGGAGGTGTGGACACTCAACTTCTACTGATTCTTTAACTTGGTTGTTCTTGCTCTGGAGAGAGATTCTATTTAAATTGGTCATTTGCTGCTTTGTGCGTATTGTTTTTCTCTCTCGTAATCTCTCTGCTTTCTTCAATGGAGAGACCTCTATTTATAGAGAGAGAGAGAGATCTAATTAGCCGTTTGATCTCTGCTAAAAGCATGACACTCCACCTGCTCCACTGCAAACTTTCCTAAAATGATTATTGTGATATTTGCTTTATGCGCATTTCTGTGATCGGTCCATTTATAGTAAGTTTCCAAGCTGACTTGTGCTTCCAAGTAGATTTGAATTTGGATTTCAACTCTTCTGCCTTCAACGTCTTCCAAGTCTTCTCTTCACAACTTTGTGACATCTGACTTCAACACAATTTCTCTTCATGCTTGAGCTGCACGGTTCAGTTATGGAGTCAACTGAGTTGTGGTCTGACTGACCTAGTTCCTCACGAACTGTCTTCTTCAGTATGACTGATTTCTTCTGCTCGAATCTTGTAAAGATAAAAATCCCTACACTCAAACAGTGAGCTCTAGCTAAGTTCAGACTAATGACTTTCATCTATTCGGTTGGGGTCAGTTGGGTTTTGGGATAAATCAAAACCTTTACTAATTTTCCCAACATGAACTCTACTACTATGTGTGGAAGTGGCAAGGATATTGTGAACGGACCGAAATGGCAAAATTAGTTTTGGAGAGAGAGAATATTATTTTAATAAAATATTAAGAAAATAAAAAAATGTGAAATTATCCGTCTTTATTACCCTTAATTAAGTAAATATTGTGATGAGTCCATACGAGTAAGTTACCAGCTCAATATTCTATGATTTATATATCTTGTCCGCTTGGGGATGACCTAGTGGTAAAAAGTGAGCGCCTGAGACTGAGAGGTCTCAGGTTCGAACCTCATGAAACGCCTCTATAGGTCAAGCCTGTCACACTTGTAACTGGAAAGTGTGGTTTATCTGCCCTATGTGGTTTGCAGGCTACTGCACAAGGGACGGGGGTTTACCCAGTGCGCACCGAAGGTAGCGGCTGCGGGTTCCCAAGACATTCAAAAAATAAAATAAAATATATGATCTATATATCTAGTATATACATTTGAATCCTATCTCGTAAAATTAAATATTCTATGATCTATATATCTTATATATACATTTGAATTCTAACTCGTAAAGTTATTGCAAATTATCCTTAATTTTAGGGCATGATTCATGACTTGATCGTGAGTGAGCTCTTTTATTATCATTCATAATTTTCATTTTTCCTTTCTTAATTTAAAATATACTCTGAATTCATCACAACACATAAATTCAATATTTAAAAAAGTGGTATAGCTAGTATTTACTTGCAGACTCCATCTCCATGTACAATTTGTTTCGGTTGCCAAGATTTAATTAGCGCAAAATTATGTAAGATTAAATAGCCTCCAAGATTATTATTATCATAGTTAGCGCTGAAATGGAATCCGCAAATGCTTATATGAAAAACTTCGGTGGAAAAACTACGACATAGTTTTAAAAACTTTTATATTGTTCTTCGATCGATGCTCTAATACTCATAAATAGATATAAATACGAGTGTTTGTGTTTGAGAAAACGACAGTGTTATGTATTTTTAAAACTACGTCGTTTGTATTTCCGCCAAACTTTGTCATGTAAGCATTTTTGGATTTCATGTCAGCGCTAATTTGGAGAAAATGGTCGGAGTTATCGAATTGCGAAATTTTAAAGTGTGAGGAATTTTCACCTAATTTAAAAAGGTGAGAATATAAACAAAAAGTTAGTAAAAGGTGGGGAATTTATATGCTATTTAGGATTTGAAAATTGAAGAAAAGACCGAAAACAGAGGATTTTTTTTTTTTAAATGAAGCATAAATATTAATTTTGAAATTAGAAAGTACATTGTTGTATGTGACTACACATTTCCATCAACAATATTTCATTCAGAAAAAAGCTGATAACTTAGAGGGTGTTTGGCTAAGCTTTTAAGCTTTTTAAAACAGCTTAAAAGTTATTCATTACTAAGGAATTAGGAGCTTAGAAGTTGTTTTGAGGAGCTTTTAAGCTAGCCAAACACCTTCTTAGTTGCAATTTCGTAATCACGGAGGGATTGAACAGCAATAAGTAAAGCTAGTTTATGTGGATATGATCGCAGTCGTTCATGATCAATGGTTAGAATCAGTCGAATTGTTAACATTGGTCGAACCACGTAAATTGCTGGTCGTTTTCCTTCCATTTTGAATTCTTCTTTGAGCTAAGGATTTAGGGATCTAAAAAACCTAACATACAGAAAGCAGAATCACCAAACTCTCGTGTTAAACTAGAGATCTTTTGCTCGATTTATACCAAAGTATAAATTATCTTCCCATTTTACATGAATATGACTAATTTATTTGTATGATTAGTACTCTAGTTTGTAATAGGGATAAGGTGGTGATTACCCCTAGGGTTTTACTATTTTGCTGATGTTGAAAATAATAGTTTGGAAATCATTATTTATGGCGGTTAATTATTTAATTATTGAGAATTAAATAATGGAGGATTATTTTACTTGTCGAGTAAATAATCAGAATATATATTCATGTTCTCAAAACCATTATTTGGTGTGTGAGAAAGAATATATCATTGTGTATTAGAAGTGTTGGAAATAAATTTGTTGTAAACAAATTTATTAATGTGATTTATTTTCACATTAAAAGAAACGAGCTTGGACTCGAAACCTTTCAAACTGGCTTTGAATTTTGTTATCTTAAGAATTGGGCTCGACCCATTTTTTCTAAGTAACAAACTAACTGAACATTGAAATTGTCTAATTAAATTGGCTCAATTACTTTTCAATTCACTTAATCAAAAGATTGTTTTTTCTAAAAGGACTGGTAACTTTTTGAATTGGCTAAACCGCCAGTGAATGTTTTAATCTTTTCCGATTGATTGAAACGACAAAGTTGAATTTGGATAATTCAATTCTTTAACTTTCAGTAACAGCTATTTTTTAATAGCTATGAAACCGATGAAACAACCATTTAGAGGTTGTAATTGCACTTTAAGTGCATTAATCTCCCATATAGGTCTCTCATTTGTTTTGTTTTGGGACGGAAAAAATCTGCACTTTTCAACTCCTACAAAAAAAAAACTCCATAGCATCTCATTTGTCAGTTCAGTTCTCCTCCTCGTCCAGTTCGTCGGAGCTCTTCAGTTTGCGGTGCTGCTACTGTTGAGATGTGAAGTCGTTTATCTTTGGGGACGACCCGATAATCCATGAGCACTATCGGGGCGTTTCTTGTCTTGCGGGCAGAAGGAATCTTCGGGCGACTTCTAAACTGGTTTTGTTTAGTTTTAGTTGTTTTGATTATTTCCTTGTATTACTCATATTGTTACTTGTTAGTTCAGATTTTATTTTCCATTTCTTTGTAATTTTCACGAGCTAGTACATCGGTTATAACAGGTGATAGGTTCTCAACATTCGGTTTTGGACAACGTCTCAAAAATGGTGCAAGTTACTCAGGTTGTGTTAACGGAAGCGGCAACTGCCGTCAAAAAATTTACGATAAATTAAACAGAGTCGTTTCGACTCTTTCTCTCATGTCGGTCAATTTCTTTCTCACCCAACACCTAGGCGCCACCACCATCACTACCGACGACCACCAGTAGCAACATCATGTCTCTCGCCTTATCTCTCTCTTCTCTCAATTATCTCTCTCTCATGATCTCATCTCAACTCTGTCATCTCTCTATTTCATCTAAACTTCAACGACATCATGTCGTGTCGTTGGTGCTGAATCTAAGTCAAGAGTGTTGGAACCGGTTATTGAAAACCAATTCGTTTTTCACCCACGGATCAATTATGGATATCTAACAAATACATACAAAATCCATACCTAACATGCTCCTATGTATTTAATTGCAATCATAGGATGTTTATTCGGAATACCTGCAAACTTGATGCACAACGACTCCAGAGTTGACCTTTTGAACTGTTCCCGGCTGGAATACGACGATGGATGGGATCGACCTCGTACTCACTGTTATGGGCGACGACTCACAGTCTCTCTCTCTAGGGTTTTATTGCTTAGAATGCAAGTGAGTAATGAGTCTTATGAGCCTTGTATTTATAGATAAATAACTGCTCACATTCATTGAACCTAGACAACCCTCACGGGCCATAGGAGACAGACGCCTAGCCCACTTAGAGACACAGGCCATTGGGCCAGTTCAGGAATCTACTAGCTTAAATAGATTGGCCCGATAATATCTGATTTAATCTATTCAGCCCAGAAATATAAATCAGACATAAATATTAATTCATTCCACTAAAGAATTAATACTGACTTACCCTCTTATTTATTTAGTTGAGTCGGGGCTAGTATTAGACTTAATTAATCTCCATGTTTAAGATTCTCGAATATTCATTAATTAATTAAATACTTCTGACAGAAATTAATTAATCAATCAATTATTCACTAATAAATAATTATCTCGAGTGCTACCACTTAAACTTATTATCATATTGGAATTAATTCCACCTGCAGGGTTTAATACGATAAACTTATTAAGTTCCTCGAGAGGATATCATCATCCCATTATGCATAGAACACGGATCCTTATTTTGCAGCTCTATCAATATCAAATAAGAACTGCTACCGCCCAAAATATGAAATTTCGAACCACTATCAAGTTCTCATTTATAATAGATCAAAGCAATAGTCAGACACTTATTCATACTGATAAGCCCAATTAAGGTTAAGACTATTTAAGTCACCAAGATCTTTAATTCTCAATAAGTCAAAATAGAGAATTAATCTCACTGTGATCCTTTCAATACGATTAACGTACTAGCATAAATAAATAGTCAAGATAAACTATTTAATACTATTATGCTACAATCTAAACCAACAACTCGTCCAAGTTGTCTCGATTGTGAATATTAGTTTATATCTCATAAGATGCCGATTATATAATCTTCTGTGATCTACAACACACTATATAATCTATAATATTGAGATAATTGGACAAATAATAATTATACAATAATAAACATTTCAGATATGAGAATTATAGTGAAATAAATATCAATTGTATATAAACAAAAAAGGTCTTGCTTTCGTATACAACCCTTCAATTCTCCCACTTATACTAAAGCAAACTTTTAGTATACAATGAGACTAATATTCATCTAGCAATCTATTACAACTTCTCCCACTTATACTCAAAGTTTAACTTAGTGTGGGAGGAAACGCAGCCTCATGCCTTCAACGTGTTTTTCAAAGACAACAGCTGGTAGACTCTTTGTAAATGGATCAGCCAGATTATCAACTTCTGCAACCTTTTGCACATCCACATCACCATCTTGGACAAGCAGCCGAATGTAGTGATATCTTGCATCAATATGCTTAGTCGTCTGATGAAACCTTGACTCCTTACAATTTGCAATTGCTGCCTCATTATCAGAATAAATCGTGATACTTCTCGGCAAACCAGGAATCACATCAAGCTCCGCTAAGAAGTTCCTAAGCCAAACAGCCTTTTTAGCAGCCTCAGTAATAGCCACATATTCAGCTTCCATAGTAGATAATGCAATGCTTTTCTGCTTCACACTTCTCCACACAATGGCTCTACCTCCCAGCTTAAACACATAGCCAGAAGTAGAAAACTGCTGATCTTTATCTCCTTGATAATCAGCATCTACATATGCTACCGGAATCAGATCACCGGATCGATATATCAGTCCATACTCTCTAGTCCGTTTAAGGTACTTGAGTATGCACTTTACAGCAATCCAATGACACTGACCTGGATTAGCCTGATATCTAGACACCATGCCAACGGCCTGGCAGATATCGGGCCTAATACTCTGCATTGCATACATGAGACTTCCCACAGCCGAAGCATAAGGAACTATCTTCATGTCAGCTATCTCCTTAGGTGACGTAGGACACATCGCCTTAGATACATGAACGCCATGTCTGAAAGGGAAGAAACCTTTCTTAGCATTCTGCATGCTTGAAAATACCAATCGGATAATTTATGATTATAAATTAACTTTGTTGCTGCAAAAACTTAGCACAAAATATAACACAGAATATAACGAGTGAGCTAATTAAAGTGACACGCATAATGGTAACCCAGTTCGGTTAAACAACCTACGTCTGGGGGGCCACGCCCAAGAGAGAACAATTCACTATCGAAAGCTGAAGTTACAGGATCTTACACATATGGTCTTCCACCTTATGAAACCTCACCACTCACACCCTTCCCGATCTACGTGAATTATGATTGCAAAAGCCGCACCCTTACAATCTAGGTTTGAATAACAATCCAACCCCTAACCCTCATTCAAGTGTTTGTATAATGAATTAAACACTCTCAAGATTACAAATCAACACTCATTTAATAAATAGTGTTAAAACTATAAACAATAAAAATAGCTATCTCTGCGGCAGCCTCCAACTTGTCTTGATTTCGATATATATAGGTCTTGAGAATCCCTAGATTTGCCCTAGTTTCCTTATGCATGAAAATTTTTCCTTGTTGGAGACGTGCCTTGTGGAACAAGTGGAATAATCAGATATATTCGCCCAAAAATATCTTCTCCGTATCTAACTGGATAAGGTAAAAACCTTCGCAGAATCCGCCCAGTTATGGAAAGAAATCTTTCATGCTGTTCCACTTCCAAGTAGCTCAGACTGAAGCGCAGTCACCAGACTCTGTTTTTCGCACAACTCAAAACACTTCAGCCAATCTTGCTTCTACATAAATTTGTCAATCTTCAATGAGCCACCTGCTCAAATCTAACAATCTCCCCCTTTGGCATTTATGTAGACAAAACAATCATCCAAGCATTAGAACAAAAATCAGAGTAATAAGCATCTTCATACTAGACTTCGATTATGACAGCACATATGAAGATCTTGATGAAGCCCCCCCCTTAACCCGAAATAGGGGTTTAAGCAAAACAACCTCTTTGATCACAACTCCCCCTTGAACTGATACTGGGGCAAACGGACTGGGATCAGTGCTTGGAACATAACTCCCCCTTAACTCAAACATAGGAAGAACTTCAAACTTCATTAACTAAGGTGAAATAAACACCTTGCAGCAGCGGAATACATCAACAAAAAAATAGCAAAATAAATGCCATTCTTCCATTACTACATCTCCCCCGTTTTGTCTCACATGAATGACAAAATGACAAAATGAGGTAAATAAAACCAACAACTAAACAGAAGGAGATTGAGAACCATCCTTCTTATGGCGTTTGGCACCACGTGCCACGCTATCTTCCTCTGAGTCTTCCTTAGCTTCAGACTCTTCACCAGCATCTTCTTCAGTTTCCTCATTTTAATCTCCATAATCCTCTTCATCTTCCTGATCATCAGCAAATTCGGCTTCAGCGTCAATTGGCTCAGTATCTGGCTCAGCTGCCTCAGCATTCTTCGTTCTAGAAGGTCCCACCATCTCAGATTGAGATTGAACATTGAAATCATGAAGAATAGCAGCTATGGAGTCTTGTCTCATCTGCAGAGACTTAATGATCTTCCCAAGAGAAACATGCTCTCTATGCAACTCTCCATACATCATGGCAGATAATGCATGAGCTCTGGCGAGAGGTAGCTTAGTCACTGGAACAAATGCCTTGAAGTGACGCTGTGAACGACGACTAGGTCCTTCAATATCTCTGAAATGATGCGTTTTATTGAACAATTTGTTATTGAAGCGAAACGCCACAGGATCCTCTGCCCAAACATCATTAGAGCCAACAACATCAGGAAGTTGGGATTGTATTATCCCAAAGATCAAACCAGGAAAGCCTAAGCATCGATCTTTTCTCAATTCTCCAGCATGGTTGGTTCCGTGATCAAACACCAGTTTTCCAAAATCAAAATGCTCAAAGCGACCAATTCTATACAGCAACCTGCCAAGGGCTTGTCCCACATTCGATGTGTGACCGGATGGAGGTCAATTGAACACGGCAATCTTGTGAAGAATAGCACGCTTCATAGATAAATGGATTCCACTCACGCTATCACTCTTTGGCCACTTCGAATAGTAACCACCAGTTATGCCTTTAACCACCTCATCAAGGCTTACTTCTTACTCCACAATATCTTGATCTTCACGATCAACAAACGAACTAATGATTCCAAGAGAAAAATCAATATACTGACCTCGCACAAAAGACTTGAAGCAGTACTTCGAGGTTAGATCCTTGATGGATTTTGACATGTTGCAATAGAGCTCCAATACGATTGCTGGCACAAATCTTCTCACAGGTAGGAAAGTCTGACCCCATTTAGCTTGGATCAGCAACTCCAATAACCCCGTATCTGCCAAGGATTCAGGTTTCACATATCTCTCCACAACAAGCTTCCTTTCAAGTGCAGCGCCCCAAGCTTGGCGATGTTCATCTGATTTGAAGTGATAATCATCATCTCCAGCAAACGATCGATGATGAGGAGCCCTAGAAATACTTCCAGATTTGAGAGAATCGTGACGAGCATTCCCAGCATCACTCTTGGTGGCATTCTCAGATCCTGATTCAATATCTATTGGATCTATTGCTTGCTTCTTCTTCTTTCCAGCCTTTGACTTTGGAGGTCGATCTTCATACATCTTTTTCTTGCCTTTACCCAAGGCTAAAGCGGCTTCTTCAGCTTGTTTCCTTAATTGAGCCCTTGTGTGCATAGCGGGATTAGGCTCTTTAATAACAAGAGGAGGTAGAACATTCCTCTTCCTCTTTTCAGCAGCGACAGCTTTCTGTGTCTTTCCACCCTTGCGAGCAGCAGCTTGAGTTTTCTTCTTCTTCTTTGGCTTTTCAACATCAACAACTGGCTCATGTTCAGGCACAGAAGACAACTTGCGAGCCTCTTAATCAACAGCCACAGATGGCCCTTTCTCATTCTTTTCTCCGATCATCGGAGATCTTTGCCTTTGCGACCCACCAGTGGAGACGGCGGGTTTGCGAAACAGTGAACCCTTCGACCCATGTGCAAAAGAGGGTGGAGCTTCGCGTGTTCTTCTCTTAGGCTCATTCTTCTTCTTCTTCTTTACCGCCAACATTGCAATAAGAGTATTGAGAGTATCCTCTCCTACGGACTGAGCATCGTCTTCTGAATCAGCAACCTCTGCTTTGTCCGGTGATGGAGCCTTCTCCGGCGACGGGGTTTTCTTTGGTGGTGCATCTTTCACCGGAGGTTCTTCATCGGAAGAATACTCGTATTGCACCAATCTTCTTCTTGGACCCCTGGTTGGAGCAGAGGTAAAGGGTTCAAGATCAAGCATGAGGGTATCGCCGTCATGAGAATCGTCGGAGAGCTCTTGCAATTCCCTTGATCTGGAAGAACGATCAGACGCCATGGATTTGATGGTAATTGAACAACACAGCAGTGAACACACTTGGAGAAGAAATATATCAAGCACGAATATGAGAGGAGAACCTAATATTCGAACGTTATATTTATGGAAGCAAAGATCGGTGCAAATTTCTCCCAAAAATAGGATAGGATCGTATCCCATAAGAGTAGGAACAAGATATATATATTAATTTTGAACTCCATCCTTATCTGCAACGGCCGGAAATTTCAAACTAATCCATAATTAGCTCGGAATTCGCAGAGACGTCTGCCAGAAAATAATCGTTGTCTGCTTTATGACGTCAGCAGACAGTTGTCAATTTGAATAGACTGTGCCAGTTACTGTGCTACTTCACTTTCTCTCAGACCTGAAGAATTCAAAAATCCAGAACAACCATAAATCCAAAATAATCATAAACCACAAAATATGATTAATTCCACGAGCCATGCTTGCCGTCCATAACCCCAAGCGAAGGGTCTTTCTCCGAAAATGAATCAGAGAGAGCAAATTCCCAAAGACATTCTCAATGACTCAAACCTTGTACCATCAAGTGCCTTTGTGAAAATATCAGCTAGTTGCTTTTCAGTTGAAATGAACTCCAAATTAAGAATCTTCTTCTCGATCAATTCTCTAATAAAGTGATGACGGATGTCAATGTGTTTAGTCTTCGAGTGATGGACAGGATTCTTAGAGATGTCAATGGCACTCTTATTGTCACAAAATGTGCGATCCCCTTCTCTTCACAAAATGTTATGAATTCTCCATTTTCAAACTCCTTGCCATGATCGCTCCTTAGTCTCTTTAAATGAGTATCCTTTTCTAATTCCAGTCGAAGACACGACACTTTAAAATGGTGGAAAGCTTCAGATTTGTCTCTCAAGAACTCAACCCATGTAAACCTTGACAAGTCATTAACACAAATCAAGATGAACTTCTTCGTAGCAATACTTTCTGTAGGCATAGGTCCCATTAGGTCAATGTGCATTAAGTCCAGTACCTGTGAAGTAGTGATACTTTGTACCTTCTTATGCCCAACATGCACTTGTTTTCCAATCTGACATGGTCCACAAACATTGCCTTCATAAACCTTAAGACGTGGAAGATCTCTTGTGGCTTCAACACTTATCAACTTTTTCATATTTCTTGGGCTGATGTGTCCCAACTTCTGATGCCAAACTTCTGTCACAGAACTATTGGCACTGAAGCATACTGTAGGAGGGTGAACCACATAACATCGATCAAGACCTCTGTTTCCGACTAGATAATCTTCTTTGTCCTTCGTGATGATGCAGTGTGTCTTAGTGAAATTTATATCCAGATCTTCATCACATAGTTGCCCAATACTAAAAAGGTTGGCTCGCATCCCTTCAACAAGAAAAACATCCCTTAAATGTGGCATGCCAGGAACATTCAAAGTTCCTTTTCCAATGATATTGAGCCGAATTCCATCTCCAAAGGTGACAGTATCATTTGTCCTTCATTTGATGTCACAGAGATAATTGGGATTTCCAGTCATATGCCATGAGCATCCGCTGTCCAAATACCATCGATCATCACTTCTAGCCAAGAGTGTTGTTAAGGTGACATAAGCTTTGTAGTTTCTTCCTTGCCTTGGTCCATTTCTACCATTGATCAGGGCTTGGCGTTTATCAGCTAGATAAAATCTGCATCTTAGTTTAATGTGTCCAGTGCGACCACAATAATAACATTATTTCGTTTCTGATCTTTAATCTGAGATGGTTCATTCTTGTGATGTTCTCTTGCTGGAACGAACTTCTTTTCCTTTCTTTCATCAACGGCTTGCCAACGACTTCCTTGATATCCCAAACCAGCTTTGCTTGAAGAAGGTTGACCCGTTTCCAAAATATGATCCAACTTGGGAGTTGCATTGGTCATCATCCTTACCACCTTGTTAATGTGCTCGAGCTCACTAGTCTTTAGCACATTATCTTCTTGAAGCTTGTCAATCTCAGTTAGAAGAGCAATGTTGAGAGATTTTAGCTGATCTCTCTCTTGGCTTACATCAACAATTTGAGACATAAGACTCTCTTTCTCTTTTGTTATCTCCTTCAGAGTTGCATTTAAATTTCCATTAGTGTTCCCAACTTCTTCACACTTTGCCTTTAGTGTTTCATAAAGCTTAATCAAGTGATTCTCATCAACTGACTCATTATCACTTTCTTCTTCAACCTCTTTTACTTTGGGAAATTTATCGTCTTCATTCATGTTTACTATGGCGACATGAGCAACTTTGCCTTCATCTTCACTTCCACTCTCATCCGTATCTTCATCACTGTGAGTAGTGGCATTATAAGACTTGTTCTGATTCTTCAGATAACTTGGACATTCTTTTTGAAAATGCCCAAACCCTTCACATTCATAACATCTTGGTCCAGTCTTTTCTGTGCGAGATTTGATGCTTTTGTCTTTCATAGGAGCACTAGGCATCTCCCTCTCCTTCTTTGATGGGCGTCTATTAACTCTCTTTCTTCCAGTTTTGAAGAATTTGTCAAAATTCTTTATTAAGAGAGTTAAGGAGTCGTTGACTTCTTCTTTGTCTATTGGCGCAGATGCTGACTCAGTATTCCATGTATGAGCTGTAAAGGCCACTCCTCTTCTTTTATCTGATCCTTCAGCCTGTTTACCCATCTCAAACTTTCTCAAGGAACTGATCAACTCATTTAGTGTGAGGGTTGACAAGTCTTGAGCTTCCTCAATAGCAGCAACCTTGTATTCAAACCTGAGTGGAAGAGATCTAAGGACTTTGTGCACCAGTTTTTTGTGTGACATCTTTTCTCCAAGAGCAAAACTTTCATTCACAAGAGTAAGTAGTCTTGCATGAAACTCTTCAATGTTTTCTGTTTCCTCCATTCTCGAATTTTCAAATTGTGAGGTGATTTGTTGAAGGCGTTGTCCTTTAACCTTTTGATTCCCTTCAAAAGATGTTTGAAGAATATCCCAAGCCTTCTTAGCAGTATCACAAGTAGAGATGAGAGCAAAAATTTCAAAACTCACTGCAGATTGAATAACATTCAGAGCTTTGTGGTTCATGGTGGACAACTTCAAGTCAACTTCATCCCAATCTTTCTTTACTTTTGGAGTTTTATCTTCTTTCATAGGAGGAGTCCATTCTGATTCAATTGTAGTCCAAGCTCCTTCATCAATAGCTCTAATGTGCGATATCATCCTCACCTTCGAGTATCCATAATTCTTCCCATCCAGAATTGGAGGTTTCGTCATAGAGTGTCCACTTGACGACATATTAGCTCACTATCAGCAACAACAGATGGTATCTGTCCCGGGATCAACACCTGTTTTGTCGGTGTACCGCTCTGATACCAATTGAAAATACCAATCGGATAATTTATGATTATAAATTAACTTTGTTGCTGCAAAAACTTAGCACAGAATATAACACAGAATATAACGAGTGAGCTAATTAAAGTGACACACAGAATGGTAACCCAGTTCGATTAAACAACCTACGTCTGGGGGGCCACGTCCAAGAGAGAACAATTCACTATCGAAAGCTGAAGTTACAGGATCTTACACATATGGTCTTCCACCTTATGAAACCTCACCACTCACACCCTTCCCGATCTACGTGAATTGTGATTGCAAAAGCCGCACCCTTACAATCTATGTTTGAATAACAATCCAACCCCTAACCCTCATTCAAGTGTTTGTATAATGAATTAAACACTCTCAAGATTACAAATCAACACTCATTCACGAAATAGTGTTAAAGCTATAAACAATAAAAATAGCTATCTCTGCGGCAACCTCCAACTTGTCTTGATTTTGATATATATAGGTCTTGAGAATCCCTAGATCTTATCTCCATCGGTTTGCCCTAGTTTCCTTATGCATGAAAACTCTTCCTTATTGGAGACGTGCCTTGTGGAATAAGTGGAATAATCGGATATATTCGCCCAAAGTTATCTTCTCCGTATCTAACTGGATAAGGTAAAAACCTTCGCAGAATCCACCCAGTTATGGAAAGAAATCTTTCATGTTGTTCCACTTCCAAGTAGCTCAGACTGAAGCGCAGTCACCAGACTCTGTTTTTCGCACAACTCAAAACACTTCAGCCAATCTTGCTTCTACATAAATTTGTCAATCTTCAATGAGCCACCTGCTGAAATCTAACAATGCTGAAATGCGATAATACAGTATTAATGTAGGCTGTTTGAGACAAACTCAACATTCTCTTAGATCGATCACGACCGACCTTAATCCCAAGAATATATGCTGTCTCTCCCAAATCCTTCTTTTGAAATTGTTGGGATAACCATGCCTTAATCTCTGCTAATACATTCACATTATCACTAATGAGCAAAATGTCATCGACATAAAGCACTAGAAATACTAGACTTCCATCAATACACACCCTGTAAATACAACTTTCATGTTCACATTGTACAAAACCATAGCACTGGACAACATCATTGAAACGTTTGTTCCAGGATTGTGAAGCTTGCTTAAGTCCATAAATGGACTTCTTTAGCTTCCACACAAGGTGCTCTTCACCTTTCTTGATGAATCCTTCAGGTTGTAGCATATAGATGTCCCTATCTTTTTCAAGATACCCGTTCAGAAATGCGGTTTTGACATCCATTTGCCAGACCTCGAGATTCATGTGGGCGGCCATTGCCATAAGGATTCGAATGGATTTAAGCATGGCTACTGGCGAAAATGTTTCATCGTAATCGATTCCCTCTCTTTAGGTGAAACCTTTCACCACTAGTCTTGCCTTAAAGGCTGTAATCTTTTCATCCGGTCCTCTCTTTCTCTTGTATACTCACTTGCATCTTATGGCTTCACAGCCCTCAGGAAGCTCGCACTTCTGGTATACATCCATGGCAGTGATAGATTCCCATTCGGCAATCATACACGCCTCCCACTCAAGAGCATCCGGATCTGCTAATGCTTCGGAGTAAGTCCAGGGATCTTCTTCGATCACAACTAATTCCGATGAATCCGTAGATTCATTAAGTAGAGTGTATCGACTAGGCAACTTTCCTTGAGTTACCCTCCCACTACGACGAAGCTCTATAGCGGATTCAGTATTAATGGTTTGTGTAGGTTCCAATGATTGCTCGTCTTGCACAACTGGAGCACTAATCACCTCCTCCCCTCTAACTTTCTGAAGCATGATGTCGCTTCTCTTCCTATGGCCAATCATATAATTCTCTTCCAAGAATCTCGCGTTAGTGCTAATAACGACTTTCTGATCCTTAGGACAGTAGAAATAGCCACCTTTCGTTCCTCTAGGATAGCCTACAAAGAGCATCACCTTGGTTCTCGGACTCAACTTGTCAGCGTCTTTATTCAAGACATGTGCCGGACTACCCCAAATCCGGATGTGGTTAAGACTAGGCTTGCGCCCGGACCACAGCTCGGACAGGGTCTTAGGCACTGACTTTGAAGGAACTAAGTTTAGCGTGTGAGCCGCTGTTTCCAAAGCATATCCCCAAAACGATATAGGTAGAGATGCATAACTCATCATAGATCGAACCATTTCTAGAAGTGTTCGATTTCTTCTCTTCAACATACCATTCTGTTGGGGCGTTCCAGGTGTAGTCAATTGGGATGTAATCCCACTTTCCAACAAGTACTCTTTAAACTCGTCGCTGAGGTATTCGCCACCGCGGTCAGATCGCAACGACTTGATACTCTTTCCATGTCGCTTCTCTACTTCCGCTTTGAATAGTTTGAACTTTTCAAAGCAGTCGGACTTGTAGCGCAACAGGTAGATGTACCCGTACCTTGAGTAATCGTCAATGAAAGTGACAAAATACTCGTACCCTCCACGAGCTTGAGTTGACATAGGTCCACACAAGTCGGAATGAATCAATTCCAACACTTCTTTGGCTCTATACCCCTTGGCCTTGAAAGGCCGAGTCGTCATCTTTCCCTCTATGCAGGATTCGCAGATTGGGATGGAATCGACTTTAAATGTATCCAAGACTCCATCAGAAACCAATCTTTGGATCCTCCTTAGACCGATGTGAGCCAATCTTAGGTGCCAAAGAAGAGTTTGATTCTCTTGAGAAGAATTCGATCTCTTCCTTTGGTTAACAGTTAAAGCATTACTTGAAGAACTCATAACATGTAAACAGTAAATAGTATAAAGAGAATCAACAATATGTACATAACCAATAATCTTATCATCTTTCATAAAAGTCGCAAAACCCTCAAAAAGAATAAAATATCCGACTTTCCACAACTTAACCATAGAAATCAAGTTCCGCCGAAAGTCTGGCACATATAAAACATCTCTTAAAACTAAAACTGAATTCTCAAATGATAAATGAACATCGCCTATGATTGCAACGTCCGCTCTCGCTTCCGTTCCCATGGCGATGCTCAACTCTCCTCTACTCACTTCCCTTGTCTGCAGGAACCCCTGCAAGGAATAACAAATATGGTCAGTTGCGCCCGTATCTACTATCCATTTATGGATAGAACTTGAACTTAAACATATTTCATTAACAAGAGCAGAAGACATACCTTGAGCCTTCTTCAACAGAGGGCAGTTAGCCTTCCAATGTCCCGATTTCTTGCACTTGTAGCACTTTCCATCTTTCTCCTTTGGCTTCTTAATGCCGCCGGTAGGGCCAAGCCTCTTGCTCCCACTACTTTCTTCGCCCTTCTTGCCTTTCGGGGGGCCCTTCCATTTCTTTCCACCTTTCGGTGAAACATGGAAACTCTTTGAAGAGGAGGCAAGAGCTTGCGGACTCTTTCCCATAACCCCTTCCGCCGCAACAAGTTCATTGAGCAGTTCATTGAGAGTGAACACTTTCTTGCTCATTATTGCATTAAGGCGGAAGTTCTCATAGGACTTGGGAAGAGTGTGGAGTATCATGTCGACCTTAGCTTCATCCATGATACCGCCACCGAGCACGTCCAACTCGTTGAAATGATTGATCATTCCAAGCACGTTCTCGCGCACAGATGCGCCCTCCGTCATCTTCGAGCTCATGATTTGCCTCATGATCTCGAATCGGGTAGAACGGTCACTCTCACCGAACAACTCCTCAAGATTTCTCATGATTGCAGCAGCCGTGTCCAAAGACTGATGCTGCTGCTGCAACCCCGAGGTCATAGTGGTCATCATGTAGGCTTTCGCCATACAATTGGCCTTATGACACGTCTTAAACTCCTCTTTCTGAGCATCGGTGGAGTCTGCAGTGAGAGCTGCAGGCGCAGGGTAGTGAGTACGAAGTGATAATCTTCGACATCTAGGACATATCCCAAATTGCGCTTCCATTCCAAGAAATTTGATCCGGTAAGCGGCTTAGCAGTAAGCACATTCAACAACGGAGTAACAGTCATATCTGACAAAATTAAACATTCAAAACGCACATAAGTCACAATTATTGCACAAAACGTTCGTAACATTTATATTGTAACCTTTTGATAAAACAATATTAAATGAAACCTTTATTAGCTCAAGTGATTTACACGCAAGCCATGATAGTGTGGACGTTTACGTGCGCACCACTCAACCAAACACCCAGTTTTTTAATTTTATCTCATGCCAAGTTAACCTTATGACAAATAAATTTAATAAATGAACCTTACTAGACCATATCATCTCGAAAAGGGACTCCGATGGGGAGTTGTATTCGAGACAATATCTAAGCACAGACCACAATTTAACTAATCCAAAATTGTCCCACATATTGATGCAATTACTAGAACGACATCTCCTTGTAAACAATTTCATTAATTATCTTATTCTAATCTCTCCTAGAATAATCTGTGAAAATTAATACGTGCAAGCCACGATAGTGTGGACGTTTACACGCAAAACTCCCACTATTCACAAGACTAAAATACTTTTAGAAGTTTTACTCGACAAAATCTATAAGTTAATAGAACCCATGCAAGCTACGATCGTGTGGACGTTTACACGAGCCTACCAACTTAATTCGTCTAAAACCAATTGTGGAGGTCTAATTTGATTATTAAAATCAATTTAACATGCTTAGTCATTTTAATATCAAAAGGTTTTCGCATGCAAATCACGTAAAACACGGAATAACTAAACATGCTTTTCTAGAACTCACATAATAAATCATGCTCGCTTGAATTCATAACATGTTTAGAATAATACGATAAATTCCTAGCATGCAATTTTTAAACGCAAATAATTTCAAGTAATTACAAATTATATCATGCTTTTAGAAATAATAACACCTTAACGGTGATTAAATCCCACGACATGCAATTTACAATAAAATAAATAAATTGTCGTCTCGTCGTGGATGATTTGTACCTGCCTAAATTATTACAAAATAAAATAGAAAATAAAATCTAAGACTATCTATTACAAGAAGTCTTCGTCTTCAAGTCTTTCCATATCAGTTGCCTTGGAGAATCGCTCAAGAAGGAAACGAGATCATCAATATCCCGTCTTTCCATCACGAATCCGACCACGCAGAAGGCCCTACCGTGCGGTTGCCCACACGCCCAAAACCTTAGGTTTTCAACCTAGGGTTTCGCATGGGAACATCCACCGTCGGCAGCTCCTCCCGTCGTCGGAATCGCGACCCAAGCTCCAGCACCACCACGCCGCCACCACTGCCCTCACTCTCATCCACCGACAGAAGGAGGACAGACGCGTCGCTGCTGCTGAGCTCCGTTCGCCACCGTCGAGCTCGCGACAATGCCGCGACGAGTCGCACGGCTTGAAGCCGTTCCAGCGCTCGCCGCCGCCGTCGCCTCGACCACCTGCTGCTGCTCGCCGTTCTTCTACTGCTGCTGGTTCGCTACTGTTGCTGCCGCCATTCGATTGCCGTCGGAGAAGACAAGCCATCGACGAAGGCTTGGGACGATGGCGATCAAAT
Source organism: Schizonepeta tenuifolia (assembly GCA_029490685.1). Classification (NCBI taxonomy): domain Eukaryota; kingdom Viridiplantae; phylum Streptophyta; class Magnoliopsida; order Lamiales; family Lamiaceae; genus Schizonepeta; species Schizonepeta tenuifolia. The sequence goes on from CM055956.1 coordinate 93,090,667, forward strand.
CGCCTCCACCACTCCCACCGCTCAGCCACCGGACACAAGGGTTAAACCCTCGCGCCTTGCTGAACACGACGAACCAGCAGACCCACCGCCATGGCAGGTCTGCCGCCGCAACGAGCTGTGCATGTTAAACACGCGCCGTCGCGGTTTTCGCGGTGCCCTGCCGTCACGCCCTTCTTCCGTTCATGCATAGGTTAAGACGGGCACCATAAACGTCGGAGCAAGAGCTCCAACGAGTCGGATTTCAGCCCGTCTCTCGCCATGCACGGCGGAAACCTAGCGCGTGAAAGCAACGCGCCGCCGTTCGATGCCGTTGACCTTGCTCCTTCTGTAAATTTGCTCCGTTTCTCGACCCGTACAACAATTACAAGTCGAAATAACAATTTACACTTGAAATCCTAATCTAACCACGGATTTTCTCATGGTAAAAATGGCCAAACCGACAAACCAACAGAAAATAAATGAATCCATGACGAGATAACGAACATGCATACATATATATACGTAAATAAAATCAGATTTTATTTAATTATATGGATTTACTGTTCGTTAATCCGACAGAGCCATAATATACAGACGAGGGCTCTGATACCAAGTGTTGGAACCTGTTATTGAAAACCAATTCGTTTTTCACCCACGGATCAATTATGAATATCTAACAAACACATACAAAATCCATACCTAACATGCTCCTATGTATTTAATTGCAATCATAGGATGTTTATTCGGAATACCTGCAAACTTGATGCACAACTGTTCCCGGCTGGAATACGACGATGGATGGGATCGATCTCGTACTCCTTCTCACTGCTATGGGCGACGACTCACTGTCTCTCTCTCTAGGGTTTTATTGCTTAGAATGCAAGTGAGTAATGAGTCTTATGAGCCTTGTATTTATAAATAAATAACTGCTCACATTCATTGAACCTAGACAACCCTCACGGGCCGTAGGAGACAGGCGCCTAGCCCACTTAGAGACACAGGCCATTGGGCCAGTTCAGGGATCTACTAGCTTAAATAAGATTGGCCCGATAATATCTGATTTAATCTATTCAGCCCAGAAATATAAATCAGACATAAATATTAATTCATTCCACTAAAGAATTAATACTGACTTACCCTCTTATTTATTTAGTTGAGTCGGGTCTAGTATTAGACTTAATTAATCTCCGTGTTTAAGATTCTCGAATATCCATTAATTAATTAAATACTTCTGACAGAAATTAATTAATCAATTAATTATTCACTAATAAATAATTATCTCGAGTGCTACCACTTAAACTTATTATCGTATCGAAACTAATTCCACCTGCAGGGTTTAATACGATAAACTTATTAAGTTCCTCGAGAGGATATCATCATCCCATTATGCATAGGACACGGATCCTTATTGCAGCTCTATCAATATCAAATAAGAACTGCTACCGCCCAAAATACGAAATTTCGAACCACTATCAAGTTCTCATTTATAATAGATCAAAGCAATAGTCAGACACTTATTCATACTGATAAGCCCAGTTAAGGTTAAGACTATTTAAGTCACCAAGATCTTTAATTCTCAATAAGTCAGAATAGAGAATTAATCTCACTGTGATCCTTTCAATACGATTAACGTACTAGCATAAATAAATAGTCAAGATAAACTATTTAATACTATTATGCTACAATCTAAACCAACAACTCGTCCAAGTTGTCTCGATTGTGAATATTAGTTTATATCTCATAAGAGGTCAATTATATAATCTTCTGTGATCTACAACACACTATATAATCTATAATATTGAGATAATTGGACAAATAATAATTATGCAATAATAAACATTTCAGATAGGAGAATTATAGTGAAATAACTATCAATTGTATATAAACAAAAAAGGTCTTGCTTTCGTACACAACCCTTCAAAGCGGCGATGCAAATAGCTATAGGAGTTCGCGGAAACGAACTATCAGGTGCTCGGCGGTGCAAAAATAGATCCGACTGGGACTTCGGTTTGAAGTGCCGACGTGTGCAAGATGAAATGGCTGTACTGTGTGAACCCAAAACCATGACTCCAAGTTCTGAATTAATTATGAATACAAATTTTGGAAACTGATTAATAATCTAGCATTAAACTTCATCATCTTAATACTACATAAATGATGTACAATGTGTTAAATGTAGAGGTTTCCTAGATGGTTCTTTTGCCGAAGTCTTTATAATATTATCAAATTATGATAGTATGGTGCGTTCTACTTTCTAGATTAATTACAGCCTCATTTGTACAAGCAAAATAGCAAATCTAGTAGAGGCCAAGGCTGGAAATCCAACGCCACCATTTTCAGCGGCAATAAATATCGGCAATAAATCTTCTACTTTGAAATAATTTTGTTTAAATATGAATTAAATGTAATATCGTGGATTTTGTTTAAATGTGAATTAAATTAATGTAACATCGTGAGTTACTTGTTCTCATAACTTTGATTTGTCACAGTCGGAACTTAAATTTAATTTATCCTTATGAATTTTAAGCAAAAGATCATCTCTGTTTCGGAGCTTCTTTTTTGTCATTTAAATGAACCTGTGAAAACAATATATTCGGAAATGAATATTATTGTGTATTAATCTCATAAATTATTTCATCAATACAACGAACTAAGTCGTCAAGCAATGGAATTGGCAGTAGCAACAACAACAAGAGGAATTTTCTTCCCAATTGTAATGCCGGGTCGCTCAGTGACATCCAAGTCTTCGCCTTTAGCTTGATTGGGCAATGACCAATCAAACTTGAGTATGAGATTTGCGACAGTATGCTCAATAGTAGCAGTTGCAAATCCAATGCCCGGACATATTCTTCGTCCAGCCCCAAAAGGGATCAAATGAAAATCAAAGCCCTTATAGTCCATCGATGAATTCAAGAATCTCTCTGGCATGAACTTTTCGGGCTCGTCCCAACAGGCCGGATCCTGACCGATGGCCCAAGCATTAATGACAACTAGGGTCTTGGGTGCGATTTCGTATCCCATTAGATTCACGTGGTTTCGGGCTGCATGAAGATATATCGCAACCGGAGGATGGAATCGGAATGTTTCCTTGATGACAGCTTTTAGATAATGCATCTTCTGCAAGTCATCATCACTTATGTCTTGTTTTCCTTTCATAATCTGTCTTATCTCATCTTGCAGCTTCTTCATCACACTTGGGTGCCTTAGCACCTCTGTCATTAGCCATATTAGAGTGGTCGTTGTAGTGTCGGTTCCAGCACCAAATACATCCTATTCACATGAGAGAGAGAGAGAGAGAGAGAGAGAGAGAGAGAGAGAGAGAGTAGAACTTTCAAAACAAATTACGAGATTAACAGATACGAGGATCCTATGTTCTCAATTTGTTCTCATCGTCCACTATTTTTAAAAAAATATTTATTCAAAAATAAGTATTTTGTAATATACACATAATGAGCCTTAATGATAATTTATTATTACAAAAAAAAAAAGAATTTGAAAAACTATAATAATGAACCCCCTAATAATTTATTATGTTTATGTAGTGTCAGGTATCGAAATGAATAAAAAAATAAAAGACAAAATGAGTGGACGTCAATTTAAGAAAAGGTAAAATAATGAGCTGGACAAGAGTGTTATACATACTTATATACTCTCTCCGTCCAAAAATCATCTTCCTACTTACCCCTTTTTTTTGTCCACAAATCATCTTCCTACTTACCTTTTCATACAATCATACCCTTCAACTTTTCTTTTATTTACTACCCTTTGCCATTGGTGGCCCCACCTTACAATAACTTTATTCCTACTTTTTAGTCAACACAACAACTTTATTCCTACTTTTTGGTCAATAACACCATCTTTTTGCTATTACCACTATTTTTTTGTCATTATCCCACTACCCCTACATTATATAATTTTTACCCACTCAAAACAACTTTTTCAGCTTTTCTTAATCCGCGTGTCAGAACTCAAATGGGAACATTATTTTTGGACGGAGGGAGTATTAATCTTACCAAAATCACACTTTTGACAGAAATCAAGTCAATGGAGAGACCAGGAGTTTGACCTTTGTAGATCCCAAGCAAAATATCCATCATATTTTCCTTGCTTGTATTTGAAAATTTCAAGTGATCTTGAATCAGTGCATCCAAAATCTCATCCCTTTTCTTTACAAACCTCTCCAATGCCGCATGGATACCATTCAACTTATCAATCCAACCAAGCCAAGGAACAAATTCTCCCACTGAGAAATTCCCCAAATATTCCACAGCTTCCTCCAAAAGTTCCAGAAACTTCTTCCCGTGCTCCGATTCGCCGTGCTTCTTCCCAAAGGCGGCGCGGCTGATCAAATCATTCGACAGCGCCGTGAAAACGTTCGTCAAGTTCACAGGTTTGTCGGAGAAACTACAATCTTCAATATTTCTGATCAAAAGGGCTATTTCTTCTTCTCTGGCGGCGCGGAACGAGTTGACTCGGGAGGTGCTGAGCAGCTCGTGGACGACGATGCTTCGCAGCCGCCGCCACCGCTCGCCATAGGGAAGGTTGACGACGTCGTTCATGTCGTAAAAGATCTTCCTCATGCCATACGTGGCAGCCTTGTCTGCAAACGTGAGGTCATGGGTTTTGAGTATTTGCTTGGCCACCTCGGCCGACGAGACAACGAGGGCCGGTTTCGGGCCAAGGTGGAGGAGCATTAGCGGGCCGTATTTGCGGGATAGATTCCCCAGGGATCTGTGAGGCAACTGGCCGAACTGGTGGAGGTTGCCGAGGATCGGGAGTGGCGGCGGTGACGGTGGTGAGGTGGCGCCGCCGCATGATTTTGGCCTTCTGGTGAAGTACCATGTGTAGAATAGTAGAGCTAGAAGAGTGAGAGAGAGAGTGTAGAACTGGAAGTTTTCCATTTTCTTGATCAAACTTTTTCGATCTGTGAGAGAGAGCTGTTTATTGTAATGATTATATGCGAGAGAGAGAGAAATAGAGAGATCAGGAATACTGAGAAGTGCGATCAAGCAGAAATAAAATAGCATGTGTTAGCAAGAAATAAATCTAGAACCTCTATTTAAATAAATTAATGGTCTAGATTAAATAGCATGTGTTAGCATGTGCATTTGCTTTTATTTTGGGTTTATTTTAATATTTTATTAAATTTAATTCCGTACTGCTTTTATTGACGCAATTGTTAATACTCCCTTTATTCACCAAAGAGTGTTTCATTATGTGCTGGGCACGGAGATTAAGAAAGCTAGTAAATTTATTTTTCAGTGAAGTAAAAATTAGAATGTAGGAGTAGTGTTAACAAAATTGTTTAAATTGTTAATCATTGTTTACTTTATTATTCTTTTTTTTTTCTTTCCTGAATTGTTTTAAATTATTTTTTCCTTTATTGTTTTTCCTTTTTTCTTCCTTATTGTTCATTTTTTCAATTCGTTTTTTTTTTATGTTTTGTTTTTCTTCTTTACTGTTCATTTTTGTTTACACATTTTTTGTTCTTTATTTGCTGCTTTTCGTTTTTTAATCAACATTTACAATAACAAGAATTGTTAAGGGGGAAACCAGTACATGCAAACTGAAACATAAAACCTGTACTTAACCAAAACTGTGATATGATAAAAAAAAGAGGGAATTTCATCGCATTAAATATCCAAGTCAAGACTTTAATTTATAGAGGTTTCAAAGTTTCCCACACAATCTACAATGGAGGGATTATTAAGGGGAACAATTCAAAGGCAACCACCTAACACTACATAAAGCCTTAAATACAGATCATTCATTATAACAACATTCATTACACCAAGTCTACAAATAGAAGCAGAAATGAAAAAATGAGAGATTGGGAAAAATCTGACAAATGAACAAAGAAATCTGTTTGCACAGTGGCTCCTCCAAAATAGCCACGACAACACTCTTCTATATGGCGCCAAAAAGGAAGCTGCTTTTCTGTTCCAGGTTGATGTGAGAACTGTTTTTCAAGTGTGGAAGGTTGCATCATCCCAAAACAGCTTGGGAAAACCTGTCAATGTAGTTTCACACAAGAAAGGATGCCAATATCAATGTAGTTTTACAACAATTGCACATCACAGAATAGGCTCAAGAGGCAACTGATTTTTTGGAGTAGGTTTACACGGACAAACATCAAAGTTTAGTTTTTTGTTGTTTGAAGTGTAAAGTGTCCTTGTTGGCTGTTTTTGAAACATGTGTAGTCTCAGCTTTTGGAATTAAAGGAAATGTTTGCATCATTGACTCATTATTGATCAAATCTCAACCTCCAAAACTTAGTTTTATGCAACTAGTGGTGGCATCAATATGATAGGATCACTAAAAGCCAATTCAGAACCCACAAACCAACAAAAACCTCAACAAGATGTAGCATCATGTTCTTTCAGACATGAATAACATGTTTCATAGGCAACAACTCACAGCAACAAATCAGAAATTTCAGCCAATTCATAGGCATCACTAATTTCAGTCCTCAATCACTAATTTCAGGCATCAATAACATGCTTCATAAGCAACAACTCATATTAAGAAATCAGAAATTTCAGCAAGATGACATCACTAATTTCAGGCATCAATAACATGCATCATAGGCAACAGCTCACAGCAACAAACCAGAAATTTCAACAAGATGGCATCACCAGCCCCCATAAACCATAAAAATGAGTAAATAAGAACGCAATAACCTGATCATAGAAGTCGCAATACACTAGGGCAAAAAAGCTCCAATGTCTGCAGAGTCCATTCTTAGCTCAAGTCCAGAGTTTCTGGTGGCTGGAGTTCCTCATCGGCGTTGGAGCGACGGTCAGCAGCCCATACTTCAATGGCTACAACCTTGGCCCGATATTTTGCACATTTAGAAATTAAGAAGAAATAAGGATCCTCAGGCAGCACAATCTTAGATCCAAAGGGTGGTAGAACTGAATCCACCACCGTCAATGGAGATTCCGGGACCAACATACCGATGTAAGATCTTGCCGGCGAAACGGAACAGAAATTGATGAGAGCATCGATTTTCTCAGATCTTGACGGACTCAAGGACGAGATAATAACTTTGCTTTGCCATGATTGAGAGGGTGGCACCGATTTAACGACCTCCATGAAAGTTTCAGGCACCACTTGGCTTTTCTCCATCTCCAATTCCCATGATTGAGTATGAATGGAGAAAGATGAGTTGCGAGATAGACAAATCATCCCAATTCAACGAAGATTTTCGGGGAGAAATTGAGGAATTTCAGAGGGGGGAGAAGATGTTGTTTGGAGTTCGTCATCGCCATAGAGGAGGGTTGGAGAGAAATCGAGAGATAGAGAGATTTGGAGGAGAAAGTAGATTGGGGATAGATTTAGGAATTTCCAGAAATGGAATTGGGGTTGGGGGGAGAGGGGTCGACTGATTTGATCCAGAATAGATTTGGGCTAGGGTGTTTAGTGGGTTATGTTTAGGAATTAATTAACAAAATAATTAGTGGGTTAAATTTGTGGGTTACTTAAAAAAGGTGGGTCCATCAATGACAAAGGGTAGTAATTTTAGGAAAGTAAAGAGGGTAATATTGTACAAGCAGAGTAGGATACTTTTTCGTGAACAAAAATAATGTGATAAGTAGGACACTTTTTGGTGAATGGAGGGAGTATTTAATATGTTTTCATAGTATTTTTAAAATTCATATCATTTTACAATGTGCAATTGTTTTTTTCTTTTGGTATGTTTCATTGTTTTTTTAAATTTCATTTTCACACTATGTTTATGCATAATTCACTGTATTTTTTATTATACTAGTATAAGTAACGTGCGCTCGCATATTAAAAAAAATGATTCTACTAAATAAATATTAACGAGGTAATTTATACTTAGTTTATTTTTTATTGAATTTTTTGCAATTTCTCAAAATTTAATATTCGATCACTAATGAAAAAAATAAAGAATAATAAAAATATTTTATTGTAAAGAGCACTCTCGTTATTTCTTGTATTGTTGACCTTCCACGAATTATACAAGTACTGTAAGTGATAAAGTTGTATGCCCAAATATAATAATAATTATTTACATTTTAATTTAATTATTTTTCTAGTGTCATTATAAAAGTGCTAATAAATTTTTATTATATCAAATAAGTGAATACTGTATAATTTTTGTGTAGTCTCTTGAAAAGTCAAAAACGAAATTAAAATATCAATAGGATTTTTTCATCTATAAGATAAATTATATGAATATCTGAAATTGAAAAATATACTAATTATTTTAAGCAAACATGTCAACTTGGAAAACTATACGTACTATTTATTTTATTCTTTTAAAAGTGTACAGTCTTCAAAATTTTGATACACTTTTAATATTCTTACGAAGTTTATGTTTGTGCACCGCAGATACTATTTAGCTAGTTTAATAATTGGAAAAAAAATTATGCATAAAAGTAAAACTCAAAGTATTAATTTTTATCGAACCATTGTAAATAAGCCAAGATAATATATGAATTATTCTCAAATTTTATGATCTCTAGCTTAATTCGATTTGATTATACCCATTTCTTTAAATCAAGAATATACAGTTGAAATTATTATCAACAATAAGAATTAAGAGTATATGAAAATTATTTAATTAAATGCTAAATATAGACTACTTAATTTCTAATAAATTCTATATTTGATTTAAAAAGTAGAGGCGGGAAGGATAAAAATTTCCTAAAAAAGATTAAATTAGTTGAACATGGTTGAATCTAAAAAATATTTAAGAATTTTAAGAGGAATCTCTTGGAAGAGAAGACAGCTTTGAGTTGAAAATATAGAGAAAAAAGCACAATCTCCGTAAAAAAATTCACATATGAACATACAACCATATTGGTATAAAATATCAATAAGGTAAATCGCAAGATATATAGATATATCATTTAAATGTTAATAAGGTGATTTTGATTTTCACTAAACTAATATGTTTCATATATAAGGTAAATAATAAACTATAACTAAGGTAAATTTGTATTTCTTGTAATTAATAATATAATACAATATTAACATTATTTTATTACGCTATTGCCCTTAATTTTATAAAACAAGGCTCTTTTTATATAAGTATAGATTATCATATTGATTTTTTTAGTATGATTTTTTTTTGGAGTAATTAATTATTTTTTATTATACTTTCATGTTGTTGTTTTTTTAGCATAATTCATTGTTGTTGTTGTTGTTTTTTTTTTTTTTTTTTTGTGTGTGTAGTTCATTGTCATACTAAAATATAATGAAGAATACCTAATTATAATGTGCAATTAATTACACTAAAAAAACAATGAATCATACTAAAGAAAGCAATATAAAATATAATAAAAAGCAATGAACTACACTGTACGAACAAAATAATAAATCGTACTAAAGAAAGCAGCATGAAAATATAATAAAATACAACGAATTGCACCAAAAAAACAATTAATCATATTAAAAAGATCAATATGAAAACATAATACATAGAAATAAATTATGCATAAACTAAATTTGAAAATCTAATAAAATTGCACACGAATAAAGTTGTAAAATAGGTGCCAAAAAAATGATCATATTAGAAAAAGTGAGAATGTATTTTTAAATACCTTTTTATAAAACATACTTCTTCCGTCCACGAAAAAAATACCTATTTGACACCTTATTTTTGTCCACCAAAAAAAATACTCACTTCACTTTTTGTACCCTTATATCCTCATAACTTTTCCCTATTTACTACCCTTTGCCATTGGTGGACCCACCCCCACCCAATTAACCCACCCAATTAACACACTAATTATCTACCTAATTACCCATCTGATTACTCCTACCTAACTCATACCCTTTATTCATTTCTTTGTATCAACCCCCCATTTTCCCCCAAACGTGGTGTCTGCAAACCCTAATACTCTCTCTATTCTCCCAAAATCTTCACGCCGCATCTCTCATCTTTCTCATGGCCAACCCTAATACTCTCTCTGCACTCGATACCTGCGATCCTCTCTTCTGCTCTGATATGTCGATCCCTGTGGCAACTCATTTTTCGCCAATCCCTAACTATTCATAGGAGTCTCCCTTCGTTGAGATCGATTCGGCGGAGGTGGTGCCGGAATCAAATCTTGTTGATGTCGAATCCGAACTCGACATTGTTGACCTCGGTGACTCGATGGTGAGCAATACTGCTCTTGAATCCATGGCGGCCACCGACAATGGGATGCAGATCTGCGAGGCTGACCTTGGATTCGACACGATCGTGCCGGAAACTGAGTCGAAGACGGAGCAGCTTGTCTCTGATGATGGGATGCCCTCTTTCATTCCAAATCAGTATAAGAGCGAAGAAGAAAGAATTCGCTATCTGCAGACGCTAGAGATCTTCTTCCCTTGCGTCTTATCTCTCATTTAATCAGGTTATTACGTTCTTTTTTTTGGTTACGTGATGCGTGTGGTTTTATGGGGTGGCTGGTGATGCCTGATACTGTCTTTTTGATTCATGAAGATGATGATTTTGATGTCTGATGCGTGTGGTTTTATGGGTTGGTTGGTGATGCATGATACTGTGAATTTGATGCCTGATGATGATGATTTTGATGCCTGATGATGATGATTATGATGCCTGATGATGATTTTGACGCCTAATACTGATATTGATACAGATACTGCACTTGATTTCATTTTTTGGAGGGTTTATGTGATATTGCTGCCTCTGTTTGAGATCTTTGATCTATGATATTCATGCTTCATGATGCCTATGTTGAGCTGTTGACCTGCTGCACTTAATGCAATCTAATGATGCCACCACTAGGAGTGTTAATCCCTAGTTTTGGAGGTTGAATTAGGAGGTTTTAAGTGTAGAATTAAAAGTCTATGATGCAAATGTTTACTGCTGAGACAAAAAAGGATCCAATATTGATGCACATTATAGAGTTTACATTACAAACAACTCAAAAATTCATGCTTCACATTGTTTGTGCTTGTAAACTACCATCTGCCCAAACCATTTATCAAACACTAATCTTGTAGACTGATCTTCTCCACTGCCTCAGCCACTTTGTCCACATTGTAAAAGATATCCCCTTCATTCCCATGCAACTTTAAGAGCTCCAAGCTGTCCCTAACAAGCCCTTCATCACCTTCAAGGCACTGTGGTAGCTTTCCAAGCCTAAGCAATCTTTCCTTCCCCATATGAGGGATCTTGTAGTTGTTGTTGCCTTTTGCTTTCATAATCTCTTCATAACAGCCTTGAAGAGTAAGGAACACATTGTTTAACTTCCATGGTTCAGAATTATCAAATGCTTCCTGCACATTATGCAATAACTCTCCAACACTAGAAGCAGGTTTTTGATCTTTGAGTGTTTGTATGGCTCTAAAAAAGCCAAGGTCATTGACATTAGTATCCGGTGAGTTGGCAGGTTGACAAATTAGTTGGATATTAAACCCATCTGATCTAGCTATAGCTTGAAAGTCAGGATCATGGTCTTGGATGTGGGGCTTGGCATTATCTTGCTAGATAAAAATGTTCTTGCTTGCCCAAGCTGGCCACTTGGCTTTAATTGTAGGCACCATTTGCATGTTTATGTGATAAATGCAGTTACTGCACTATATGATGAATTGCAATTAATTCTGATAGTAAATATGCATTGAAAATAATCTGACCTGGTTGATCATGCATTGTTTCATGACTGGTTTTGTGATTGATGGTATTGGTCTTGTTTCAACTGTGCCCGCATCTATGTTCTTTGAGTTTCTTTGTGCCGGCTTCTCTGTAATGAATGGAAAAATGCCAATTTTTCCATCAAAGAGGACAGTTCCATCCTCATCTATCAATGGTCTTGCAACAGCACAGTTGAACATAACTTTTGGGATAAATCTCTTGGACTTACATGTACTATATGGTTCTGTTTCATCTGCCAACAGGTAGTACCTATCTTTGGTTTTGGTAAGGTAAAACCATTTCTCATCCACATGAATGGTATTGTACATAGTCTTGAACTTTATTTTTCCACTCTCAATGATGAAACCTAGCTGACTGAGAGCCCAGTTCAGTCTCCATATCTGATTTTGGGGGGGTAAGAAAGGGCCTTATTGCATTGGTATGTGGCTTCAGTTTTTTTTCTTTCACCCACACATGTATCAAACTCTTACTAACACTGAGGTTACCTGCCATGGTTCTCAATGATGACCTTGGAAGGACTGAGAGCTGCTTTGCTTTCTGTGTGTCAATCTGTTTTTTATCTTTGTGCTCTGAACCTTTCTTCTTCATAATGTGGATAGGAAGTCCCTGGCTCTGCTGACCTGCTGCTATTTTCCAGATTCTCCAAATGCTCTTCAAACTGAGGTCAAACAACGCAGCAGCCTCTTTTTTTGCTCCCCAATCAAGTTTTCCATTCATGATGTGTAGGAGTAGCCACTGAGCTACTGTATTCTGCTGCTGATCAGTCAATTTTTTTATTTTTCTCTTGGATCCACCATGATGCTGTCTTGATTGAGTGGTTTTTGAAGCTTTTTTGTGTAATGAACAAAAATCTGCTATTCTCCTTGTATTTATAGATATTTTGAGTGGGATTAGGTGTTCAAATTTTCCTCCTAAACATTTGATCAAATCATTGTACTTATACTCTTTATTTAATTAATGAAAAGATAAATTTTGCCTCCAATTTCTTTTTTTGCCGCCAAGATCAGATGTCATGCTTTTGTTTCATTTTTTTTTACTGCATTGTTGTTTCAATACTGATGCGTGTGATATTTACTCATTAAGGCAACATTACAGTTAAATGCCTTCAAGGCATACATTAAAATACTGGTGTTTATTTAATTATGCAAAAAATCGAGCGACAAAAAATAAACATCGACCAAAAAATCGGAACAAGTTCAATGTAAATGACGTGTTTGTTTTAGCATACCAAGTGTTGCTTTTTAATGGTGGCCACCTTTTTATTAATAAAAAATTAACAAAGTCAAAGTTGTCATTAACAATACCCCTACTATCCTACTTTTCTCCCACTCACAACCACTTTTCAACTTTTCTTAATCTCCTTGCCAGGACCCAAATGAGTATTTTTTTCGTGGACGGAGGGAGTACAAGTTTTTTGCACTCGTTCATAAGACTATAAGTTTTCTATACCAAAATCACTTAAAAGACTAAAATACCCTTACTTTTGATAAACAAATAAAAAAAGATAAAAAATTGACTTATTTGTTTGTTTGTTTTTTTCGTAGGCTTCTCTCTCTTTTTCTTTCTTCTTCCTCTAATAAATCCTAAACCAAAATAATATCACCAACCAACTTTGATGACATTAAATTTTGAACAATGCTCATTTATGTTTTGGAAGAGAGGTTGTTTGCTCTCATTAAACACACAACAACTAATGTAATTGTGTAGTGCAAAATTCTCAAACATACGAACTTGAAACTAACGACATAGAGAAGAAGAGAGAAGTGGGTCTCTAAGAAAAAAAATCACGATAGTTAAAAAGAAGAAGGAGGTAAAGCTCAAATGGAAGGCTTTCGTGTTTCTGGGGTAGAAAGAAGGTATCCAACTATATTCACCACGTAAAATATGATTTTTTCGACGAGTTTTTATACCCACGGTGGACTCATTTTTGCACACGATGGTAGAAAATTTTCATGTACATGAATTATATGTTGATATTTAGTCATAAAAGAGTATATTTGCATGTTTAGGAATGTTTTTAGAAGTAAAATAGCCGTAAAAATATATCCCTGTCGTGTGTATGAGAATTCTGCATTTTTTGGGCCCGTTTTTTGCAATCCACGATGGGGATACCCTCGATGTCTGAGTGGATTACCACCGTGTGTTGCCACCGTGGAGACCCACGATGGCTATACACGATGGCAACCCACGATAGGGATACCCACGATGGTCCATCGTGGGTTATCCCATCATGGATTGCCCCACCGTGGGTTTGCGAAAAGGTGCCCACGGTGGCAACACATGGTGGTTACCACCGTGGCAACCAACGATCGTGTGTGTAGCGATTGTGGGTAGGTAGTAGATGCATTAGAAACGTGTTCGATCGAATTTTTTTATAATTTGTTGACTATTTTGTATTTTTCAGATGTCGTGGTAACGTGTTTTGATACATCACAGCGGTCATTAGGATCGATCGAGTTATATAGATGGGGATTCTTTTTTTGTCTTTATCGATAGTGCTACAGTGAACCGTGCAAGCCTTGTTGAACTTATTGGAGAAGGGTTGGGAAATATAAATCCGACCGGCTACACATTGTGGTACTTGACACACATGAGTAACGGAAACAAAGTAAAAATTTTTTTGCGGAGTGATATCGAGTTACTGCGGATGTTAATTGAACAGAAAGACGATCCAGAGGTTTACGTTGATTACGGCGGCTCATCCCCCCCCGAGGTTAACTTTGGTGGTAACAGCTCCGGATTTGAGCACCACGACATTGACAACCGCATACCCTACTTACAAGCAATATGAAAACGATGAGGAAGATGAGGAAGATGAGGATGAAGATGGTGACTACGACGAAAATGAAGAAGATGAGGCGAGTTCCTTCGAAGAAGAAGAAGATGATCGTCGTAAAGAATTGCTTGATTTGCTATCTATTGATTTTATTGTTTGGATGCGACAGCCGGCACAAATGGACAGGGTTTTTGGTCATCGGAACTTGACATCGGACCATCAGTCCGAACGCGAGACTGAGCATTTACGCGCAATACGCAATTGGATCATTCCATTCCCCGATCCTGACAGCACAGAGAGATTAGGGTGGATCGAGCAACCACCACCAGTGCGTGGGGAACTCGAAGTGGAGGCCTTATTTAGGTCCAAGAAAGACTTGAGGATCACTGTTGGAATGTATCATCTGGAGAACTTTTTGGAGTGTAGATCGAAACGTTCGGCTCGCAATTGTACGACGTTCCTTTGAAAGATTGGCAGAAAGAATTGTAGCTTTAGGATTTGTGCTGTTGAGGGCGGCAACATTTGGAGAATTACTAAGTTATCCCTGAATCACACCTGTCACCACGATTTGAATCGTGCTGCTGCACGGTCGGTATCTTCTGATGTTGCTGCATTTTATTTTGCCAAGAGATTGACCGGCGAGGCGGTTACGTTGAAGCCAATGGAGATGATGGAAGAGATGCGTAGAGTGTTTGGTATTAACATTCTATACATTTTGCTCTCCGGAGGAGAAACATAGCCATAGAAAATACGTATGGCGACCACATCTCGTCGTATCAGAAGATCCCGTCGTATCTATATTTGTTGAAGCAGCATAACCCGGGAACTGTTTATGACTTGGAGATAACCGTCGAGGGCTTGCTATGTCACTTATTTGTGGCGCTCAGACAGAGTATTCGAGCGTTTGATAAGTGTCTACGATCGGTGCTTGTAGTGGACGGTACCCACCTTAAGGGAAAGAATAGAAGAATTTTATTTGTAGTCGTCACGCTGGATGGGAACAACCATGTCTTCACCCTTGGAATTGGCCTCGGTCCCAATGAAAATGATGAGTCGTGGGTATATTTTCTCTCCAACCTGCGCATATGCTACAACCCTCCAGATGATTTACTGATTGTGAGTGACCAGCATTTGAGTATTAGGAATGCAGTTCCAGCCGCCTACCCGAATGCATTCCACGGGTTGTGCTACCACCACCTTCAGAAAAATCTCACGCCCTGCGGAAAGCACGTAGCCACTATATTTCAAACTGCAGCATATTATAATCGTCACGAAGAGTTCGACAATTTGTTCTCAAAACTTCATCAAGTGAGCCCCAACGGAGCTCACAGACGGCTTTCTGACATTGGACCGGAGAGGTGGGCTAAGTGTAAGTGTCCGGTCCGACGCTATGACTTCTTGACCTCCAATTATGCCGAATGTTTGAACTCTCGTATGCTATGGGCGAGGCGTCTTCCGGTGCACTCGATGATTGAGATGTACCGTTTCATTATAGAGAAATGGACCGATGAGCATCGAGAAGAAGCTGCATCGAGAGATCATGAGTTGATAGAGAACGCATTGGAAAAACTTTCTTTATCCGTGCAACACGGTTTGTCTGTGTACGATTTTGTAAGTCGTTATTTCAAACATGAGACAATTAGAGAGACTTACATGGAGCATATTAACCCAATACCACATCCAGATGAGTGGGTTGTGCCTCCGAAGATCTCCGCAATCGTTTGTCTTCCTATGAATGAGGTACGTCAGGCTGGACGGCCAAAAGATAGTCGTGCACGATCCGCAGTAGAAAATTTGGTGAGACATCCCCAAGTATGCGGTAGGTGTCATGGAAGGGGCCACAACAAAAAGACTTGCACAGCATCCATCCCATTCAGTGGTGTTGACTTGAATAACCCCCCTGAAGATACAGAAGAGGCCGAAGGAGAACAGGTAAGGCAAAGGCGTCGGCGGAAGAAAAA
The DNA here is from genome assembly GCA_029490685.1 of Schizonepeta tenuifolia. Classification (NCBI taxonomy): domain Eukaryota; kingdom Viridiplantae; phylum Streptophyta; class Magnoliopsida; order Lamiales; family Lamiaceae; genus Schizonepeta; species Schizonepeta tenuifolia. The sequence goes on from CM055956.1 coordinate 93,107,018, forward strand.
GTGTAGCATTTGTCATCTTGATGATCATGATGCGAGGAAATGTCCCTATCGTGAAACGTAAATATATTTTTTTGTGTTTAAGATGAATTTATGATTTGTATTGGGAGAGAAAGCATAACTAAATTCTCATTTTTGTTAATATTTGAACATATTTTATATGTTATTTGAACTTGTTTAAGATGTGAGTGAGTGTACTTGAATGACGTTGAAAATAGCAGGTGAAAAAACATGACTCCCTAGATATCCATGATGGGCAGCCCACGATGGCAGCCCACTATGGTGCCTATCTTGGGCAGCCCACTATGACCATCGTGGGTATCCCTGCCGTGGGTTGTCATCATGTATAGCCATCGTGGGTCTCCACGGTGGCAACACACGGTGGCAACCCTCTCTGCCATCGTGGGTTGCAAAAAATGGGCTCATAAAATGCAGAATTCTCATACACACGACAGGGATATATTTTTACGGCTATTTTACTTCTAAAAACGTTCCTAAACATGCAAATATACTCTCTTATGACTAAATATCAACATATAATTCATGTACATGAAAATTTTCTACCATCGTGTGCAAAAATGAGTCCATCGTGGGTTGCCATCGTGGGTATAAAAACTCGTCGAAAAAATTATATTTTACGTGATGAATATAGTTGCATACCTTCTTTCTACCCCAGAAACACAAAAGCCTTCCGTTTGAGCTTTACCTCTTTCTTCTTTTAACTATCGTGATTTTTTTTCTTAGAGACCCACTTCTCTCTTCTTCTCTATGCCGTTAGTTTCAAGTTCGTGTGTTTGAGAATTTTGCACTACACAATTACATTAGTTGTTGTGTATTTAATGAGAGCAAACAACCTCTCTTCCAAAACATAAATGAGCATTGTTCAAAATTTAATGTCATCAAAGTTGGTTGGTGATATTATTTTGGTTTAGGGTTTATTAGAGGAAGAAGAAAGAGAAAGAGAAAGAGAAAGAGAAAGAGAGAGAGACAGAGAAACCTGCGGAAAAAAAACAAACAAACAAGTCAATTTTTTGTCTTTTTTTATTTGTTTATCAAAAGTAAGGGTATTTTAGTCTTCTAAGTGATTTTGGTATAGAAAAACTTATAATCTTATGAATGAGTGCAAAAAACTTGTCTGTTTTATAAAAAGGTATTCAAAAATACATTCTCACAAAAAATTAACTCTTCAAAAGTAACAAGACCGTACCCACTTTTTATTTTTCTGCTTTTCTCCTCAATTACCATGCCAAACAGGAACGCGTCAAGATGAACGAGATAAAATGGAGTATTAATTTTTACATAAATAGTAAAATACTCCCCCGACCCCCGAACTTAGCATAATGTGCATGATTGAAAATGGTGGACTAATAATATGGTAGAATTAGAAAGGGTATATATATATATATATGAAAGTTATAAAGATAATAAATAAGAAAATATTTTAAAATGAATTATGCATAAATTTGGAATAAACAAAAACGGAAAATTATGCATAATAACTTTCTTATATATAGGGTATGTTTATTTAGAAGTATAAATTTATACCTCTATTTAAAGGTAAATGGAGGGATAAACAAAATTTTCACCCTTTAAATCATCCCTTCTTTTTTAAATCTCTCATTTCCACTATCACAAGGAAGGATAATATTATCACATCTCTCATTTCCACCACCATAAGGAGGGATAATATTATCACTCCTTGTGGTGGTGGTGGAAATAAGAGATTTAAAAAAAAATGAATGATTTAAAAGTTGAATTAAGGATAATATATAACTTCCGTACCTAAAGTTATGTTCAGTAAGTCATGGTAGACAATAACTGACTAGTAGAAATAAATTAGGTGGGTGGGGATGATTCCACCAAGCCTACTTTTTCTCATTGTGTAGGAAACAAAAAGAACATCATTATCTACAGTTTTTCGTCTTTATGCGTCATTAACTGCAATTTAATGTATCCGTTTGATACTAATTAATTACGATATTGTTATTATTTTAATTTTTTTTTAAACCAATTGATCTATTACTGAGAACAACAGAAAATGTTGGAAGATTAGCCACAACATACATTTGGTAGTTCATCCTAAGCATGTGGGGAATAAAAATTCACATTATCAAGTATCTTTCACGAGATCGAACTAATAGAGTAATTTGATACTCCCTCCGTTCACCAAAAATTGAACCATTTAGAGTTCGGTATGGAGATTAAGAAAATTAATAAAGTAGTTATAAGTAGAGTAAAAGTAGGATAATAGGGGTATTGTTAATTATATAGACTTAATTTCTTAATCTCTATACTTTTTCTCTCTCTTGTTTTATTCTAGAGAGAGAATCAGACTGAGAACATTGCTTTAGTTGGACATGAAATGAGTGAATATTGTATTAGCAGACTCGGAAAAGCAAGAGCTTCGAAGATCTCCATTGATTCAAGCCGGAAAAAATGGAGCACCACACCACCACGAGCTGCGTTGAAGCCGAGCGCCTCTTAGGCATCGCCGAGAAGCTCCTATGAGGCAAGGATTTCGGCGGCTGCACCACAAGCAACCAGATCTTAAACCAACCAGATCCTCGCCGTCGTCGAGGTCTTTCTCGCCGCCGACAACAAGCGGCTCAGCCACAAGTACTCAATCCTCCAAATCCCGCAGCACTCCGACGACGCCGAGCTCATCAAAAAGCAGTATCGCCGCCTCGCCCTCCTCCTCCACCCTGACAAGAACAAATTCCCCTTCTCTGACTCCGCCTTCCGCCTCGTCGCCGACTCGTGGGCAGTCCTCTCCGATCCGGCCAAAAAATCGGTCTACAACACCAAGTTCGCCGCCCGATTCACGAAAGTGGATCTCGTCGGCATAAAAAAGCAGCAGCAGCATCCGCTTCAGCAACAGAAGAAGGGGAGGGTGGCCAATTTCGACCACAAATTGCCCATCCGACGGAGCGCTAGAGGCAACAACGGCGAAGGCGGTGGTAGTGATAGGGTTAAGGCGGCGAACCAGCTGATGGTGGGGTAGACTCCAAGGTTGGATAGACGAGGGCAATTCATGACTGGAAAGATGAGATGGAGAGATGGAGAGATGAGAGGCGAGAGATGGATGCAAACAGAAGGTGGGTTTGATAATGAACCAGAAAGTGAGTTTAGATCGAAGAGTAAGAGTGGGTTTGAGTGGATTTAAGAAATTTAATTAGTTGGGTATAAGACAATAATTAGTTAGAGTAATTAGTGAGTTTAATTTATGGGATGATGAGTCCATAATGACAAAGGGTAGTAATTTACAAAAGTAATGAGGGTACAATGGTAAAAAAAGCAGAACGGTTCAATTTTTCGCGAACAAAAAAAAAAGGTGAAACAGTTCAATTTTTCGCGAACGGAGGGAGTACCTTTTAGTTTTTTGGGTAAATTTGTGTAATAAACCGATTTTCAATTTCCTTGCTAAATAATTTTAAATGTGTTTCTTATCTTTGCAAGTGTGTGAATTAAAATTTAATCGAGCTTTGATATCGTCTAAGTCGCGCCCTATATATGATGCTATATTTATTCCGTTAAGTTATAATTAAATAAAATAATATTATTTAGAAATTTATTAGGAATCTATATAGCTAAAATATGTAATAAGCATGTACATGCACATCTATTTTCATGAGCAACATATATATTTACATTAAGGATTTCTTTATTTATTTAAATGCATCCATATATATGCGTATATGTCTAAGATATAGGTTGTGTGTTAATCTAAAATTTATCTATATAAAGTGATTATACAAATTTTGATACTTCTTTATTCGTAATTTGTTTTCTTTTAAGAAAATAGAATAGTTTTTATTTTGAATAAAGATAAGATTAAAATTTGGTTTACCTTTAAACAATTAACATCCATATCCACGATTTGTGAGTTGGAGGATATGTAGGAAAAGAAGTTTATCTTTGAAATCAAAATATCTTAGTATAAATTCATTTTCAAGTCATGCAAATCAGTCCTCTTTTACGGTTTCTCAAACATAAATCAAAAGGTATTTTCTTTCATCTTTTAGTCAAGTTCTTTTAAGGTTTCAAAATCTGCAAGTTATAATTTAAATCTTTAATCATGTTTTAGGCATCTTTATTCGCAAAAGAATTTCAGTTTGTTCCTGATTCAAGGTAAATTCTCTCTCTCTATATATATTACTTTGATGTTTTGATAGGAATCGTTCTTATTAGTTAAATATGAAAACATGTATTCAAAGCTTTAGTTTTTAGATTTACTTTAACTTAGTGTATTATATTTTACTGTGAGAGTTTCATACGTGTATATTTATGTATATAAATTTTTTTGGTGAAGTTTCAGCATTTAAAAACTTTTAGCAAATCTATAGTTTGAATTTATTGAAAATTAGAAATAATGAGATCCAAATTTTGCGAAATAAATGAAATCTGTTGCTTTGTTTTATGGAGAAATAGTCGCGAAAGACTAGAGTATTTAATGTAGGCGAATAAGAGAGAGAGAAAGAGAATTAATTAAATTCAAAGTTAGATTAGTGTTTTCAAATCCCATATATTCGTTCCTTTTAATTTATTCATATACTTTGAAATATACTTATTTTTGTTTAAGAGATGAATTCTAAGAAAATTTGTAGTCTGGTCATTAAAAGTTGGGATTTCGAATAAGTCAGTAGATGTACGATATTTTATATTAGATCAAATTTAATATTTACATGCATCTATATATATGACTATCATTTATAGATTACAATTTTATAAATATTTAGGTTTGGCGCGACTATGACAATAGACTCCCTCTGAGTTGCTCGATTAGCTTTTCAAGTTCAAATTAAGGTGTGAGATCTTATTTAACTTTATGCATTGATTTGAGTTTGTCCTCTTTAATATTATGTGATTTGCCTTATGTCTACTTGACATTATATGATGAGCAGGACCGTTAATTTAAAGTTGTCCATTTGACTTTGCTCTCATTTATTGCGTTCAATTCATTGGATATACATCATGTGATGAGCAGGACTGTTAATTTCAAGTTGTCCATTTGACTTTGCTCTCACTCGTTGACGCACTATCATGTTGACTTTAATATTCATACGTGGCTCTCTATTTTATTAAATTGGACAAATTCGCATAACTGCCCACACTGAGTATATTCACGTATGCTCATCCCAAATATTTAATATTTTTCAGGTGATTGAGTTCGGAGGCGCGTGGAGTGTTGCATGACAATGTCAGGTTATTTTAGGATTTCATTTTCTGCATTTGCTTAAAATGTTATTTCACTTTAAGACTATATTCTACGCTATGTATTTCCATTGAACTTAGTTTGCTTGAAGTTGTTGTGGTTTTTGAACTTAGCTTGCTTGAAATTGCTATGGATTTCTAGTCTAAAATATTTAGTTATTGGATGATTGTTCTTTTAAGTTCTAAAGTTTTATTTCTATAAATTATTTATGTCAAAAGTTAATTTCCATTTAGTCATTTAAAAAAATGTACTTTAATTTTTTCTGCATCAATTATTGATTTAAATTTAAGTTTTAACACTTTATAAAATTTTGGGTGTTACAATTTGTCTAATTTATTGTCACAGCCCCAGCTCCTGAAGGACGGCAAAGCCGGGGTGCGACTAGGGATTGAAATAAAGAAACGGGAAAGAAAGGGAAAACTATTGAATAAACGATATTTGTAACATAAACTACTATGAATTTGACTTCATTGAATAAAAAGGGAGTCGATCTCGGAAGATCGCTCGACATAGTTTGATCAGTGAAAGCTAGGTTTAAAGTGTAAACAACTTAAACCGAAAGGATTTACATTAATAAGAGAACCGACTTTACTTAGTGAAAGAAAGAGTAAATCACGGAGGATCACTCGAAATAGCTACTCTAAAAAGGGACTAAGTTCAAAGGATGAAACTTAGTTCTAAGTTATACTTTAACCGAAACTAGTTTACAGAATTGGCAGCGGAAAAACGTAGAAATGATAACACATATAAAATGTGTTATCGAGGCTCAATTAATCTTTACTTCCTTAATTTCGACCTTTCCTCAACCTCCTCCGCCTTCGTCACTCAACCTGCACATTCAAAGAAAACAAACATGCATGGCTAAGTATAAAAGTACTTAGTGGGCACATTGTCGAAAATATTTTATATGTAACGCAACAGAGTTTTTCTTTAAAAGGCCCGTGCTTACCAAATATTAAATCAAATCATGCATCTTTTCATAAATACTCGCATAATGCTTTTACTGAATAGCATACTGTAGGTTTTAACTCACAACCGATCGTCTGGAAAGCACCTGTGGGCTAACTCAAAAACTGTCCCTCTGGATAGCACCTGTGGGCTATCTCAGAATCTGATCGTTTAGTTGGAATTATCTGGATAGCAGCCTGAGGGCTATCTCAGAATCCAATACTCTGGTTAGCACCTGAGGGCTAACGCAGAGAGACATAATAGAATTCACATAAACAATTCATTAAAGCACTGATAGAACTTTAATACTCACTTATTAAAACAATACGTAATCACTTTCGAGCAACGCTCGCATATAAATACTTTAATACTCATTTATTAAAGTAAAACGTAAACACCTTCGAGCAACGCTCGCATATAAATAAGGCAATAATTGATACACTTTCGAAAAGCCCACCTCGTTCGTTTACAGAACTATAACACGTGCTTCCGTCTCTGATCTTCCGTCCTGTCTTCTAACCTTGACATCCTCCTTCTTTGAACGTAAATAATAAAACAACGATAAGTTGTTGAGTTGATAGAAGAAAATGGAATTTGAAACTGAAATCGAATTAATCTTTTAAGTTCTTAAGCTTTAGGCATTTGCACGCTTAACTAGATTCTTTTAGTTATCAAGAACGAGACTCGAACACTTCTCATTTAGAACTAGCTCGGTTTCTTACTCGACACTGAGGTCGGTGAAAAAGGGTAGTCGATAACTCATAACGACTTAAAAGGTCTTAAGGAGTTAAGTTGAAAAGAATTCAACTTATGAAAATGAGTTTTGAAAATTCCCTGTACAGGTCAGTAACCTTCGCGCAGAACAGGGGTTTTCGAAACAGAGGACGTGCCCTATACCAAAAGAAAGCCACGGATGTCTAGTTTACTCTCCAATTCGCGGATCTTGATTTCATTAAGCGAGCTAAAAGTTATGACAGTTTCCGTGAAACGTCGCAAAACAGTCCGCGTTTAACCCTAGGCTCGATAACTTGGCGCATGGCTTTCTAGGTTCGTTTTATGTTATTCCCCTGTTTTTCACACGAAATTATTGTCTCATGACAGTCAACACGTAACCTCACATGCGATGAACTCCTTCTCATTTCCCGATTACTAATACGACGATTAAAACCTCGACATATCACATTAAGCAATTACTATACCAAATCAAGTTTTCATTTCCAATCCTAACTTCTCGATTACAACTACAACTTATATTATTTCATCTTGGATGCGAATATTGTCAACTATAAAGTTGCTCCTTAATCATTAATAGTCATTAATATCTGATCATTTTCCTTATTCGGCCTTTCTATAATTACTTAAGCTTGTGTCTTCGCCTCTTATGAAATTTCCAACGTTATCGGATTTCGTTCAAATTCTACATTATAAATCATCATCTATCGAGGATCATTACTATGTATGTCTTAACATTAAAACATTAACCAATCTCGATTTATTTAGGACTCATCGCCTCTTACATTTCCTTTTTTTTTTTTTTGGAATAAATCCAATAAATTCATATCATCATCTAATATCATAAGGGACATTAATCCATCAACAATTTCTTAATTAAATCAAACCACATTAAACCCCCAATTCCTTCTAAATTTTCGGTCATAGCAATATAATTAGGAGGGGTGTTTTCTTTATCAAATTAATCCATTTTACCACTTGTAAGTCCATTAAAACATATATTAATCATCAATTAACACTTCTATTTCATTAATTGATTTCCAACTTTGAAACCCTAAGACCTAAAATCGGTCCACATTAATTTGTTAGGGAAATTGTATTCTCTTTGCATAAATCCTCAATTTATCCATTCCTAAACTTAATTATCCAAGTAATTAAGCTTTAAACATCCTAACCTCCAAACCCCTAATTTTCGGTCACTACTAGGATTAGGGGTTTTTGATTTCTCTTGACAATTCGTTTATAGAAAACCATTTCTATCCATTTAATAACAAGAATTAAAGCTTGAATCGTTATCTAAATAATCCTAGATGAATGAATTAAAGGTTTGATGGATGATGAGCAAGATTGGTGAAGAAATCTTTGCAAAAGCTTGAAGAACACCAATGGAGGATTGAACTTGAGGGGTGGCGGTTTTGGTGATGACAAATGGGGAAGATGATGACTTGATGAATGAAATAGTGATGGCTAAGGTTTAAGTAATAGTGTCCACTTAGGTGTCCATTTAATATTATTAGAATACTAATGGAATAGTGAGTCATAAAGTTAATATCATATAAAATTGAAATATCCAAATTGTGTAGATGGTTGAGGTCGGCTAGAGGGAGTTTAATTTCTCCAAATACAGCGTTTTCCGGCTCGTTACGACGTTATAGAAAATCGCGTAAATAAAAACGTATTCGGCTCGTTTTCGGCGAATTCCGATTTAACCAATAAATCCGGAATGTTTTTCTTACTCGGAAAATAATTTTTAAAACCTAAATTCCAACAAAACCTTGGGACGTCACAGTCCGAGTTTCGTCCGGAAAAATCATAAAAACGAACTTTCTCGGGCGAACTCGTATCGCAATTTCGTGAATGTAAAAATCAGACGGTTTTCCGATCTGAGTTATAGAATTTAAATTTTTATCGCCCGTGAAAACCCTAATACAGTAGTCGTTCCTCTGACTTCTGGAATTTATTTTCTGAAACGGATTTCACCGTTGGTCTTAGAATTGAAAATCGGGATCTAAGGCGTGCAAAGCCATAATTATTATTAACTTTAAATTTTTAATGCAGAAGAAATTTTCGGGGTATTACATTTATACCAATTTGTTAGTATTTTGATTTACATAGAATTATTTATAATATAATTAATGAGTTTAGGATCTGCTAATATGTAAATATAACTCATATCCATCTAAGAAAAATAGTGACAATAGTGTATAGTAGTGTTTTTGCTAGTTAAATCGATCAATTAATAGTAATATAGTTTATAGTTTTTTAAGCAAAAATAAAATAAAAACAACCGTTAATAAACTACTCACACATATTCCTTCCGAACATTGACTACCAAATCTATCTATCTATGTAATATCCCGGATATTTCTTCCGTCACTAAAATAAAAAGTTGTTAATTAATTAAGGTTTTGCACGCCTAAGTTAAGGAAATTCAGTTTTAAGACTAACGGTGAAATCCGTTTCTGAAAAAATAAATTCCAGAAGTCGTTCAACCGACTACTGTATTAGGGTTTTCGTGTCCGATAGAATTTCCGTTCGAGAACTCAGATCGAAAAACCGTCTGACTTTACATTCACTTATTTTGCGATACAGGTCTACTGGTAAAAGTCAGTTTTATTTATTTTTTCGGGCGAAATTTGGATTGTCATGTCTCAACTTTGCTTTGGATTTCGGAAATCGAATCATGCTTTCCGACTAAGTAAATTATTTTCGATTTAATGGTCGAATTTGTTTTCGCCGAAAAACGTAACCGTCTAGGAAATTAATTTCTCGTTTTTAATATGCAGTATTAGACCCGTAAAACGAGATATTTTGAATTAATTTACACCTCCAAACCGCCACCTACACCCCCTTAGTCATCCATTCTTAATATTTTTCTACTTTATTAACTTAACACCTCACATTTCTCTCTCTCTTCTCTCTCTTGTTCTTCATCTTCAAGTTCATCTTCAAGTGTGTTCTTCATTTCTTCAAGCATTCAAGCTTCTGTAACTTGCTCGTTTACCGATTGATTTCAATTCCGATTACATATTTGGAAAAGGTGAGAGTCTCCTCTTCATTTCTATCCAAACAAAAATCCTATTCTATAATTCTTGAAATTTTCGAAAAATGTAAGAGAAGTAGGATTGATGTTCTAAGATCATTACATGATTATTAATGCATAGGATTGAGTTTCTATGGTTGAAATCTAGAACAAATCATGTAGGAGGAAATAGGGTAATTTTTGAAAAATGCATGAACTAGTTGGTGAAGATTTAACTTGAATTTGGATGATTGATTTGTGGAATATGTTTCTATGTATTGATATATTGGTATATGAATTGTTTAAGAATTTTCTAAAAATAAAAATGAAAATGTAAGAGATGAAGAAGCATGATTTTGATTAAGTAGATCTTATGTTTTTGATGATATGATTTGATATATATGATATAGGAAGCATGAGGTTCAACATATATTTAATTTAGATTTTTCTAAAAATAAAAATGAAATCGTTGGAGACGAAGAATCATCAATAAGTTAAGTATAGATAATGATATAAGCTTATGGTTTTCATATTAGTTAATCTAAGTAGTTGATATTGATAATGTGAAAGTTTAAACGAATTCTAAGAACGTCGAACTTTTCGTAAGAGACGAAGAGTCGAGCATAATCGTCGATAGGAAAAATCGAACGAGAAAACTAATTAAGTATTAGTAATTATTGATAGGTTAGGGTAGTTGTTGAATTAATTAAGAATTAACTAACAACTTTGAAAAATCGAGTTCTTAGACCGATATAAATGACGTGGATTAGTTAAGTAATGGTTTATAATGATGTTAATGCATTAAGATGTTCATTACTAAGTAAGAAGATGTTAGAAACTAATTTGATTTGAATTGAATTAGTAAAACTTCAAGAATCGAAGAAAGTAAGTAAGTACGTAAAATAAGAAATAAGGAATCGAGACTTTATATGTTGATTGATTTGAGTTCGTAGTTGATTAATAAGTAGGAATGAAGTTGATGAAGATTTCATATAGGTTATGAAATAGAAAATAGAAGTTGAATATTAAAATTGAATTGAAATTGAAATGAAATTTCTAAGTATAAATGATTGGTTGAAAAGACGAGAAGTAATCGTAGTAGTTTTAATCAAGGAACGAGAAAGTATTCACGTTAGATAATTATGAGACTTGACTGTAAATTGATGGAAATTTCTTGCACATAAAGGTTGTATAGCATTGATCGAACCTAGGGAATTGTGCGTTGAGTTTTGTTATGTCTAGGGTTTTTTCGGACTGTTTTGTGACCCTTCACGGAAACGGTCATAACTCTTAGCTCGTTTAACGAAATCGAGATCCGTAACTTGGATAGTAAACTAGACATCCGTGTCTTTTTTTTTTGATATAAGGCACATCCCCTGTTTCGAAATACTCTGTTCTGTAGAGGCTCCAGACTTACTGAGTTGTGCAGGAAATTCCTAAACTCTTTTTCTTAAGTTGAATTTTTTTTAATTCTTTAAGATCTTTAAAGTCGTTAAGAGTTATCGACTTCCATTATGATGTTCTAGATGTCGAGTAAGGAACTGAGTTAGTTCTAAACGAGATGTGTTCGAGTCTCGTTTCTTCTTTAATCAAAAGGGATTAGTCAAAGTGCAAATGCCTAAAAGACTTAACCGAATTCGATTTCCTGTTTCTTTTATCGTTGCGACCGATTACTAAAGTTTGATTATTTACAATAAAAGGAGGAATTCGGAGTTAAGGATAGGATGGAAGACCAAAGACGGAAGTTTTAGTTGTTCTGTATATCGCCTAAGGTGGGCTTTTCTATATATCAAATAAAATGAGCGATGCTCGAAAATGTTTACTTACTGCTTTGATAAGTGTGTTTTCAAATTGATTATCAGTGCATAAAAGAATTTGTTTTATGTGAGTTTTTTTGTGCCTTTCTGAGTTAGCCAAAGGGGGCTAACTAATCGATCGGATTCTGAGTTAATCGGAAGGGTTTTCCAGAGTTAGTGTACACGGTAGCCGTTGTGTGTGGTACTCTGTTGAGGGGTAGCCAGCCACAGTGAATAGAACGTGCACGGAAGAAGTTAACTCTTCCCCGGCGTTGAAATAGAAGTTGGGCAAGTTGAACGTAACATCAGTCAGAAAATGCTTCGAAGCTATATTCATGAAAGAAAAATATTTAGTAAGCACGGGCCTTTTGAAAGAAAACCCTGATGCGTTACTTTTTGAAATGCCTGATTAATCTATACTCTTATGATATGTTTTCGGCAATGTGCCCACTAAGTATGTTTATACTTAGCCCTGCATGTGTTTATAAATGTGCAGGTTGAGTGACGAAGGTGGCGGAGTTGAGTAAAGAGTTGTTTATAGGAAAGAAGAACATGTTTCCGCTGCTAAACTACTTCACTTTTTGATGTTGTATAACTTTTTGGTTTAAGTTTCATACTTTAAACCGACTAACTCTGAAACTACTTTGTCGAGCGATCTTTTGAGATAGACTCTCTTTTGCTAATAGAATCAGTTCATAGATATCTTTATGTTTATTTAGTATTGGTTAGTTTATTCAATTATTCCCCCTTCTTCCCCGCTTCTTTAATCCAATCCCTAGTCGCACCCCGGCTTTGCCGTCCCTCGGGATTTGGGGCTGTGACAATCTATATATTATTAAAATTAATATTGATTCAAGCTCTCCCCTTAATTTTAGGTCATATGTGGCGCTACCACAATTCGATATTCCTATTTATCTTAAATTCTCATTTTATGCTTTTTAATTTATAAATTTAATCATTATTATTAAAATATCCTTAATTAAAAATCCATATTTATCTCTAAAATATCTACTACTATATATAATTCTCATGCATATTTGAATCTTTCCAAAATTTTCGATATAATATACGATATGATATTGCATGTAGGAATTACGGCTTGAATAATTGTCACTTATATAAGATAATTAAAGATAATCATTAGTAGTATCTTTAATTGTATTTTACATGATAAAATTCCTTGCAAATACAATTTATTCTATTTCATTTAATTTAATATTAAAATTTCTATCCACATCAGTTTTTAATGAAACTCCACCTATTGAAAAACCTATAAATACTTACAATCATCATGTAGTTTCTCATACTTTACACAAATATTTATGAGTGGAAAGTCAAAATAGCCATTTTCAAAAACAAAAGATAAATAATGTCACTTTCAAAATAAAGTTGTTCAAATAGCCATTTGTTTTAGTTTAGGACTTTTCTACCCCTTAGTATTTTTACTCTCTACTCTTGTATAAGATATGCATTCGTGTATGTTTTTTTCTTCGTGCGAAAGTTTCCGGCGAAAGTTTTCAGGCCAAAATTTTCCGGACAAAGGCTTCGTGTATGATTCAAATTTTCGCCGGAATTTTTTGACGGAAAACTTTCGCCGGAAATTTTTTGCCAGAAATTGTTGGCCCAAATTTTTTGGCCGGAAAATTTATGATGGTCCCGATACGAGTTACTGGTGTATGGGGGGGGGAATACACCAGTTAGGATTTTTCAACTTTGAAAACTTAACCCCCGAAAACTTCAACTGAGTAAAGAAAGTCTCAGCTGGATTCACAACTGAGTAAGAGAACTCAGCTGTGAGAGTGGTGTTGTGCGGAATGTGGTGGAAATTATACTCGTAAAATAACTCACGTTTTTGTGCAAGGTTGGTCAATAACCAAGACAGTTGATATGTAAAGATGCAGTTTGTATGCCGGTTAGTTTGGTCAGTTGAAAATGCAATAAGTAACTGAACAGAAATAAAAACAGACACACAGGATTTACGTGGTTCGGAGAGAACTCCTACGTCCACAGGGAGATGTGAGTCCACACACCTCAGTCCAAGTTCTTCTGGACAGTTCCACACAGCTTACGCGGGCTGTGCAACCGTTGCAATAAGTTTCCGGGTACTTATCAACCTTTACAGTTAAGTTTACGGGTACTTAACAACCTATGTCAAGTTTGTGGGTACTTGACAACCTAACTACTCAATTACAGGAAGAGTATGATCCTAACAAACACTTTTTAGGGTGTGTATGTGGGCGGGTTTTCCAACTACAGCTCGAACACGAATGTGAGCTGGATCTATGGCTTGAACGAATGAACACTCAAACTAAGATCTAAGACAGATTATAATTCTATGAACCCTCAGCTACTAATGTTCTACCACTCGGAACTCTCAGTTGCTGATGCTCTTAGAATGTGATTTTGCAGATTTTCTTTGCTCTTGTTTCTCTCGTGGGTGCACTTCAAATTTTTTTGTCTTGTATATCTATGTCAAATGAATGAATGCCTCTATTTATAGGCGGAGAGAATCAACTAGCCGTTGGAGGAGCTATTGATCTCTGTTCTTTGATAGTGATGGCTTGTCTCTCATCTCTGCAGACTTTCCCGATATGGCATATGTGCTCTTCTGCTTTCCATCTGAGACAACCTTGTGTTGGGCCAAATGAGGTAATGACTGAACGGTCAAACCTTCACGTGACTTCCTTTTTGAATTTCAAATTCAAACCTTTCTGACAGTCAACCTTGGTTAGTCGGTTGAAAATCTTGATCTTCATCTGAGTGGTCTTCAGCTGATGTTCTGACTGAACCGTTGAACTCTCAGCTGACTTTGAACTTCATATTGAGACTTCTTAATAACTTCCCCCTTCTTGAAACATTCTCTTTATCGGATGGCATTCTATAGCTAATGTTCCAACTGAACAGTTGGCTTGAACTCTCAGTTGTCAAAAAGTATTCCTCTTTTTGGCATAACTCTCTCATCAGACAGAGTCTTGTAACTGATGTTCCTCATCCGATCTTCATTCGGAGTTGTATCCGAGTGCTGCTATGTTGCCGTCTTCAGCTGGAGATCTGTAAAGATACATCAGTTGCTCAAAAACTACATCAGCTCAAAAATACTCTTGGCCGTACTTGCTGAAGATACGGTCAAAGATCTCTCTCTTTGCAGCTGACTCAGTTCCGGTATTTACTCCATGTTCCTTGCACACTTGTCTCGCCTCAGCTATGATCGAATTTCTGTTAGGAGTACTTGTGCCTTTGATCATCTGAGGGCGATATCTGACCTTCTGCGGAACCGGAACAGTGTTAGGATCGAGCTGAGCTTCTACCATGGCTCGCTGGAATTGCCTGAACATCCCAGGATCCCCAAATCTGAGCTCCCATAAGGCTTCCTTGAAGGCTTGCCTTGGGTCTTCAGTTGAGTAGACCTTCCTGTAGTAGAAGTCGTTGATAAACTCATGCTTGAATTGCTCCCAGTCATCGTTCCACTCAATGTTCATCCACTTGTCAATATGTGGGAACCGTGACTGGAGCGGGGCATTTCTCTGTAGCTGTTGAGTCTTCTTTCTAGCCTCAGCCTTCATCTGGTGTTTGTTTATTCTTCTGAGGCTCCGGCTGGCTTTGTTCCTATCCACGCTCTTTTCAATTTTAGCCAGTTCTTTTTTGAACTTGGCCACTTTCTTGGCTTGATCTGCAACAAACTTCTTGATCCAAGAGGGATTCAAGTAGTTCTCCTTGGACCCCCCCATAGCTTTTGCAGCTTCGATGCAATTTTTGACTGAGATTCTGTCAAGATCGGCATCCAGCTCGGCTGTAAGCTCAGCTACGAGGTCTTGGGAGACTTCGAGTTCCTGCACTTTTCCTTATGCAGCTATGTCCTTCGGCTGAGATCCTTCAGCTCCTTCCCTCTGAGTTCCAGCTGGCACTCCTTCCCTTTGACCACTCCCTTCCTTTTGCATCTCTGCTGCAACTTTCCCTTGTCCAGCAACAGTTGCTGGCCCCTGTCCTTCCCCCTTTTTGGCATCATCCAAAAGGGTGGCAACTGAGCCATCTAGGGAGGTCAGCTTGGCTTCTGCTTGGTGAACTCGAGAGAGGAGTTCTTCCATAGCATTTGTTCTCTTCAACCTTCTTCGCCAGCTCCAGGTCTTGGCGTTCTTATTCGGCTTGCTTCATGGCGGCAAGGGTTGCAGAAACATTCTTGTGAAGGGTGACAAACTCAGCTCGGTAATTTTCGAACTGAGACATCCACTCCTGGTCTTGTGTCTGCTGGGACTTTGCAAGATTGGATTCAGCAACAGACTTGAAGCCATTGAATGCTGAGTTGAGTCCACGAACTTCTTTCTTCAGCTCAATGTCGGCGGTGCTGGTTGAGGAGGAGAGTTCATCTAGCTGCTTCCTCAGAGAGGCATTCTCCTCTATCAGCTGATTTATCTTGGTAGCTTGCTCTTCTTTGTTGTGCTCGATTGTGGACAACAGCTCATGCCTCAGCTGGTTGACCCTCTCAGTTATCAGCTCACAGATAGCATCGGTGGAGTGTGCGGGCTGATCAGAGGGTCCAGGCAGTTCTTGCTGTTGTGCCTGGGCTGTTGGGTCCACTACAACCATGGCTGTTCGGCTAGCCAGGTATTGTTTGAGCTTTTCTTCTTCCCTCTTGGCAGCCTCGTCAGCTTCATCTACATCCTCCATATGGTCGGCATTCTTGGCTAACATATTATCAAGAAATTGTACAGCTCCAGGATTGTTTCACAGCTCTCTGGTGTCTTTCCCTTCTTCTTTACTCAGATCCAAGCGTCGACGGAGCAAGGCCACCTTCTGGTTGTAGGCAACCTCGAGGTTCTGGTAGTCGAAGTATACCCTCAGGTTGGATTCATCAATTTTCAACCTATCCCAGCCGTGGATCCTCAGGGTTTCCTCCTTGACGTACCAGTAGCTGAAGATTACGCTGAACTGATAGAGCAGTTCAGTCCCAAACATGGCAAAGATGGGCATCGAGCTTGCCTCTGGAAACATGCCTATCAGTTTTCGAAAGCAGTAGTCCAACCTGCCTTCATATTCAGCCAGAATTGCCTGGCGGTTGGCTTCTTCATCAATTTGGGGGGGATCAATATCAAAGGAGAAGGGTTCAATGGTGTCATCAACGTTGGCCAAAGGAACGGTCTCAACGTTGGCATCGAGCGTGAGGCTCGGAATTTCTAACTGAGGATCAGTTGAGAGAACTGAATCCTCTTTGGGGAGAGACTGGGCGGGCTCATTAGTTTCCTCAGACGCAGGTGGGATTACCTTGCTGGCATTAGCTCCAGTTGGTGGAGAGGGTGGACTGTCGTGGGACTCCTCAGATGAAGAAGAGTCATCTGAGGACGAGCTGGACTCCTCAACGTCGGTCTCCTTTCCTTCAACCATTTCTTCCTGTTGACGGGGTTGAAGAACAAACCCAGCTGGATCAACCGACTGGCTAGATTCGGTTGATTCCTTCTCCTCAGCTGTTTTCTCAGCTGGTATCACCACCACTGGGCCCGTCGCAGCCGATTGAGCTGCTGGCTGGATGATTTTGAACCTGGGCTTTTTCTTGAGGGGTTCCACCTCTTCTTCTTCTTCTTCATCCTCTTCCTCAGCTACTTCCTCCAGCTAGCGTTTAGCAATTTTGGACTTTGATGGGCGGCGGACTGCTGGGGCCGTCTCCACAGCTGGCTTTGTGGCTCCCTTGGGAGTGTACACAGCTTCCAAAACATCCCTAGCCTTCTTGGCTGTTGGGAACAGCATCAGCTTGTTGAAAGGAGGGTCCTCACTGCCTTCCCAAGTTAGCTTCTGACCCTTGGTTGCTCGGAGGATCAGGGCTGATATCTTGGTGCCGAAGTAGAGTGTTCCCCTGACACTCAACAGTTTCTCTCCGAACTCAGCTAGTGTCTCGGAGATCTTCAGCTTCTCTGCCCACAGCTGGCTTTCAAAATAGCTCAGCCAGTCTATCTTATGCTTTTCTTCCAAGGCCTTCTGCTGCTTGAGCTTCGGTCTGCTGATATCTCCGAATGCTCCTCCATATGCGAAGGCACACTTTGATATTACATCAAACAAAAGTCGGTGCTCCGGCTTCAGTTTGGTCCTCTGCGTACTCCCCTTAAATGGGTCGAGGACAATGAGGATAGTTTGCATAAAAGCATCTGCTTCCTTGTCGGTGAAGTTGCCCATCATGTCTACAGCCTCCCGATTTCTGGGGATGATCTTTCCCAGTTTTTTAGACACTTCGATCTCGACAGCTGTTTCTTCAATCGATCGGGAAGTGCTGATTTGTTATTTGCACGGAATGGTCGTGACAAGCCCGAGTTCAGCATCGCGTTGCAGATTCCGGTAGAAATGGGCTACTTGCTTTCTGAGCAGCTTAGATGGAGAGAGAGTTGCCCAGTTGAGCAGACCGTGGTAGGAAAGAAGTTGGGCGACGGGTGCGATTTCCGGCGTGGTCAGTGCTTCCCTTGAGAGAATCTGTTCGAAGTGGATCTTTGACAGCATCAAGTCGAAGGATTCCCGGAACGTGGCTGGTTCAGCAGAGACCATCTTCTTTGATGCTTTAGATTTAGGTGCCATTTTAGTGGAATATATATAAGCAAAGAAGAATGAAAGATGTTACTGAAAATGGTGAGACAATTTTGGAGGGGATGATGAACAGTTAATATTGATATGCATGAATAGGGAAGGTAAGGATCACTTCCTGATTTTCTGTTTTATATAGGTTACCGCGTCGTTTGAAATGGATGGCCAGGATTGAATGGCATCTATCCATCAATGGTTGAGATCTCGCGACGGTTGGGCGATTTTGACTGACGCTCCACGCGCGCGAGTGAGAAGGTGAAGAGATTAATGTGTCAGCCCAGTCGCACTATAAAGTAAGGCTATAGGTGTTCAGCCAGACTTTACATTAAATGCATCATGATGGCTTATTTAATTAAGCTAACATGTTCAGGAATGTTTGAATTTATTTCAAACATTCTCATTTAATGTCATAACACCTTCAGCCATAAATGTTACCTGCCAGCTGATGTCTGAATCAGCTGTGTTCATCAGTTGCGGCTTACCATCAGCTGACTCGAGTTCGTCTGTTCAGCTGACGTCTGATGTCTTTAGTTGGCGCTCCGCATCTGAGATTCCCCCTTTATCTGAGCTTCCCCCTCAGATAGATATCTGACTCTTCAGCTCGGCTGACTCCTCATCTGATGGATCCAACAGTCCAAGAAGATCATATAACATCTTGAACCGGGCTTCAGGTAGAGGTTTGGTGAAGATATTAGCTCTCTGAATCTCAGTTGGAATTTTCTCCATGGATACGTCCTTCTTTTCGATATGATCTCGGATGAAATGATGTCTGATATCAATGTGCTTTGTCCGAGAATGATGAACAAGATTCAAAGAGATAGCAATGGCACTTGAGCTATCGCAATGAATGGGAACCTGTCCAGTTGCAACTTCATAATCTCTCAGCTGTTGCTTGAGCCATAACACCTGCATGCAACAACTTCTGGCAGCCATATACTCTGACTCGGTTGTAGAAGTAGCAACACATGCTTATTTCTTGGAGAACCATGAAACTAGCTTGCTTCCCATGAACTGACAGTGTCCAGATGTGGACTTCCTATCCAATCGATCTCCGGCTAGATCCGCATCTGAGTATCCGGTCAGCTGGATATTGTCGTCAGTTGGATACCATAACCCAACATTGACAGTACCCTTCAGATACTTGATGATGTTCTTTGCTGCCAACATGTGAGCTTCCCTCGGTTGGACTTGAAACCGAGCGCATACTCCAACCGCGTATGATATGTCTGGCCGGCTGGCAGTTAGATATAGCAAAGAACCGATGATCCCTCTATACTTGCTGGCATCCACTAGCTTTCCCTCAGCTCCGGGTTCAATCTTCCAGTTAGTATTCATCGGGATCCTTGTGGTCTTACTTGTCTGCAATCCGAACTTGGTGATGAGCTCCTTTGTATACTTGGACTGATTGATGAAAATCCCTTCTGGTGACTGCTTCACTTGTAATCCAAGGAAATAATTCATCTCGCCCATCATTGACATCTCGAACTTCTCTTTCATAAGATCTGAGAATTTCTTGCACAGCTCCTCTGACTTGGAACCAAATATGATGTCATCCACGTAGATTTGCACCACAAGTATATCATCTCCAACTTTGATGGTGAACAGGGTTTTATCAACTGAGCCTCGTTTGAACCCCGAGTCCAGTAGAAAACCACAAAGAGTGTCATACCAGGCCCTTGGTGCTTGTTTCAAGCCATAGATGGCTTTCTTCAATTTGTACACTCTTCCATCTCCAGTTTCAAAACCGGGTGGCTGTTCAACATAAATATCTTCCTTGATATCACCGTTGAGGAAGGCACACTTTACATCCATCTGATATACCTTGAACTTGTGATGAGCGGCATAGGCTAGAAAAATTCGGATGGCTTCCAGCCTTTTGCAACTGGTGCAAAGGAATCTTCAAAGTCAATTCCTTCTTGTTGGCAATATCCCTGAGCTACCAACCTTGCCTTGTTCCTCACGATGTAACTAATGGCGTCTCTTTTGTTTTTGAAAATCCATTTAAGTCCAATAAACTTGACACCAGTTGGTCTTTCTACCAACTCCCAAACACAGTTGCGTAGAAATTCATTCAGCTCCTCTTGCATAGTTGTTGTCCAGTGAACATAGTTGAGAGCTTCCACAACGTTCTTTGGTTTTGGCACATCAGCTACAAAGCATGAAATCATGGCAACATCTCCAGCTTGTTCGAACTCTTCTAGAACTGCCAACTCCTCAGCATATTGGGCATAAGTGTTGGTCTCTTCCTCAGTTGATTCCTGAGTCTCAACTTTGCTTCTTGTATGCACACCTTCGGTTGGATCTCCGATGATGTCGTTAGTGGAATGAACTTCATACCATCTCCGGTTGCGTCTTCCTTCTTCTTCCAACTGTGTTGGTTCAGGGATTTCAACTGAAGGAGAATCCTGAACTGTTGGAGTCTTCATAACTAGGGATTTGTCAGTTGTTGGGTCTGGATCCTCAACATTGACAACATTTTGAACCGGACTTGGTTGGGCTTCGGTTGCTAATGCAGTAGGAGTGACATTAGCTGGAGTTCCCCCTTGATTTGAGCTGGGGTCCTCAGTTACCGCTTGATGATCTTCACATTCATCTTCTGAAGAACACGGATCATCATCGTCAGTTGCCCATACCAACGGTTCGGCCAAATTTTTTTGCCTTTGAACTTGCGATCTGGTGAGAACTGGTGGAACAGCTGGATCTGCTTGTTGTCCTTTAGCCTGTTCCCTGCACTCAAAGGTAGATTCATCAAAACTAACATGAGGTGTTATCTCCACAACACGAGAGCTGTTGTTGAAAACTCTATATGTCTTGATTCGAGCAGCATATCCAAGAAATATGCCTTTCGAAGCTTTGGCATCAAAAGTTTTCAACTGAGTCTTCCCATTGTTGTGAATATAACACTTAGAACCAAAAACGCAAAAATATGAAATATCAGGCTTCCTGCGTCTCCATAGTTCGTATGGTGTCTTTCCCAACCGCTTGGTCAGAAGAGACCGGTTCTGAGTGTAGCAGGCTGTGTTGATCGCCTCAGTCCAAAATCTCTTTGGCAGAGCTGAGCTTGTCAACATGGATGTGGCTGCATCCTTCAGCGTTCGGTTTCTTCTTTCAGCTACTCCATTCTATTGCGGAGTTCGCGCAGCTGAGGTTTGATGAGTGATTCCGTGCTTCTCGCAGTATTCAATGATGGTTTCATTGAGGAACTCGGTTCCACGGTCTGATCGGATAGAAATGATTTTCATCTCTTGTTGGTTTGATATCCGATCCATCAGCTTGGGCAGCTCATCTCGGGTTTCACTCTTGTGGCGCATGAAAATGGTCCACGTGTACCTCGAGTAATCATCAGTTACAACCAGTGTATATTCGTTGCCATTTATGCTCTTAGGTGTAACTGGCCCGAAGAGATCCATATGGATCAGCTGCAATACTCGGTCGGTTGAGGGTGTGGATTTCAACCTGAACGAGGATCTAGCAAGCTTTCCCAGCTGAGACGCACTGCAGATGTGTGTTGTTGAAAACACTCGGTTAGGAATGCCTTTTGCGAGTTCCTGTCTGGCAAGTCGGTTCATTGTCTTGAAATTCAGATGGTTGAGCCTTTTGTGCCACAGCCAGCTCACATCTGAACTGCTCTTCGATAACAGACAGGTTTCAGGTGGACTGCTATTCCAGTCAGCATAGTACACATTCCCAGTTGGGGATCGATTTCCCAACAATATGACTTGCTTTGTTTGAACGTCTTTAACCCTGCAACCCTGCACATCAAACTTGACAGAGAAACCATTATCACATAATTGGCTGATGGAGAGCAGGTTATGCTTCAATCCATCAACATATGAAACATTAGAAATTGACCCGTGATCGGTTTCAAGGATACCGTAGCCTTTGGTGTAACCTTTTGAGTTGTCACCAAAAGTAACAGTTGGACCGTTCAACTCCACGAAACTTCCAAGCAAGTCCTTCAGATTTGTCATGTGTTTCGAGCATCCACTGTCCATCACCCACTTTGTCTGTGATGCTTTATTCTTCCTCAGTTGTTCCTCCTGTACCTGCACGGAGAAACACGCTCAGGTCCCCAATTTCAGTTGGGTCCTGGAGGGTTAGAACCAGTTCTCCTTGAAACTGTGGGTCGCTTTTCCCTGTAGACTCGAATAGCCTTGTCATTCCATATGATCTGCCCATTTTCATCAACTATAACAACGCCTCGGCTATCGTTAGGCTTGTTGTTATTATTGATGTTTTGTCTCTTGGGGGGAGATGGATTTCTCCTATGTTGGGCTTTAGGAGGATTGGGGTTCTCCCTGTTTGGTTGACGTCTCTGACCCTTTTGATTTTGCCAATGAGGTCGGCCGTCATTGTGGAATCGTCGTGGTTGATTCTGATTCCATTGCCCTGGCTGTTGACGATAGTTGTTCATGCCCGGATGTTGATTCATGTTGTGGCATGAGTATCCATAGCTGTCGTAACTGTTCCACATCGGTTGACTCTAATGGAACCTTTGATCGAACTGATGTTGGAACCGCTGTTGTTTCAGACGATTGAGCCCTTGTCTGTTCTGCGGTCGGTTCCATTCCTTCTGATGTTGAATCTGAGGTTGATGCAGAGGTCGGTTCTGATTCTGAGTTTGGTTGCGATTATACCTTCGACGCCTCTGATTCCTCTTCTGGCTTTTGGAGCATTCCCCCTCGGTTGATGTTCCAACCAATGGAACATTCTGTCTTCCATCTACTACTCCTTTTTCCCTTCTCAGTTGTAATTCTATTAGTCGGTTGAACTTGCTGAGAAGTGGAGTTTAGATTAACTTCTGGAGACTCTGCTGTGTTTGGCTCGACAGCTGTGACTTCTACAACTTTGATGAAGGTTGCTGGTGGAATTCCAGTATCCTTGACAATATCATAACCGAGTCCTGACACGTCATCCATCTGTTTGCTGTAGCTGATAAGATTCTCGATGATCTTGGATGATTGATACAGCTTGATTAGATTATCCTTCTCAGTTTGCAACTCCTTGAGGAGGATAGTGATCTGCTCGGTTTGTCCATTTGACTTCTTTATCAGCTGGTCGATCTGAGCCTCTTGCTTGTTCAACTGCTCATTCTGTGCCTTGATCTGTTCATTCAACTGCTCATCGGTTGAAGCCTCAGCTTGGTTAGCCGCGGTCAGTTGATTTTTGAGATTCTCAATCTCCTCAGTTTGATTCTTGATCAGATCGTCCTTTTCGGTTAAGGATTCTTCCAGTTTAATAAATTGTTTTTGAAGAGTCTTAAACTCAACCGTTTGCTGATTCAGTTGCTCACTCAGTTCTTGGAAATCATCCCAAGATGGTTACAACTCATCTTCTAAAGTATCCTACACGTTAGCAATATTAGAAGAATTTAAATTAGCTGGGATAGAAGTTACCTCAGCTTCATCTTGGTCAGCTCCAATTGCCATGAGACATTGATCCTGTCCACTTGCGTTGTTGGTGGGAGTCAATTCGTCCTCATCTTCAGTGTCAATGAAGATGTCCACGTCGTCAGCTGCTTCTTCTGCAACCATGGCCTTATCTTTTGCGTTTTGCTTGGCCCTCAACGCATCTCTTTCATTCTTTGAGAGGTCTGGACAGTCAACCTTAAAATGTCCCTCTTTGCCACACTCAAAACATCCGTTGTTCACAGGCTTTGAGCTGTCTCGTGTTCGGTTGGATTTGTAGAACCGCTTGTACTTTCCGAACCGAGTGTCCATGTCAGCTAGCTTCTTTGACATGGCGGCAATGCATTGTTGCAGCTCTTCTCTGCTTGGCTCCTTCGCAGTTGTGTCCGCAGATTTTGTTGCTCTTGATGTTCGCGGCTTGGAATAGTCAGCTTGAAGGGCAACTATCTTCATTCCTGAACCAACATCCTCATGTCGACTTGTTTGAGCCATCGACTGAGATTTTCGTCGGTTCACTTTGTACTCATTTCCTTTCAGAATTGAGAACAATCTTTCAGTTCCCATCTCTCCTAGATCAGCTCGGCTTTCATGGATATTGGTGAAGGTATCCCACTCAGCTGGAAGTGCTTGTAATACTTTGAGGTTGATTTCTCTCAAAGTATACTTTCCTTTTCGGATAGACTGGATCCTTCTGATGATCTCCATGAACCGCAGCTCCATCTGATCGATGGTTTCGTCCACTTTCAGAGTGAAGTTGTCAAAATCTTGACATGCATGGGAGAACTTGTTCTCCTTGGTTTCGTCACTTCCTTCACTCAAAGATGCCAAAGTGTCCCACATCTCTTTAGCAGTGTTGCACTCCTCTATCCACGGAAGATAGTCCTGTCCAACTGTGGACATGATAGTGTTTTGAGCCCAGATATCCAGCTGGCTCACTTTAACTTCCTCAGAAGTGTAGTCTTCTGGGGTTCTTCTCGACTATCTCCTCAGTTGCATCCCCAAAGGTTGGATCTGTAGGAGTACGGATGACCTTTTCCGTGATCTTGATAGGTCCGGATGAGAGTACTTGTTGCATTCTGTGATGCTTGGACAGTAGCATCTTCTTCATTTGAGTCCTCCAGGCTGTATAGTTCACAACCGAGAACATAACCACGATCTTATCTTTCATATCCATCTGCACACACAACAACAGACAACAAAAACAAGCAGATATGCACTAGCGTGAAAAAAAGATCTATTCAGTTGACCACTGAAGAAAAACACCTCGATTCACACCTCGTGAAACAGAGACAACAGTCTTTTGAACCACTGCTCTGATACCACTTGATGGTCCCGATACGAGTTACTAGTGTATGGGGGGGGGAATACACCAGTTAGGATTTTTCAACTTTGAAAACTTAACCCCCGAAAACTTCAACTGAGTAAAGAAAGTCTCAGCTGGATTCACAACTGAGTAAGAGAACTCAGCTGTGAAAGTGGTGTTGTGCGGAATGTGGTGGAAATTATACTCGTAAAATAACTCACGCTTTTGTGCAAGGTTGGTCAATAACCAAGACAGTTGATATGTAAAGATGCAGTTTGTATGCAGGTTAGTTTGGTCAGTTGAAAATGCAATAAGTAACTGAACAGAAATAAACACAGACACACAGGATTTACGTGGTTCGGAGAGAACTCCTACGCCCACGGGGAGATGTGAGTCCACACACCTCAGTCCAAGTTCTTCTGGACAGTTCCACACAGCTTACGCGGGCTGTGCAACCGTTGCAATAAGTTTCCGGGTACTTATCAACCTTTACAGTTAAGTTTACGGGTACTTAACAACCTATGTCAAGTTTGTTGGTACTTGACAACCTAACTACTCAATTACAGAAAGAGTATGATCCTAACAAACACTTTTTAGGGTGTGTATGTGGGTGGGTTTTCCAACTACAGCTCGAACACGAATGTGAGCTGGATCTATGGCTTGAACGAATGAACACTCAAACTAAGATCTAAGACAGATTATAATTCTATGAACCCTCAGCTACTAATGTTCTACCACTCGGAACTCTCAGTTGCTGATGCTCTTAGAATGTGATTTTGCAGTTTGCTCTTGTTTCTCTCGTGGGTGCACTTCAAATTTTTTTGTCTTGTATATCTATGTCAAATGAATGAATGCCTCTATTTATAGGCGGAGAGAATCAACTAGCCGTTGGAGGAGCTATTGATATCTGTTCTTTGATAGTGATGGCTTGTCTCTCATCTCTGCAGACTTTCCCGATATGGCATCTGTGCTCTTCTGCTTTCCATCTGAGACAACCTTGTGTTGGGCCAAATGAGGTAATGACTGAACAATCAAACCTTCACGTGACTTCCTTTTTGAATTTCAAATTCAAACCTTTCTGACAGTCAACCTTCATTAGTCGGTTGAAAATCTTGATCTTCATCTGAGTGGTCTTCAGCTGATGTTCTGACTGAACCGTTGAACTCTCAGCTGACTTTGAACTTCATGTTGAGACTTCTTTATAACTTCCCCCTTCTTGAAACATTCTCTTTATCGGATGGCATTTTATAGCTGATGTTCCAACTGAACAGTTGGCTTGAACTCTCAGTTGTCAAAAAGTATTCCTCTTTTTGGCATAACTCTCTCATCAGACAGAGTCTTGTAACTGATGTTCCTCATCCGATCTTCCATCCGGGGTTGTATCCGAGTGTTGCTATGTTGTCGTCTTCAGCTGGAGATCTGTAAAGATAAAATCTTAACATTGCTCATACAGCGAGCCTAACTGCTAACATTAGGAACTGGGGTTGGATTAAAGAAGCCTCAAATCCCAAGGGACGGCAGAAGCCGGGGTGCGACTGGGGTTGGATTAAAGAAGCGGGGAAGAAGGGGGCTAATTGACTAAACATACATGAAAAACATCGATAAACTATGAATAAGACTTGGATATAAAAAGAAAGAGTTAATCCCTAAGGATTACTCGACAAAAGCACATTAAAGAAACTAAGTTCATATTTACAGACTTAAACTACAGAGTATTGTTCAAAAATACATCTAAAAAAGAAATACAGAGTTTGGCAGCGGAAGGGTTCTAACTAAGCATCCTATCCTTTAACTCAACATCAACCGTCGTCGCTCACCGTCGCTTCAACCTGCACATTTAGAAAATAATGCAGGGCTAAGTACAAACGTACTTAGTGGGCACGATACCAAAATCATAATCATAAATATAGATAAATATGGCATTCCATAAATGTAGCACATCGGAGTTTTATTGAAAGAATCCGTGTCTACTAAACATTTTCTCATAAATCACTCGCGTGAGCATTTTCTGACTAATGTTACGTTCAATCTTGACCAATCTAATTCACCGTGGCTGGTACCCCTCAACAGGATATCACATACACCACAGGTTACAAAGTGCACTAACTCTGGAAAGCACTTAGCAGCTAACTCAGAGCCGATCGTTAGTTAATCTAGTTAGACTAACTCTAAATCTGGAAAACACGAATGTTGACTCAGATAGGTACAAGAGAACTCACATAAAACATAAAACAGTTCATGCCATAATATCACTTGAAAACACAGATATCAAAGCAATAAAGAAAGATTTTCCGAGCATTGCTCGTTTTATTTTGTATATAAAAGCCCACCTTGATTTACAGAACTTAAAGCAAAAGCTTCTAACTTTGGATCTTCCGTCCTTTCTCTACAGTTGGCTTCCTCCTTCATCGTAAAATAAACATACTTAAAAACGGGTCGTAAAAAAAAATCGATTAAAGAGAATTGAAGAGGTTTTAGTTGTTTCATTCTTTTAGGCATTTGCACGCTTACTAAATTCGTTTTACTTAAACGGTCATACTCGACTCGTACCAATCTCGTTTAGAACTCGGAAGATCTCATACTCGACTCTCGGGTCAGTAGAGAAGGTAGTCAATATCTTAATATGACTTTAAAGATTAAAAGAAACTAAGTTGGAAAGAATCAACTTAGGCGATTTACGTTTTAGATCATTGAACGATTTATGAAATTTCTCGTTTATTACTTCTTTAATGAAAGGATAAAAGATAAGATCTCGACTGGTTTTCATCATTAAAGGTTCTGTACTTGACTCTAGGGTCAGTAGGAAGATATTCGTTAGATAAAACGGTTTAAACGATCGAAAGAAACTAAGTTGCGAACTAAACAACTTAGAAAACAAGAAACTGAATTTTCACTGCACAGTCCAGTAACTCTGGAGGCTGTTCAGAACAGAGGATTTGGAAACAGGGAATGAGCCCTTTACCATTAGAAAGCTTAGGAAGTCTAGTTTGCGCTCCAATTTACGGATCATAAATCCGATAAACGAGCTGGAAGTTATTACAGTTTCCGGCGAGGGTCGCAAAACTGCCGCGAAAACCCTAATTGCTTGATAGGTTCGACGTATAACGTCTTAGGTTCGTTCTAAGCTCTCGTATTCAATTTTTTTAGAAACTGGACTCTCAAGGCAGTCATCACGTACTTCCGTACGTGACAAACTCCTTCTCAACTCGCTTAAAAGCACGACGTTCTAACGTCAGATTTCAACTAACAAGTACTAAACCAACAAAAACTTTAAAACGCGTTCTAGTTCTCGACTATAACTATAGCCCATATTATATCAACTCGAAAGCTTATGATGTCAACTAGAAAGTTGTTCTAAATTCCATCATAAACAATAATATTAGATTAGAATACCCATCCGACTTCTCGATTATTAGTTACGACTAAAGGTTTGTCTCTTACGTGTTTTTCAAAGGTTGTCGGATTTCATTCAAATTTTACGACGTTACACTACGTCTAACGTGAAACACTTTCATGCATGCAAACATATCATAACATCATTATAACTCAACTTATAAGGTGATCTTTATCTCTTATGTTTCATTAAACATTTTTAGAAAATTCTCAATTAAATTCTATAATCAACTAACATGATTTGCAACATAATTTAACCAATAGTTCATCACTTATATCAAACATGTGGAAACTCCTAATTATCCTATAACTTTCGGTTTTTATATAGATGTTAAGGGGATGATTTTCTTCCCCAATTAACTACATTTATTTACTAATCATCCTCTTATATCATCAATTAATCAATTGTAAAACAATTACCAACTAACATGCATCAAATCTCTAAATTCAATTCAAACCCTAATTTAAATTTCACAAACACACATAGGGCTTTTGATTCCTTTTCATTCCAAATACTAATTAAACATCTATTAAACAAGAATCCATCAACAAAAGAAGAAAAATAAAAATCCTACAAACATGCCAAATTTTCGGTATTAACATAGGTTTTAGGGTTCTTGGTTTTGATCAATTTTAAACCCTAATTAATCTATCTAACACATCTAATTTCATTATTCTAAGATTAAAATATCCATTCCAAAACTCCAAAATTTCGATCAAGAAGGAAAAAGAGAAGAAAAGAAATCTAATTGGATAGAATTGTGGAGGAAAGAATTACCTTGAGAATTAAGGAAAGAAGTATAGAGTTTGAATGGATGGATTGACTTGTGTTCTTTCTTCTTGTTCTTGGAGGTGTCTTCAATGGTGGATGGAAGAAAATGAAGTGAAGAAGATGAAGATTGAGAGAGTGGTGCAGCCGAGAGAGAGAGAGAGAGATAGAAGAAATGGTTTTGTTCAAGTGTTTGAAATGATGAATTGGTTGAAAATGTGGAAAGTGAGGTTTATGTGTCACTTAACTAGATAATAACAAACATGCATGTCTTCCACTAAGAAGATGATGTGTTGGCTGCCATGCAGAATTTTTGAAGGGTTACGGGTTTTTCCGGCGCGATCCGACGTTACGGAAAAACGAACGACGAAAAAAAATGTTGCTCGGTACAAAATCGTCGCGATTTGATTTGACCTTAAATTCTAACGTATGAACTTAATTGGAAAATAAATTTACAAAATCTTTTTTGACAAAAACTCGGGACGACACAGTCCGAGTTTCGTCCGGAAAAACATAAAAATGAACTTTCTCGGGCGTGTTCGTATCGCGATTGCGTGAAAGTAAAAATCGGACGGTTTTCCGTTTTGAGTTTACGAACTAAAAACTTTTCGTACGCGCTAACCCTAAATACAGTAGTCGTCTAACTGACTTCTGTAATTTATTCTCAATAACGGATTCGACCGTTAGCCTTAGAATTCAAAAATTGTAAGCTTAGGCGTGCAAAGCCATTTATTTAATTAACTTTAAAATTTTTAGAACGTAAGGAATTTACGGGGCATTACATCAGTTGGTTTTGGAATTCATCAAAACTCATATTAATAAATTTCCCAACAATTTTGCCGGAAATTCATACATGAAAGTCAGTCTTCTTGTATGAAGCATACATGAATCTTAGTCTTCGTGTATGATGCATACATGAAGTTAGGCTTCGTGTATGATTCGAATTTTTGCCGGAAATTTTTCGCCGGAATTATCTTCATGTATATTGCTTCTTCCATATATGTGACTGTTCTTATATGTCTTGTTTCTTGTATGCCGGAATTCATGTATATTACTCTTCTTGCCATGAACATGTAATACCCGACGTTTCTGTTTCGTCGGAAAATAAAAATTTTCTAATTAATTAAGGCTTTGCACGCCTAAGTTAAGGATTTTCAATTCTAAGACTAACGGTGAAATCCGTTATTGAAAATAAATTCCAGAAGTCGGTTGAACGACTACTGTATTAGGGTTTTCGCGTCCGATAGAATTTTCGTCCGAAAACTCAGATTTAAAAACCGTCAGGATTTACATTCACTTTTTCTTCGATACGAGTTCACCGGAGAAAGTTAGTTTTTATGATTTTTCCGGGCGAAATTTAGACTGTGTAATCCCGACTTTTTCTCGGATTTTGAAAAACGAATTAGGTTTTCCGAGTATGTGAATTATTTCTAATCTAGCGGACGAATTAGAATTCTTTGAATTCGTAACTATCTAAGAAAGTATTTCTCGACTTTTATAACGTCGTTTAAAACCCGGAAACGAGATATTTTCGTCAAATATTTCGCGCCAGACGACCCTTAACGACTAACCATCCTTTTAGTTAGATCTTTACACCTTTATGTATAGTAAAAAGGCTTGTCATCATCTCTCTCCCCCTCACTCTCATTGCAGCCCCATCTCACTCTCTCTCTCTCTCATTTTTCTTCTCAAATTTTCCTCCATTAAAGCTTCATCCTCCAAGCTTTCTCAAGAACACAAATCCTCCGTCTACCGATCGATCTTAGATCCGACTTCATATTCGCCAAGGTAAGAACATCGTCTACTTTATGAACCGAACACAAATCCTTTCCCATCATTTTCATTTTTTTCGAAATATAGGAGGTGAAGAAGCATGTTGATTCTTGTTCGATTCATGTTCTAGTATGCTTAGGAATAGATTTTATGGATCGAATCATGAAGAAAATCATCCCCCTTTGCATATTGAAATTACCGAAATTTTTGTGATATTTAGGGGTTTTTCGTAGCTCGATTTTCTTGATGTTTGATTGATAGAATTGTATTCTACATGATGTTAGATGATCACATGAATTAAATTAGAATTTTCTAAAAATAAAAGTAGAAATATAAGAGAAGAACAAGTGAGGATTTGATGAAGAAGATGATATGATATGCATGATTTGTTAATAAAAATGAGATGTAGTATGTATGTAGATGATTATATAATTAATTGGAATTTTTCTAAAAATAAAACGAAAAACGTAAGAGACGGAAACTCGTCGATAAGTTGAAACTTGTTAATAATATGAGTATATGGTTTGCATATTAGTGATGCTCGTTAGATGATGATCGTTGTTGTAAAATTTGAACGAAAATGGAGAACGTAAGATTTTCGTTAAGAGACGAACAATCGACGATAAGTCGAGGATAGATAATGTTTTAGGTTTGTGATTCGAACCTTTGATAATCTTTCTAGTTAATGATCGTGACCGTAAAGTTTCAACGAATTCTAAGAAGTTTCGATTTTGAATAAGAGACGAAGAATCGAGTTTAAAAGTCGGTAGAAAAGTTGAATAAGGAAATCCCTTTTAATAATAATGTTTGTTATTGATTGACGAACGATATTGTAGTTAACGACTTTTCCATCCGAGATACGAGACGTTATGAGATATAGTTAAGAATCGAGAAGTTGTTGAACGAAATAGAAATAGAAATTCGTTTTGGTATAGTAAATGGTTAGTTGGAAATGACGAGGAAATGCTCGTCGTTTGTTAATCAAAAGTCGTGATTATGAACCCTTTTAAAGGATACTGTATGTAGACTGTCTTGGGATGACAATTTCGTGAAAATAAAAGTGGAATAGTATTTATCGAACCTAGGGAATCGTGCGTCGAGTATTGTCGAGCATTAGGGTTTCGCGCGACTGTTTTGCGACGTTTCACGGAAACTGTCATAACTTTTAGCTCGCTTAACGAAATCAAGATCCGTAAATTGGAGAGTAAACTAGATATCCGTGGCTTTCTTTTGGTATAAGATAAATCCCCTGTTTCGAAAAACTCTGTTCTGGGTGGACTTACTGATCTGTGCAGTAATTTCAAGAACCTAGTTTCTCAAGTTGAATTATTCTTAACTTGATTCCTTAAGACCTTTTAAGTCGTTATGAGTTATCGACTTCCGTTTTTAACCGACCTCAGTGTCGAGTAAGGAACCAAGTTAGTTCTAAATGAGATGTGTTCGAGTCTCGTTTCTTTTAATCAAAAGAGATTAGTTAAGTGCAAAGGTCTAAAAGTCATTAACCGATTCCGAATTTCTGTTTTCTTTTTATTGTCTCGACCTTTCACTAAAATGTGATTATTTACGTTCAAAGAAGGAGGATGTCGAGATTAGAAGACAGGACGGAAGATCAGAGACGGAAGCACGTGTTATAGTTTTGTAAACGATTGAGGTGGGCTTTCTAAAACCAAAATCTCCGTTGAATGCCATTACTTATGAAGTAATATTACGTGGGCTTTTCTATCAAAATAAAATGAGCGTTGCTCGAAAGTGTTTACTTGTTGCTTTAATAAGTATGTATTAAAGTAACTATCAGTGCATGATGAATTGTTATATGTGAATTCTTTTGTGCCTCTCTGAGTTAGCCCACAAAGTGCTATCCAGAGTTTGGATTCTGAGTTAGCCCACAGAGTGCTATCCAGAGATTCCAACTAAACGATCAGATTCTGAGATAGCCCACAGAGTGCTATCCAGAGGGACAGATTCTGAGTTAGCCCACAGAGTGCTAACCAGACGAACGGATTCTGAGTTAACCTTCAGTGTGTTATCCAGAATTAAGTGAACAACAGTATAAGCCTTACGAGTGTTTGTGAAAAGATGCATGATTAAATCTATACTCTTGTGAGTTATTTTCGGCAATGTGCCCATTAAGTGCTTTATGTACTTAGCCCTGCATGTTTGTTTTTAAATGTGCAGGTTGAGTGACGAAGGCGGAGGAGGTTGAGTAAAGGTCGTATTTAAGAAGTAAAGTTCAGTTGAGTCTCGATTTCACATTTGATATGTGATATCATTCTACGTTTTTCCGCTGCAAACTAATACACTTTTGTTATGTAACCTATCGGTCTAAATTTTCATACTTTGAACCGAGCTTACTTTGAAACAAATATGTTGAGTGATCCTTCGAGATTGACTTCCTTTTTATTCAATGAAGTCAAGTTCATTGTAGTTCTGTTATAATTTATTCATTTATTCAGTAATTCCCCTTTCTTCCCTGCCTCTTTAGTCCAACCCCTAGTCGCACCCCGGCTTGACCGTCCCTCGGGATTTGGGGCTGTGACAGAACACTTCTTGTATGTTAAGTTTCTTGTATGTAAATATTCTTGTATTTAAATATGCTTGTATGTTATCTCCATGTATGTTACTTTTCTTGTATGTGAAATATTCTTGTATGTAGATTCTTCTTGTATGTGAAATCCCTCCGTCGGAAAATTTTGGCCGGAAAATTTCGCCGGAAAGTTTTGACCGAAAAACTTTCGTCGGAATTTTTTGGCCAAAAATTGTTGGCCGGAAAACTTTTGCCTGAATTTTTTGGCTGGAACTTTTCGCCGGAAATTCATACATGAAGTTAGTGTTCTTGTATGATTCAAATTAAAGTTAGCTTTCTTGTATACTCATTAAGGGTATTTATGTCATTTCATAAACTAAATGGCTATTCTACAACTTTTAAAATGTGATGGCTGTTTTAACATTTTTTCCTAGAAAAATGGTTATTTTGCACTATTACCTCAATATTTATTAGGCCAGCTGGATTGATTTAATCTCTAGCCAGCTATTTAGTCGGTCGGTGATGAGTCCAATTATTAAAATCCATTAATTTTAGGTCCTACGTGGCACTATCACAATTCAGTATTCCTATTTATCTTAAATCCTCATTTTATATTTTTTTATTCATAAATGTAATTAATATTATTAAAATATCCTTAATTAAAAATCCATATTTATCTCTAAAATATCTACTACTATATATAATTCTCTTGCATATTTGAATCTTCCCAAAATATGATTTGAGAATTTAAAGGTAGAGTAGATTTTCGATATAATATATGATATGATATTGCATGTAAGATTATGGCTTGAATAATTGTCACTTATATAAGATAATTAAAGATAATCATTAGTAAGATCTTTGATTGTATTTTACATGATAAAATTCCTTGAAAATATAATTTATTCTATTTCATTTAATATTAAAATTTCTATCCCATATCGGTTTTTAATGAAACTCTACCTATTGAAAAACCTATAAACACTTAGAATTATCATGTGATTTCTCATTCTTTACACAAATATTTATTAGGCCAATTTATTAGGTGGCAAATAATAATTTTATTTGTATTATAAAATTTTAATTTGGCCAAGACTGATTACAGTGTCAATTGATAAATTTCATTTGGCTAATATTAATTTGGCCAAAAATTAAGTTTGTTGAATAAATCATTTAAATTGTTCTTAGAATATTTGTTGCTTTAAACAATTAAACCTATTTAATTATATAATCTAACAAGAATACTTATAGAGTTGGATAGATATATTAGTCGCCATTTCTATATTTTTATTCTATCCTACATCGGTTTTTAATTAAATTTCATCTATTAAAAAACCTATAAATATTTAGAATCATCATGTGATTTCTCAACCAACCAGCTGGATTAATATAGTCTCTAGCCAACTATTTAATCGGTTGATGATGAGTTCAATTATTAAAACTTTGATTTTTGAAAATGGAATATGTTTGTATTTTTTTTTTCTAAATAATTGAGCAAAATAGTAGAGAATATTTGCCATTTAAAAAAAATGCATATTTTGAAAATTTTAAATCCTGTGAACAGCATATCTTCAAAATTTTACGACGTCATGGAATTAACTTTAACTAAGTTATATGTGTAAATTACACTAAAGTGCTACGCTTTTTTGTTTTGTTTTAGAATAGAGCTACTTTAGCCCCACCAACAAGATGATTATGTATGTAACACTTATTTGTAATGATTGTTAAAATACATCTCGATGTCGAGACCTTCCTTTCAATTTAGACTATACGTAGCACAATCACAATTTGGTATTCATATTTATCTTGAATCCTCATATTATATATTTTTTTAACTCATATTCCATTATTGAATATTCAAATTATGCATAAAATTTTTTTTAAAATATGTCACTCAATTTAATAATAAACTATATTACATACATATCTCGACCATGTATACAACATTTGGTAATTGTGGAACATTTACAATTGCATCGAAAAGTCCGCATCTTTTTATTTTTCCTCAAATCCTCTATCTCACATCGTTTTCTAAAATAAGACCTATTTCCTTAGAAGATGTATATAAATACTTATAAATAATATGTATTTTTTCATCAACAATGCACCGTTTAACTTTTTTATATCTTTTTGAAAAAGTAAATAAATTCATAATGAAATAAAATAAGATCTAGATGATCGGACATACAAAGAAATTAACATCGTATATGATGAAATTTGACAGATTGTGAGGTAACTATAAGTTAATTTTTAATATTCTAAACTACGTTTGTACAAAAAAAATTATAGTTTTTTATTTGTTGCATCTAAAGAAAGTGGAATAAAACCAAAAAAATAATATTTTTTTTATCATACTCTCATATAAATGGTAAAAAATAGTACTGAAAACGGAAGAATCGCAGAACAATTTACTTGAATCTTACTGAAGCGCATATAAATTAAAATAAACTAAAATGATCAAAAATAGTAAACGAAGACGAGAGAATCGCAGAATGATTTTCTTGAATTTAATTAGATAATAAAGATTTTCACTTTCAAAATAAAATTTTATAACTACCAAACAAACTCCATCTAATATTTAAATAATATGTGGATTGAAACTGAACTAACAAATGATCGAAAATAGTAACTGAAGACGGGAAAATCGCAGAACATTTTTTTAATTTAATTTACATCCTAAAGACTCCCACTTTAAAAATAAATTTGTACAAAACTACCATGTAAATTGTGGCTAATATTTTTAATAATCGTAATGAAGTATTTTGGATTAAAATTATACTAAAAAGAAAGAAAAATAGTAAATGAAGACGAGATGATAGCATATCAATTTTCTTAAATTTAATTATTAGAAAAACATGGTTTTCACTTTATAAATAAATTTCTATAACTACTAGCAAATTGCGTCCAATAATATCCCGTCGATTTTCAATGGGTTGCACACTAGTTTACTTTCTAAAAACATAGTGTAAATCCCAAAAGAGTAAATACGAAAGTTTAATAACGTTGGATCGATGGGGCGCTTATATATATATATATGATTGGGATCATATAAGAATAACCTTTATTCTAAGAAATGAGAATTAATCTCACCCACTCATATGGTGCATCTCGCTAAGAAGGGCAGTGCATGTGGATGAAAATTTTTCATTTTTTTTCTTTGTTTCATTTACTCCCTCCGTACTTGAAATAATGTCCCATTTACCACATTTCAAGTGTACACTATCAAATGCCCTGTTTCACTTTATGGACTTATATATCCTAAAGAAACTCATTTATTTACACTCATTTACCATTGATGGACCAACCTTACAACAACTTTATCACTACCTTTTGTCAATACAACTATCTTTTTATCATTTCCACTACCCATAATCTTTAACTTTTACCCTACTCACAACAACTTTACCAACTTTCTTAAATCTCGTGCCGAACAGTAAATGAGGCATTATTTCAAGTACGGATGGAGTAATTCTTTTTTTTAAGGTTTGATTTTTCCATAAAGTTGAGTGCATCTCATGTCAACGTATGATGCATCTAGTTTTACGTTGTGGTGCATTTCATTGTACAGTGTGGTGCATCTACCATATTGTGGTTCATAAGATGCATCACTACGTGTATTGATATGCACAGGAAAGTGTAATCAGATGCACCACTAGGTGTAATGAAATTCATTATGCTTTACGAAAATATGTTTTGATTTGCTGCTTCTTCTTTGGTCAAGATTTGAGCGAGGGGAGTCAAAGGCCTCGTAGCGACCTGAAAAATTCAAATTGTTGTAATGCTTCGGAAATTCCTTACGATCTCAAAAATTTAAAGTTAATAAAATAAATGACTTTGCACGCCTAAGTTTACGATTTTAAATTCTAAGACTAACGGTCGAATCTGTTTCCGAAAATAAATTACGGAAGTCAGCTAGACGACTACTGTATTTAGGTTTAGCGCGTACGAAAAATTTTGAGTTCGTGAACTCAGAACGGAAAACCGTCTGATTTTTACATTCACGAAATCGCGATATGAACTCGCCAGAGAAATTCGTTTTTATGATTTTCCGACAAAACTCGGACTGTGTCGTTCCGAGTATTTGTCGGAATTAATTTTATAAATTTTATTTTCCGATTAAGTTTTGTACGTTAGAATTTTTGGTCGAATCGGATCGTGACGATTTTGTGCCGAGCTACATATTTCGTCGTTCGATTTCCGTAACGTCGTATCGCATCGGAAAAAGCGCGTAATTCCTTCTTTTTCCCCTCAATGACCGACCTCCCTCCTCTCTTTTAGCTACATATTTGTGTTTTATAATGTATTATGTGTGACATCTATTACTATTACTATTCACCTTTACACCTATTTAACCTAAAGTATTATAACCTTATAACATATCAACTAAATCATATCTCCTCCCTCCCTCAAAAATTTCGGCAGCCTCTCCTCTCTCTCACCCATCCTTCTTCTTCCTTCATTGTTGAAGAAAGCTTCAAGATCTTGAGCAAGAAATCACACAAGTCTTCATCCATCCATCGAACTTCATTCCTTCCTTCATTAAACTTCAAGGTAATCCTCTCCTCCATGTTTCTATCCAATTGGATCCCTCTTCTTTTTATTTTTATTCTTGGATCAAAAATTGGGGAAAGATGAACTAGATGTTTTGATCTTCGATTAGTGAAATTAGTTGTGTTTAGATATGAATTCTAGGATTGAACTTGAAGAAAAATCATGAACCCTAACTCTATGTAAATACCGAAAATTTAGGGCTTTTTGTAGGATTTTTGGAATTCTTCAATTGATGTTAAAATCATGCTTAGGAAGTGTTTAATTAGTGATTAGAACCAAGAGAAATCGAAAGCCCTTTGTTTGATTGAAACCGATTTAGGGTTTAGGGTTTGAAATTGGGGGTTTTGCTTTTTAATGTGTAATTGGATTTCATTTGATCAATTGATGTTATAATAGGATTATTAAGAGTTAAATGTTGTTAATTGATGAAGAAAAACACCCTCTTAACCTATGTGTTAATACCGAAAATAATTAGGGGTTTTCATGTAGTTGATTTAGTTGATGATTTTGTTGATGAAATAATGTTGTTAATAGTATTAGATGTTGTTATGAATTTATTTAGAATTTTCTAAAAATAAGTTGTGAGTCGTAAGAGACAAAGAATCCCATTTAAGTTGAGTTTAAGTAATGATATGAGGTGATGATGTATATAATAATGAATCCCATTAGATGATGAAGGATGTCGTAAAATTTGAATGAATTCCGATAACTTTGGAAATTCCTTAAGAGACAAACAAGTGGACGTAATTAATAATCGAGAAGTCGAGTAAATATTCTAACTTGATAATAATGTTTATAATGGACTAGGGTACGACTTTGTAGTTGATGACATGAGCTTTCGAATTATTATAATATGAGTTATAGTGATAGTCGAGAACTAGAACGAAAAATTGTTAACTTGATTTTGGTTTAGTACTTGTTAGTTGAAGGCCGATGTTTAGAACGTCGTGCTATTGGACGAGTTTTGAAAAGGAATTCATCATGTACGGGGGTACGTGTTGACTGCCTTGAGAGTCAAGTTTCATAAGAAATCGAATACGAGAACTTAGAACGAACCTAAGAAGTTATACGTCGATTCTATCGAGTAACTAGGGTTAGCGCGGCAGTTTTGCGACCCTTGGCGGAAACTGTAATATCTTTTAGCTCGTTTATCGGATTTGTGATCCGTAAATTGGAGCGTAAACTAGACATCCCAAACTTTCAAACGGTACAGGGCTCATCCCCTGTTTCCAGATCCCCTGTTCTGGGTAGTCCCCAGAGTTACTGTAATGCGAAGTAAAATTTCAGTTTTCATTCTTCTAAGTTGTTTCGTTCGCAACTTAGTTTCTTTCGATCGTTTAAGCCGTAATAACTAACGACTATCTTCCTACTGACCCTAGAGTCAAGAAAGGAGCCTTGAGTGCTAATCGAGATGAGTTGGTACCTCTTATCCGTTCAAGTAAAGAAATCTAGTTAAGCGTGAAAATGCATAAATCATCTAAAGAATTAAAACTTATTTTTTCTAAGTTGATTTCCTTTCCAACTTAGTTCCTTTTGATCTTTTAAGTTGTATTGAGCTATCAACTACCCTCTCTACTGACCTAAGAGTCGAGTATGAGACCTTTCGAGTTCTAACCGGGATTTGTACGAGTCTAGATCCCGTTTAAGTAAAATGAAACTAGTAGCGTGCAAATGTCTAAAGAAATAATCCGACTAAAAACCTAATTCGAATTTCCATATTCGATTATCTTTACGACCGAATTTAAAGTGATATTATTTTACGATGAGAGAAGAAGGTAGCAGTAAGGAAAGGACGGAAGATCAGGAGATCGGAAGCTAGTACTTAGTTCTGTAAACACTAAGGTGGGCTTTTATCTATATCAAATAAAATGTGGGTTTTTCCAGAACTCGAAAGTATTAATTATCGCTTTGATAATTGTGTTTTCAAAGTGATAATCTTGGCATAAACTGTTTCAACTATTTTATGTGAGTTCTCTTGTACCTATCTGAGTTAACCTTTGGGTTTACCAGATATCTGAGTTAACCTTCGGGTTTTCCAGACTTTTAGAGTTAATCTAACTAGGTTAACTAACGATCGGCTCTGAGTTAGCTGCTAAGTGTTTTCCAGAGTTAGTGCACTTTGTAACCTGTGGTGTATGTGGTATCCTGTTGAGGGGTAACCAGCCACGGTGAATTAGCTTTGGTCAAGATTGAACATAACATACTCTAAAAATGTTTGCGCAAGCTGCTTTATACAAATCAGTCAGAAAATGTTTAGTAGGCACGGGCTTTTCAACAAAACCCCGATGCGCTACGGTTATAAAATGCCAGATTATTTATACTTATGAATTATATTTTCGGCAGCGTGCCCACTAAGTACTTTTGTACTTAGCCCTGCATATGTTTTCTAAATGTGCAGGTTGAAGCGATGGAAGCGGCGAGGGTTGAATAAAGTTGTCATAGGAAGACTTTAGTTAGTATGAATCACTTTTCCGCTGTAGAACTCTAGTTTTTTGATGAACATATATGTAATCACTGTAGACTAAGATCTGTCTTAACTTAGTTTCTTTCGGTGTACTTCTGTCGAGTAATCTTTTGAGATTAACTCTTCCTTTATGTAAATAAAGTCTTGTTTATAGTATGCATGATGTCTCTTATGTATGTTTAGTTCAGTTAGCCCCCTTCTTCTCCGTTTCTTTAATACAATCCCAGTCGCACCCCGACTTCTGCTGTCCCTCGGGATTTGGGGCTGTGACATTGTTATCCGACGATTATCCTTATATTAGTAATCAGAGCGATGGTGGAGCCGTAAAATTGGAGCCGAAGGTGGAGCTGGGAAAAAACATCTTAAAAAAAAAACTGAAAAAAATCGTAAATGCACCACAATATGCAACCTGATGCACCACACAGTGTAACTAGATGCACCGTGTTTTAAGAAAAAATCGTCCAAAAAAAAATAAAAATAAATAAATACAATAAAATAAGAGAGGATTTTATAACTAGCACTTCTTAGATAGTTTTTTTAAATTTTAGCACCCCTTATAAAAACTTAAAAATTTAGCACTTTTGGACAATTTTACCTTTCCCTCATTAATTCACCCAACTGATTGTTCAGTAACAAAATATCAATTAGGCGGTTTGCATTCCAGTCCATAATTCAAAAACTTCCAGACGATGGCTTTCACTTTATCTCTCTAGAAAACCTAGTTTCCCAGGCTCTTCGACGGCGATTTGTGTGAGAATTTTGATTTCCCGACCGGCGATCATTGTTTAGGTATAGTTGACTTCATGTAGTCGAAATGATTTGGCATCTCTTACAGAAATAGGACTACATCTAAGATTTTGTCTATTTTCTCTCACTCTAAAACCAGGGTTTTGAGTTCTTCGAGGAGGAAGGCTGCTATCTACCCAGGATCTTCGATTTGCAGGTGGAGTGTACTGCGTTTCGTCAATTTATTTGTGTAGAGTTTCACTTATATAGTTTCTTATGTTGTAGAATTAGATCTGTAATTGCATTTTTTTGGTAGTTGCAGAAACTTCAAACATGTCCGGCAACATGTCCGATTCCGGTGAGGAAGAGACGCAAACCTTAGGTACTCTGCTATCGACCAGTGAGACTCAAAACGAGGCACCACTTCCGGTGAGTTTCCTGATGTTTATTGCTGCAAATGCAGTGTGATTTTAATCATTTGTCTTTGAATGAATTTGAAGGCCCACGTGTGGTCCATGTAGAATGTTGGAATGCCTCCAAAAGGGTAGATCTGTTAGGATATGCTTTTATTTTTTTATGTATGATGCACGTGTGCCATCTTTAATTGAAAACTGATGTTTAAAAAAAGGTATATGATGGTGATTGGTCTGAAAACGACTTTTTTCTTGTGGGGAAGATGATGTTGATGAATATTTTTGT
The DNA here is from genome assembly GCA_029490685.1 of Schizonepeta tenuifolia. Lineage (NCBI taxonomy): Eukaryota > Viridiplantae > Streptophyta > Magnoliopsida > Lamiales > Lamiaceae > Schizonepeta > Schizonepeta tenuifolia. The sequence continues at coordinate 93,148,896 of CM055956.1, forward strand.
TACTCAACAAAATCTGAACTAATTAATACGTATTGTTAACCACAAGGAAATGACTAGTATGTTTTGATACTGAACAAAAGTGCCTGATGCAATTTTCTGCATGGTTTTTTTTGTGCAGGTGCAGAAGTTAGTGATAAAGAACCAATATAGATGGAAGTATTGATTATTGTCCGTTGGAGTATATTGCTTGGTTTTTTTGTTACTGAAGGAAACTTATTACTGAAATTTGCATGGTAGAATTTGTTTTCTTGAATTGTTTGGTTATTAATAAAATTTTGCTGGAAGTAGATGCTATCGTAAATTGTTGCACCAGTGGCGTTGTATTTTTGGTTATTAAGCAACAATTCATTTTAAATTGTTAGTTTTGTTACTTCATAAAAATATGCCTTAATATTTTTGGTTACTGAACAAAAAAATTTCTTTGTATTTTTTTGGTTTCTCAACCAAAAAGTTTTTCAAAAATTGTTACTGCACAAATTCTCTGTTTCTAGTTTATGTGGCTTGTAGTAAAGAAAATATTAATTTACTGTTCGTATTCTTTGTTTGATATAATTTACTGTGGTTTATGTGATTTTGTAGGAGGGTTGGAGGTACAAGAGGCCAAGGATGCAAGGAGTGATTCAAAGGGTGAATCATCACTGTAAGGAAGACATCCTAACCAGCATCCGAACAACATTAAACAACCATGGCAGCGAGCTCTTTAGTAGATTTAAGACGTCTTGTTTTGGTAACTTTTATGACTTCCCTGGCAAATTGGGGAAGTCAATGAGCACAGTTCATGAGCTCATGAGTTACCAGATTGTGCAGCCAAAGGATGAAGGTTACACTACTAGAGAGCTGTGTTTTTTTGTAAAGGGGAAGGTTGTGAAGTTTCGGCGTCAGGAGTTTGCCATTGTTACTGGGCTGCGCTTTGGAAAGTCAGATTTCAACCCCCTTAAAAAAAGACATCATTTCAGTCAAGATTCACTGTATGCAACTTGGTATGTGGCTAAGAGAACACAATTTGGGAGATTGTGGGATGACTACAAAGCTTCAAAATTTAGGACCGGGGATGAATATCTGAAAGCCTCCAAAATTCTGTTCGTGTATAGTGTGCTTTTGGGAGTCCAAAAAACAAAGGCAATTGATGATTGGATCTGGGCATTAGTTGAGAAAGAAGATTTGTGGGAATCTTTTCCGTGGGGTAGTCTATCATTTCAACACCTCATAAACAACTTGGATTCAATCAAAATGGATAGGAAAGAAGATGCAAAGAGCACAGGATACCATGTTAATGGATTCGTGACTGCTTTTTTGGTATGTATTTTTTTTAATTTTTTTTAAGTCTATTTTTATTGATGACCAATTCTTCCATATATTTGATCTTATTAAATAGTATCTAACGAAATCTTTTGCTTTTTGGGTATTTTGTTATTGTTTTTTTTGGCAACAAGGCATGGATCATGTGTGCTTTTCCTAATATTGGTATTGAATCTGGTATAACAAATGAGGGTTGTATTCCGCGGATGTTGAGATATGAGTACTCATCATCTCTCAGACATTTTCTGGACATGGTCGATGAGGTAAATTTTTCTTAATGAACAATTGTATATTATTTCCAGAATTAATACAAATGTTGATTTGTTGTCATTTTGTTACTTTCCTTCCAAACAAGGTTGAGGAAACTTTGATACCAACTGACGAAGAACTGGAGTCAACTTATTGGGAAACAGTGGAACTGGAAGGAGAGCCTTTCAAGATGCATTTCCCCAAATTCGATGTCATAGTTCCAGCATTGTTAGTGTCGGATGCTGAGCAACAAGAACTTATTGATCGAGGTGTGGCTATCAAAAAAAGTAGATAAGAAGTAGCAATGGATTCAGGAGAATTCATAAGTGTGAAGGAGGCAACGAAATTAATCGCATCAATCTTGATGAGTGATGTTGTGGTTAATAAGTTTGTTGAAGTAACTGCTGGAATTGTTTTGAAGAAACTAGGGGTAAGATTTGGGAGTTATACGTGAGATATTATATATATAATAAATGATGAATTTCAGCTTAAGTCGGTTGCTTTTTGCAGGAGCAGGTGCAACCAGGGGTTAATGTTGTATTCGATAATTGTGGTGTGGGTGTGAGTGGAATGAAGGATGGTCCAACTGTTGTCATAGATAGAGATGAAGAAGAAGAGCAACGGCTGAGAGAGACGGTAAAATGGGCGATTAAAATGTGTTTTTTTTAACATTAGGAATATAATACTGATTTAGTCTTACAATGGAAAAACAGAAAAGCAAATCAAAGGAGAACACGGCTGCAGATACGACTTCAAGACTTTTCAGCAAAATAACGGATGAGGTTTTTGAATACTGTTATCTTTTAATATAGTTGTTGAAAGCATATAACCCAATCATGTGTGAAGTTGCAGATTTTAACTCAGTAGCAGCCATTGAATCTTGGGAGGCCTATGAAAGATGTTGGGGAAAAAAAGATTTCAAGTGTTTGCAATGCAAGAGTGAGCAGTAATGAGGTATTCTATATGTTTAAATTGTTGGTTAGAGCAACATGCTTATACTATAAGATTATCATATTTTTTCCGATAGCATGATTGATATTATTTTTATTTAAGGGAAAAAAACAATTGCATCGTGAATCACCATCCCATCTAACCAGTGGAGAGTACAATGATATTGAACTAGATGGAGTTGTTGAGAACATCGTGACAGATTGTGGCATTGAACAGACCGAGGTTTGTCACCAACATTTGTTATTGAGTGTTCAAAAATTAAGTTTGTTACTGCTTCCAAAAATAAAGTTGAATCCTGATTGACTAATTAATGAGTGTTATCCTGAGTTTGTTACTGATAAAAAATTGTTAAGGTTGAATCCTGATTTTTGTTACTGATCAAAATGTAGTATGTTTGTTATACTGTTGTTCTGTAGTAACAGAAAAATGATTGCCTAATGATCAAAAGTGGCCTAATTTTTCAAACATTTGTTACTTCACAAAAAAAATATAGCCTAATTAATGAGTGATATACTGAGTTTTTTACTGATCAAAAAACATTAAGGTTGAATCCTGATTTTTGTTACTGATCAAAATGTATTATGTTTGTTATACTGTTGTTCAGAAAAATGATTGCCTAATTATAAAAAATTGCCTAATGTTTCGAACATTTGTTACTTCACAAAAAAAATAGTGCCTAATTAATGAGTTATATACTGAGTTTGTTACTGATCAAAAATTGTTATGGTTGAATCCTGATTTTTGTTAGTGATCAAAATGTATTGGGTTGGTTATTCTGTTTTTCTGTAGTAACAGAAACATGATATACAGAAATTTGATATTGTGTTTCTTAATGCACAGTTATGTCATTTTGGAATCAGAAATGTTTACTATTGCTCTGTATATGGACTTGTACAGAAAAATTCATCTGCCTTGAAGACTCCAGTAAGAAACATTGCTTTTGGAGATGAGCCACTTGATTTTGTGGAAGAAGCATGCAATAGTGCACACGCTGTGACACAAAAAGCAACTGCTGAAAAGAAGCAAAAGGTGAGTGCAAAAGGGAAAAACATTATTGCTACTGGAGTTCAATCAGCTTCACCTAGAACAAGGATGCAGACAACTACAGTAAGTGAATTGGATGAGGAAACTCAACGACCAATGAAGTTAAACTGGACTGAGGTGAGGACAAGGAGAAAAGCTGCGGTGTTGTGCAGTCCATTTTTGGAAAATGAGAGACGTGGAATAGACTATCCGAAGTTCAAGAGCACCAATGCCACGTAAAATTTTAAATTGTTACATATTATGTCAATTAATAATTCATTTTTCAAATAATGTTCTTGCATCTGAATTGGGGATAATTTGATGAATTAAATTTTTATAGGAGGAATGTAGGACTTCCTGTTCCGGTAGATGCAAAGTGGTTCAAGATGATAGAGGATGAAAACCAAGAATTGAGGCTGGCGCACATGGAGGCATATATGTCCTGCCTACACAGCTTCCCTGAAATTACAAAAGTGAAGTGCGTTGATTCACGAATGGGCATCATATCACCAACATTTTTGGTTAGTATGTTAGATTACATCGAATTTTTTTTAGTTATTTGTTTGTTGTCATATGATGTTGTTATGTTTATGATTATGTTTCTTATACAACAGAAGGAAGTGTACGACATGTGGCAGCATTATAACAGTGAGGAGACGATGACACAGTTTAACCCAGATGAGGATGAAGCAATCTCTGTGTCACACTTGTTCAAGCTGGCACCGTATGTCCATCGAGAAAAACCTGGATGGAAAAATCAGAAGGAGTGGTGGGAGTATGATCGGGTAATTTTTTGTGGTGCTTAAAATACATGATTATGTTCTATATTTTGTATGATTTCTCAATTATGTGAATAAAGATTAGTCATTGTTCATAACAAGTTCTAACCTTATATATATTGTATGTTGACACAGCTCGTTACTGTCTTCAATGGTGTTTATGGATGGGCCGCATTGGAGATCGAATTCCCCACCCACAACTTGATCATATACGATTCCAAGGCACACAAGTGGGATGCTGATGACTTCAAAGAATCCTCAAAGATCTTGACAGCTCTCTCACGGTGGTTGCCACCGGTGCTAATTTACAGCGGATTCTACGGTGCACGCGAAGATTTGAGCAGCGTCCCAACTTGGAACATCACACACATTGAGAAAGCCACAATGACAATAAGAAATACAAAACAGACTTTCAAAACAGGAGGCTATGCACTCAAGACTGTGGAGGCAATCATGGAGAGAGGTTTTCCACCGAGCTTCCTTAAGAAAGACATGGTAGACCATAGGAAGGCAGTGGCACTAAGAATCTTCAAGTACAGTACAGACGGAAGTACGCAGACTGGCAAGTCAACGTAGTTGTGCGCAGGTGTTCCGTATGTGGATGTTTCAAAAACAATTTATGTTGGTGTTGGTTTCATGGAGATTGATTATTAAACTAAATTATTTTTGGGCTCAGGTTGGATAAGTCCATGTGATAGGTATTTGTTTTTTGGGTGGAAAATTTTTGGAATGAAACATGTTTTGTTTCCAACAGAACATGATTTGATATGCTTTTGCCATCAAGTTTTTGTTACTGCAAAAATTAATTATGAGTTAAGTGTATTAGATTACCTGGAACTATGGTGTCTGAACTTTGATATGCTTTTGCAATATATTGTTTTATTAATGTGTTTTCTCTGCTGGAGCAAATGAATATCTATGTTATACTTAGCAAAAAAATAATATTTAATTGATGCTACAATAATTTTTTTGCTTAATTAGCAAATAAGGCATTTTTTTTGTTACTACACAAATTGGTTTTTGTTACAGAATGAAAAACTAATATTATTTATGTTCAGGAGCCAAAAATTAATTTGTATTTGTTACTACACAAAATTTTTTTGTTACTTAGCAAAAACTTCTATTATTTTTTGTTACTGAGCAAAAAAGTATAATAATTTTTTTTACTACCCAAAAAATCTTTGTTATTTAGCAAAAAACGATTTTGTTTTTGTTACTACACAAATTGGTTTTTGTTACAGAACGAAAAAATAATATTAATTATGTTCAGGAGCCAAAAATTAATTTGTGTTTGTTACTACACAAAAAATTTTTGTTACTTAGCAAAAACTTCTATTATTTTTTGTTACCGAGCAAAAAAGTATAATAATTTTTTTTACTACACAAAAATTATTTGTTATTTAGCAAAAAACGATTTTTTTTGTTAGTACACAAATTGGTTTTGGTTACTGAACGAAAAACTAATTTGATTTGTCTTTTTGATCAAAAAATAATGTTTTTTTTTGTTAATGAGCAAAAAACTAAAATATTTTTTGTTACTACACAATCATTATCTGTTACTTAGAAAAAATTACTATTATTTTTGGTTAATACACAAATTTTTTTTTACTTAGCAAAATAGCTAAAATATTTTTTGTTAGAGACCCAAAAAGTATAATAATTTTTGTTACTACATAAATATTATTTGTTACGTAGCAAAAACTACTATTTATTTTTTGTTAATGAGCAAATAAGTAAAATAATTTTTTTACTACACAAAAATCCTTTGTTACTTAGCAAAAACTACTATTTATTTTTTGTTACTGAGCAAAAAAGTATAATATTTTTTTTACTACACAAAAATTCATTGTTAGTTAGCAAAAACAAATATTATTTTAGATGCACAACTGAAGAAGCTAATATTTTTGGTTCAGTCTCTTTCAACACTGTAATAACATAAACGTTTATCTAAGAAGCAAAAATAATATAAACGTTGTCCACAATTCAACCAACATAGTGTGTCAAAATAAAAAAATTCCAAATAAACAGATTTTTAGTTTATCAAAGATGGTCCAGACTAACAAAAGTTGAGTGCACACCAAAAGTAATTTCAATCAGTCAAATAAGGACATTTCCTGCGGGTATGATTAGTATCACGATAAATGCTGCATGCCTTAGGTTTCCGAGCAGATGTTGGTGCTTTAGTAGTAACCGGCTTTGACATCCTGACATGTGCTGTGCAAGTAGAACTGTAACGACCACGTTGTTTGCACCTAGAACAAAAACGAGACGAAGATCGGGATGATTCAGTGTATGAAGGAATACGTTTGGTCTTTGGCCTCCCAGCTTGACGCGGATTACCAGGAGGATACACAACAGTATCTTGTACATGTAGAGGGAGATTTCAATCATCACGTGATGGATTTGGGTTGACATCACCGGAATACATGTCACGCAAGTTACGAGTTGTGAAGAGATGCGACACATAAGATATAGGCTTCTCCTTTGTCGAGCTAAAAAAACAAGAAAAAAACGAATAAAAGTGTTATGAATAAAATATGAAAAATATGAATTTAAGATTAAAAGTACAAACCTTATTGCAGCAGATGCGTGAGAACAAGGGAACAAGTTAAGATCAAACTCTCGGCATGAACAAGAATGTAAATCTAGATCGACAATAAAAAATTTCCCAGATTTCTTCACACAAAATCGAGTGGAGTTAATGGGCTCAACAACCATTGTGAAGCCTTCCTCAATTCTAACAGCAAGTTCATCTGCAATTCTAGGAGAAAGTTCATGGGTACGACTTAACCCTAGTTGACGCCTCTCAACAAACCAACCACAGATCATAGAACGAACATAGTCAAGTAGTGTGCATACAGGTAATGTTCTGGCCCATCGTAGCGTTGAATTGATATTTTCACAAGCATTGGATGTCATCACACCATAACGTCTAACAGGAGAAAGAGAATTAGCCCAACGAATAGGATCAATCTTAGACAATCTACGAGCTGCTTTGGGACACATATCCTTAATAACCTCCATTAGGCGATAAAAGTCCTCCTTCCTAGAACATGATGCTGCTTTTTGGAAGGCCTTGACAACATTAACACCGTATTTAGAAAGATTCTTCTGAATATGAAAACAGCAAAGACCGTGCATTACTCCAGGATATACTGTCCCAACTGCTTTGCTAATGCTAACATGTTGATCAGAAACAATAACCAAATCATCTTTTTGAACAAATGCTTTCTTCACTTCAGACAAAAACCATATCCATGATCTATCATTCTCTTTATCGCCAATACCAAAAGCAAGTGGAAAAATTTGTTCATTAGCATCCTTAGACGCAGCTACAAACATAACTCCTTTGAACTTACCTTTCAAGTGTGTAGCATCAACACAAATAACGGGACGACATGATGATGCAAAACCCAAAATACAAGCACCGAGAGCCATAAATGCATATTCAAAAACATTATCATCATTAGTTTGCAAAGAAACCACAGAACCTGGATTACAAGCTTCAGTCATATGTAAGAAGCCTGGTAATTATTTGAATGAGTCATCACTGTCACCATATATCTGCTGAATGGCACGATTGCGGGCAGCCCATGCCACTGAATATGATATCTACAAGAATTGGGTATAAATTTGTAAGTGTTGAGGTAACTGAAGTAGTTAAAAAAAAAATTGTGTATGTACAAATATGTAAGACATAGTTTAAAGCAGAAGAAAAATAAAATAAAATAATAATTGTTACAGGGATATGAACAGCTAAGACGTACCTTGAAACCAAATTCAGATTGAAGATAGTGTACCATTTCTTTGGGACGCAAAATAGCACCTCGAACCATTAGACGGGGAGCAAAAAAAGCACCGACTACACTGGAGCACATGGTCCGGTGCTTATTAACTCTCAAGTCCAACTCACATGTATGGGGTGCTTGCCAATGTGTGATTCTCCAAATACCCTTTGGATAAGGAGCAGCTGACCGCATATGAAATTGGCACCCATCCGGGAACTTACAATGCACATAATACTTCGTTCCACTAGAACGCTCAACTGAAAACTCACACTTATTAGTCAAATGATAAAGGCCAACAACATACATCAAGCTTGATTTATCGATATACATAGCACCTAAACCCAAATCATCGGTACTGAACTTCATTTGGAAATCACCCTCGATACTACAATCAGTAACAGGTACAATTGCTTGATCCAAGTGTGTCCTATGTGCAGTAGCACTCACCTGTTTAGAGTGGTAAATACTACGGGGAGGTGAAGTAGTGGAAAGGGGAGCCATAAATTGTTCGTTGTGAAGGAATGGATGGAAAAGTGGAGCAGGCTCACTATCATTGTAGAAGGAATCATACTGATATGAATCCTCATCATCCAAACTGTCATCACTAACAGAATCATCTAGATCAAAATCGTCATCGTCATCATCATTTTCTTCAACAGATTGATAACGATCTCCTACATAGGACTCATCAATTGATGACTTATCAGCATGTTTCCTTTTGAGATTCAACACATCTGGTTGGTTACAAGGTTTCACAGGTGATGTCACAGTGACATAGAAACTTCTAACACCATTCTCCAAAGCAAACGTTAGCTCAACATCATTAGTTACATTAAGACGTACAGAACTACCAACTTCTATTGGAGAACCAACCAGACAAGATACTACGCATAAACCAGAAAAGTGTTCAACACCACCTATATTGGACTGAATTTTGCTCCGGAAAACAGAAAACGAACGCTCGCCAGTCGATAATATCAACAACAACAACTTATCACCACCTTGGTACAAATCATTAATTCATACACCCCCATAGTGCACCACAATAGAGGTAAGATCCATCTGTAAAATGCAGACTGGAATTTTAAAAAGAAAAAAATAAAATCTGTAAGTTTCCAGAAATCGATTGTGGACAAAAAAACAGAGAAATAGATGTTGGTTTAACATAGAATCGGGGTAACTTGTGTTTTTGTGCTATCCAAAAGAATGAAGGAAATTTCTTTCAAAAATAGAGGGATGAAGAGAAATGTAAACCCTAAATCGATGCACGAACTTTAAAGAAATTGAAGAAGAAATACCTGAAAATAAGAGGACGAGTGTAGTCGAATATAGCAAAAAAGTTGATGGAAAATCCGTAGAGTGTTCTTGTTGAAGGGAACATGAGAGTTTTCTTTGCAAGGAGGGGCGCGGAATGAAGATCTGTGCAACCTGTGGATTCTTTCAAGCGAAGAGAAGGGGAAGATGAATATAAGGTAGAATAGGTTAGGTCCAATTGCTGTACCAAGAAAAGCGCCTTTATTTGTAAAAAGGGTCTACCTCGAAAAGTGCTTCATATAAAAGGTTTGAATGATATTGTATTTGTGTAGTCACAAAACCTTTTAAGAAGTAAAGCTCAATGATATTTTTTTTGAGCAGTCATAAAAACAAATAACATATTTAGGGAATCATAAAAATAATGAAGAAAACTTACTGTTAATGGAGGTTACACCTGCGATTTGTGGCCAAAAACCAATTAAATAATTGGTTTCCGATATTTTAATTATAAATATAGTAGAGGTCCAAGACTGCTTCATTACAAATTATGTTATAGTGATAATTTTTTGGTTTAGTCACAAAAATTTTGAAAAAGTAAAGCTCAATGTTAATTTATTTGAGCAGTTAACAAAAAAAATAACATATTTAGGGAATCACAAAAAAAATGAGGATAACTTGCTGTTAATGGAGGTTCCATTGGTGATTTGTGGCGAAAAAAATATTAAATAATTGGTTTTGAATGTTTTATTGTCCTTTTGTTAAATCACAGAAAGAATGCTAATAATTTTTGTTACTACACAAATACTAAAAACACTTTATTACCCAAAGTAAAATAGGTAACTGGACCCACATAAAATACATAAAATTTGTGAATGCATAAAAGCACAAAACAGTTTACAGGCTATTATACGGCCTAATAGTAGGATTTAATACTGCATATGTTAGAATTAAGAGTACGAGTTCAGAAACAAACGACAAAATACATCACTACAACCAATACAGATTGTAACTATCTAAAAAATTACAACAACAAGCGTGATTAGCAAAGCTCCTATTGCAAAATCCTTCCACCGGGACTTCAATTTCAAACCACAGAGTTCCTCCCTCAATTCAAAGTCATTCAAAGTGAGATGTGCTCTAGATTCTTCAGCTTCATCCTTTGCAGTACGGAGTTGATTACAATAAAATTCAACGATACGAAGTTTCTGTTGCACATCATCCCTCTCCTTGCGATATTGAGCAGAAATTGTACATGCAACATTTTCTGCTAAAACCATCTTCCTGTATGCTTCTTGGAGATGGCCAACCTGTTCCTTATACATATCACGATCACGACGAAGTTCTTTGATGTAATCACGTTGAACATCCGTAACATTAGGATCAATCCAGTCACAAAACTCACAAACATCCTTCTGTATATGACAATAAATTTATAAAAAATCAATCAATTTGTTGCTTCAAAGAAACTATAAAGCACAGATTTTGTAAGTCAATAGTATAAAAAAGAAAATAACAGATTTTGTACCTCAAGATTAGGACAACTAAAATACCTCCTAGCAGGGTCTTCATCAGACCAAGACGTGTTAACAATGGCTTTCAAACCATGTTTACAAGTCATTCCAACCATGGTTCCTGCCAATTATACTATTAATAGCTAAACGGACAAAAAATAAAATTTACAGCACAAAATACTGCACAAAAGAAAACTGTAAAATTTGTTACAGCACAAATAGGTAAAAAACAAAGCAAGGACAAAAAATTTATATACAAAGGAGTGATAAGAATTATGGAGTGATAAACTCTACAAACAATGACATTTTGTTACTACACAAAAACAACACATCAAATAGATACACATCAAATTGAATCTACAAATTGTATAACTGTACAGGGAATAAGCATTGAAGTAACAAATTCAAAAGAAAAAAAAGGAATAAAACAAAAAAAGACAATACAGAACGAATTGAACAATAACTAAGAACTACAGATACACAAATACTGTACATCGGCAAATATTGACATTTGTTATTACACAAAAGTAACAGGATGTACTTAGACATTTTGGTACTACAGAAAAATAGCAAGATTAAATCAAAAACTATGAAAACTAACTAAGAATGTGCAGTGGATTTAACAGCGAAATGGGGAAAAAAACAAGTCGAGACAACAAAATGTATAACTACGAAAAAAAACAAAGAATACAAAAAGACTATACAGACACAATTGAAGCATAACTCAGATTTAGAGAAAACGATTACTGTAAATTGGAAAAGAAACTCAGAAGGGTGAAGACATCCAAAAAAACACATAAAAAAACAGAGAGGAGATGAGACGAAGATTAAAAGATGTAAAAAAGGAAACAGAAAACAAATTTACATGAAAGATTCCCGCCAAGATCCAGCAGCACGGAAGACAAACCCTAAAAATTCCCCCAAATTATAAATAACAGAGAAAATAGAAGATGAGAAGATGAAAAAAAGAAACACAGAAGAAATTTACCTGAATGATGCCTCCCAATGTCGAAGATGGAAGTCGGAAGTGAAAGTTTAATATAGAGAGAAAACGAGGAATGAAGAAAGAAGACGAGGAAGTGAAAGTTTGATACAGAGAGAAGAATGAAGAAAGAAGAAGAGGAAGCTACAGATGAAGAGAGGAATTGAAAAAGATAGGATATAATGGGTATTAGAAATTAAAGTTGAGGGTATAAAAGAGAGAAAGTGTCAAAATTTTAAGTTTTTAAAAAGAGTGCTAAAATTTAAAAAAACTATCCTAGAAGTGCTAGTTTGGGAGAATTTCTCATAAAATAATTGGCGTGTGAGCTATATGCACCGCCCGTAAAGGCCATGCGTCCGCCCTTTTTTGAGATGTGTGGTCCAAATTTATTCCTATTTCTCACTGTAAGGGTCATTTTCACCGTAATCCACATATATATATATATATATATAAGTCTACTTTTGATATAGCCATATTGAGCAATAAAACACAAACTTTAGTCCACCCTCTTAAAAAACACTAATCTTAACCATTTTTTTGAATTTGAGACAAAAATACCCTTAATGTAGGGCACGGGGGTCGGTTTAGGGCACGGGTTGGGTCGGATTCAGGAACAAGAAGTTGGGTACTTTTGGGCCTAATAAGTGCCAAAGTGCTAAAGTATCAAATTACTTATTTTATTTTTTGTGCTTTCTGTTGGCACTTTGACACTAATATCGTCATTAGTGCTAAAGTGCCAAAGTATCAAATTATTTAGTATTTTTCTTTGGGCTTTTTGTTGACACTTTTAGCACTAATACGGTCATTAGTGCCAAAGTACCAAATTATTTAGTTTTTTTTTGCGCTTTCTGTTGACACTTTTGGCACTAATATGGTCATTATTGCCAAAGTGTCAAAGTACCAAATTACTTATTATTTTTCTTTGTACTTTCTGTTGGCACTTTTGTACTAATATGGTCATTACTGTCAAAGTACCAAATTACTGATTTTTTTATGCTTTATGTTGGCACTTTTGGCACTAATATTGTAATGCCCCGGAAATTCCTTACGATCTCAAAAATTTAAAGTTAATTAAATAAATGGCTTTGCACGCCTAAGTTTACGATTTTGAATTCTAAGACTATCGGTCGAATCCGTTTCTGAAAATAAATTACGGAAGTCAGCTAGACGACTACTGTATTTAGGGTTAGCGCGTACGAAAAGTTTTTAATTCGTAAACTCAGAACGGAAAACCGTCTGATTTTTACATTCACGAAATCGCGATACGAACTCACCCGAGAAAGTTCGTTTTTATGATTTTCCGGACGAAACTCGGACTGTGTCGTCCCAAGTTTTTGTCAAAAAAAAATTTTATAAATTTATTTTCCGATTAAGTTTCATACGTTAGAATTTTCGATCGAATCGGATCGCGACGATTTTGTGCCGAGCTACGTTTTTCGTACGTCGATTTTCGTAACGTCGTATCGCGTCGGAAAAACACGTATCACTCCTAAAAATCCTTAGGTGCAGCCGACCTCCCCCTCTCTCATCACTTGATATTTTGATTTTATTAGTTTAATATGTGACACCTATTACTACACTATTCATACTTTACACATATTCAACCTTATAACATATTGTTAATTCAAATTAAATCCATCTCTCCCTCCCACCCATAGAAATCGGCAGCCTCCCTCCTCCCTCACTCTCATCTTCATCTTCTTCCACCATTGAAGAACTTCTCATCAAGAATAAATCACAAGTCATTCATCCAACCATCAAAACCTTTTACTTCCTTCATTAATTATCAAGGTAATCCTCTCCTCTTTAATTCTATCCATCCATCATCCTCTTCTTTTTATTTTTATTTTTGTGATCGAAGATTAGGGTGATGATTTAGATGTCTTGATCTTGAATTAATGAAATTAGATGTGTTAGATAGGATAATTAGGGATTAGAATTGAACAAGATCAAGAACCCTAATATCCTATGTAATACCGAAATTTAGGGGAAATTGGTGGGGTTCTTGAATCCTTAAATTGATGATAGAATCATGCTTAGGAAGTGTTCGATTAGAGATTAAAATAAGAAGGAATCGAAAGCCCTTTAATTATTGAAAACCGATTTAGGGTTTGAGTTTGGAATTAGGGATTTTTGCATGTTAGTATGTAATTGGATTGCAATTGATTAATTGTTGTTATAATAAGATCATTAATGAATAAATGGTGTTAATTGAAGAAGAAAATCACTCTCTTGACCTTAGGGATAATACCGAAAATTATTGGATAATTAGGGGTTTCCATGTGTTTGATTTAATTGATGAAATGTTGATGGAATATAGTTGCAAATGATGTTAATTGATTATGGGAATTTAATTAGATTTTTCTAAAAATATTTATTGGAATGTAAGAGACAAAGAACTCGTCATAAGTTGAAATATAGTGTTGGTATGAAATGATTGCATGCATGAAAGTGATTCACGTTAGTTGTTGTTTAATGTCGTAAAATTTGAACGGAATCCGACATCTTTGAAAATTGCATAAGAGACGAACAACTAGACGTAACCAATAACCGAGAAGTCGAATGAGAATTCTAATTTGATATTATTGTTTATGATGGATTTGAGAACAACTTTGTAGTTGACGTCATGAGCTTTCGAGCTAATATAATATGAGCTATAGTGATAGTCGAGAACTAGAACACGAAGTGAATAACTTGTTGGTTTAGTACATGTTAGTTGAAAGCCGACGTTTAGAACGTCGTGCTATTGGACGAGTTTTGAGAAGGAGTTCATCATGTACGGGAATACGTGATGACTGCCTTGAGGGTCCAGTTTCTTAAGAAATCGAATACGAGAGCTTAGAACGAACCTAAGACGTTATACGTCGAATCTATAGAGCAACTAGGGTTATCACGGCAGTTTTGCGACCCTCGCTGGAAACTGTAATAACTTTTAGCTCGTTTATCGGATTTGCGATCCGTAAATTGGAGCGTAAACTAGACATACCAAACTTTCCAACGGTACAGGGCTCACCCCCTTTTTCCAAATCCCCTGTTCTGGGCAGTCCCCAGAGTCACTGTATTGCGCAGTAAAATTTCAGTTTCATTTCTTCTAAGTTGTTTCGTTCGCAACTTAGTTTCTTTCGATCGTTTAAGCCGTAATAACTAACGACTATCTTCCTACTGACCCTAGAGTCAAGTATGGAGCCTTGAGTGATAAAACCAGTCGAGATCTCATCTCTTATCCATTCAAATAAAGAAGTAGTAAGCGAGAATTTTCTTAAGTCGTTTAATGAACTAAAACGTAATTTTTACTAAGTTGATTCTTTCTAACTTAGTTTCTTATGATCTTCTAAGTCGTATTAAGCTACCGACTACCCTCTCTACTGACCTAAGAGTCGAGTATGAGACTTTCAAGTTCTAAACGGGATTAGTATGAGTCTCGTTTCCGTTTAAGTAAAATGAATCTAGTAAGCGTGCAAATGCCTAAAGAATGAAACGACTAAAACTTATTTCGAGTTTCTTTGATCGATTATCTTTTTCGAATCGATTTTAAGTATTATTATTTTACGATGAAGGAGGAAGCCAGCTGTAAAGAAAGGACGGAAGATCCGAAGTTTGGAAGCTAGTGCTTTTAGTTCTGTATTACGAGGTGGGCTTTTATCTATATCAAATAAAATGTGGGTTTTTCCACAACTCGAAAGTATTATTTATCGCTTTGATAATTGTGTTTTCAAAGTGATAATCTTGGCATAAACTGTTTCAACTATTTTATGTGAGTTCTCTTGTACCTATCTGAGTTAACCTTCGGGTTTACCAGATTTCTGAGTTAACCTTCGGGTTTTCCAGACTTTTAGAGTTAATCTAACTAGGTTAACTAACGATTGGCTCTGAGTTAGCTGCTAAGTGCTTTCCAGAGTTAGTGCACTTTGTAACCTGTGGTGTATGTGGTATCCTGTTGAGGGGTAACCAGCCACGGTGAATTAGCTTTGGTCAAGATTGAACATAACATACTCTAAAAATGCTTGCGCAAGCTGCTTTATACAAATCAATCAGAAAATGTTTAGTAGGCACGGGCCTTTTCAACAAAACCCCGATGCGCTATGGTTATAGAATGCCAGATTATTTATACTTATGAATTATGTTTTCGGCAACGTGCCCACTAAGTACTCTTGTACTTAGCCCTGCATGTGTTTTCTAAATGTGCAGGTTGAAGCGATGGAAGCGGCGAGGGTTGAATAAAGTTGTCTTAGGAAGACTGTAGATAACATGAACCATAAACTCCGCTGCAGAACTCTAGTATTTTTTTTTGAAATACAGATATGTTATCACTGTGGACTCAGATCTGTCTTAACTTAGTTTCTTTCGGTGTACTTCTGTCGAGTAATCTTTTGAGATTAACTCTTCCTTTATGTAATTCCAGTCTTGTTCATTGAATGTTTGATGTCATTTATGTATGTTTCGTTCAGTTAGCCCCCTTCTTCCCCGCTTCTTTAATCCAACCCCAGTCGCACCCCGGCTTCTGCTGTCCCTCGGGATTTGGGGCTGTGACAAATATTATCATTAGTGCCAAAGTACAGTATTTTTTTTGTGCTTTGTATTGGTACTTTTGACACTAATATGGTCATTTGTGCCAAAGTACCAGATTTTCACAATCATTACATTTCGTCACGAAAATGTCTATTTTCGAACATGACAAGTTATACTGTTTTGATTTTGCGGCTCCTGCTTCAGCTCTGATTTTACGGCTCTGTCTTCGCTCCGATTACTAATATTAAGATAATGGTCGTGCGACAATTTGGATTTCTTCGGCTCGCTCCAAGTTCTTCGGCTCCCCTCGCTCAAATCTTTACCAAAGTAGAAGCGGTAAACAAAAAAACGAAGAGGCAAACAAAAAAAGAAGCAAAAAAAAATTGGAAACTAAAAAAAAATAGAAAAAAGAAAAAAATTGGAAAATAAAAACAAAAGAAAAAATGTGGAAAATAAAAAAAAAACAGAAAATAAAAAGAAATTCGAAAAATAAAAAAAAACCGAAAAAAAGAAAGAAAAAACTTGAAAATTAAAAAAAACGGAAAAAAGGGTCAAACAATGATAGATCCGGATATAAGAGGGTAAAGGGTAGTTAGGTTCCAAATTCAAAAGAATTGCTATAATTTGTGTTTTTCAAGAAGGTGGATTATATATTGGATTTGTTTGCTCATTGTGACTATATATATATATATATATATATATATATATATATATATATGGTAGAGATCCGGTGAGAATAGATCTTATGTCACAGCCCCAAATCCCGAGGGACGGCAAAGTCGGGGTGCGACTAGGGGTTGGATTAAAGAGGCGGGTGAGAAAGGGGAATAAATGAATAAACACACTAACTAACAACAATAAACAAACTAATTACTATGAACTGACTTCATTTAATAAAAAGAGAGTCGATCTCGAAGGATCGCTCGACATAGATGTTTCAGAGTAAACTCGGTATTAAGTACGAGACTTAACCAAAAGGATTTATACATGAAAAAGAAATAGTTTTGCAGCGGAAAACATAGAACTTAAATACTGATCTTCTTTCCTATGTACAACTCTACTCAACCTCCGCCGCTTTCGTCACTCAACCTGCACATTTATAAACACATGCAGGGCTAAGTACAAAAGCACTTAGGGGGCACATTGCCGAAAATCTTATTGTTGGGAAATTTATTAGTATGAGTTTTGATGAATTCCAAAACCGACTGACTCCAACCGAGTAGATGTTGCCAGAACCTAATGTTAGAATTTAGGCTCGCTGTTTGAGCAAAGTTGAGATTTTATCTTTACAGGTCTCCAGCTAAAGATGGCAACAAGGCATCACTCAGACAGAACATCAGTTATGATGAAGGACAACTGAGAGTTCATATGTTCAGATGGAATGAGGGGGAAGTCTTCAGAACATCAGTTGTGAAGGAAACCAACTGAGCGTTCATCAGATGAGAAACAGTAGAAAGGAAGAGAACATCAGATGAAAAGGAAAGTCATTTGAGGGTTCAAACCCATCTGAGTAAATACAAGGAAGACAACTGAGTGTTCAGTTTCAGAACCTCAGTTGTAGAACTCGAACAAGAAGATCAACTGCTTGAAGTTCAAAGTCAGCTGAGAGTTCAACAGTTCAGAACATCAGCTGAAAACCACTCAGATGAAGATCAAGACTTTCAACCGACGAACCGAGGTTGACTGTCAGAAAGGTCAAGATTTGAATTTCAAAAGGAAGTCACATGAGGGTTTGACCGATCAGTCATTACCCCATCTGGCCCAACACAAGGCTGTCTTAGATGGAAAGCAGAAGAGCACAGATTCCATATCAGGAAAGTCTGCAGAGATGAGAGACAAGCCATCGCTATCAAACGATCAGAGATCAACTGCTCCTCCAACGACTAGTTGATTCTCTCTGCCTATAAATAGAGGCATTCTCTCATTCGAGAGATATAAGAGACAGACTGAAGCAAGAGAGAAAAGGGCAATCACAAGAGAATCAAGCGAAAGAAAAATCTGCTAAAATCCCATTCTAAGAACATCAGCAGCTGAGAGTTCAAGAGTGATAGAACATTAGTAGCTGAGGGTTCATAGAGTGAAAATCTGTCTTAGATCTTAGTTTGAGTGTTCATTCGTTCAAGCCTTAGATCCAGCTCTCATTCGTGATCGAGCTGTAGTTGGAAATCCCACCCACACTCACACCCTAAAAAGTGTGCTAGGACCTTACTCTTCCTGTAATTGAGTAGTCAGGTCGATAAGTACCCGCAAACTTATCCTTAACGGTTGCTCAGCCCGCGTAAGCTGAGTGGTTCTGTCCAGAAGAACTTGAACTGAGGTGTGAGGATTCACATCTCCCCGTGGACGTAGGAGGGTTATCTCCGAACCACGTTAAATTCTGTGTGTCTGTGTTTGTTTTTATTCAGTTGCTTTTGCATTTTTGTCTGATCAATCTAACCGGCATACAAATCTCATTTGCACATTTTCAACTGAGCTGTTTTGCGTGAGTTGTTTTTAACGAGTTTAATTTTCCACCACATTCCGCACGGCCTCACTCTTCCAGCTGAGGTCGCTTACTCAGCTGTGAGATTCCAACTGAGTCCTCGTTTACTCAGTTGAAGTGATTTTTTTCAGGTTTAAATTTTTAAATCTTAACTGGTGTATTCCCCCCCCCCCATACACAAGTAACTCGTTTCGGGACCATCAAGTGGTATCAGAGCAGTGGTTCAAAAGACTGCTGACTCTGTTTCACGAGGTGTGAATTCGAGAATTTTTCTTCAGTGGTCAACTGAACAGATCTTTTCACGCTAGTGCATACTTGCTCGCATTTTTTTTCCTGTTTTTGTTTGTGCAGATGGACGTCAAGGACAAGATCGTAGTCATGTTCTCTGTAGTCAATTATACATTGTGGAGAACTCGAATGAAGAAGATCCTTCTGTCAAAGCATCATAGGATGCAACAAGTTCTCACTTCTGGACCAATCGTCATACAAGACAGAATACTTCGCACTCC
This sequence comes from Schizonepeta tenuifolia, assembly GCA_029490685.1. Classification (NCBI taxonomy): domain Eukaryota; kingdom Viridiplantae; phylum Streptophyta; class Magnoliopsida; order Lamiales; family Lamiaceae; genus Schizonepeta; species Schizonepeta tenuifolia. The sequence continues at coordinate 93,168,232 of CM055956.1, forward strand.
CACAAATCCCAATGATGGAGATGCAGTGGTGGAGTATGTGAAGAAACAACCAGAAGACTACACTCCGGAGGAGGCAAAGGTGAGCCAGTTGGATATCTAGGCTCAGAGCACAATAATGTCTACGGTTGGACAAGATTATCTGCCCTGGATAGAGGAGTGTGAGACTGCAAAAGAGATGTGGGACATCTTGGCTTCGCTAAGTGAAGGAAGTGACGAGACGAAGGAAAACAAGTTCTCGCATGCATGTCAAGATTTAGACAATTTCAGTCTGCCACCTGATGAGACTATCGATCAGCTAGAGCTCCGGTTTATGGACATCATCAGAAGAATCCAGACCATCCGGAAAGGAAAATACACTCTAAGAGAAATAAACCTCAAAGTGTTGCAAGCTCTACCGGTTGAGTGAGATCCTTTCACAAATATCCACGAGAGCCGAGCTGACCTTGGTGAAATGGGAACTGAAAGATTGTTCTCAATCTTGAAAGGAAATGAGTATAAGGTCAACAGAAGGAGATCGCAGCCCTCAGGTCAGACAAATAGAATTGAGGATGTTGGCTCGGCATCAAAGTCAGTTGCCCTCCGAGCTGACTACTCAAAGTCGAGATCGTCAAGGCCAACCAGATCGGCTGACACGACTGCAAAGGAGCCGAGCAGAGAGGAACTGCAACAGAACATTGCAGCGTTGTCAAAGAAGCTAGCCGATATGGATACTCGGTTCGGCAAATATAAACATTTCTATAAATCAAACCGAACTCGAGACAGTTCGAAGCCAGTCACCAATGGTTGCTTCGAATGCGGCAAGGAAGGACACTTCAAAGCTGACTGCCCAGACCTCTCAAAGAAGGAAAGAGAAGCACTGAGGGCCAAGCAAACTGCAAAGAACAAGGCCATGGTAGCTGAAGAGGCAGCTGACGATATGAACATCTTCACAGACACTGAAGATGAGGATGAACTGACCTCTACCAACAAAGTCATCAGTCCGGATCAATGCCTCATGGCACTTGGAACCGACCAAGATGATATTGAGGTACAATCTAATCCTGCTCGCTTAAATTCTTCCAATACTTCTAACTTGCAGGAATCTCTGAGCGATGAGTTGGAACCCTCCTGGAATGATTTTCAAGAACTCAGTGAGGAACTGCATCAGCAGTCGATTGAGTTTAAGAGTCTTCAAGCTCAGTTCGCCAAGCTTGAAGATTCCTTAACCAAAAACGAGGATCTGATTACGAGCCAAACTCAGGAGATTGAGAATCTCAAGAGTCAACTGATCGAAGCTAAGGGTCCAGCTGATGAGGAGTTGACAAAGCAAAACAAAGAACAGCAAGATCAGTTGAAAAATCAAGATGCTCAGATCAAACAGCTGATAAAGAAGTCAGATGGACAAACCGAGCAGATAGCTGTACTCGTCAAGGAGTTGCAAACTGAGAAGGACAATCTAATCAAGCTGTATCAGTCATCCAAGATCATTGAAAACCTTTTAAGTTACAGCAGACAGATGGATGACGTGTCAGGACTCGGTTATGATGTTGTCAAGGATACTGGGATTCCACCAGCAACTTTCATCAAACCAGTAGAAGTTACAGCTGTAGAGCCAGACACAGCTGAGTCTCCAGAAGCTAATTCAACTTCCACCTCTCAACAAGTTCAAACGACCAATGAAATTACAACTAAGAAGGGAAAAGGAGTAGCTGATGTAGGACAGAATATTCCATCGGTTGAGGTATCAACCGAGGGGGAATGTTCCAAAAGTCAGAAGAGGAATCAGAGGCGTCGAAAGCACAACCGCGACCGATCTCAGAACCAGAACCGACCTCTGTATCAACCTCAAAGTCAACGTCAGAAGGAATGGAACCGACCTCTGAACAAGCAAGGGTTCAATCATCTGAATCAGCAACGGTTCCAACATCAGTTCGACCAAAGGTTCCAACATAGTCAACCAATGAGGAACTGGTCAAACAACTGGAGATATTCATGCCATAATATTAATCATCAACAGGGCATGAACAGCTACAGACAACCCTCAGGAAGTTGGAATCATAATCAGCCTCAAAGATTCCAACAGGGCGTCCGACCTCACAGATAAACTCAACAGGATAAGAATCGCCATCAAAACAGGGGGAAAGCCTCACCTCCTAAAGCCCAACATGGGAGAAATCCAACTCCTCCCAAAAAACAGAGCATCATTTCTAACAACAAACCTAAGGATAACCGAGGTGTTGTTATAATTGATGAAAATGGGCAAATCATTTGGAATGACAAGGCTATTCGAGTTTACCGGGAAAAGCGACGCACAGTTCCAGCGGGAACTGGTTCTAACCCTCCAGGACCCAACTGAAATTGGGGACCTAAGCGAGTTTCTCTTTGCAGGTGCAGGAGAAATAGCTGAGGAAGAAGAAGGCGTCTGCTACAATGTGGGTGATGGATAGTGGATGCTCGAAACACATGACAAATCTGAAGGATTTGCTTGGAAGTTTCGTGGAGAAAGACGGTCCATCAGTTACTTTTGGTGATAACTCAAAAGGTTATACCAGAGGTTACAGTACCCTTGAAACCAATCATGTTTCAATTTCTAATGTCTCTTATGTTGATGGATTGAAGCATAACCTGCTCTCCATCAGCCAATTCTGTGATAATGGTTTCTCTGTCAAGTTTGATGCACAGGGTTGCAGAGTTAAAGATGTCGGATCAAAGCAGGTGATATTGTTGGGAAATCGATCTTCAACAGGGAATGTATACCACGCTGACTGGAACAGCAGCCTCCCTGACACTTGCCTGTTATCAAAGAGCAGTTCGGATGTGAGCTGGCTGTGGCACAAAAGGCTTAACCATCTGAATTTCAAGACGATGAACCGACTCGCCAGACAAGAACATGCAAGAGGCATACCTAATCGAGTATTTTCAACAACACACATCTGCAGTGCATGCCAGCTGGGAAAGCTCGCTAGAACCTCCTTCCGGTTGAAGTCAACTCCCTCAACCGACCGAGTGTTACAGTTGATCCATATGGATCTCTTCGGACCAGTTACATCAAAAAGCATTAATGGCAACGAATATACATTGGTTGTAACTGACGACTACTCAAGATATACGTGGACTATCTTCATGCGCCACAAGAATGAGACCCGAGATGAGCTGCCCAAGCTGATGGATCGGATATCGAACCAACAAGAAATGAAGATCATATCCAGCCGATCAGATCGTGGAACGGAGTTTCTAAATGAAACCATCATTGAGTATTGTGAAAAGAATGGCATAACCCATCAGACATCAGCCGCACGTACTCCACAACAGAATGGCATAGCTGAGCGAAGAAATAGAACTCTGAAGGATGCAGCCACATCCATGTTAGCAAGCTCAGCACTGCCAAAGAGATTTTAGGTTGAAGCGATCAACACAGCATGCTACACTCAGAATTGATCTCTTCTCACCAAGCGGTTGGGAAAGACGCCCTACGAGCTGTGGAGACGCAGAAAGCCAGATATTTCTTATTTTCGTGTTTTTGGATCTAAGTGTTATATTCACAACAATGGGAAGACTCAGTTGAGAACCTTTGATGCCAAAGCTTCGAAGGGCATATTTCTTGGATATGCAGCTCGGATCAAGGCATATAGAGTTTTCAACAACAACTCTCATGTTGTGGAAATAACACCTCATGTTAGTTTTGATGAATATACCTTTGAGTGCAGGGAACAGGTAAAGGAACAACACGTGGATCCAGCTGTTCTACCAGTTCTCACCAGATCGCAAGCACTTCGGGAAAAGAACCGAGCTGAACCACTGGTATGGGCAACTGAGGATGAGAATCCATACTCCTCTGAAGATGAATGCGAAGACCTCAGCTCATCCCAAGGGGGAACTTCAGCTGATGCTCCACCAACTGCATCAGCATCGAGCTGTAGTTTGAAATCCTACCCATTCTCACACCCTAAAAAGTGTGCTAGGACATTACTCTTCCTGTAATTGAGTAGCCAGGTCGTCAAGTACCCGCAAACTTGACTTAGGTTGTTTAGTGCCCGGAAACTAAACTGTAACGGTTGCTCAGCCCGCGTAAGCTGAGTGGAACTGTCCAGAAGAACTTGGACTGAGGTGTGTGGACTCACATCTCCCCGTGGACGTAGGAGTTCTCTCCGAACCACGTAAATCTTGTGTGTCGTGTTTATTTGTGTTCAGTCATTATTTTGCATATCTCAACTGACAAACTAACCGCATACAATCAGCATACTTTCACCTCAACAGTTTTGGTTTTGACCAACCGTGCATAAAAGCGTGAGTTTGTTTTTACGAGTTCATTTTCCACCACATTCCGCACAGCACCACTCTTCCAGTTGAGGTTGTTTACTCAGCTGTGAGATCCCAACTGAGTCCTTTTACTCAGTTGAAGTTGATTTCAAGTGTTAAGTTTTTAGAAAGTTGAAAAATCCTAACTGGTGTTTTCCCCCCCATACACCAGTAACTCGTATCGGGACCATTAAGTGGTATCAGAGCAGTGGTTCAAAAGACTGCTGACTCTGTTTCACGAGGTGTGAATTCGAGAATTTTATTTCAGTGGTCAACTGAACAGATCTTTTCACGCTAGTGCATACTTGCTCGTTTTTTTTTGTCCTGTTTTTGTTTGTACAGATGGACGTCAAGGACAAGATCGTAGTCATGTTCTCTGTTGTCAACTATACATCATGGAGAACTCGAATGAAGAAGATACTTCTGTCAAAGCATCATAGGATGCAACAAGTTCTCACATCTGGACCAATCGTCATACGAGACAGAATACTTCGCACTCCCACAAATCCCAACGATGGAGATGCAATGGTGGAGTATGTGGAGAAACAGCCAGAAGACTACACTCCGGAGGAGGCCAAAGTGAGCCAGCTGGATATCTGGGCTCAGAGCACAATAATGTCCACGGTTGGACAAGATTATCTGCCCTGGATAGAGGAGTGTGAGACTGCAAAAGAGATGTGGGACATCATGGCCTCGCTAAGTGAAGGAAGCGACGAGACAAAGGAAAACAAGTTCTCGCATGCATGTCAAGATTTCGACAATTTCAGTCTGCGACCTGATGAGACTATCGATCAGCTAGAGCTCCGGTTTATGGACATCATCAGAAGAATCCAGTCCATCCGGAAAGGAAAATACACTCTAAGAGAAATAAATCTCAAAGTGTTGCAAGCTCTATCGGCCGAGTGGGATACTTTCACAAATATCCACGAGAGCCGAGCTGACCTTGGTGAAATGGGAACTGAAAGATTGTTCTCAATCTTGAAAGGGAATGAGTATAAAGTCAACAGAAGGAGGTCGCAGCCCTCAAGTCAGACAAATAGAATTGAGGATGTCGGCTCAGCATCAAAGTCAGTGGCCCTCCGAGCTGACTACTCAAAGTCGAGATCATCAAGGCCAACCAGATCGGCTGACACGACTGCAAAGGAGCCGAGTAGAGAGGAACTGCAACATAACATTGCAGCGTTGTCAAAGAAGTTAGCCGATATGGATACTCGGTTCGGCAAATATAAACGTTTCTATAAATCAAACCGAACTCGAGACAGTTCGAAGCCAGTCACCAATGATTGCTTCGAATGTGGCAAGGAAGGACACTTCAAAGCTGACTGCCCAGACCTCTCAAAGAAGGAAAGAGAAGCACTAAGGGCCAAGAAAACTGCAAAGAATAAGGCCATGGTAGTTGAAGAGGCAGCTGACGATATGGACATCTTCACAGACACTGAAGATGAGGATGATCTGACCTCTTCCAACAAAGTCATCAGTCCGGATCAATGTCTCATGGCACTTGGAACCGACCAAGATGATATTGAGGTACAATCTAATCCTGCTCGCTTAAAATTTTCCAATTCTTCTAACCTGCAGGAATCTCTGAGCGATGAGTTGGAACCCTCATGGAATGATTTTCAAGAACTCAGTGAGGAACTGCATCAGCAGTCGGTTGAGTTTAAGAGTCTTCAAGCCCAGTTCGCCAAGCTTGAAGATTCCTTAACCGAAAAGGACGATCTGATCAAGAGACAAGCTGAAGAAATTGACCAGCTGAAAAGTCAACTGAGTACAGCCAACCAAACTGAGGCTTCAACCGATGAACAGTTGAAGGAACAAATCAAGGCACAGAACGAACAGTTGAACAAGCAAGAGGCTCAGATCAACCAGCTGATGAAGACATCAGATGCCCAGACCGAGCATATAGCCGGTCTTCTCAAGGATCTTCAAACTGAGAAGGACAACCTGACAAAGCTATATCAGTCATCCGAGATCATCGAGAATCTTATCAGATACAGACGGCAAACGGATGATGTGTCTGGACTCGGATACGACGTGGCAAAGGACACTAGAATTCCACCAGCTACCTTCACCAAGGCTGAGGAAGTCATGGTCGCCAAACCTAACACAGTTGAGTCTGCAACTGAACAAACACCCTCACAACCGACAAAGGCAACTGCGGCTGAGAAAGGCAAATGAGCTGCAGATAGAGCACCAATGAAACAGTCGGTTAAGTCTACAACCGAGGGGGAATGTTCCAAGACTCAACAGAGGAACTGGAGACGTCGGAGTCGCAATCAGACCCGAGCTCAAAATCGACAACATAACCAAGCTCAGAACCGACGTGATAACCGACCAACAAACCAACCACAACAGAGATGGAACCAACAGAACCGACCGAGCTTCAACCGACATAATGAACAACGGTTCCATCACCACAACAACCAGAGGTTCCAACAGAGTCAACCTATGTGGAAAGGTTACGACAGCTATGGTTACTCATGCCACAACATGAATCAACATCCGGGCATGAACAACTATCGTCAACAGCCAGGGCAATGGAATCAGAATCAGCCAAGAAGATTCCACGATGGCGTCCGACCTCACAGACAAACTTAACAGGATAAGAATCGCCATCAAAACAGAGGGAAAGCCTCACCTCCTAAAGCCCAACATGGGAGAAATCCAACTCCTCTCAAGAAACAGAACATCACTACTAACAACAAGCCTAAGGATAACCGAGGTGTTGTTATAGTTGATGATGAAGGAAAAGTAATTTGGAATGATAAATCCATCCGAGTTTACAGGGAAAAGCGACGCACAGTTCCAGCGGGAACTGGTTCTAACCCTCCAGGACCCAACTGAAATTGGGGACCTAAGCGAGTTTCTCTTTGCAGGTACAGGAGAAACAGTTGAGGAAGAAGAAGGCGTCAACAACAATGTGGGTGATGGATAGTGGATGCTCGAAACACATGACAAATCTGAAGGATTTGCTTGGAAGTTTCGTGGAGAAAGAAGGTCCATCAGTTACTTTTGGTGATAACTCAAAAGGTTATACCAGAGGTTACGGTACCCTTGAAACCAATCATGTTTCAATTTCTGATGTCTCTTATGTTGATGGATTGAAGCATAACCTGCTCTCCATCAGCCAATTCTGTGATAATGGTTTCTCTGTCAAGTTTGATGCACAGGGTTGCAGAGTTAAAGATGTCAGATCAAAGCAGGTGATATTATTGGGAAATCGATCTCCAACAGGGAATGTATACTACGCTGATTGGAACAGCAGCCTCCCTGACACTTGCCTGTTATCAAAGAGCAGTTCGGATGTGAGCTGGCTGTGGCACAAAAGGCTCAACCATCTGAATTTCAAGACGATGAACCGACTCGCCAGACAAGAACATGCAAGAGGCATACCTAACCGGGTGTTTTCAACAACACACATATGCAGTGCATGCCAGCTGGGAAAGCTCGCTAGGTCCTCCTTCCGGTTGAAGACAACTCCTTCAACTGACCGAGTGTTACAGCTAATCCACATGGATCTCTTCGGGCCAGTTACACCAAAAAGCATTAATGGAAACGAATATACTTTGGTTGTAACTGATGACTACTCAAGATATACGTGGACCATCTTCTTGCGCCACAAAAGTGAGACCCGAGATGAGCTGCCTAAGCTGATGGATCGGATATCGAACCAACAAGAAATGAAGATCATATCTATCCGATCAGATCGTGGAACGGAGTTTCTAAATGAAACCATCATTGAGTATTGCGAAAAGAATGGCATAACCCATCAGACATCAGCCGCACGTACTCCACAACAGAATGGCGTAGCTGAGCGAAGAAATAGAACTCTGAAGGATGCAGCCACATCCATGTTAGCGAGCTCAGCACTGCCTAAGAGATTTTGGGCTGAAGCGATCAACACAGCATGCTACACACAGAATCGATCTCTTCTCACCAAGCGGTTGGGAAAGACGCCCTACGAGCTGTGAAGACGCAGAAAGCCAGATATTTCCTATTTTTGTGTTTTGGATCTAAGTGTTATATTCACAATAATGGGAAGACTCAGTTGAAAACTTTTGATGCCAAAGCTTCGAAGGGCATATTTCTTGGATATGTAGCTCGGATCAAGGCATATAGAGTTTTCAACAACAGCTCTCGTGTTGTGGAAATAACACCTCATGTTAGTTTTGATGAATCTACCTTTGAGTGCAGGGAACAGGTAAAGGAACAACACGCGGATCCAGCTGTTCTACCAGTTCTCACCAGATCACAAGCACTTCGGGAAAAGAACAGAGCTGAACCTCTAATATGGGCAACTGAGGATGAGGATCCATATTCCTCTGAAGATGAATGTGAAGACCTCAGCACATCTCAAGGGGGAACTTCAGCTGATGCCCCTCCAACTACATCAGCATCCGATGCCCAACCAAGCTCAGTTCAATCTATTGTAAATGTTGAGGATCCAGACTCAACAGCTGATCAATCACCAGCTCTGAAGACTCCAACTCAGATTTCTGATCAGCCACAGTTGGAAGAAGAAGGAAGACGCAACCGAAGATGGTATGAAGTTCATTCCACCAACGACATCATCGGAGATCTAACCGAGGGTGTGCGCACACGGAGCAGAGTTGCAAATCCAGAATCAACCGAGGAAGATTCCAACACATATGCCCAATACGCTGAAGAATTGGCAGTTCTAGAAGAGTTCGAGCAAGCTGGAGATGTTGCCATAATTTCTTGCTTTGTAGCTGATGTGCCAGAACCGAAGAATGTTGGGGAAGCTCTCAACTGTGTCCACTGGACAACAGCCATGCAAGAAGAATTGAATGAGTTTCTACGCAACTGTGTATGGGAGTTGGTAGAAAGACCAAATGGTGTCAATGTGATTGGATTAAAGTGGATTTTCAAAAACAAAAGAGACGCCATTGGATTCATTGTAAGGAATAAAACAAGGTTGGTAGCTCAAGGATACTGCCAACAAGAAGGAATTGACTTTGAAGATTCCTTTGCACCAGTTGCAAGGCTGGAAGCCATCCGGATCTTTCTAGCTTATGCCGCACATCACAAGTTTAAAGTATATCAGATGGATGTGAAATGTGCATTCCTCAATGGAGATATCAAAGAAGATGTATATGTTAAACAGCCTCCTGGTTTTGAGACTGAAGATGGAAGAGTGTACAAGCTGAAGAAAGCTATCTATGGTCTAAAGCAAGCGCCAAGAGCATGGTATGACACTCTTTGTGGATTTCTTCTGGACTCGGGGTTCAAACGAGGTTCAGTTGATAAAACTCTGTTCACCATTAAAGTTGGAGAAGATATACTTGTCGTGCAAATTTATGTCGATGACATTATTTTCGGGTCCAAGTCGGAGGAGCTGTGCAAGAAATTCTCCGATCTTATGAAGGAAAAGTTCGAGATGTCAATGATGGGCGAGATGAATTATTTCCTTGGATTACAAGTGAAGCAGTCACCTAAAGGGATTTTCATCAACCAGTCCAAATATACAAAGGAGCTCATCACCAAGTTCGGATTGCAGACAAGTAAGACAACGAAGATCCCTATGAACACGAACTGGAAGATCGAACCAGGAGCTGAGGGAAAGCTCATTGATGCCAGCCAGTATAGAGGGATCATCGGTTCGCTGCTATACCTGACTGCCAGCCGACCAGACATTTCATACGCAGTTGGAGTGTGTGCTTGTTTTCAAGTCCAACCAAGAGAAGCACACATGTTGGCAGCAAAGAACATCATTAAATATCTGAAGGGAACTGTCAATGTTGCGTTGTGGTACCCAACTGATGACAATATCCAGCTGACTGGATACTCAGATGCCGACCTAACAGGAGATCGGTTGGACAGGAAGTCTACTTCTGGACACTGTCAGTTCATGGGAAGCAAGCTGGTTTCATGGTTCTCCAAGAAACAAGCGTGTGTTGCTACTTCGATAACCGAGTCAGAGTACATGGCTGCCGGAAGTTGTTGCATGCAAGTATTGTGGCTGAAGCAGCAGCTGAGAGATTATGAAGTCTCAACTGGACAGGTTCCCATTCATTGTGATAGCTCGAGTGCCATAGCTATCTCTCTAAACCCTGTTCACCACTCTCGGACTAAGCATATCGATATTAGTCATCATTTCATCCGAGACCATATTGAGAAGAAGGATGTGTCCATGGAGAAGATCCCAACTGAGATTCAGAGAGCTGACATCTTCACCAAACCTCTTCCTGAAGCCCGGTTCAAGATGCTGTGTGATCTTCTAGGACTTTTGGATCCAAGCTAAAAACTCATCCGAGCTAAAGAGTCATCCGAGCAGAAGAGTCATCTGAGTTGATAAGGATTCATCCGAGCTGACGAATCGGATCTCGAATTAAGGGGGAAGCTCAGATGAAGGGGGAATCTCAGATACGAATTGCCAACTGAAGACATCAAACGTCAGCTGAACAGATGAAGTTGAGTCAGCTGATGGTAAACTGCAACAATGGAACAGACGTTAGCTGAACAGACGAACTCAAGTCAGCTAATGGTATGCGGCAACTGAGGAGCACAACTGTGGTATACAGCTGATATCAACATCAGCTGACAGGTATCATTTATGACTGAAGGTGTTATGATAATAAATAAGAATGTTTGAAATAAATTCAAACATTCCTGAACATGTCAGCTAGACTAAACAAGCCATCATATCGCATTTAATGTAAAGTCTGGCTGAACATCTATAGCCTTACTTTATAGTGCGACTGGGCTGACACCCTAAACTATTCACCTTCTCACTCGCGCGCGTGGTATATCAGTCAAAATTAACCAACAGTCGCGTAATCTTAGCCGTTAATAGATTCGCGCCATTTAACCCCAGCCGTTGATTTTATCCGAGTCAAAGATTATATAATACGGCAAATCAGGAAGTGATCCTTACCTTCTCTTTTCGTGCATATCTTTACTCTCTACTCATCATCTTCTCAAATCTTGTTTCGCCATTTCCAGTAAAGTCTTTCACTCTTTCTTTGCATATATATCTCATCGAGATGGCGCCCAAGTCAAAAGCTTCTAAGAAGATGGTTTCCTCAGAGCCTGCAACGTTCCAGGAATCGTTCGACATGGTAATGTCGAAGATTCATTTCGAACAGATATTATCCACAGCGGCTCTCTCCTCACCTGAGCTCGCTCCAATCGCCGCCATCCTCTCCGACCACCATCTGCTTGACTGGGCAACTCTCTCTCCGGCCCTGTTGCTCAGGAAGCAGATCGTACATTTCTACCAGAATCTCCAACGAGTTGCAAATGACGGGCTTGTCACGATCATCCCGTGCAAGCAACGCCACAGAACCTTCCGGACAGTAGAAGACTCCGTTGTAGAGATAAAGGTGTCAAAGGAGCTGGAGAAGCTCATCCCCAGAAACCGTAAAGCCACAGATGTGGTGGGGAACTTTTCTGACAAGGAAGCTGATGCCTTCCTTCAAACCATTCTTCTTGTTCCCGAACCATTGAAGGGGAGCATGCAAAGGACAAAGTTGAAGCCAGAGCACCGACTTCTTTTCGATGTAATTTCCAAATGCATCTTCGCATATGGTGGAGCCTTCGGGGACATAAGCCGTCCTAAGCTCAAGCAGCAGAAGGCCCTGGAAGAGATGCACCAGGTCGACTGGTTGGGATTTATAGAGAGCCAGCTGCTGATGGAGAAACAGAAAATCTCCGAGATAACAGCTGAGTTATTGAGTGTCAAGGGGACACTCAACTTCGGGACAAAGATATCAGCCCTCATCCTCCAAGCGACACAGGGTCTGCCGCTGACATGGGAAGGAAGTGAGGACACTCCAGTCAGCAAGCTGTCGCTGTTCCCCTCAGCCAAGAAGGCCAGGGATGTTGTAGAAGCTGTCTACACCCCCAAGGGTGTCCCCAAGCCAGCTGTGGAGTCAGCAGCTCGCCGTCCTTCGAGGACCAAGTCGGCGAAGCGCCAGCTGGAAGAGGTAGCTGAGGAGGAAGAAGACGAAGAGGAGGAAGAGGAGGAACCTCTGCAGAAGAGGCCAAGGATAAGGATCATCCAGCCAGCGGCTCAACCATCCACAACAAGTCCAGTGGTGGTCAAACCGGCTGAGGCGAAGGAGTCAACTGAATCCAGTCAATCGGTTGACCCAGCTGGGTTTATTCTTCAACCTCGCCAGGAGGACTTGGCTGAGGAGGCAGGTGAAGACGTGGAGGTCCAAGTGGTGGATGCCAGCTCCTCCTCAGATGACTCTTCTTCATCTGAGGAGTCCCACGACAGTCGATCTAGAGCTGATGCCAGCCAGGTTAACCCACCTGTGACTGAAGAAATCCTCCAGCCAGCCAACTCTCCATCCAAAGAGGATCCAGTTCTCTCAACTGGTCCTCAGTCGAGATATTCCGAGCCTCTCGCTCGATGCCAACGTTGTGACCACTTCTTCGGCCAACGTTGATGAAACCATCGAACCCATAACCTACGATATTGACCCCCCTCAGATCGATGAAGAAGCCAACCGCCAGGCGATTCTGGCTGAGTATGAAGGAAGACTCAGCTACTGCTTCCGTAAGCTGATTGGTATGTTCCCCGAGGCAACATCGATGCCCATTTTCTCTGTTCTCGGGACGGAACTTCTATACCAGTTCAGTGTCATATTCAGCTACTGGTACGTAAAGGAGGAGACCCTCAGGATTCATGGTTGGGATAGGTTAAAGGTCGAAGAGTCCAACCTGAGGGAGTACTTCGACTACCAGAGCCTGGAGGTGGCTTACAACCAAAAGGTGGCTGTGCTCCGACGACGTCTGGACAAAAGCATCCAAGAAGGGACAGACACCAGGGAGCTGTGCAACAACCCTGAAGCTGTTCACTTTCTTGATGACATGCTCGCCAAGAATGCCTCCTGCATGGACGACGTCGACGCAGCTGATGAGGCGGCCAAGAGAGAAGAAGACAAGCTCAAGGCCTACCTCGCCAGCCGATCTGCCATGGTTGTCCCGGAGTCTGCTACCCAGCCACAACCACCGCTTCTGCCCGGACCCTCCGATCAGCCAGCTTTCTCAACCGACGCCATCTGCGAGCTGATCTCGGAGAGGGTCAACTAGTTGAGGACGGAGATGCTGTCCAAGATCCAGCTGGGCAAGGAGGAAGAAGCTGACATGATGCAGCAGCTGATGGCCGACAATGCCAGCTTGAAGAATCAGTTGGAAGTCCTCTCCTCGTCTCTTCAGCAGAAGCTTGATGACCTCTCTACTTCTTCCAGCTCGGAGGTCTCAGCTCTAAGGAAGGCCGTTCAGAGCCTCAGCTCGGATTTCAACGTGTTCAAGACAGTTGCTGAATCTGACCTCGCAAAGTCCCAGCAGACTCAGGACCAGGAGTGGATGGCTCAGTTCGCCTCTTTCCGAGCTGAGTTCGTCTCCCTCCACAAAGAGGTCTCTGCGACCTTTGCAGCTGTGCAGCGAGCTGAGCAGGAGCGCCAAGACTTGGAGTTGGCGAAGAAGGTGGAAGAGAAGGACGTTGTTGATGAGCTGTTCTCCCGCGTTCAACAAGCTGAAGCCAAGTTGACCTCTTTAGATGGCACTGTTGACACCCTTTTGGATGATGCCAAAAAGGGGGAAGACAAGGAGCCAGCAGCTGTTGCTGGACGAGGGAAAGCTCTCCAGCAAGCTGAAGGAGCTCAGCAAGGAGAAGGAGTGCCAGCTGAAGCTGAAGCTGAAGGGTCGCAGCCCGAACTAGAAGTCTCCCACGACCTCGTAGCCGAGCTCACAGCCGAGCTCGATGCAGAACTTGACGGGATATCTGTTGAAGACTGCATTGAAGCTGCCAAAGCTATGGGGGAGTCAAAGGAGAAGTACTTGAATCCCTCTTGGATCAAGAAGTTCGCTGCCGATCAGGCCAAAAAGGTGGCCAAGTTCGAGAAAGAACTGGCCAAGGTGGAAAAGAGAGTCGACAGGAATAAAGCCAGCCGGAGTGTGCGAAGAATCAACAAGCACCAGATGAAGGCTGAGGCTAGGAAGTCGACGCACCAACTGCAGAAGGACGCTCCGCTCCCGTCTCGATACCCACATGTTGACAAGTAGATGAATGCGGAGTGGAACGATGACTGGGAACAGTTCAAGCATGAGTTCGTCAATGACTTCTATTACAGGAAAGTCTACTCGACTGAAGACCCAAGGCTAGCCTTCAAGGAAGCCCTGTGGGAACTCAGATCTGGAGACCCTGGAATGTTCAGTCAGTTCAAGCGAGCTATGCTGAATGCTCAACTTGATCCCAACACTGTTCCAGTTCCGAAGATGTGCAGGTACCGCCCTCCGATGATCAAAGGGACGAGCACGCCAAATAGAAATGCGATCTTGGCTGAGGCGAGGCAAGTCTGCAAGGAACACGGCGTCAACACTGGGATCGAGTCGGAAGCGAAGAAGGAGATCTTCAACCGTATCTTCAGCAAGTACGGTCAACAGTATTTCTGAGCTGTCAAAGTTTTTGAGCTGATAATGTTTTTGGATGTTGTATTTTTTGAAGCAACTGTTGTATCTTTATCTGTTTTGTGCTTAATCTTGTAACCTTCAGTTGTAACAAAAACTTCAAAGTATATAATACGATTCACCTTGATGAACAATTCCTCATTGTCCAAGCTCTGAATCACAAAGTCCTTCAATTTCATGTTATAACTGTCCTAACCCTTTGATGTTTTATCTTATAGACTGTCTAGAATTTCAGCTGAGATTTTAGGTCAGTTAGTGAGGTTTAGATCAGTAGTGGTTTCAAGTTGTAAGTGGTTTTGGCATCATCAAAAAGGGGGAAATTGTTGGGAAATTTTTTAGTATAAGTTTTGATGAATTCCAAAATCGGCTGACCCCAACCGAGTAGATGTTGCCAGAACCTATTGTTAGAATTTAGGCTCGCTGTTTGAGCAAAGTTAAGATTTTATCTTTACAGGTCTCCAGCTGAAGATGGCAACAAGGCGTCACTCAGACAGAACATCAGTTGTGAAGAAAGACAACTGAGAGTTCAGTTGTTCAGATGCAAACAAGGGGAAGTCTTCAGAACATCAGTTGAGAAGGAAACCAACTGAGCGTTCATCAGATGAGAAACAGTTGAAAGGAAGAAAACATCAGATGAAAAGGAAATCATCTGAGGGTTCAAACACAACTGAGTAAATACAAGGAAGACAACTGAGTGTTCAGTTTCAGAACCTCAGTTATAGAATCCGAACAAGGAGTTCAACTGTTTGAAGTTCAAAGTCAGCTGAGAGCTCGACAGATCGGAACATCAGCTGAAGATCCCTCAGATGAAGGCCAAGACTTTCAACCGACAAACCGAAGTTGACTGTCAAAGATTTGAATTTCAAAAGGAAGTCACATGAGGGTTTGACCGTTCAGTCATTACCCCATCTGGCCCAACACAAGGCTATCTCAGATGGAAAGCAGAAGATCACAGATGCCATATCGGGAAAGTCTGCAGAGATGAGAGACAAGCCATCGCTTTCAACCGATCAGAGATCAACTGCTCCTCCAACGGCTAGTTGATTCTCTCCGCCTATAAATAGAGGTATTCTCTCATTCGAGAAAATATAGAAGAGATAGACGACGAAAATTCAAGAGCTTTCACAAGAGAAATCAAAGCAAAAAGCAAATCTGCAAAATCATCATCTAAGAACATCAGAAGCTGAGAGTTCCTTTTTGAGAGAACATTAGTAGCTGAGCGTTCCTAGAGATCGAAACTGTTTTTGATCTTAGGTTGAGTGTTTATTCGTTCGAACCTTAGATCCAGCTCTCATTCGTGATCGAGCTGTAGTTGGAAATCCTACCCATTCTCACACCCTAAAAAGTGTGCTAGGACATTACTCTTCCTGTAATTGAGTAGTCAGGTCGTCAAGTACCCGCAAACTTGACTTAGGCTGTTTAGTGCCCGGAAACTAAACTGTAACGGTTGCTCAACCCGCGTAAGCTGAGTGGAACTGTCCAGAAGAACTTGGACTGAGGTGTGTGGACTCACATCTCCCCGTGGACGTAGGAGTTCTCTCCGAACCACGTAAATCTTGTGTGTCGTGTTTATTTGTGTTCAATCATTATTTTGCATATCTCAACTGACAAACTAACTGCATACAATCTGCATACTTTCACCTCAACAGTTTTGGTTTTGACCAACCGTGCATAAAAGCGTGAGTTTGTTTTTACGAGTTCATTTTCCACCACATTCCGCACAGCACCACTCTTCCAGCTGAGGTTGCTTACTCAGCTGTGAGATCCCAACTGAGTCCTTTTACTCAGTTGAAGTTGATTTCAAGTGTTAAGTTTTTAGAAAGTTGAAAAATCCTAACTGGTGTATTCCCCCTCCCCCATACACCAGTAACTCGTATCGGGACCATCAAAGTGGATTTTCAAAAACAAGAGAGACGCCATTGGATTCATTGTGAGGAATAAAGCAAGGTTGGTAGCTCAAGGATACTGCCAACAAGAAGGAATTGACTTTGAAGATTCCTTTGCACCAGTTGCAAGGCTGGAAGCCATCCGGATCTTTCTAGCCTATGCCGCACATCACAAGTTCAAAGTATATCAGATGGATGTGAAGTGTGCATTCCTCAATGGAGATATCAAAGAAGATGTATATGTTGAACAGCCTCCTGGTTTTGAGACTGGAGATGGAAGAGTGTACAAGCTGAAGAAAGCTATCTATGGTCTAAAGCAAGCGCCAAGGGCATGGTATGACACTCTTTGTGGATTTCTTCTGATCTCGGGGTTCAAACGAGGTTCAGTTGATAAACTCTGTTTACCATCAAAGTTGGAGAAGATATACTTGTTGTGCAAATTTATGTCGATGACATCATTTTCGGCTCCAAGTCGGAGGAGCTGTGCAAGAAATTCTCCGATCTTATGAAGGAAAAGTTCGAGATGTCAATGATGGCGAGATGAATTATTTCCTTGGATTACAAGTGAAGCAGTCACCTGAAGGGATTTTCATCAACCAGTCCAAATATACAAAGGAGCTCATCACCAAGTTCAGATTGCAGAGAAGTAAGACAACAAAGATCCCTATGAATACGAACTGGAAGATCGAACTGGGAGCTGAGGGAAAGCTCGTTGATGCCAACCAGTATAGAGGGATCATCGGTTCGCTGCTCTACCTAACTGCCAGCCAACCAGACATTTCATACGCAGTTGGAGTGTGTGCTCGATTTCAAGTCCAACCAAGAGAAGCACACATGTTGGCAGCGAAGAACATCATTAAGTATCTGAAGGGAACTGTCAATGTTGGATTGTGGTACCCAACTGATGACAATATCCAGCTGACTGGATACTCAGATGCTGACCTAGCAGGAGATCGGTTGGACAGGAAGTCTACTTCTGGACACTGTCAGTTCATGGGAAGCAAGCTGGTTTCATGGTTCTCCAAGAAACAAGCGTGTGTTGCTACTTCGACAACCGAGTCAGAGTACATGGCTGCCGGAAGCTGTTGCATGCAAGTATTGTGGCTAAAGCAGCAGCTGAGAGATTATGAAGTCTCAACTGGACAGGTTCCCATTCATTGTGATAGCTCGAGTGCCATAGCTATCTCTCTAAACCCTGTTCACCACTCTCGGACTAAGCACATCGACATTCGTCATCATTTCATCCGAGATCATATTGAGAAGAAGGATGTGTCCATGGAGAAGATCCCAACTGAGATTCAGAGAGCTGACATCTTCACCAAACCTCTTCCTGAAGCCAGGTTCAAGATGCTGTGTGACCTTCTAGGACTCTTGGATCCGAGCTAAAGAATCATCCGAACTGATGAGTCATCCGAGCAGAAGAGTCATCCGAGATGAACAGTCATCCGAGCTGATAAAGATCCATCCGAGCTGAAGAATCGGATATCAGTTTAAGGGGGATTTTCGACATCAAACGTCAGCTGAACAGACGAACTCGAGTCAGCTGATGGTATGCTGCAACTGAGGAGCACAACTTAGGTATACAGCTGATATCGACATCAGCTGATAGGTATCATTTATGACTGAAGGTGTTATGATATTAAATGAGAATGTTTGAAATAAATTCAAACATTCCTGGACATGTCAGCTAGACTAAACAAGCCATCATGTCGCATTTAATGCAAAGTCTGGCTGAACTCCTATAGCCTTACTTTATAGTGCGACTGGGCTGACACCTCAAACTATTCACCTTCTCACTCGCGCGCGTGGTATATCAGTCAAAATTACTCAACAGTCGCGAAATCACAGCCGTTGATAAATACGCGCGATTTAACCCCAGCCGTTGATTTTATCCGAGTCAAAGATTATATAATACGGCAAATCAGGAAGTGATCCTTACCTTCTCTTTTCGTGCATATCTTTACTCACTATTCATCATCTTCTCAAAACTTGTTTTGCCATTTTCAGTAAAGTTTTTCCTTCTTCTTCGCATATATATCGAGTCGAGATGGCGCCCAAATCTAAAGCCTCTAAGAAGATGGTCTCCACAGAGCCTGCTACGTTCCAGGAATCGTTCGACATGGTGATGTCGAAGATTCATTTCGAACAGATCTTGTCCAGAGCGGCTCTCTCCTCGCCTGAGCTCGCTCCAGTCGCCGCCATCCTCTCCGACCACCATCTGCTTAACTGGGCAACCCTCTCTCCGGCTCTGTTGCTCAGGAAGCAGGTCGTACATTTCTACCGGAATCTGCAACGAGTTGCTGAAGATGGGCTTGTCACGATCATCCCGTGCAAGCAACGCCACAGAACCTCCCGAACAGTAGAAGACTCTGTCGTGGAGATAAAGGTGTCCAAGGAGCTGGAGAAGCTCATTCCCAGAAACCGCGAAGCCACAGATGTGCTGGGGAACTTCTCTGACAAAGAAGCTGACACCTTCCGTCAAACAATCCTCATAGTTCCCGAGCCATTGAAGGGGAGCATGCAGAGGATGAAGCTGAAATCGGCTCACCGACTTCTCTTCGACGTTATCTCCAAGTGCGCCTTCGCATATGGTGGAGCCTTCGGTGACATAAGCCGTCCTAAGCTCAAGCAGCAGAAGGCCCTGGAAGAGCTGCACCAGGTCGACTGGTTGGGATATCTGGAAAGCCAACTGATGATGGAGAAGCAGAAAATCTCCGAGATAACAGCTTAGTCCGGAGAACTGCTGTTGAGTGTCAAGGGGACACTCAACTTTGGAACAAAGATTTCTGCCCTCATCCTCCAAGCTACTCAAGGACTGCCGCTGACATGGGAAGAAAGTGAAGACACTCCAGTCAGCAAGCTATCGCTATTCCCCTCAGCTAAGAAAGCCAGGGATGTTGTGGAGGCTATCTACACCCCCAAGGGTGCCCCCAAGCCAGCTGAGGAGTCAGCAGCTCACCGTCCTTCGAGGACCAAGCCGGCAAAGCGCCAGCTGGAGGAGGTAGCTGAGGAAGAAGAAGACGAAGAGGAGGAAGAGGAGGAACCTCTGCAGAAGAGGCCAAGGATCAGGATCATCCAGCCAGCGGCTCAACCATCCACAACAAGTCCAGTGGTGGTCAAGCCGGCTGAGGTAAAGGAGTCAACCGAATCCAGTCAATCGGTTGACACAGCTGGATTCATTCTTCAGCCGCGTTAAGAGAAAGCAGCTGAAGATGTGGAGATCCAAGTGGAGGATTCCAGCTCCTCCTCAGATGACTCTTCTTCATCTGAGGAGTCCCACGACAGTCAAACTAGAGCTGATGCCAGCCAGGTAAACCCACCTGTGTCTGAAGAAACCCTCGAGCCAGCCGACTCACTACCTAAAGAGGATCCAGTTCTCTTAACTGGTCCTCAGTCAAATAGTCCGAGCCTCTCGCTCGATGCCAACGTTGTGACCATTCCTTCGGCCAACGTTGATGAAACCATCGAACCTGTAACCTTCGATATCGAACCCCCTCCAATCGATGAAGAAGCCAACCGCCAGGCAATCCTGGCTGAATATGAAGGAAGACTCAGCTACTGCTTCCGCAAGCTGATTGGTATGTTCCCCGAGGCAGCCTCAATGCCCGTCTTTGCCGTACTCGGGACGGAACTGCTCTACCAGTTCAGCGTCATATTCAGCTACTGGTACGTCAAGGAGGAAACCCTCAGGATCCATGGTTGGGACAAGTTGAAGGTTGAAGAGTCCAACCTGAGGGAATACTTCGACTACCAAAACATGGAGGTAGCTTACAACCAGAAGGTGGCTGTGCTACGACGACGTCTGGACAAGAGCATCCAAGAAGGGACAGACACCAGGGAACTGTGCAACAATCCTAGAGCTGTTCAGTTTCTTGACGAGATGCTAGCCAAAAATACCTCCTGCATGGACGACGTCGACGCAGCTGATGAGGCGGCCAAGAGAGAAGAAGACAAGCTCAAGGCCTACCTCGCCAGCCGATCTGCCATGGATGTCTCGGAGCCTGCTGTCCAGCCACAACCACAGCTTCTGCCCTGACCCTCCGATCAACCAGCTCTCTCAACCGACGCCATCTGCGAGCTGATCTCGGAGAGGGTCAACCAGCTGAGGCAGGAAATGTTGTCCAAGATCCAGCTGAGCAAGGTGGAGGAAGCTGACAGGATGCAGCAGCTGATGGTAGAAAATGCCAGCTTGAAGAATCAGCTAGAACACCTCTCCTCTTCTCTGCAGCACAAGTTCGAAGATCTCTCCACTTCTTCCAGCTCGGAGGTCTCGGCTCTAAGGAAGGCCGTTCAGAGCCTCAGCTCGGATTTCAACGTGTTTAAGACTGTTGCTGAATCTGACCTAGCAAAGTCCCAGCAGACTCAGGACCAGGAGTGGATGTCTCAGTTCGCCTCTTTTCGAGCTGAGTTCGTCTCTCTCCACAAAGAGGTCTCTGCGACCTTTGCAGCTGTGCAGCGAGCTGAGCAGGAGCGCCAAGACTTGGAGTTGGCCAAGAAGGTAGCTGAGAAGGATGCTGTTGACGAGCAGTTTTCCCGAGTTCAACAGGCTGAAGCCAAGTTGACCTCCCTGGATGGCACTGTAGCCACCCTTTTGGATGATGCCAAAAAGGGGGAAGATAAGGAGCCAGCAGCTGGGAAAGACAAGGAGCCAGCAGCTGGGAAAGACAAGGAGCCAACAGCTGTTGCTGGACGAGGGAAAGCTGTTCTCCAGCAAGCTGAAGGGGAAGGAGTGCCAGCTGAAGGAGCTGAAGCTGAAGGATCGCAGCCCGAACTGGAAGTCTCCCACGACCTCGTAGCCGAGCTTACGGCCGAGCTCGAAGTAGAACTTGACGGAGGAATATCTGTTGAAGACTGTATCGAAGCTGCCAAAGCTATGGGGGAGCCAAAGGAGAAGTACTTGAATCCCTCCTGGATCAAGAAGTTCGCTGCCGATCAGGCCAAGAAGGTGGCCAAGTTCGAGAAGGAGCTCGCCAAGGTAGAGAAGCACGTCGATAGGAATAAAGCCAGCCGGAGTGTGCGAAGAATCAACAAGCACCAGATGAAGGCTGAGGCTAGGAAGTCGACGCGCCAACTGCAGAAGAACGCTCCGCTCCCGTCTCGGTACCCACATGTTGACAAGTGGATGAATGCTGAGTGGAACGATGACTGGGAGCAGTTCAAGCATGAATTCATCAATGACTTTTACTACAGGAAAGTCTACTCTACTGAAGACCCAAGGCAAGCCTTCAAGGAAGCCCTGTGGGAACTAAGATCTGGAGACCCTGGAATGTTTAGTCAGTTCAAGCGAGCTATGCTGAATGCTCAGCTCGATCCCAACACCGTTCCAGTTCCAAAGAAGTGCATATACCGTCCTCAGATGATCAAATGCACGAGCACGCCAAACAGAAACGCGATCATGGCTGAGGCGAGACAAGTCTGCAAGGAACATGGTGTCAACACTGGGATCGAGTCAGCTGTGAAGAAAGAGATTTTCGACCGAATCTTCAGCAAGTACGGTCAACAGTATTTTTGAGCTGTCAAAGTTTTTGAGCTGATGAAGTTTTTGGATGTTGTAGTTTTTGAAGCAACTGTTGTATCTTTATCTGTTTTGTGCTTAACCTTGTAACCTTCAGTTGTAACAAAAACTTCAAAGTATATAATACGATTCACCTTGATGAACAATTCCTCATTGTCCAAGCTCTGAATCACAAAGTCTTTCAATATCATGTTATATCTGTGCTAACCCTTTGATGTTTTATCTTATAGACTGTCTGGAATTTCAGCTAAGATTTTAGATAAGTTAGTAAGGTTTAGATCAGTAGTGGTTTCAAGTTGTAAGTGGTTTTGGCATCATCAAAAAGGGGAAAATTGTTGGGAAATTTATTAGCATGAGTTTTGATGAATTCCAAAACCGACTGACCCCAACCGAGTAGATGTTGCCAGAACCTAATGTTAGAATTTAGGCTCGCTGTTTGAGCAAAGTTGAGATTTTATCTTTACAGGTCTCCAGCTAAAGATGGCAACAAGGCATCACTCAGACAGAACATCAGTTATGATGAAGGACAACTGAGAGTTCATATGTTCAGATGGAATGAGGGGGAAGTCTTCAGAACATCAGTTGTGAAGGAAACCAACTGAGCGTTCATTAGATGAGAAACAGTAGAAAGGAAGAGAACATCAGATGAAAAGGAAAGTCATCTGAGGGTTCAAACCCATCTGAGTAAATACAAGGAAGACAACTGAGTGTTCAGTTTCAGAACCTCAGTTGTAGAACTCGAACAAGAAGATCAACTGCTTGAAGTTCAAAGTCAGCTGAGAGTTCAACAGTTCAGAACATCAGCTGAAAACCACTCAGATGAAGATCAAGACTTTCAACCGACGAACCGAGGTTGACTGTCAGAAAGGTCAAGATTTGAATTTCAAAAGGAAGTCACATGAGGGTTTGACCGATCAGTCATTACCCCATCTGGCCCAACACAAGGCTGTCTCAGATGGAAAGCAGAAGAGCACAGATGCCATATCGGGAAAGCCTGCAGAGATGAGAGACAAGCCATCGCTATCAAACGATCAGAGATCAACTGCTCCTCCAACGGCTAGTTGATTCTCTCCGCCTATAAATAGAGGCATTCTCTCATTCGAGAGATATAAAAGACAGACTGAAGCAAGAGAGAAAAGGGCAATCACAAGAGAATCAAGCGAAAGAAAAATCTGCTAAAATCTCATTCTAAGAACATCAGCAGCTGAGAGTTCAAGAGTGATAGAACATTAGTAGCTGAGGGTTCATAGAGTGAAAATCTGTCTTAGATCTTAGTTTGAGTGTTTATTCGTTCAAGCCTTAGATCCAGCTCTCATTCGTGATCGAGCTGTAGTTGGAAATCCCACCCACACTCACACTCTAAAAAGTGTGCTAGGACCTTACTCTTCCTGTAATTGAGTAGTCAGGTCGATAAGTACCCGCAAACTTATCCTTAACGGTTGCTCAGCCTGCGTAAGCTGAGTGGTTCTGTCCAGAAGAACTTGGACTGAGGTGTGAGGATTCACATCTCCCCGTGGACGTAAGAGGGTTATCTCCGAACCACGTTAAATTTTGTGTGTCTGTGTTTGTTTTTATTCAGTTGTTTTTGCATTTTTTTCTGATCAATCTAACCGGCATACAAATCTCATTTGCACATTTTCAACCGAGCTGTTTTGCGTGAGTTATTTTTAATGAGTTTAATTTTCCACCACATTCCGCACGGCCTCACTCTTCCAGCTGAGGTCGCTTACTCAGCTGTGAGATTCCAACTGAGTCCTCGTTTACTCAGTTGAAGTGATTTTTTTTCAGGTTTAAATTTTTAAATCTTAACTGGTGTATTCCCTCCCCCCCCATACACCAGTAACTCGTTTCGGGACCATCACATATCATAAGAGTATGGATTAATCAGGCATCTCAAAAAGTAACGCATCGGGATTTTCGTCAAAGGCCCGTGCCTACTAAACATTTTTCTTTTCATAAACATAGCTGATCAGCATTTTTCTGTTGTTACGTTCAACTTGCTCATTTTAACGCCGGGGAAGAGTTAACTTCTTCCGCGCACGTTCCTCACCGTGGCTGGCTACCCCTCAACAGGGTACCACACACACCGGCTACCGTGTACACTAACTCTGGAAAGCAGTCGGCTAACTCAGAGTCCGATTGATTTAGTTAGCAGTTGGCTAACTCATAATTCTGGAAAGCAGTCGGCTAACTCAGAATGGCACAAAGGAACTCACATAAAACAAATCATTTATGCACTGATAATCACTTTGAAAACACACTTATCAAAGCAGTAGATAAACATTTTCGAGCATCGCTCATTTTATTTGATATATAGAAAAGCTCACCTTAACCGTTTACAGAACAAACTTTAACCTTCTGTCTTCCGTCCTGTCTTCAACTCCGACTTCCTCCTTTTATCGCAAATATTCAAACTTTAGTCATCGGTTGAGATGATTAAATAAAAAAAGAAATCGAATTCAGTTAAGTCTTTTAGGCCTTTGCACTTTTAACTAGTCTTCTACTAAACGAAATGAGACTCGATCATATCTCGCTAAAAACTGACTTGGTTCTTTACTCGGCACTTAGAACATCATAACGGAAGTCGATAACTCTTAACGACTTAAAGGTTCTTAAAGAATTAAGTTAAAAAAATAATTCAACTTAAGAAAATGAGTTTTAGAAATTTCCTGCACAAGTCAGAAAGTCTGGAGCTTATACATAACAGAGTACTTCGAAACAAGGGATGTGCCTTATGTCAAATGAAAGCTACGGATGTCTAGTTTACTATCCAATTTACGGATCTTGATTTTGTTAAGCGAGCAGAGAGTTATGACAGTTTTCATAAAGGGTCGCAAAACAGTCCGAGATTAACCCTAAATGCTCGTAAATCTCAACGCACAAATCCCTAGGTTCGACCAATGCTATACAAACTTTATGTTCATGAAAATACTATCAATTTACAGTCATGACACACGATCATCTATCGTGAATAGTTTCTCCTTCCTTGATTAATAAAATGACGAACACTTTCACGTCTTTTCAACTAACTGATTACTAAACCAATTTCATTTCAAATTCCATTCAATCTTTTAACTTATTTTTCATAACTTATATGAAATTATCATCAACTACATTCTTGTTTATTAATCAACTACGAACCCAAATCAATCAACATATAAGGTCTCGATTCCTTATATCTTCTTTTACGTACTTACTTACTTTCTTCATTTCTTGAAGTTTTACTAATTTAATTCAAATCAAATTAGTTTATGTCATCATCCTACTTAGTAATGAACATGTTAATGCATTAACATCATTATAAACCATTACTTAACTAATCCACGTTATTTATATCGGTCTAAGAACTCGATTTTCCAAAGTTTTTCGCCCGAAAACTCAGAATTAAATTCCGTCAGAATTTACATTCACTTTTTCTTCGATACGAGTTCACCGGAGAAAGTTAGTTTTTATGATTTTCCGGACGAATTTTGGACTGTGAAGTTCCGACTTTTTTTTCGGATTTTGAAAAACGAATTAGGTTTTCCGAGTACGTAAATTATTTCCAATCTAACGGACGAATTAGATTCGTCGAATCCATAACTATCTAGGAAAGTATTTCTCGACTTTTAAATCGATGTTTAAGAGCCGGAAACGAGATAATTCGTAAAATAATTCCTCGCCAAACATGTCTTAGCGACTCACCACTCCTTTGTAGGATATTTTCTTTCACTTTATGACTAATAGCAATGAGTCATCACCTTCTCTCCTTATACCTCCAATACCGCCACCACCTTACACACACATACACTCTCATTTTCTTCATCATCTTCCATTGGAGCTTCAACTTCAAGCTTTTCTCAAGCATTCAACTCTTCCACCTACTGATCAAATCCATATCCGAGTCCATATTACGCAAGGTAAGAGCTTCGTCTCTAATATGAACCGAACAAAAGCATGTTTCCCTCTTTTTCATTTTTTTTGGAAAACTTAGGAATGAAATAGCATGTTGTCCTTTGATCGAATCATGTTCTACGATGTTTAGAATCGAGTTCTATGGATGAATTAGAGAAGGAAATCGAGAACCCCTTGTCTTAGGTTATTACCGATTTTGGGGGAAAAATTGGGGCTTTGATCGTAGCTCGATTTCTTTGTCGATTGAATGATAGATTAGTGTTTCTCATGATGTTAATTGACTCTAGGAATTGTTTTAGATTTTTCTAAAAATAAAATTCGAAACCTAAGAGACGAAGAAGGGTCGATTGAGGATAGTAAATGGTTAGTTGGAAATGACGAGGAAATGCTCGTCGTTTGTTAATCAAATGTCGTGATTATAAACCCGATTAAAGGATACTACATATAGACTGTATTAAGATGAAAATTTCGTGAAAATAAAAGTGGAATAGTATTGATCAAACCTAGGGAATCGTGCGTCGAGATTTGTTGAGCATTAGGGTTTCGCGCGACTGTTTTGCGACGTTTCACGGAAACTGTCATAACTTTTAGCTCGCTTAACGAAATCGAGATCCGTAAATTGGAGAGTAAACTAGACACCCGTACATTTCTTTTGGTATAAGATTCATCCCCTTTTTTCGTATGCTCTGTTATGTACGAACTTACTGACTTGGGCAGTGAGTATCCAAAGTCTAGTTTCCTAAGTTGAATCCTTTTCAACTTCGTTCCTTGTGATCTTTAAGTCGTTTCAAGTTATCGACTACTTCTTACTACTGACCTAAGTGTCAAGTCCGGAGCCGATTGAGTGCTAAACGAGATGTGTTCATATCTCATTTCTTTTTAACTAAAAGAGTTTAGTTTAGCGTGCAAATGCTTAAAAGTCTAAAAGACTAAAACTTAATTCGAATTTCCGTATTCATTTATCGTTTACGACCGAGTTTTAAAGTATGAATTGTCACAGCCCCAAATTCCGAGGGACGGCAGAAGCTGGGGTGCGACTGGGGTTGGATTAAAGAAGCGGGGAAGAAGGGGGACTGAAAGAAAGAAACATACATACATACAACTTATCTTCAATGAACAAGACTTTATAAACGAAAGGAAAGAGTTAATCTCGAAAGATTACTCGAGTAGGATACATCAAAAGCTTCTAAGTTATATTACTGAACTTAGAATACAGTGATTAATACACAACATCAAAAAGAGTTTAGAGTCTAGCAGCGGAATTGTGAACTATATACAAGCCTTCCTTAATTCTTATTCGACTCTAACTCAACCAACGCCGCTTCGTCGCTTCAACCTGCACATTTAGAAAATATATGCAGGGCTAAGTACAAAAGTACTCAGTGGGCATGTTGCCGAAAACATAATCATAGGTATAGATAATCAGGCATCTCATTTTATAACGCATCGGGGTTTTCATTTAAAAGAGCCCGTGCCTATTAAACATTTTCATTTCATTCATAAAGTAGCTTCAAAGCATTTTTCATAGATGTTACGTTCAAATCTTGACCAGTCGTAATTCACCGTGGCTGGCTACCCCTCAACAGG
This sequence comes from Schizonepeta tenuifolia, assembly GCA_029490685.1. Taxonomy (NCBI): domain Eukaryota; kingdom Viridiplantae; phylum Streptophyta; class Magnoliopsida; order Lamiales; family Lamiaceae; genus Schizonepeta; species Schizonepeta tenuifolia. The sequence goes on from CM055956.1 coordinate 93,195,832, forward strand.
ATACCACATACACCACAGGCTACAAAGTGCACTAACTCTGGAAAGCCCCTTTTGACTAACTCAGAGTCGATCGTTAGTTAATCCCTTTTGATTAACTCATAAGGTACAAGAAAACTCACATAAAACACAAAACAGTTCATGCTATGATTATCACTTTGAAAACACGATTATCAAAGCGATAAAGAAAAGGTTTTCGAGCATTGCTCGTTTTGTTTCATATATAGGAAAGCCCACCTTATAGATTACAGAACAAGACACGTACTTCCGTCTTTTAATCTTCCGTCCTAACCTTGGTGTCGACTTCCTCCTTCATCGTGAAAATCATACTTTAAAACTCAGTCGCAAACAATAAATGAATACGAAAAGAATCGGATTAAGTTTTAGTTCTTTAGAATTTTTAGGCATTTGCACGCTAACTAAACTCTTTTAGTTAAAAAGAAACGAGACACGAACGCATCTCGTTCGACACTCGCTCGGTTCAGTACTCGACACTTTAGGTCGGTAGAAAAAAGGTAGTCGATAACTTGAAACGACTAAAAAGATCGAAAGAGTTCAAGTTGAGAAGAATTCAACTTAAGAAACTACATTTTAAACACGCACTGCACGAGGTCAGTAAGTCTGTCCAGAACAGGAGATTGCGAAACAGGGGTCGAATCTTATACCAAACGAAAGGTACGGGTGTCTAGTTTACTCTCCAATTCGCGGATCTCAATTCCGATTAACGAGCTAGGAGATATCGCAGTTTCCGTGGAACGTCGCAAAAAACTGCCGAGTGAACCCTAATGCTTGATAAAATCGACGCACGCTGTTCTAGGTTCGATTAAAGCTTAAACACTTTTATTTTCGCACAAAAACTGACCCAAGGCAGTCACCTCGTATTATTATACGTGATAAACCCCTTTCCATTTCTCGATTATAAACACGACGATCAAAACTCGTCGTTAAAACTATACAATTACTAAACCATTTCAAGTTCAACTTCTCGTTCAAAAATCCTAACTTCTTGTTTCTACTTCTCGATTATAACTACAACTTGTCTTTTCATAACTCGAATGTAGAAGCTGTCAATTACAAAGTTGTTCATTAATCATTAATAATCATCAATATCCAATTACAAACCTTAATCGTCTTTTCTATCAATACTTATTCTCGTTTGATCGTCTCTTACGAAAAATCCTACATCTTTAGAATTCGTTCAAACTTTTACAACATTATTCATCAACTATCAAGAATCATAAATACACAATTCATATCCTCATATCATCATCTATTCTCGACTTATCGACTGTCGTTCGTCTCTTACGTAAAATTCTACATTCTCCGTTTTCATTCAAATTTTACGACAACGATTATCATCTATCAAGCATTACTAACATGCAAATCATATTATCAAAATGTTATCGAGCCTCAAGTTATCACCACATCTTCGTCTCTTACACTTTTCGTTTTAGTTTTAGAAAAATCTCAATTTAATATATATTCATCCTCATGCATCGTATAACTCATTTCCATCAACCAATCGAGCATATCATAACATTTACTAACCTAAATCGAGCCTTGTTCGTCTCTTAGGTTTTGGATTTTATTTTTAGAAAAATCTAAAACAATTCATACGATCAATTAACATCATAAGAAACACTAATCTAACATTCAATCGACAAGGAAATCGAGCATGAATCAAAAGCCCTAAATCTGAAAATTTTCGGTACTAATTAGGGGTTAGGGTTCTTGATTTTTCTTCATGATTTGATCCGTAGAACTCGATTCTAAACATCCTAGAACATGTATCGAACAAGAAAATCACATGCTATCATATCCCCAAAGTTTCGAAAAAAATAAAAGATGGGGAAGAGGAGATTTGTTCGGTTCAAACTAGAGACGATGCTCTTACCTTTCGATATATGAACTCGGATTTGGATTTGATCGGTAGACGGAAGAGTTATCGATCTTGGAAGAGCTTGGACTTGAGCTTCAATGGAGGAGATTGGAGAAGAAATGAGAGAGGAATGAGGAGATGGGGTGGCGGACAAGGAGGGTTAAGAGAGAGAGGTGATGAGTCACAATGGTGACTCATAAAGTGGTGAAAAATATCCCACAAACATAGTGAGTCGTTAAGGATTCGTTTGGCGAGGAAAATTTTATACGAAAATTCTCATTTCCGGCTCTTAGACATCGTTTTAAAAGTCGAGAAATACTTTACTAGTTAGTTACGGAATTGACGAAATCTAATTCGTCCGTTAGATTGGAAATAATTTACGTACTCGGAAAACCTAATTCGTTTTTCAAAAATCCGAGAAAAAGTCAGGATGTCACAGTCAAAAATTCGTCCGGAAAATCATAAAAATTAACTTTCTCCGGTGAACTCGTCTCGAAGAAAAAGTTAATGTAAATCCTGACGGAATTTGATTCCGAATTTTCAGGCGAAAAACTTTACGGACGCGAAAACCCTAATACAGTAGTCGTTCGTCCGATTTCTGGAAATTATTTTTGGAAACGGATTTCACCGTAAATCTTAGAATTAAATTTCATGATCTTAAGCGTGCAAAGCCATAATTATTATTAACGTTTACTTTTAAAGACTGTAGAAATAGTCTGGGCATTACATGAATATTTACGATGAAGGAAGAAGTCAGCACAAGGACAGGACGGAAGATTGAGGAACAGAAGCTCGTATAATAGTTCTGTAAATTCAAGGTGGGCTTTTATATATGAAACAAAATAAGCAATGCTCGAAAACCTTTCTTTATCGCTTTGATAATCATGTTTTCAAAGTGATAATCATGGCATGAACTATTTATTTTATGTGAGTTCTCTTGTACCTTACGAGTTAGCCAAAAGAGGTTAGCTAAACGATCGGCTTTGAGTTAGTCAAAAGGGACTTTCCAAAGTTTAGTGTACACTGTAGCCTGTGGTGTATGTAGTATCCTGTTGAGGGATAGCCAGCCACGGTGATATGTTGAGAGCTGTTCCACAAGGAGTTGCGAACTCAGTTGCAATTCAGCACTGCTTATCATCCCCAAACCGATGGTCAATCCGAGCGAACAATTCAAATCCTCGAGGATATGTTGAGAGCTGTTCTGCTAGAAAAAGGAGTTGAATGGGAGAAAATCTTACCTCTTGTCGAATTCACGTACAACAATAACTATCAGAATACGATAGGAATGGCCCCTTACGAAGCTCTTTACGGAAGAAAATGTAGATCACCGCTTTATTGGAATGAAGTGGGTGAAAGAAAAGTGATAGGGCTAGAAGCAATTGAGGAAATGATAGAATCTGTACGCCAAATTCGCGAGAAGATAAAATAAGCTCAGAGTCGACAAAAGTCGTATGCTGATAACCGAATATCCAAGTTGGAATTTGAAGTAGGAGATAAAGTATTCTTGAGAGTATCCCGTTCGAGAGGAGTGTATCGTTTTGGAGTTAAAGAAAAGCTTAAACCTCGTTTTATAGGACCATACGAAATCCTTGAGAGGATTGGATCCGTATCTTATCGTTTAGCGTTACCTCCCAGTTTCGGAAGCTCGCATAACGTTTTTCATGTATCGCAATTAAGGAAGTATGTCTTCGATCCGAAGCACGTGATATGCCAAGAAGATGTAGAGATGAAACCCGATCTAAGCTACGAGGAGAAACCCGAGAGGGTTTTAGATCATAAAGTTCAGCAGCTTCGAATGAAATCGATTCTCTTAGTAAAAGTCAAGTGGTGTCATCATGATCTCGAAGAAGCCACAAGGGAACTCAAAGAAAAGATGAGGGCAAAATATCCCGAGCTATTTTCTCAAGGTTAGTAAATTTCGGGACGAAAATTTTTTTAGAGGGTAAAGATGTAATACCCCGAACTTCTATAACATTAGAGAGCGTATTAATTAACCGAGTAAGTTTAAATGACAAGATTTGAGGAATAAATTTTTTTCTAAATAACCTTATAAGTATAAATGAGTAAAATCACTAAAATGCCCTTATGTGTTTTTACGTGAGATTATCTGTTCTATTTCTTGAAATGATGATGTGATGTATATATTGAGTTTGCTTTTATGAGGATGAGTACGAGTATAATTTTCAGAAAAACCCCGAAGATTTTTGAAATGAAGTGAATAATGTTGTTAACCGAGAAATCTCTATACGCCGATGAACTTAGAATAGATTTGAATTAAAATCTTTGAACCTAGAATTAATTCTAAGGTCATTAAGATAAGATAGAAGCTTATCTGAGATAATTTGAGAAGAGTTACGAAGATTTAATCTTTAAAGGATTAATGAGCGAATTAATAAGCCGACTAATTCTTAAGTTTTCTTCGTTATATGAAATTTAGACTTAAAAATTTAATAATCGGAATTCATAATTTATCTTTTGAGACGAGAATTAGTTTAAGATGTTTTAATGTCGGAAACGACAAAGAGAGATTAGACCCGTTTTGAGCATAAATGGAATAATACGGACCATTTTATCCGGAAAACTTTTTACGACCGGGTGATTAATACCCGTGATAAAATAACGAGACAAGTGTCACTCATCTCTCTCCCCTCTCCACCGCCATCTCTCTCTATCTCTCTCCCTAATCTCTCTCCAAGCCTACTATGTAGCTTTAATTATGATTATTCTTAACAAAATACTTAGTAAATTGTGTAAATCAAGTTTCCATGCACACATCTCATCCCATCAAATCCACCTATCTCTCAAACCAAGTTCCAACACAAAAACATCATCATTATTATTCCATTTTGTTGGATGAAAATCTTGACAAAATCAAATGAGGTGGATGAATGCATGCAAACTACCTATCTCTCTCTCACTCTTTCGATCTCTCTCTCTATATGCAAAAAGAGAAGAATTCTTTTCATTTCATCTATCTCACACACTCTAAAACTCTCCATCAAGGAAAAAGAAAAAGCCCTCTCTCTCTCAAATGCCGTAACACACACACACCATACATACTTGTGATTTCTTCCGTTAAAGCCTTGTATTCAAGCTCCAATCTCATGCAAATCAAGAGAAGATCATCATCATCATCTTAGTTCTTCCAAACCCCAAGTTGAAAGGTAATATCTCCAAGTTCTTGAGTTTGAAATTCAATAATCATCCTTATTTCTTCATAATTTCGGCTCTTAAGCCCTAAAAATGGATGATTAATTGTTGTTTTGTATTTTCTTGAGGATTCAAGATAAGTTCTTCCAAGAGGAATCCAAGCTAGAAGTTTGAACCCCAAATCCCCCATCAAATTCGATTTCAAGGAGATCAAGAGAAGAAGATCCAATTTATTTTCAAAAGTATGATAATTCATTTGATTTCTTGTATATATGTATCTATATAAGCCCCAAAAGAAAGAAAACATGCATGCATGGTATTTATTTTTTGTTTAGGCAAACCTAGGTTATCGATGTGAAGATCGAGTGAGGAAAAATCGATAGGAGAATCGAACTCTAGGATTTAATCGATGAATTAAGAGAAGAAAAAGAAATTAAAAACTCTAAAATTTGATTAATACCGAAAATTTAGAGAAAAATAGGAGAATTGGAATTTCTTGAGTTATTGTTATCTTGATGCTTGATTTACGATTTTTATCATGTTGAGAATGGAGTTATATGCTTGAAAAATTGAAAAACCGATTGCCCCAATTATAGTGAAAATGCCGTGAGTTTTAAGGAAAAAAGAGGAAATTATTTTGTTGATTTTGTTGATGATTTAAGTGATGTTTTGAGCATGAAATTATTATGAGATATGATGATTTAATCTTTGATGTTGTTAAGTTGGAGAAAATCGAATTGCATGTGAAGTTTTTAAAGAAAATAATTTATGATAATTTAGAAGATTTGATGATTTTGATGTTGTAATGTTGTTGATATGTGTTAAAGTGTTAATTTGAATCCTATATGAAAATAGGATTTTTTGTGTTAAAAGAATGAAGTTTTAAAGCTTTAAAAATGTTAAGAATTGGAAAATACATAGAAAAATATATCTAGTAAGTGTTCTTGAAATAAGACTTGAAGATTTGAGTTTTGATTAAATTAAATCAAAAAGAAATTTTATAAATTAATAAGATAAACTAGTTTTTATTGAAATAAAAATTAATTGAAGAATAAAGGAAAATGTTAATTAAGAAATTAGTCTTAATTTAATAAATAAGAGAGGAAAAGAAAGCTATTAGTTAAATAAATAAGAGTCGAGAAAATCGAGTTAAAATAAAGAGAATAAAATAATAAAGAAGTAAAGAGAAGTTTTAATCGAGTCGAGAAAAAGATGTTAGACAAGTTAAGTTTAAATACTCGTATAGTTTAACCAAGAAAATAATGGAATAAGATATCGAGTAATGATTTTGAAAGTAATTAATTAAAATTAATTAAATAAGTTGTGTTTCAAACCGTGTAGATTAAGAATAAACCGAGAAGAATTGCCGAGATAATAATTAGAGAAGTAATAGTTGAGTTAAGAATGAGAATCGAATTAGAAATAGAAATGAAATTCCTATTTCACCAAAAGTTTAATAAAAATAAAAAGAATTTTTATTAATTAAGTAAAGATTTATAATATGCTTCATAAGACAACGAATTTGGAAAAGCATTGTTTATAAGCCGAGAAAAGATGAATTATATTGTTTGAGTTTTTATAAAAAGGAATTCTTATTTGAATTAAGTTCTAAAATAAAAATTGAGTAAATGTTAAGGTGTCTTGAATTGTGATTGAATTTGAAATAATGTGTTTGATTTGTTTGGAATTATTATGCAATTGAATTAATATGTTTGAGTGAATGATATTATTTGATGACATAAAGAATTACTGAGTTTGCTTTGTATGCAAAATAATTGAGCTATTGAGTTGTTAAATCAAGAATTGATTAAGTTTTTAAAGGAAGCTCGAGTAATAGAATTTAGATAGACGCCGTTTCATAATTAAAGTGAGAAGTGCTAAGACGTTGGTTAGTAGCACTAACCAATCATCGAGTATAGTTAATGACTTAAAGACGAGATGCGAGACCTTTAGAAAAGAATAGCTTTGAGAGAAACGACTCAAGTAGAAGTCCTTCAGTCGAGACCAACGTCTAATATCCGTCTTGCGTATATCTTATTTTCTTTATCGATGTCGATATGTGAAGGATCAAGCCGGACGGAAAGATTAGCGAGGACAATAGCCCTTAAACCGCCTAGCTAGAATCGTCAGAAGTCAGGTGGGCTTTTCTGAACCAAAACTATCGATGAATGTTATTATGCTATTGAGTATTATTATCTGATTTTAAATGCGATTGACTTGCCGTTTTTATTGAGTTTGGTATGTGTTATCATCTGTTTGTTTGAGATTATTATTATCCTGTGAGAGGCAGGAAACCCACATGTGGTATGTTAAACGTTGAGGTGACTGTGAGCCTTGCTTCGGTTAGGCCGGTCACAGTGTTCGAGAAGGAGGCCTACTTCTTGGCACAGTGAGAATATTTGTGATAGATGATGCATACTGTTGATATATGTTATGTTTTGACTGCGCAGTCTATTTAAAAGAAAATGTTTTTAGCATGCACAAGTAAAATCATTTTAAGTTGCTTAAGTACTTGTGATGTTTCGGCAAGGCAAGTTCAATTGATATAGCTTTAAGAGCATATTTTTCCAAATATTTTCGGCATGTGTTCACTGAGTACGAAGTACTCAGTCCTACGTGTGTTTCTAAACGTGCAGGTTGACAGGATGATGATGGCATGGACGCTTGGTGGTGTGGTATTTTTGGTTGAGTCGAGTCGAATGTCGGACTTGCATTTGGACGTCTTCATACGTGTGAATGTTGGGATTTGAGTTAAATTTCCGCTGCAACTCTTTTAAAATGAAAGTCTGTTGGTATACTTTGATACATGTTTTTTATTCCGAGCGATGTGCTCGATGGTTTAAATGCTTGTTGAATTCTTAATCTCGTTAACTTGAAATACTTATTATATCGTTGTTGGTATGTGATTTGAAATGCTCGGTTATTGCTTCATTATGTCTTTGATGGTCTTATTCGAGTGCCATTGCTTTTCATTAATATTTTCCCGAGCATGTTCCCGTAATTGAGTTGATTGTTAGTTGGTTAGGTTGTGTTGTTGTTCGTAAGTCGCACCTCGGAAGTCGGGGCGTGACAGGTTGGTATCAGAGCAAGGCTTTGATTGCTCTGAAGTCTGATATTCTTTGATGAGTTGTCTAGATTAAATTCCTAGACTTATTTGAGTCAGTAAACCACACCAAGCTATCCTCCATCTCATCCGGCAACCAGGTATGTCTTATTTTCTAAAAAGTTTTTCAAGTTAAAGTGATGTTTGAATTATTAAAATATTGAGAATTTCTTTTGAGTTATTTTTGAGTTATGATGTTTAGAGATGAAAGCTATTAAGTTGATTGATAACTAGATTGCTTTAGAATGTCCTCCCCAATGTGTGTTCGTGTGGAAAAATCGGAAAGGGTGAAATGCGTGTGCAAATGGTTACGTGAATTGGAATTTCCCGAATCCATGAACGAAAATCCCCTTTTGGAACGCAGCAATGAGTATGTGGTGAAAATTCTAGTATGCTCGATTAATTGTTTAAGTGTGCTTATGCGTTTAAAAATTCGTATATGATGGACGATAACGACTGGATGCAGGAGTACTTGTATGTGAGAAAGATGAGTACCGAGTCAATAGCGGAATTCCTAGCGCGCTATCATACGATATGGGGAAAAGTCCAATACATGGACATTGGACCACTGGAAGGCATGACACATTTGATCCAAGCCCTACCTCAAGAATGGAAAGATTGGGCAGCATCCCTTGTTCCTCGATTTCTAGGCAACCGCTACTTCGACCGAACCTTGTACGGCGATGTGAATGCGTTTATCTTCACTATCTCAACCCGTTTCATGACCTATGGTGCTCCTCCGCCAGAGTCGTATGATGATGACTCTCCAAACTTGCTAAATGAAATTGTCCGTGCTCCTCCACCAATTCCTCAAGATGACCCTGTCTTCCTTCAAATTAATTCGCCGCCACGAACTGAGCTTGAACCTCGAGAATTCCCCCAAGATTATTCAATTGTAAGTGGTGTGCTTTCAATCCAATCTTTTGATCCCTTTGTTTTGTCTAACTTGCCAACATTGCAGCCGAGTGGATGCAATGGAAATCCGTCATCGAATGAAGATCAGTTCGTCGTTTATATGCATCGTTACCAAGAGACTCTTCCAATTCATCCTGAAGCAGAATCTTCTAGGCCAGTCCGTTCAAACAACGGCATTGAAAACGAAAATGTGCCAACTGATGCAGCAACAGTAGGAAAAGGATATATCCAAGCCTTACCTAGCAATGTCTTTCCTACCCCTTTTGCTTGTGCATCTACCTCCCTAGCAAGGCAAGAAGATGAGCACAACCCCCAATTTGGTGCTTCGGCTGACATAGCTCCTTACCTTCATCAAGAAGACAACCCCAACACCCCGCCATGGGTTAAGTCTGAGCTAGCCGCACTCAACTATACTTTGGAAGATTGCGAGGAAGCTTTGAGGGAAGTTGAACGCGAGTGTTTCGCCATTGAAGATGACAACGTCGAGGAAGATGGACATGTTGTAGACCACATGCTTGAGGAAGAGGAAGAAGAAGAAGAAGACCCTGAAGAGGAGGAAGACTCTATAGAGCACTTTGAAGTAGACTCCGATGCGGAGCAATATGATGACAATGGGCATAATGAGGATGATTCCTGTATGTAGAAGTGATTCGAGGAAGCCGTGGAAATTTGAGTATTTTATCGTGTGTGTTTCAGAGATGAACTCTTTTATTTTTCAGCAGTGTTGTAATTGTTATGGCTTGAGAACTTTAGTTAGTGGGTAGAAAAAAAGGGAAATTTTCAGTGAAATCCCTATTGTTTATAAGTCCTGCGAAGAGGCCGCCGTCGGGCGATATAAAAATGAGCCTTTAGACTATTAAAATTAATTTTGAGTTTCTTGAGTTATTAATTTGAATTGAGTATGTGAATATGAAAGTGATGATGTTTTATTCTATGATTGTGATTGATAGCTTGAGAACAATGATTGTCTTGAGAATATGTGATGAAGATGTGAATGCTTGATGGTTACTGGAAATTGAATGAGATGTATGTATATATGAGAATTTAAAATAATGAAACTATTTGAGAAGATCCTCGATTTGCTTTTTAATTATTTAAGTATCGATCGAGAATCGTATTCCTCCCAAAAAGAGAAATGTTTTCAGAATCGAGAAAGGTTCCTAGTGAACTAAAGTGTTGTAGTGGCTAAAGTTTTCTTGTTGTAATTTTTAGAATGCCGCCGAGACGTAGAAATGTCAGAAACCCTGAAGATAACCCTGAGGGACAGCGTGATCCTACTCCGCCTCCTCCGAATGAGAGACGAGTCGAAGAACTTTTTCTCCGTCAAAATCCCCCAACCTTCGATGGTAAAGGCAGCCCAGCTGATGCTGAGGACTGGATTCGTTCTCTTGAGCGAATTTTCCGTTTTCTTCGTTGCTCCGATCGTGAACGTCTTGAATGTATGATGTATCAGTTGAAAGGAACTGCCGACTACTGGTGGGAGGCGAAGCAAAGAATGTATACCCCTGAAGAGCGCGAAAACCTAACGTGGGATCAGTTTAAGGAAGCTTTGTATGAAAAGTATGTGCTGATGAGTTATCGCATGCAGAAATCAAACGAATTTGCCAATCTGAAGCAAGGAAAGAAGTCTGTGGCTGAGTATGATCGAGAATTCTGTGAATTAGCACGATTTGTGCCTGACATGGTGGACACTGATGAGAAAATGTGTGAATTGTTTCGAGCGGGACTGAGGCAAGATATCCGAGTAGTTCTTGCTAGTCAGAGTGGTCTGACTTATGCGGAAGCCTTGAACCGAGCCCTAGATATGGAGTTGGCAATGCAACCAGAGAAAGGATCGCATCCTTCAGCGAATCCTCAATTTCAAAGCCAGACAATGACGACTGTATCTACCCAACAATCCCAATTTGGCCAGCATGGAAAGAGGAAGGGAAAATGGAGTGGTGGAATCCACCCGAACAAGAAACCGTGGCAAGGGAAAAGCCAACAGCAACCCCAGAAAGGAAAAGCTCCACAGGTCAACCGAAATAACCTACCTGTAGGACCTTTAGGATTCCCTCCTTGTGCGAAATGTGGCAAAATGCATCAAGGCGTCTGCAAGAGCGGGAGTAATGTTTGCTATACTTGTGGTCAACCTGGTCATTTCTCGAACCAGTGCCCGAGTAAGCAACAAGGATTGAGAGGCGGAAGACCGAATCAGTTCCAGCCTCCGTAGATGAAAGCCATTGAGGCAACTCCTCTGCAAAAGTTTGTCCAACATCAACGTAAGCCGCCGCAGCCAAAGCAGCAACCTCTTCAGCAAGAGCCCTCACATTTCCAAAGAGCCTACGCAATTGAGCAGAAGCCCCTAGAGAAAGATAAAGGAAATTTGGCAGGTATGGGAAAGCTTAATGGCATACCTGTTATTATTTTGTTTGATACGGGAGCTTCGCATTCGTTTATATCTAGCGTTTATGTAGAGAACCAAGATCTGAAGGTAGAAGAATCAAACCAGGTGCTTAGTGTCGCAACCCCTTTAGGAAAGTCTGCATTAGTTTCGCGTATTTGCTCGAATCTAGAATTTGAAGTCGAAAATCGTAAGTTGATCGCGAAATCTCTGAATCTAATCCAGATGTGGGATGTAGATGTAATCCTAAGAATGGATTGGTTGACCGAGAACTTTGCGACGATTCGATGCGACTTAAGAAAAATATCGTTTAAACCCCCTGGAGAAGAGTCGACCGTAGTTTTCGGAGTTGAGAAGAGAATGAAGAAGAGCGTACCAATAATTTCGGCTATGAAAGCACATAGATTGATGAGGAAGAAAGATACACAAGTGTATCTAGTTTATCTAAATAAAGATGAGAATCAAGAGTTGAGTATTGATGACGTGCCGATTGTGAGAGAATTCAAGGATGTGTTTCCAGAAGTATTACCAGGCTTACCCCCTGATCGACAATTGGAGTTTACGATCGATTTAGAACCCGGATCAGCCCCGATATCCAAGGCCCCGTATAGAATGGCTCCAAAGGAACTTCAAGAGTTGAAGATTCAACTGCAAGAATTGTTGGACTTAGGTTATATTCGACCAAGTGTATCGCCATGGGGTGCTCCAATTTTGTTTGTGAAGAAGAAGGACGGTAGTTTAAGGATGTGCATAGACTACCGGGAGCTAAACAAGATTACACTTAAGAACAAGTATCCTTTGCCAAGGATAGATGATTTGTTCGATCAGTTAAGAGGAGCCGCTGTTTTCTCCAAGATTGATTAAAGATCTGGATACCATCAATTGAAGATCAAGCAAGAGGATATTCCAAAGACTGCTTTCAGAACGAGATATGGACATTACGAATTCATAGTAATGCCATTCGGGTTAACAAATTCTCCAGCAGTATTTATGGATATGATGAACAGAGTTTTTCACGAATATTTGGATAAGTTCGTGATTGTCTTTATAGACGATATTTTGGTATATTCAAGAGATGAAGCCGAGCACGAGAAGCATTTGAGGATTGTGTTGGAAAAGCTTAGAACTGAAAAGTTGTATACCAAATTCAGTAAATGTGAATTTCGGTTGAAGGAGGTGAATTTCCTAGGACATGTTGTTTCGTCCGAAGGAATTAAGGTGGATATGGAAAAGGTGAAAGCTGTGCAAGAATGGAAATCTCCGACATCAGTGCATGAAATCCGTAGTTTCCTCGGTTTAGCAGGATACTATCGGAGATTCATAGAAGGATTCTCCAAAATTGCGAAGCCAATGACGAGCCTGTTGAAGAAAGAAACAAAGTTCGAGTGGATGAAAGAATGTGAAAGAAGTTTCCAAGAGCTCAAGACGAGATTAACTACAACTCCAGTATTAGCCTTGCCCAAACCAGACAAAGATTACATCATATATATCGACGCATCTGCTCAAGGATTAGGATGTGTTCTAATGCAAGATGGAAAAGTGATTGCATATGCTTCAAGACAACTCAAACCTCATGAGGAGAAGTATCCAACTCATGACATGGAATTAGCAGCTGTCGTACATGCTTTGAAGATTTGGCGACATTATCTCTACGGAGCCAAGTGTGAAATATTTTCAGATCATAAAAGTTTGAAATACTTCTTCGAACAGAAGGAGTTAAACATGAGACAAAGAAGGTGGCTCGAGTTGGTGAAAGATTACGATTGCAAGATATCTTACCATCCCGGTAAAGCAAATGTAGTAGCTGACGCGCTAAGTCGAAGGAGAAAGAAGGAAAATTCAGAAGAAACCGAATTAGGATTCCTTCTAATTGATGAAGTCGAGTTGATCGAAGAATTTGGGAAGATGAGAATTGAAGTGATTGTACCTCCAGCGACGATAGATCAAATAATTGCTACTCTAGTAATGCCTGATTTGAGAACTCGCATCATAGAAGGTCAGAGAAGAGATGAAGAATTGGAGAAGTTAAGAATGAAGGTGAGAAGTGAAGGAATTAAATAATTTTCTGAGTCAAGCGATAATGCCTTGTTGTACCAAGGAAGAATTTGTGTGCCTAATGACGACAAGTTAAGAAATGAAATAATGAGTGAAGCTCATGAAACCCCGTATACACCCCATCCCGGCAGCATGAAGATGTACCAAGACTTAAAGAAACAGTTTTGGTGGAATGGAATGAAAATGGATGTGGCATTGTTCGTTGAGAGATGCCTAGCTTGTCAGCAAGTAAAGTCTTTGCATCAAAGACCGTATGGACCTCTGCAGCCATTACTAGTCCCAGAGTGGAAGTGGGATGGAATCACAATGGATTTTGTGACAGGATTGCCAAGATCAAGGAAAGGAAACACAGTAGTATGGGTGATAGTGGATAGGTTGACAAAGTCTGCTCATTACATACCTATTCCACACACCTATGGATCAGCCAAGTTAGCTCAGATCTACATTAAAGAAATTGTAAAGTTGCACGGAGTGCCAAGGACGATTACTTCTGATAGAGATTCGAAGTTCACAGCCCGTTTTTGGGAAAGCTTCCACAAGGAGTTGCGAACTCAGTTGCAATTCAGCACTGCTTATCATCCCCAAACCGATGGTCAATCCGAGAGAACAATTCAAATCCTCGAGGATATGTTGAGAGCTGTTCTGCTAGAAAAAGGAGTTGAATGGGAGAAAATCTTACCTCTTGTCGAATTCGCGTACAACAATAGCTATCAGAATACGATAGGAATGGCCCCTTACGAAGCTCTTTACGGAAGAAAATGTAGATCACCGTTTTATTGGAATGAAGTGGGTGAAAGAAAAGTGATAGGGCCAGAAGCAATTGAGGAAATGATAGAATCTGTACGCCAAATTCGCGAGAAGATTAAAGAAGCTTAGAGTCGACAAAAGTCGTATGCTGATAACCGAAGATCCAAGTTGGAATTTGAAGTAGGAGATAAAGTATTCTTGAGAGTATCCCCTTCGAGAGGAGTGTATCATTTTGGAGTTAAAGGAAAGCTTAAACCTCGTTTTATAGGACCGTACGAAATCCTTGAGAGGATTGGATCCGTATCTTATCGTTTAGCGTTACCTCCCAGTTTCGGAAGCTCGCATAACGTTTTTCACGTATCGCAATTAAGGAAGTACGTCTTCGATCCGAAGCACGTGATATGCCAAGAAGATGTAGAGATGAAACCCGATCTAAGCTACGAGGAGAAACCCGAGAGGGTTTTATATCATAAAGTTCAGCAGCTTAGAACGAAATCGATTCTCTTAGTAAAAGTCAAGTGGTGTCATCATGATCTCAAAGAAGCCACATGGGAACTCGAAGAAAAGATGAGGGCAAAATATCCCGAGTTATTTTCTCAAGGTTAGTAAATTTCGGGACGAAATTTTTTTTAGAGGGTGAGGATGTAATACCCCGAACTTCTATAACATTAGAGAGCGTATTAATTAACCGAGTAAGTTTAAATGACAAGATTTGAGGAATAAATTTTTTTCTAAATAACCTTATAAGTATAAATTAGTAAAATGACTGAAATGCCCTTATGTGTTTTTACGTGAGATTATCTGTTCTATTTTTTGAAATGATGATGTGATGTATATATTGAGTTTGCTTATATGAGGATGAGTATGAGTATAATTTTCAGAAAAACCCCGAAGATTTTTGAAATGAAGTGAATAGTGTTGTTAACCGAGAAATCTCTATACGCCGATGAACTTAGAATAGATTTGAATTAAAATCTTTGAACCTAGAATTAATTCTAAGGTCATTAAGATAAGATAGAAGCTTATCTGAGATAATTTGAGAAGAATTACGAAGATTTAATCTTTAAAGGATTAATGAGCGGATTAATAAGCCGACTAATTCTTAAGTTTTCTTCGTTATATGAAATTTAGACTTAAAAATTTAATAATCGGAATTCATAATTTATCTTTTGAGACGAGAATTAGGTTTGAGATGTTTTAATGTCGGAAACGAGACGAAGAGAGATTAGACCCGTTTTGAGCATAAATGGAATAATATGGACCGTTTTATCCGAAAAACTTTTTACGACCGGGTGATTAATACCCGTAATAAAATAACGAGACAAGTGTCACTCATCTCTCTCCCCTCTCCACCGCCATCTATCTCTATCTCTCTCCCTAATCTCTCTCCAAGCCTACTATGTAGCTTTAATTATGATTATTCTTAACAAAATACTTAGTAAATTGTATAAATCAAGTTTCCATGCACACATCCCATCCCATCAAATCCACCTATCTCTCAAACCAAGTTCCAACACCAAAACATCATCATTATTATTCCATTTTTTTGGATGAAAATCTTGACAAAATCAAATGAGGTGGATGAATGCATGCAAACTACCTATCTCTCTCTCACTCTTTCGATCTCTCTCTCTCTATATGCAAAAAGAGAAGAATTCTTTTCATTTCATCTATCTCACACACTCTAAAACTCTCCATCAAGAAAAAAAAAAAGAAGAAAAACTCTCTCTCTCTCTCTCTCTCTCTCTCTCTCTCTCTCTCTCTCAAATGCCGTAACACACACACACACCATACATACTTGTGATTTCTTCTATTAAAGCCTTGTATTCAAGCTCCAATCTCATGCAAATCAAGAGAAGATAATCATCATCATCTTAGTTCTTCCAAACCCCAAGTTGAAAGGTAATAATTCTCCAAGTTCTTGAGTTTGAAATCCAATAATCATCCTTATTTCTTCATAATTTCGGCTCTCAAGCCCTAAAAATGGATGATTAATTGTTGTTTTGTATTTTCTTGAGGATTCAAGATAAGTTCTTCCAAGAGGAATCCAAGCTAGAAGTTTGAACCCCAAATCCCCCATCAAATTCGATTTCAAGGAGATCAAGAGAAGAAGATCCAATTTATTTTCAAAAGTATGATAATTCATTTGATTTCTTGTATATATGTATCTCTATAAGCCCCAAAAGAAAGAAAACATGCATGCATGGTATTTATTTTATGTTTAGGCAAACCTAGGTTATCGATGTGAAGATCGAGTGAGGAAAAATCGATAGGAGAATCGAACTCTAGGATTTAATCGATGAACTAAGAGAAGAAAAAGAAATTAAAAACCCTAAAATTTGATTAATACCGAAAATTTAGAGAAAAATAGAAGAATTAGAATTTCTTGAGTTATTGTTATCTTGATGCTTGATTTACGATTTTTATCATGTTGAGAATGGAGTTATATGCTTGAAAAATTGAAAAATCGATTGCCCCAATTATAGTGAAAATGCCGTGAGTTTTAAGGAAAAAAGAGGAAATTATTTTGTTGATTTTGTTGATGATTTAAGTGATGTTTTGAGCATGAAATTATTATGAGATATGATGATTTAATCTTTGATGTTGTTAAGTTGGAGAAAATCAAATTACATGTGAAGTTTTTAAAGAAAATAATTTATGATGATTTAGAAGATTTGATGATTTTGATGTTGTAATGTTGTTGATATGTGTTAAAGTGTTAATTTGAATCCTAGATGAAAATAGGATTTTTTGTGTTAAAAGAATGAAGTTTTAAAGCTTTAAAAATATTAAAAATTGGAAAATACATAGAAAAATATATCTAGTAAGTGTTCTTGAAATAAGACTTGAAGATTTGAGTTTTGATTAAATTAAATCAAAAAGAAATTTTATAAATTAATAAGATAAACTAGTTTTTATTGAAATAAAAATTAATTGAAGAATAAAGGAAGATGTTAATTAAGAAATTAGTCTTAATTTAATAAATAAGAGAGGAAAAGAAAGTTAATAGTTAAATAAATAAGAGTCGAGAAAATCGAGTTAAAATAAAGAGAATAAAATAATAAAGAAGTAAAGAGAAGTTTTAATCTAGTCGAGAAAAAGATGTAAGACGAGTTAAGTTTAAATACTCGTATAGTTTAACCAAGAAAATAATGGAATAAGATATCGAGTAATGATTTTGAAAGTAATTAATTAAAATTAATTAAATAAGTTGTGTTTCAAACTATGTAGATTAAGAATAAACCGAGAAGAATTGCCGAGATAATAATTAGAGAAGTAATAGTTGAGTTAAGAATGAGAATCGAATTAGAAATAGAAATGAAATTCCTATTTCACCAAAAGTTTAATAAAAATAAAAAGAATTTTTATTAATTAAGTAAAGATTTATAATATGCTTCATAAGACAACGAATTTGGAAAAGCATTGTTTATAAGCCGAGAAAAGATGAATTATATTGTTTGAGTTTTTATAAAAAGGAATTCTTATTTGAATTAAGTTCTAAAATAAAAATTGAGTAAATGTTAAGGTATCTTGAATTGTGATTGAATTTGAAACAATGTGTTTGATTTGTTTGAAATTATTATACAATTGAATTAATATGTTTGAGTGAATGATATTATTTGATGACATAAAGAATTACTGAGTTTTCTTTGTATGCAAAATAATTGAGCTATTGAGTTGTTAAATCAAGAATTGATTAAGTTTTTAAAGGAAGTTCGAGTAATAGAATTTAGATAGACGTCGTTTCATAATTAAAGCGAGAAGCGCTAAGACGTTGGTTAGTAGCACTAACCAATCATCGAGTATAGTTAATAACTTAAAGACGAGAATGCGAGACCTTTAGAAAAGAATAGCTTTGAGAGAAACGACTCAAGTAGAAGTCCTTCAGTCGAGACCAATGTCTAATATCCGTCTTGCGTATATCTTATTTTCTTTATCGATGTCGATCTGTGAAGGATCAAGCCGGACAGAAAGATAAGCGAGGACAATAGCCCTTAAACCGCCTAGCTAGAATCGTCGGAAGTCAGGTGGGCTTTTCTGAACCAAAACTATCGATGAATGTTATTATGCTATTGAGTATTATTATATGATTTTAAATGCGATTGACTTGCCGTTTTTATTGAGTTTGGTAGTATGTGTTATCATCTGTTTGTTTGAGATTATTATTATCCTGTGAGAGGCAGGAAACCCACGTGTGGTATGTTAAACGTTGAGGTGACTGTAAGCCTTGCTTCGGTTGGGCCGGTCACAGTGTTCGAGAAGGAGGCCTACTTCTCGGCACAGTGAGAATATTTGTGACAGATGATGCATACTGTTGATATATGTTATGTTTTGACTGCGCAGTCTATTTAAAAGAAAATATTTTTAGCATGCACAAGTAAAATCGTTTTAAGTTGCTTAAGTACTTGTGATGTTTCGGCAAGGCAAGTTCAATTGATATAGCTTTAAGAGCATCCGTTTCCAAATATTTTGGGCATGTGTTCACTGAGTACGAAGTACTCGGCCCTGCGTGTGTTTCTAAATGTGCAGGTTGACAGGATGATGATGGCATGGACGCTTGGTGGTGTGGTGTTTATGGTTGAGTCGAGTCGGATGTCGAACTGGCATTTGCACGTCTTCATACGTGTGAATGTTGGGATTTGAGTTAAATTTCCGCTGCAACTCTTTTAAAATGAAAGTCTGTTGGTATACTTTGATACATGTTTTTTATTCCGAGCGATGTGCTCGATGGTTTAAATGCTTGTTGAATTCTTAATCTCGTTAACTTGAAATACTTATTATATCGTTGTTGATATGTGATTTGAAATGCTCGGTTATTGCTTCATTATGTCTTTGATGGTCTTATTCGAGTGCCATTGCTTTTCATTAATGTTTCCCCGAGCATGTTCCCGTAATTGAGTTGATTGTTAGTTGGTTAGGTTGTGTTGTTGTTCGTAAGTCGCACCTCGGAAGTCGGGGTGTGACAGGTTGGTATCAGAACAAGGCTTTGATTGCTCTGAAGTCTGATATTCTTTGATGAGTCGAGTCCAGATTTAATTCCTAGACTTATTTGAGTCAGTAAACCACACCAAGCTATCCTCCATCTCATCCGGCAACCAGGTATGTCTTATTTTCTAAAAAGTTTTTCAAGTTAAAGTGATGTTTGAATTATTAAGATATTGAGAATTTCTTTTGAGTTCTTTTTGAGTTATGATGTTTAGAGATGAAAGCTATTAAGTTGATTGATAACTAGATTGCTTTAGAATGTCCTCCCCAATGCGTGTTCGTGCAGGAGTACTTGTACGTGAGAAAGATGAGTACCAAGTCAATAGCGGAATTCCTAGCGCGCTATACGATATGGGGAAAAGTCCAATACATGGACATTGGACCACTCGAAGGCATGACGCATTTGATCCAAGCCTTACCTCAAGAATGGAAAGATTGGGTAGCATCCCTTGTTCCTCGATTTCTAGGCTACCGCTACTTCGACCGAACCTTGTACGGCGATGTGAATGCGTTTATCTCCACTATCTCAACCCGTTTCATGACCTATGGTGCTCCTCCGCCAGAGCCGTATGATGATGACTCTCCAAACTTGCTAAATGAAATTGTCCGTGCTCCTCTACCAATTCCTTAAGATGACCCTGTCTTCCTTCATATTAATTCGCCGCCACGAACTGAGCTTGAACCTCGAGAATTCCCCCAAGATTATTCAATTGTAAGTGGTGTGCTTTCAATCCAATCTTTTGATCCCTTTGTTTTGTCTAACTTGCCAACATTGCAGCCGAGTGGATGCAATAGAAATCCGTCATCGAATGAAGATCAGTTCGTCGCTTATATGCATCGTTACCAAGCGACTCTTCCAATTCATCCCGTAGCATAATCTTCTAGGCCAGTCCGTTCAAACAACGGCATTGAAAACGAAAATGAGCCAACTGATGCAGCAACAGTAGGAAAAGGATATATCCAAGCCTTACCTAGCAATGTCTTTCCTACCCCTTTTGCTTGTGCATCTACCTCCCTAGCAAGGCAAGAGGATGAGCACAACCACCAATTTGGTGCTTCGGCTGACATAGCTCCTTACCTTCGTCAAGAAGACAACCCCAACACCCCGCCATGGGTTAAGTCTGAGTTAGCCGCACTCAACTATACTTTGGAAGATTGCGAGAAAGCTTTGAGGGAAGTTGAACGCGAGTGTTTCGCCATTGTGAGTGGTGGACTAATTCAAAATATCTTAATTACGGGTCTAAAAATACGGTGTATAGAAATCGATTAATTATTTTCTTAGACGGTTATGTTTTCGGCGAAAACTAATTCAACCATTAGATTGGAAAAAAATTATGTAATCGGAAAGGACAATTCGTTTTCCAAAATCCGATGAAAAGTCGGGACTTCACAGTCCAAAATTTATCCGGAAAAATAAATAAAACTGATTTTTACTAACTTACTCGTGTCGCAAAATAAGTGAATATAAATTCGGACGCTTTTTCGATCTGAGTATTCTAACGAAAAATTTATCGGACGCGGAAATCCTAATACAGTAGTCGGTCGAACGACTTCTGCAATTTATTTTCAGAAACGGATTTCACCATTAGTCTTAGAATTGAAATTCCTTAACTTAGGCGTGCAAAGCCTTAATTAATTAGAAAATTATTATTTTTCGCAGGAAGAAAATATTTGGGGTATTACATCCTACCCCTCTCATTCATCTTTTTCTCGAGTTCCCACGTGGCTTCTTCTTGCCCGTGGTAATTCTGTAACACTTTTTCCAATGGTATCAACTTATTTCTTAATTCTTGTACCCTTCGATCCAAGATCGATAGAGGTCTTTTTTTCATAATTTAAGTCAGACTCAAGAACAATGTTTTGCTGACGAAACCACGTGTGTAGGATCGAACACACATACTTTCTCAAATGAGATACACTAAACATAATAAATATTCCATAGACTTGGCAACAAAGCCAATCTATACACATTGGAAACTATTTTTTTTTTCAAGATATCAACTAATCATATAAATCTTTGTCGAAGCTTATACTTGATATGAAATTAATCATATTATCCTTAGAAGGATAATCATGAGGAAAGTCTTGCCCTCATTCTCTAAATTTTAAGTCAAATTGACATACATTGCTTAAGACTTTCGTCACTTCTAGACTTCCTTGACTTTGGTTCGAAACTGACGAAAGAATTCATCTTTTATTTTACTGAGTGAATCTAGTTTGAGATTCCTTCTTTCATCTACTTCATTATGATAAAGCGATTATCTAAACTTCTTCCTATACAAGGCCTCGTAAGGCGCAATACTTAACATCGTCCGACAACTATTGTTGTAAGCAATTCGATCAATGGTAAAGTATTCTCTCAGCGTGCACTTCGATCTAATACTATCGTTCTCAACATATCTACGAGTATTTGAATCGTTCTCTCGAATTGTCCATCCGTTTGGGGGTGAAAAAGCGGTACTAAATTAAGTCTTGGTACTTAATTCCTTCTGTATAGGAATCCAAAATCTCGAAGTGAATTTGGCATCTCTATCAGATGTTATTGACTTTGGTATTCCGTGCAGACGTATAATCTCATGGACATACAACTGTGCTAACTTTTCTAATCCATAGGTAATTGGAATTGGTAGAAAATGAGCTGATTTTATGAGTCTGTCTATAACTACCCAGATGGCAGTATTTCCTTTTCTAAACTTGGGCAAACCCGTCACAAAATCCATGGCTATATCTTCCCACTTTCACATTGGAATACTTAATGGCTGCAACAACCCTTGTGGTTGTTGGTGTAAAGCTTTTACTTGTTGACAAGTCAAACATCGTTCTACTAACGAGGCAACATCTTGTTTCAATCCGTTCCACCAGAAATTCCTTCTTAAATCTTGATACATCTTCGTACTCCCTGGGTGTGCTATATATGGCGTATCGTGAGCCTCACTCATGATATTGTTTTTCATTTCGTCGTTATCAGGGATACAAAGTCTATTCTCAAATACGATCGCATTATCTGGTGCTTCGGAATAACCGTCCTGTTTATCCGTTCTTATTCTTAGTCGTAGCTTCTCGATCGTCTCGTCCTTTCTTTGAGCACTTATGATTCTCTCTTGTAAGTTCAGTGTAGCTACTAGTGCCGCTATTTGGCTAGTTATTGTCTTAGGTGTATTGAGTACTTAAAAAAAATTCATTATCTCAAATTCTCGTACAAGTGTTTCTTCCTCGATAAAGAGACACCCTAATTTGGTTGAAGTCTTCTGACTCAGTGTGTCCGCTGCTACGTTCGCTTTTCCTGGATGATAATTGATACCACAGTCATAATCCTTGACTAATTTGAGCCATCTTCTTTGCCTCATATTCAATTCCTTTTGCTCAAAAAAGTACTTCAAACTCATGTGATCCGTAAAAATCTCAACCCTTACACCATAGAGGTGATGTCTCCAAATTTTCAACGCATGCACAACGGTTGCTAGTTCTAAATCGTGGGTTGGATAATCAACTTTATAGGGTCAAAGTTGTCGTGAAGCATAAGCTATCACCTTTCCTTCATGCATCAAAACACATCCTATCCATTTTTCGATGCGTCAGTATATACTACATATTCCCTATTTGCTTCTAGAAGAGCTAAGACGGGTGCAGTGGTCAACTTTTCCTTGAGCGTCTGAAAACTTGTCTCGCACTCATCAGTCCACTTATACTTGTTTTCCTTCCAGAGCAGTTGCATTATCGGTCTAGCAATTGTAGAAAATCCCTAAATAAAACGTCTATAATAGCCAGCTAAACCTAATAAACTCGTAATCTCGTTTAGGTTTGGTTGGTGTCTTCCAGTTGCGTACTGCCTTTTCCTTGGCAGGGTCCACCTTGATGCCTTCTGCTGATACTATATGTCCAAGAAACATCATTTCTTTCAGCCAAAACTCACATTTACTGAATTTGGCATAAAGTTTCTTAGCTCTAAGCATTTCTAACACCATTTGCAAATGTTCTTCGTACTCCTTCTCATTTTTGGAGTAAATAAGAATGTCGTCGGTGAAAACTAAGAGGAATTGTCTAAGTATGGGTGGAAAATTCTATTTATGAGATCCATGAATACTGCGGGGCGTTAGTCAAACCAAATGGCATAACTAGGAATTCGTAATAGCCATATCTGGTTCGGAATGCACTTTTAGGTATATCTTCGGGTTTGATTTTCAATTAGTGATATTCGGATCTTAAGTCTATTTTTGAAAATACACCTGCGCCTTTAAGCTGATCAAAGAGGTCTTCTATCCTTGGCAAAGGATATTTATTCTTAAGGGTGATCATATTCAGCTCGTGATAGTCTATGTACATCCTCATAGGACCATCCTTTTTCCTAACGAACAAAATAGGTGCTCCCCATGGTGAAACGCTCAGTCTAATAAAACTAACATCTAACAACTCTTGTAGTTGGATCTTAAGCTCTTCTAATTCCTTCGGGCTATGCTCCATACCAAATGGCGCAGTAAATAGATAATCAATCCATCCCATGGATTATATTTACGTCGAGAACTTTCATTAACACTTTACTTTAAGTGTTCACTTACTTACTAAACCTTTTTCCACTTAAGTAAGTTCACGGAAAAGAAACAGATAATAACTCCGATACTAGTTCTATAAACTTTTTATCTTCTCAAGTTTAAACAAGAATATTCATCTAAACACGATTAGAAGAAACATTTACGAGATCAAAGCCCACTCACGGGGTCATATATACATATGCGTCGTACGAGTACTATTTTGCCTCCAACGAGGACTTATACAAAAACTAGACTATGACTAGTCTGATTTAGGCCCACTACCTGCCTAGTGACCCTTGCCCTTATTCTGCTGATCCGACCGTTGAAACTATTGTTGTTGTGGATATAGTTGAGCCTGAATAGCTCTCAAGGGTTGGGGATGACCATACTGATTTGGTCCCGCCGTTTGCAACGGTTTCGGGTAATCCCTCTTCATGTGCCCTTTTTGTCTGCAGTTAAAGCAAACGCCCGTGCCTGCCTGACAAACACCGGGATGCGTCCCATTACACTTAGGACAGATAGGGAAAATGATCTTTCCTTGGTTATTTCCTTGCCGCTGTCCTGATCGGTTATTCTGAATTGGCTGCTGAAAGCCATGCTGATTTCCACTCTGGTTTCCCTGATTATTGTAGTGCTGATAGTAGCCACTGGTGTTTCCTCCTTCCCATTTCCGTTTCCCCTGATAGTTACTATTATTGTTGTTGTTAAAATGGCCTCGATTCTGAGTCTGGTTTGGGGGTGGTGCGGTTGTCACGACTTTCCTTTCGTCAGGCACTACTGCTTCCATTTCTAGCGCTCGTCCTAGTACCTCCGTGTAGCTCAGTCCTCCGTGACTGGCTAGTGCCACTCCTAGTTCGTGTCTAAGTCCTCCACGGAACTTCTTTGCTATCTTCTCGTCGGTATCTACCTGCTCGGGTGCATACCTTGACAATTCACAAAATATTGCATCATATTCAGTCACTGTCATCTTCCCTTGCTTTAGATTGTAGAATTCTGCTTCCTTCTTTGCTCTATAGGTTTTTGGAATGTACTTGTCGTAAAATGCTTCCTTAAACTCATCCCAAGTAAACTGAGCCAGATGCTCTGTCGTAATAACTTTCTACCTAGCTTCCCACTAGAAATCAGCTGGTCCGGTGAGTTAAAACGCAACATACGAAAAGCGCTCCTCATCAGTACATCTGAGAAGTTTAAAGATCCTTTCAATGGCTCTTATTCAGAGCTCAGCATCACTCGGGTTTCCAGATCCATTAAAGACATGTGGATTTCTTTTGAGGGAAAGATCCTCAATGTCACGACGTTGGGGTGGTGGTGGTAGTGTAGGTGAAGGGGTTTCTTGACGTTGTTGCTCTTCTTCCCTCTCATGATGTCTATGACCTCTTCCAGGTCCTCTAGATCTACCAGGTCCTCTTCTTCTATTATTCACTACTCTTGGCGGCATTTTTGAAACTAAAGAAATCAAGAATTTCTCATTAACACTTCGCTTTAGACCATTCACATACTTATTTCCTTCTCAACCTTAACCTTAAGCGTCTAGCAATTTTTAAGAAATTGCACTCAAACACTTATAAAAAAAAATTCGATACTTTCCATCCTTTAACTTATTATACTTGTTGCTTTATTATCATTTCCTTGAAGAAAACCCTTAACGGCTCTTTAATTATTAAAACAAAGTAGAGTCGACTTTGTTCATGTTACTTACACGAAAGTAACATTCGTCTCTTATTCGCTTTTGATTCTCTTTATTATGTCCTTCCCGTTCCGATCGTCTCTCGAATATTTCGGAACCATCTATGTTCTCAAGAAATCGAGAAAGCCTTAGAAATAGTCTAGATTCTCATGCTAACAAATCGTCTCAATCAAAGAAATTATAACTCACATAATTTCACATAATATCACAAAGTATAACTCTTATACTTCAATCAAATTCATACTTGGCACTTTTATTCTCAACTTGCTTGCCTTCCTCATTCAAAAAAAAAAAAAATCTTCTTAAAAGAAACCATACTTCTTGAAACTCTTTCCTTTCTTTCTTTCTTCTGTTGAGTCGACGTAGCGGGAGGTTGAGTTGTCACCTACACTCTTAAGTTTAGTGACACGACTAGACTTTACTGGAAAGAAGACTTATGTATAGAGCATAAACAAATGCTCTATCTTACTACTGAAAGGAACTTGTATGCAGAGCAGAAACGATTGCTTTGATACCACTCTGTCACAGCCCCAAATCCCGAGGGACGGCAAAGTCGGGGTGCGACTAGAGGTTGGATTAAAGAGGCGGGGGAGAAAGGGAAATAAATGAATAAACACACTAACTAACAACAATAAACAAACTAATTACTATAAATTGACTTCATTTAATAAAAAGAGAGTCGATCTCGAAGGATCGCTCGACATAGATGTTTCAGAGTAAACTCGGTATTAAGTACGAGACTTAACCAAAAGATTTATACATGAAAAAGAAATAGTTTTGCAGCGGAAAACGTAGAACTTAAACACTGATCTTCTTTCCTATGTACAACTTTACTCAACCTCCGCTGCTTTCGTCACTCAACCTGCACATTTATAAACACATGCATGGCTAAGTACAAAAGCACTTAGTGGGCACATTGCCGAAATCATATCATAAGAATATGGATTAATCAGGCTTCTCAAAAAGTAACGCATCGGGGTTTTTGTCAAAGGCCCGTGCCTATTAAACATTTTTCTTTTCATAAACATAGCTGATCAGCATTTTTCTGTTGTTACGTTCAACTTGCCCATTTTAACGCCGGGAAAGAGTTAACTTCTTCCGCGCACGTTCCTCACCGTGGCTGGCTACCCCTCAATAGGATACCACACACATCGGCTACCGTGTACACTAACTCTGGAAAGCAGTCGGCTAACTCAGAGTCCGATCGATTTAGTTAGCAGTCGGCTAACTCATAATTCTGGAAAGCAGTCAGCTAACTCAGAATGGCACACTTATAATCACTTTGAAAACACACTTATCAAAACAGTAGATAAACATTTTCGAGCATCGCTCATTTTATTTGATATATAGAAAAGCCCACCTTAACCGTTTACAGAACAAACTTTAACCTTCTGTCTTCCGTCCTGTCTTCAACTCCGACTTCCTTCTTTTATCACAAATATTCATACTTTAGTCATCAGTCGAGATGATTAAAGAAAAAGAAATCGAATTCAGTTAAGTCTTTTAGGCCTTTGCACTTTTAACTAGTCTTCTACTAAACGAAACGAGACTCGATCATATCTCTCTAAAAACTGACTTGGTTCTTTACTCGGCACTTAGAACATCATAACGGAAGTCGATAACTCTTAATGACTTAAAGGTTCTTAAAGAATTAAGTTAAAAAAAGAATTCAACTTAAGAAAATGAGTTTTAGAAATTTCCTGCACAAGTCAGTAAGTCTGGAGCTTATACAGAACAGAGTACTTCGAAACAGGGCATGTGCCTTATATCAAATGAAAGATACGGATGTCTAGTTTACTGTTCAATTTACGGATCTCGATTTCGTTAAGCGAGCAGAGAGTTATGACAGTTTCGTAAAGGGTCGCAAAACAGTCCGAGATTAACCCTAAATGCTCGTAAATCTCGATGCACAAATCCCTAGGTTCGACCAATGCTATACAACCTTTATGCGCATGAAAATACTATCAATTTACAGTCATGACACACGATCATCTATCGTGAATACTTTCTCCTTCCTTGATTAATAAAATGACGAACACTTTCTCGTCTTTTCAACTAACCGATTACTAAACCAATTTCATTTCAAATTCCATTCAATCTTTTAACTTATTTTTCATAACTTATATGAAATTATCATCAACTACATTCTTGTTTATTAATCAACTACGAACCCAAATCAATCAATATATAAGGTCTCGATTCCTTATTTCTTCTTTTACGTACTTACTTACTTTCTTCGTTTCTTGAAGTTTTACTAATTTAATTCAAATCAAATTAGTGTCTATCATCATCCTACTTAGTAATGAATATCTTAATGCATTAACATCATTATAAACCATTACTTAACTAATCCACGTTATTTATATCGGTCTAAGAACTCGATTTTCCAAAGTTGTTAGTTAATTCTCAATTAATTCAACAACTACCCTAACATATCAACAATTACTAATATTCGATTAGTTTTCTCGTTCGATTTTCCTATCGATGATTACGATCGACTCTTCGTCTCTTACAAAAAGTTCGACATTCTTAGATTTTGTTCAAACTTTCCAATTATCTTCATTAACTACACAGATCAACTAATATGTAAACCATAAATCCATATCAACATCGAAACTAATTCTATTGACGATTCTTCGTCTCCAACGATTTTGTTTTTATTTTTAGAAAAATCTAAATTAAATCTATGTTGAACAACATGCTTCCTACATCATAAATATCAAATCATATCATCAATATCATAACATTTACTCATTCAAACTCATGCTTCTTCATCTCTTACATTTTCATTTTTATTTTTAGAAAATTCTAAAATAATTCATGCATCAACATACTAATACCTAGAGTGATAATCTACCAACCAATCATCTTAAATCATGAAATTAAAACATCAAACCCTAATACCCTAAATTTTCAGTATTACAAAAAAGAAAAGGGGGATGATTTTCACTTGATTCTAACCATGGAAATCTATTCCTAAGCATACATAATCAAGTCTTACATTTAGAACATCATCTTCTTCCTCTTACAAATTTTCGAAATTTTCATATTTAAGGGAATGAAATTTTGTTCGGATAGAAGTGAAGAAGAGGCTCTCACCTTTCCAAATATGAACTCGGATTTGAAATCGATCGGTAGATGAAAAAGTTATGGAACTTGAATACTTGAAGAACTTGATGAACTTTGATGAAGAACTTGATGAAGATGAAGAACAAGAGAGAGAAGAGAGAGGGGGGGGGGGGGCGGTAATGGGAGGGATGAGAGAGAGGGTGTGTGATGACTAAGGGTGTTATTTAACTTAATAAGGTGTAGGATGACTAAGGGGGGGTATGTGGCGGTTTGTGAGTGGTTGTAATACCCCGAGTTTTTATACCTTTAGAGAGCGTCTAATTAACCGAGTGAGTTAAAAGATGAGAATTTAGGAGTAAAATTTTTCTTTTCTAATCGAAGAGAATTGAATAAAACGTTTAAATTGCCTTGTGAATCTTGTGTGAATGTATCTGTTCTATTTATCTGAGATAATGATGATGTGATATGCTTATTGAGTTATTTATATGAAAATGAGTATGAGAATTAAATTTCGGAAAAATCCCGAGAAGTTTGTTTGATTGAGATAACATAACGTTAATCGCCGAGAAATATGTTTACGCCGAAGAAACTAGAATAGAATTGAACTAGAACCTTCGAACTTAGAATTTCTTTTAAGATCACTGAGATAGGGTAAGAACTTATCCGAGAATTGAGAAGAGAAATGAGGAGTTAATCTTTAAAAGGATTAATAAACGGATTAATAAGCCGATTAAATTCTTTTAAAATTTTAAAGGACTAAAATGATCGAAACCTTTAATCTTTTAAATTGAGACGTGAAATAGGGTTGAAATGCTTAGTATTGGAAGTGAGACGAGAAGAGGTTAGACCCGTTAATAGCACAAAAAGGAATTAATACGAGTCATTTTATCCGGAAAACCTTTACGACCGGGTAATTAACACCTGTAACGACACGACGACAACACGTGTCATCCACCTCTCACTCCCTCAAGCCACCTCACACTACCTACAAGCTATACCTAGATGTCATCATGCCTACACTCTAGAAATGACCAACATACTTAGTAAATTGTGAACTAAAGTGTGCATGCAATTAACATCACATCAACCTATCTAGTCATGTCTTAATACAACTTCCAACAAGTTCACTTTATTCCTTTTGTTGGATTTCACATGCATTCATCTAAGACAAGGGAGAAAGACTCCATTCACTCCATCACTCCCTCTCTCTCATTCGATCTCTCCCTCTCTCCAAGCAAGAAAAGAAAAACAACAAAATTCTCTCCAAACTCTCTACTCTCTCTCGATAATCTCTCTCTCTCATACCTCTCTTGAATATTTCTTACATGCAACCATGTATTCAAGCTCTCCATCCATGGAAATGAAGTAGAAAGTATCAATCTCCATTCATTTCATCCATATTCTCAAGAAAAGGTAAACATTTTTCAAGTTCTTGAAGTTAAATTCAACAATTATCCAACACTTTCTTCCTTTTAATTCTCAAATCCTAAAGGGAATGGATAACTAATTCCATGTTATTCTTTTTCTTTGAGGATTCAAGAAGACTTCCTTCTTCTCTTCAAGTCCAAGCTTTGAAGCTTCACATTCTATCCATTTCAATTCCAAGAGCCAAGGAGAAGGATTCCATTTAAATTAAGTATGAAATTCATTTGATTAGTTGTAAATATGTATGTCTCTAAGTCCTAAAAGAAAGAACCATGCATGCATGTTATTTAAATTATGTTTAGGCAAACTTAGGATATGCATGTGATAATCGAGTGAAAAGAATTCGTTAGGAGAATCGAATATAGGGTTTAATCGATGAATTAAGAGAAGAAAAAGAAACTAAAACCCTAAAGAATTGATAAATGCCGAAAATTATAGTAAAAATAGGAAAAATATGAATTCTTTGAGTTATTATTATTTTGATGCTTGATTTGTTATTTTTATCATATTGAGAATGAGATTTTAAGCATGAAAAATTGAGAAATAAAATGCACAAAAAGTTCATGTGTGTGCCGTGAGTTTTAGAGAAAAATGGAGAATTTATTTTGATGATTTTGTTGATGTATTGAGTGATGTTTTGATCAATGGGATGATTGTATGTTATGTTAGTATAATCATACATGTGTTTAAGTGAAGAAAATGAGATTGCATGTTGAATTTTTTGAAAGAAATTAATGGTAAAAATAGTAAAAAGATTGGATTATTTCAATGTATGTATGAATGTTAGTTTGAATATGGAATAAAGATAGAAGTTTTGATAAAAAGATTTAAATTTGAAAAGCTTTTAATTAAATAAAAGATGAAAGATGTATAAAAGATATATTAATTAAATGTCTTGTATTAAAATTTAAAGACTTGAAATTTCTACTAAAACTACAACAAAAAGATCTTTATAATGTAACTAATAAAGTGAGCTAATTCATAAAAATGTTAATCAAAAGATAAAGAAATTATTAAGTACGAAATAGCTTAAAAGTTTAAAACAAGTAAAGAAGAAATTATTAAAGAAATAAGCAAAAATAGAGAAAAACCGAGTTTAAGAAAAATAGATCAAAAAGAAATAAAAAGAAGTTTTTAATCAAGTAAAGAAAAGATGCTAGACGAGTTAAGATAGATACTCGTATAAGTTAATCAAGAAAGTAAGGATAAAATAAGATGTCGAATAATAAGTTGAAAGAAGATTAATTAAATAATTAGTTGAGTACGTTACCAAGCGAATAAAAAGATAAACTGAGATAATAATTAGAGGAACAATAGTCGAGATAAGAAATGAGGATCGAATTAAAGATGAATAAGAAAATCCTAATTTTATAAAAGTTAATAATAATTAAAGAGAATTTTTACTAATTGAATGAAGGTTATAAAATACCTTATAAGATAACGGATGTAAAACAAAGCATTGTCTATAAGTAAGGAAGATAGAATAAATAGTTTGAGCCTTCATAAAAAGAAATGCATAATCAAGTTAGAATTTAAGGTCTAAATTAAATGATTATTAATGTGTCTTGAAGTATGCTTGATTTATGTGAATTCATTATATGATTGAATAAGTGTTTAAATGCATGATGTTAGTTATGTTGTGAAAAATAATTGAATGATTGAGTTGTTAATTGTAAACCAAGAATTGATTAAAGCCTTTGAAAGAAAGCTCGAGTAATAGAATATAGACGATGACATTATTAATTAGAACAAGAAAAGTGTACGATGTTGAGTAGTAAAGTTAACCAATTCGAATAGAGTTAATAATTTAAAGACGAGAACGCGAGATCCTTTAGGAAAGTTAGAGCGAAGAGAGAGACGACTCAAATAGAAGTCCGTCAGTTAAAGTCCAACGCCTTTGTGTCCGTCTTTCATATATCTTATTTTCCTATCGATGTCGAACTGTGAAGGATCGAGCCAGACGGATCATTAAGCGAGGACAAATAGCCCTAAACCACCTAGCTAGTTCTTCGGAAGTCAGGTGGGCTTTTCTGAAACAAAACTATCGATGAAAATTAGTTATGTTACTGAGTATTATGATATGATTTCAAATGTGATTGACTTGCCGTTTTTATTGAAGTTGGTATGTGTTATCATCTATTTATATGAAGATGTTATTATCCTGTGAAAAGCAGGAACCCGCGTGTGGTATATGTTGAGGTGACTGTGAGCCTTGCTTCGGTTAGGCCGGTCACAGTGCTCGAGAAGGAGGCCTACTTCTCGGCACAGTGAGATTGTTTGTGATAGATGATACATACTGTTATATTATATGATATTTGACTGCGCAGTCTGCTTTAAAAGAAAAACGTTTTAACATGCACAAGTAAACTGTTTTTAAAACCGCTTATATACTTGTGATGTTCGGCAAGGCAAGTTCAATTATTATAGCTTTAAGAAGCATCTTTATTCAAATGTTTTGGCTTGTGTTCACTGAGTACGAAGTACTCAGCCCTGCGTGTGTTTCTAAACATGCAGGTTGACTGGATGGCGATGGCGTGGATACTTGGTGGTGTGGTTTGGTTTTGTTGGTTGAGTTTAGTTGAATTTCAAACTGGCATTTGTACGTCTTCATACGTGCAAGTGTTGGGTATTGATGCAAGTTTCCGCTGCAATCCTTTTGAACTAATGTCTGTTGATGTTAATACTTTGATTCTCATGTTTTTTATTCCGAGCGTTGTGCTCGAAGACCTTGAATACTTGTTGAATTCGTAACTCTTTAACTTGTAATTCCGAGCGATGGGCTCGTAACTTGAATTGTTGTTGAACATGATCCTTTAACTTGATATATATTCGTATGCTTTCTCTTTTTGTTGGAATTCCTTTTCCGTCAGCATGAATTACTTGTTTAAATTCCTGTTGTAGGTGAAGTTAAGATGCTCGGTAGTTATTTCATTACGCTTTTGGAAAACCAAATTCGATTGTTTTCCATCTTTGATTTCGATTTGCCTTATATTCCATCTTTGTTTTCCCCGAGCATGTTCCCTTTATTTGAGATAGTTGTTAGTTGTTTAGGTTTGTTGTTGTTCGTAAGTCACACCTCGAGAGTCGGGGCGTGACAGTGGTGGACTAATTCAAAATATCTCGATTACGGGTCTAATACGGCGTATAAAAATCGATTAATTATTTTCTTAGATGGTTACGTTTCTGGCGAAATTTAATTCGACCATTAGATTGGAAATAAATTACTTAATCGGAAAGGACAATTTGTTTTCCGAAATCCGATGAAAAGTCGGGACTTCACAGTCCAAAATTCATCCAGAAAAATAAATAAAATTGATTTTTACTAACTTACTCGTATCGCAAAATAAGTGAATGTAAAGTCGGACGCTTTTTCGATCTGAGTATTCTAACGAAAAATTTATCGGATGCGGAAATCCTAATACAGTAGTCGGTCGAACGACTTCTGGAATTTATTTTCAGAAACGGATTTCACCGTTAGTCTTAGAATTGAAATTCCTTAACTTAAGCGTGCAAAGCCTTAATTAATTAGAAAATTTTTATTTCTCGCCGGAAAAAAATATTTGGGGTATTACATCTTGTATGAGAATGTGAGAATGATACATTTTAATGCATTTTTTTTTGTTGGTAAATAAATTTTTATTTCACCAAATGAAGAAGATGAAGAATACAAGCTACAAAACCACAACTCTCCACACCTCAGACTTCGACTAGCTAATTCTATACTAGCTATGAAATAATCTCATCAAACTGTTGGCAATGATCTACTGGCACTGTTTGATCACACTCCTCTCCTCCTGTACCAAAGCCTTAAACTTTCGATTATTCCTTTCCTTCCAAAGCTGGTAAATCACCACAGCAAGAGCCAATCTATACATCTTGTGGCCGCTACGCTTCTTCCTGCATTGAGCAATTATGTATTCTCTCTTCTCTTCCCAGCTCATCGCATTCCTCGTATTCCCACTCCATGCAGAAATAGTCATCCAAACTCTCGCTGAATAACTACACTGAAAAAACAAATGAGACCTTGACTCCAACTCCATTCCACACAAGCTACAGATTGGATCCACATTGATTCAAATTCTGCTTAGGTTGTCACTAGTGGCCAACTTCCCTTGAATCACCAACCAGCTTATGAAAAAGGCTTTAGGAGGAGCTTGATTACAACAAATCATTCGTTTCCATAGCATTGTTGGGATTTGACCTCTCAAATCGTTGTATAACTTCTTGATAGAAAAACTTGACTGATTTAAGAACTCCATTCTTGAATCTACTGCTGCAAATATATCACGAGCTTCCAGCACTTTCCTCACCACCCATGCAGCTTGAGTTGGAATCTGCATGGTAGAGGGATTTTGTGCCTTTATGTAGTATCCATGGATCCACTGAATCTAGGTCTTCTCCTTTCTCTTTACTACATTCCAGAAATGTTTGCAGATAGCCACCTTATTTTATAGATACATGTTAATAACGTTGAGGCCTCCTGCACTTTTGGTTAGACAAATTCTATCTCATGCCACCAAAGATCTCTTGGACATCTGTGTTTTGCCTGTCCAATGGAAAGTTCTACAAAGGGTTTGAACACATTTAATGACTTTCTAAGGCAACAAAAAGACCTGACTCCAGTAGGTCTGCATGCCAAATAGAATAGATTTCACCATTTGAACTCTCCCTGCATAGGAGAGGAATTTTGAAGCCCAGTTGTCTATCCTCTGAGTGATTTTCTTGATCAACGGTTGACATTGTTGAATGGTAAGTTTCTTGGAAGAGAGTGGCACACCCAAATATTTAAACGGTAATTCTCCTCTTAGTAGATCACACTCTTCCATTATCTGCTGTTGAGCTTCATTTGCCACTCCCCTAAAATAGATGTTACATTTGGTGGGGTTAGCTTTAAGTCCAGAAACCTCTGAAATTTTAGCAAAAACCCGAAGTAATTCTCTGACACAACTGAGATTTCCTTTTGAGTACAGGAGAAGGTCATCAACAAAGCATATTTCCACTAAACCAAATCTTCTACACCTTGGGTGGAAACTGAGCATGTTGTTTGTCTTCAAATTTAAGAGCAGTCTATGCAGATATTCCATACAAACTATAAAGAGATATAGTGATATTGGATCACCCTGTCTCAGACCTCTCTTTGCTTGAAAGGGAGGGGTAATCTCTCCATTCACACAAATAGAATAAGAAGCAGTTTTCAGACATGACATGATCCACTCAACAAATCTATATGAAAATCGATCCAATATCTAGAAGCAGAAACTTGAGGAAAGGCCACTCCACAGAGACATAAGCCTTTTGGACATCTATTTTCACCATACATCTAGGGGAGAACACTATATTATAGTAGTAAAAACACTATATTTAGTTAAACAAAACATTAATTCTTTATATAAAATTATTTTTTTATAATTAGTTAAACAAAACATTAGTTGAAAAAACCTACAGATTTACCAAATGCAGCCAAATCCATCAAACACCATAATTTGCATGTCCAATATATTAGAGAACAAACATTCATGAAAAAAAAGAAAAAAAAATGTAATTAAAAACAATAAAGATAAGTAATGTTTCTTTTGTTCACATTTTTGTTTCGTTTTTCATTTTTCTTTTTATGAGTGATTCCCGTCTAGTTTGTACGATTCTGTTTTCCTTATATTTAAATCAGAAGCTAGAACATTGATATAAATTTGGGAAAAATATTGTTTTATGAAAACTGTGCATGAAATAACTCGTATCACCTTAATTGTTTATATAAAATTATCCCATAATGTTGAGTGAAACATAACTAAATATTTTAAACAACATTATTTTCTGCACAAAATATATGTAGTGTTGGTGTAATTATATAATTGGTTTAAACAAATATATAGCTTTATGAAAAAAAAAATTAATTACCAATATCACAACATAAGAAACGTTTCGGATATATTGTGAAACTGAAAAAAAATATTAAACTAAAATCTAAAATATACAATCAAAAAAATACCATAATAAAATGTCCATTTGCTCAACAAAAAGTAAATAATGTCCACCTAGGGGGGAGTTAATCAAGGAGATTGCAAAAATAACCGTCCATTAGTTTAGGAGATGCCATCTAATAAAATTTGAGAAAGACCCAAAGACCCTAATCAAACTATCGGTTTACTAAGTTAAGAAATTTGGTTATTTAGATCCCATCCATTGATTACACAAAATCAAAGGTCTACAAGTGGTTTCTAGTTAATTCCTAGAAGATGGTTTTTATATGATCCTCTCTCTATATATATATATATATATATTTGTAGTAATGTTTAAATTTATATATTATGATGCTTAATATGATTAATGTTTATATAAAATCAAGCTTGAATTTATGTATATTTATACTTCAAATAATCACAATCATAAATCATACAAAGATAATGTTTATATACAAAAATATGAACTTTATTAAGCATGATAATGTATTAATTTAAACATAACTATAAATTAATTTAAGCAGGTTCCTACGTTTCCACACTAAGATTGATTTATATATATATATATATGCACACCCTCACTTTATTTTAAATTGAGCTCATATTTTAATTCATTAATTTTGGAAAAGATAAATGGCTACCTAATCATTGAGAAGTGCACAAATTTAATCATTGGAATCGGGCGTGGCTACAACAATGACGAGTTTTCTTCCCAATCGAAAAGCCCTGCCGCTCATGAGTAACATCCAAGTCTTCTACTTTAGCTTGATTAGGCAAGCACAATCAAACTTGAGCATGAGATTCACGACGGTCTTCTGGATAGCAATGGTCGCAGATCCCCATGCCCGATACATATTCTTTGACCGGCTCTAAACGGGATGAATTGCAAATCAAATTCTTTAAAGTCCACAAATGAATTTAAAAATCACTCCGATATATAGTTTTTTGGTTCGTCTTAACAAGGCAGGTGTAATGCCCTGAAAATTCCTTACGATCTCAAAAATTTAAAGTTAATAAAATAAATGGCTTTGCACGCCTAAGTTTACGATTTTGAATTCTAAGACTAACGGTCAAATCCATTTCCGAAAATAAATTACAGAAGTCAGCTAGACGACTACTGTATTTAGGGTTAGCGCGTACGAAAAGTTTTTAGTTTGTGAACTCAGAACGGAAAACCGTCTGATTTTTACATTCACGAAATCGCGATACGAACTCGCCCGAGAAAGTTCGTTTTTATGATTTTCCGGACGAAACTCGGACTGTGTCGTCCCGAGTTTTTGTCGGAATTAATTTTATAAATATTATTTTCCGATTAAGCTTAATACGTTAGAATTTTTGGGCGAATCGGATCGTGACGATTTTGTGCCGAGCTACGTTTTTCATCGTTCGATTTCCGTAACGCCGTATCGCATCGGAAAAGCGCGTATTTTCCTTCCCTTTCCTCTCATGACCGACTTCACACTCTCTCACCAAGCTAGATATTTCATTTTATATAGTTTCTAACTTAATGACTCACAACCCTTAGATATTATTTTTACTTTACACCTATTAGGTTAAATATACCTTATAACACACAAATTAAATCACACATCTCCTCCCTCCCCAAAAACACACGGCAGCTCCCTTCTCTCTCTCTCCCATCTTTCTTTTTTTTTCTCCATTGTTGAAGACATCAAGATCAAGAGCAAGAGTTCCTTCACAAGTCTTCATTCCATCCAATCGAACTTCATTTCTTCCTTCTTTAAACTTCAAGGTAATCCTCTCCTCTATGTTTCTATCCATCCATCATCCATTTCTCTTTATTTTCTTCTTGGATCGAGATTTAGGAAAGATGAACTAGATGTTTTGATCTTGGATTAGTAAAATTAGATGTGTTAGATAGGATAATTAGGGATTGAAATTGAAAGAAATCAAGAGCCCTAACTTCTACATGAATACCGAAATTTTAGGATTTATGGTAGGATTTTTGGAATTCTTCAATTTATGTTATATTCATGCTTAGGAAGTATTCGATTAGGGATTAAAATAAAAAGAAATCAAAAGCCCTTTGATTAGATGAAAACCGAGCTAGGGTTTAGGGTTTGAAATTGGGGGTTTTGCATTTTAATGTGTAATTGGACTTCTTTTGATCAATTGATGTTATAATAGTATGATTAAGAGTTAAATGGTGTTGATTAATGAAGAAAATCACTCTCTTAATCTTTGTGCAAGTACCGAAAATTATTAGAAAATAAGGGGTTTGATATAGCTTGGTTTAATTGATGAAATGATGATAGAATATGGTTTCTAATAACATTAGATGATGTTATGAATTTAATTAGAATTTTCTAAAATAATTATTGAATTGGTAAGAGACGAAGATCTCGAATTAAGTTGAGATATAGTGATGATATGAAGTGATGATGTGCATGAAAATAAATCTCGTAAGATGATGTTTGATGACGTAGAAAATGAACGAAATCCGATAACTTTTAAAATTGTGTAAGAGACGAACGATTAGTTGTAATTAATAACCGAGAAGTCGAATGAGAATTCTAACTTGATATTATTGTTTATGATGGACTTGAGAAAAACTTTGTAGTTGACGTCATGAGCTTTCGAGCTATTATAATATGAGTTATAGTAATAGTCGAGAACTAGAACGAGAATTGGTTAACTTGATTTTTGGTTTAGTACATGTTAGTTGAAAGCCGACGTTTAGAACGTCGTGCTTTTGGACGAGTTTTGAGAAGGAGTTCATCACGTACGGGGGTACGTGTTGACTGCCTTGAGGGTCAAGTTTCATGAGAAATCGAATACTAGAACTTAGAACGAACCTAAGAAGTTACTGCCTTGCGCAGTGAATTTTCAGATTTCATTCTTCTAAGTTGTTTTGTTCGCGACTTAGTTTCTTTTGATCGTTTAAGCCGTAATAACTTGACGACTATTTTCCTACTGATCCCAGTGTCAAGAAAGGAGTTGTGAGTGCTAAACGAGACGAGATCTCATCTCGTATCTGTTAAAGTAAAGAAATATAGTTAAGCGTGAAGATGCATAAATCGTATAAAAAATTAAAACTTATTTTCCTAAGTTGATTTCTTTTCCAACTTAGTTCATTTGATCTTTTAAGTTGTATTAAGCTATCGACTACCCTCTCTACTGACCTAAGAGTCGAGTATGAGACCTTTCGAGTTCTAAACAGGATTTGTTCGAGTCTCGTTCCCGTTTAAGTAAAATGAATCTAGTAAGCATGCAAATGCCTAAAGAAATGAAACGACTAAAACTTTTTCGAGTTTAAATGATCGATTATCTCTTACGACCTGATTTTAAGTATTATTATTTTACGATGAAGGAGGAAGCCAGCAGTAAAGAAAGGACGGAAGATCAGAAGATCGGAAGCTAGTGCTTTTTAGTTCTGTATTACAAGGTGGGCTTTTATATATAAAATAAAACGAGCAATGCTCGGAAAATCTTTCTTTACGCTTTGATATCTGTGTTTTCAAAGTGATAATTATGGCATGAACTGTTTTATGTTTTATGTGAGTTCTCTTGTACCTATCTGAGTTAACATTCGTGTTTTCCAGATTTAGAGTTAATCTAACTAGGTTAACTAACGATCGGCTCTGAGTTAGCTGCTGAGTGCTTTCCAGAGTTAGTGCACTTTGTAACCTGTGGTGTATGTGATATCCTGTTGAGAGGTACCAGCCACGGTGAATGAGAATTGGTCAAGATTGAACATAGCATACCAGAAAATACTCGGCTGAGTAAATTGTGAAAATCAGTCAGAAAATGTTTAGTAGACACGGGCTAACTTTTAAATAAAACCCCCAATGTGCTACAAATTATGAAATGTCATATTATCTTTACCTATGATTATGTTTTCGGCATCGTGCCCACTAAGTACTTTTGTACTTAGCCCTGCATTATTTTATAAATGTGCAGGTTGAAGCGACGTAGGCGGTGGTGGTTGAAGTTGAGTTGAAGAGATAGGATGCTTTAGTTTATGACTTACTTCCGCTGCAAAACTCTAGAATCTTTTTGAGAATATGTATATTGAACAAAACACTGTAGTATAAGTCTGTAATCCTGAACTTAGATACCTTTGTGTACTTCTGTGGAGTAATCACTCGTGATTAACTCTTTCTTTATAATATTCAAGTCTTGTTCATTGATTGTATGTTGTCTTTTATGTATGTTTAATCAGTTAGCCCCCTTCTTCCCCACTTCTTTAATCCAACCCCAGTCGCACCCCGGCTTCTGCCGTCCCTCGGAATTTGGGGCTGTGACAGCAGGGTCCTGACCAATAGCCCATGCGTTAATGAAAACTGTGGTCTTAGGTGCAATTTCATATTCCATTAGATTCACGGGCTCACTCGTCATATGAAAGTGATTATGATATAGGGAGATCGTGAAATATATACGAACACAACAAAAATATGAACTCCATTGAAAAATTACATTATACCGGACTACATAGGATAAGGGTTAATCCATTGATTCAAACATAAATGCCGGAAGAACACAAAGAAAAAACAAACAATCTCACACTCTACATCTCTATATCAAATAAATAAATACTACTAATATATTACACGTCATCCTTATCTTCATCAGATTCCTTGACCACGGCTTTCAAATACTGCATTTACTGCAAATCATCATCGATTTTGTATTGTTTCACTTAAATAACACCTCAGATCTCATCTTGTAGCTTCTTCATCGCTTTCGGGTGACTCATCAACTCCGTCATTATCCACGCTAGAGTCGTCGTTAGTGTCAGTTTGAGCAGCAAATACATCCAGTAGTTTTGATCGATCACCAAAACAAACGAACGATCGTTAAAATCTTAGAAAATGCAATCATTTCATTGATCTTTAGTGACAATATGTAACACTATTAATTTGGTCAAACGATATCCTCTATTGCCTAACTGTGTTCCATCTTCTATTGCATTTGTTGAATTTACGACATGTAAGTAGGATTTATTCCACTCAATTAGGGTACATAATTATTGTATGCATATCATAAATCTTACAGATGCGAGGACGAAACACAAAATGCAGTTGAATATTTGAATTGCGATTATGTAAAGATAAAATATCATACCAAACTACCCCTTTGACAGATGTGAGGACGTCAATGGATACACCAGCAGGAGTGTCGCCCTTGTACATTCCAAGCATGTCTATAATATTGTCATTGCTTCTAGAACTTTCCTTGCTATATATTTTTCAATTAATCTTCTATCATTGCATCAAAAACTTCATCGCTTATCTTAACAACCCTATTTCGGGCAGCATCCAGACCATTCAATCGATCCATCCAAGCAAGCCAAGGAACAAATTCTCCAATGGAGAAATTGAACAATAATCCCACAGTTTCCTCCAAAATTTCTAGAAACTTCTTCTTCCCATTCTCTGCTTCACTGTATTTCTTCACAAGAGTTGCACGACTGATGATACCATTCGACAGTTCCGCAAGCAGGAACGGAGCCAGGAATTTAATCTCTAGGGGGCGAACTTTTTCAAAAACCAAGTTATGAAAACTTCATATATATTTAATATTAATGCATCAATAATAATTATTGCACATTATATACATATTTTATATATATGAACATTCAACAATGAAAAAAAAATTAAAGAGCAATCCATTATGAAAGTCTTCACTAAGCGATGCATTAAGCGGCTGCATTGATGTAGGTTTCCGATGACGGGGTGCTTCTGCGACGACGGTGGTAAGTTTTGTAGAGCTTTTCTGCTGCCATGCAAAGAAGAAAGAAACGAGCGTGATGAAGAGTGTGAACAAACCATCCATATATTTGAATTAATTTGAAGATGTTTGTGTCTTATTATGGTACATGCATTTCATGAATCGTGTGTGTTTTTCAGTGTTTATATACCCCTATATATAGGAAAGAGATGACATAAGAATGATGTTTATCCTAATATATAAGAATTAATCTTCACCATATATTCATGGGTGGTAGGTCAGATCATATCTGACCGGGTTGGACCCTGGTCAACCCGGTCAACCCGTTGAGTTTTCAGTTATTTTTTTATTTCCAATTTTTTTTGGTGAATTTCATTACGATGTGTTGTGCACCACCACGTGTAGTGAGATGCACCACCATGCATTTTAAGATGCACCAACATGCATTTTGAGATGCATCACATAGTGCATGAGATGCACCACCATGTATAAGATATACCACCATGCATTTTGAGATGCACCACACTGTGTAATGAGATGCACCACAACATGAAATGAGATGCACCACCATACATAAGGAGATACACTACAATGTGATGGATGCACCACAATGT
The DNA here is from genome assembly GCA_029490685.1 of Schizonepeta tenuifolia. Lineage (NCBI taxonomy): Eukaryota > Viridiplantae > Streptophyta > Magnoliopsida > Lamiales > Lamiaceae > Schizonepeta > Schizonepeta tenuifolia. The sequence goes on from CM055956.1 coordinate 93,238,019, forward strand.
GTAATGAGATTCACCACCACACAGTGTAATGAAATGCTGAACACTTATTTAAAAAAAAACAAAAAAAAAATTGGCAAAAAAATTCGAAGATAAAAAAAAATTAAAAGTCAATGGACCGGGTTGAGTCAACCTGGTTTGACCCGAGTTGACCACGGTCAGATCTTGACCGTCCATTTGAGATGTTATCAATAGTGGAAATTAATTCATATTTCTCACTTTAAAGAGCCTTTTCACTAGAATCACTCTACACGTATGAATGTACACACACACACACACGCACATATATATATATATATACATACATTGTCACAGCCCGACTCCTAGTGTATTGAAACGACTAGAATGCAAGGGGCAATGAGATAGAATAACTGAACTTTTACTCAAGAAACATGCTCGATGATTAAGGAATAACATCAACAGACCATTCATGCTTACAATAATGTGGGTGATTAATCAATTATTTTCCAAGAAACGAACATTTGACAAAATTGTAATAATAATTTGAACAAAGGAATTAGGTTTGGTTATTAGCAAAATGTTGCATTTGAAGTCGGCCATTTGATTTTAAATATCAAATGGTGGTTAAGAAAATACGGGGGGTCGTAATATTTCGAAGGTATTTAGAAAGGATTTAAGGACATTGCTCGAGCGCACGGGGCTCATTGTATCAAAGATCGAGCATGCAAATCAAAACTAACACAGTAATGGCGGTGCAGTGGAATATAGACAATCACATTAAGTCCCAAGGTTATATGTATGAAGATACATAACCTCAAGCTTAAACTTCAAAATAGGACTATATCAACAAACGAGCCGCCCAAGAACACCTCATCCTCCTCATCCGAGCTAACCTGCACATTTTAGAAATAACATGTAGGGCTGAGTACTTCGTACTCAATGGACACATGCCAAAAATAATTTGAAAACTTGTTTGATAGAGATATATAATTGAACTTGTCTTTTCAGCTACATCATATGTCATAGCCCCAAATCCCGAGGGACGGCAAAGCCGGGGTGCGACTAGGGGTTGGATTAAAGAGGCGGGGAAGAAAGGGGGATAAATGAATAAACACATTAACTAATAACCATAAACTAGCTAATTATCTACGAACTGACTTTATTAAAATAAAAGGGAGTCGATCTTGAAGGATCGCTAGACAGAATTGTTCTTAAAATAAGCTAAGTTTAAGGTATGAAACTTAGACCAAAAAGTTATACATCAAAATAAAATAGTTTTGCAGCGGAATAACGTAGACTGAAACATTGTTCTTCTTTCCTATGTACAACTCTACTCAACCTTCGCCGCTTCCGTCACTCAACCTGCACATTTATAAATATATGCAGGGCTAAGTATAAACATACTTAGTGGGCACATTGCCGAAAACATATCATAAGAGTATAGATTAATCAGGCATCTCAAAAAGTAACGCATTGGGGTTTTGCATCAAAGGCCCGTGCTTACTAAATATTTTCTTTTCACAATAGCTTGATCAAGCATTTTTCTGATGTTACGTTCAACTTGCCCAACTTCTGTTTCAATGCCGGGAAAGAGTATACTTCTTTCGCGCACGTTTATTCACCGTGGCTGGCTACCCCTCAATAGAGTACCACGCACACTGGCTACCGTGTACACTAACTCTGAAAAATCCTTCCGGTTAACTCAGAATCTGATTGCTTAGTTGGCAAACCAACTCAGAATGGCACAAAAGAACTCACACAAAACAAATTCTTTTATGCACTGATAATCAATTTGAAAACACACTTATCAAAGCATTAAGTAAACATTTTCGAGCAACGCTCACTTTATTTTGATAGATAGAAAAGCCCACCTTAGGCGATATACAGAACAACTAAAGCTTCCGTCTTCGGTCTTCCGTCCTTTCTTCTAATTGCAACTTCCTCCTTCTATCGCAATCAAACATGCTTTAGTAAATCGGTCGAGACGATTAAAAAAAAACAATTCGAATTCGGTTAAGTCTTTTAGGCATTTGCACTTTAACTAATCTCTTTTGTTTTAAAAGAAACGAGATTCGAACACATCTCATTTAGAACTAACTTGATTCCTTACTCAACATTTAGATCAGTTAAAGACGAAAGTCGATAACTCTTAACGACTTAAAAGTTCTTAAAGAATTAAGTTGAAAAGAATTCAACTTAAGAAAATGAGTTTTAGAAATTTTCTGCACAAGGCAGTAGGTCTGGAGCTTCTACAGAACAGAGTATTTCGAAACAGGGGATTTGCTTGTACCAAAAGAAAGCTACGGATGTCTAGTTTACTTTCCAATTTACAGATCTCGATTTCGTTAAATGAGCTAAGAGTTATGGCCGTTTCCGTGAAGGGTCGCAAAACTGCCGAGAAACCCTAATCGTTTTTAAAACTCAACGCACGATTCCTTAGGTTCGATCAATGCTATACAACCTTTATTTGCATGAAATTTCTATAATATAACAGTCAACACACACAATAATTTAACATGAACACCTTCATGTTTCTCGATTAGCAAAACGATGAGCACTTTCTCGTCTTTTCAACTAACCAATTACTTAACAAATTTCATTTCAAATTCAAATCATATCTAACTTCTAATTTATATTTCATAACTTATATAACATCATCATCAACTACACTCATGCATATTTTTACTATATTCACTTTATGCATATATATTCATAGATCAAAAGTTCATACTTGAAAATAGCCTACTACGGGTCCGTTTTCATAACTTTTGATTCCGACGTGTGATTTTATCGATTCAAGTTTCTATCATGCTTCAAATAATTCTAATTTCACTTATCAATCATCAAACACAACTTATATCATGTAGAAATCATAATTTATTTAATACAGTCTTAATTCCATCTACTTACATACAAATATTCTTATACTTGTTTAATAAATTCCATTCTTAATCTTATCATGCATAATTAACCTAATTATGATTTTAGAAACTTATATCATGATCATCTAACATGTGAAACACAAAAATCATAGACTTAAAGTTCATATATGCATCGATTTTTCATAGTCGTTAATTAATTCTCAATTAATTCTACAACCAACCTAGCATATCAACAATCACTAATATTCGATTAGTTTTCTTGTTCGATTTTCCTATCGATGATTACGCTCGACTCTTCGTCTCTTACGAAAAGTTCGACGTTCTTAGATTTCATTCAAACTTTACAATTATCATCATTAACTACATACATTAACTAATATGCAAACCATAAGTCCATATCAACATCAAAACTAATTCTATCGACGATTCTTCGTCGCCAACGATTTCATTTTTTATTTTTAGAAAAATCTAAATTAAATATATGTTGAACTACATGCTTCCTACATCATATATATCAAATCATTTCATCAAAAACATAAGATTTACCTAATCAAAATCATGCTTCTTCATCTCTTACAATTTTGTTTTTATTTTTAGAAAATTCTTAAACAATTCATACACCAACATACTAATACATAGAAACATATTCCACAAATCATACCTTTAAATTCAAGCTAAATCTTCACCAATTATTTCATGTATGTTTAGAAAATTCCCCTTTTTCTTCCTATATGATTTATTCTTGATTTCACCCATAGAAATTCATTCCTAAGCATTAATAACCATAAAATAAACTTAAAAGCATGATCCCTACTTCTCTTACTATTTTCGAAAATTTCAAGAAATGAAGGAAAAGAATTTTGTTTGGATAGAAATGAAGAGGAAGCTCTCACCTTGCTAACTATGAACTCTGATTTAAAATCGATCGGAAGATGAATAAGTTATGGAGCTTGGATGCTTGAAGAACTTGATAAAGAACACTTCAATGGTGAAGAACAAGAGAGAGAAGAGAGAGTTTGGGGAGGGAGGGCGGTTATGAGAGGGAGAAGAAGAGAGAAGATGTGAGGTGTTAAGTTAATAAAGTAGAAAAATATCAATAATGGATGACTAAGGGGGGTATGTGGCGGTTGGGAGGGATTTTTATTTCAAAAATATTACCTTTTACGGGTCTAATACTGCGTATTGAAATCGATTAATTAATTTCTTAGACGGTTACATTTCCGGCGAAAACTAATTTGATCAATAGATTGGAAATAATTTACTTAGTCGGAAAGCATGATTCGATTTCCGAAATCCAAAGAAAAGTTGAGACATGACAGTCCAAATTTCGCCCGAAAAAATAAATAAAACTGACTTTTACCAGAAGACTCGTATCGCAAAATAAGTGAATGTAAAGTCAGACGGTTTTTCGATCTGAGTTCTCGAACGAAAATTCTATCGGATGCGAAAACCCTAATACAGTAGTCGGTTGAACGACTTCTGGAATTTATTTTCAGAAAGGGATTTCACCGTTAGTCTTAAAACTGAAATTCCTTAACTTAGGTGTGCAAAGCCTTAATTAATTAACAACTTTTTATTTTAGCGACGGAAGAAATATCCGGGATATTACATCACAAGTGTTGGATATATAATTATTTAAAAGAAATTACGACTTGTGGCAGCTTAAAAATATTTTCATTTATTTTCTGAAATCGGCTGCAGCCATTTATACGGATATGAATCCATCTACGCGTTTTGTCTTCTTGTGGTGTCGAGAAGTAGGCCTCATCCTCGAGCACCATGACCGGCCCAATTAAAGCAGAGCTCACAGTCTTTACATAACCGGCCCAACCGAAACAAGGCTCACAGTTACTTAACGACCGGCTAAGCTATAACAAGACTCACGGTCACCTAAGGTAATTCATGCATTGTCCCGTCTTGTGCATGACTTCATCCCGTGCGTCCACATGACTCGTTTACATAGTATCAAGTAGATGATTGCAAACCAAAAACATTTAAAAACTCAGGCAAATTAATCAATTTATTAAAAAGCAGACACAATAAATAATAAACGCATTTCATCATTTAGTTTTAGTTCAGAAAGTCCACCTGAAAGTGGCGTAATTAAATCTATCTCTTTTATTTCGTTGTTTCTATCTCTCGTCTTCACTCGTACCTTTCAAAATAATGTTTATAAGAACGAGTTCTAATTTTCGAAGAAACAACGTATACTTAGCCTATTTACTGGACTTCTACTTGACTCAGGTTTCTAATTCTTGGTTTGACTTTTCGAACGCCCGGTTCTTAATTTCTACCCAAGTACTACACCAACAGACTTCTCGGCATATATATTCATCACTAATAAATATAATCGAGCATTCAAACCTTATTCAAATATTAAGAATTTATTATTCTTTTAACTTCGAATTCGCAATTTTCTTAATTCTAACAGTTTAAAAAAATTACGAGATTTATTCTCAATCACGCAAATCATACTTTAGTCATAACTACATCATTTCACAGTCATATCAAATATTCACAGATAATTATCTCAGATACTATATATATGATATTGTTCGTCTTTAAATTAAAATTATATTTCTCGGTTTTCATCAAACTTATCTTCATGTTTCTTAGGAAAATTCAAGAAATTCAAATTTAAATTCCGTTTTGAATTTCGACTTCTCGTATAAAAATTCTCAAGCTACTTTTGGCACGTTTCTCGAGAAAATACTTTAACTTGTTTATAAATTCTTATAATTCTCATATTTCACTTAAATTAATTTCTATTGAACGAATTTTCATTCAACTTCGATTTTAAATTTTAGAATAGAGATAATTCTTTATTTTTTTTTTCATTGTCGGCATTCACCCATATTCATTCTTAAGGGTTCGTTTTTGCTCGATTCAAGTTTTGTTATACTTCTTCTATTTATTTTAACTCTTAGACTTCTTTTATTTATTCTTTTATACTTAAATTTTTATAAGTCAACTTTTAATTATAATTTAGTTGACTTTTTCATAACTTCTTCATATGTTATCCAATTTTAATGATTCAAGTGGCTATTATACTTGTTTTTATCTCAATTTCATATTAGTAACATCAATTACATCTTTTATTCATCAAATTCTCACTAATTTCTCTTTAAATTTTCTGCATTAAACCGAATTACTTATTCTTACTCTTTTTCAACAATTTCAAGTTCTATTATGCTCAAATTTACTCTAATTGATCTATATAAACTCAAAATCAAAAGTTCCCAATTCCATTTCTTATTAATTTTGAATTTTTAGTAAATATATTATTTCTTGTTCAATTTCACTAATTCAAAGTTCTAATATACTTATAGAAATTCTAATTGTTCATTTTTTCCATTAACTTCACCTTCTAACTTCATATACCAAAAGTCATACTTCAGTTTATCTTATTAAGCTCAAGAACACTATAATTCTTCTTTTTCCTTCTTTCTTGGTTCGAACAAAATGGGGTTTTTTCCCCTTGGTGATCAAAATCTTGATTTTAATACATATTTCTACTCCAATTAATTTGAATCTCATTATTCCTTATTTAATTTATTAATTTATGCATAGAAATTTCAAAAGCACAATTTCTTATTCTTGATTGTCACAGCCCCAAATCCCTAGGGACGGCAGAAGCCGGGGTGCGACTGGGATTGGATTAAAGAGGCGGGGAAGAAAGGGGATGACTGAATAAACATACATAGAAGACAACACAATTTCAATGAACAAGACTTTATAACAAAAGAAGGAGTCGATCTCGAAGGATCACTCGGACAAGATCTCGAAAAATTCTAAGTTATAAACAGAACTCAAGCTACAGTGATTTAAATATATACAACAAAAGTCTTAGAGTTTAGCAGCGGAAAAGTGAGATATGAATACATGTCTTTCCTATCTCTATTCAACCCTAACTCAACCGTCCACCGCTGCCGTCGCTTCAACCTGCACATTTAGAAAACATACGCAGGGCTAAGTACAAAAGTACTTAGTGGGCACATTGCCAAAAACATAATCATAGGTATAGATAAACAGGCATCTCATTTTATAGCGCATCGGGGTTTTCATTTAAGAGAGCCCGTGCCTATTAAACATTTGCATTTCATTCATAAAGTAGCTTGCAAGCATTTCTCATAGATGTTACGTTCAAATCTTGACCAGTCATAATTCACCGTGGCTGGCTACCCCTCAACAGGATACCACATACACCACAGGCTACAAGTGCACTAACTTTGGAAAGCCCCTTTTTGACTAACTCAAAGCCGATCGTTAGTTAACCCCTTTTGATTAACTCATAAGGTACAAGAGAACTCACATAAAACACAAAACATTTCATGCCATGATTTATCATTTCGAAAACACTATTATCAAAGCTCATAAAGAATTACTTTCGAGTTGTGGAAAAACCCACATTTTGTTTGATATAGATAAAAGCCCACCTTATAAGTTACAGAACTATTAAACGAGTTTTCTGTCGTCGATCCTCCGTCTTATCCCGAGTGCTGACTTCCTCCTTCATCATAAATAATCATAACTTCGATAAGTCATCGATTCGATGAAAGAAAACGGAAATCGAAAACGAAATCGAAATCGAATTAGTTCTCATATGTTCTTTAAGCTTGTAGGCCTTTGCACGCTAATCTATATTCTTTTAATTAAATGGGAACGAGAATCGAACATTTCTCATTTAGAACTCGTACTTGACTCTAAGGTCAGTAAATTATGATAGTCGATACTTGGAACGACTTAAAAGATCGAATGAAATTAAGTTGAGAAGAAATCAACTTAAGAAATTAAGTTTTGAAACTTCACTGCACAAGGCAGAGATTCTGAGGACTTCCCAGAACAGAGTACTCTGAAACAGTGGAGGTGCTCTGTACCGAAAGAAAGCTAAGGAAGTCTAGTTTACTCTCCAATTTACGGATCTCAAATCCGATAAACGAGCTAAGAGATATGGCAGTTTCCGGAAAGGGTCGCAAAACTGCCGAAATTAACCCTAAGGTTTGATAAAAAATCGACGTGTGACTTCCTAGGTTCGTTTTATGTTCTCAAACCTAAATTCCCACGAAAATTATACAATAGGGCAGTCAACACGTATTTCCATACGTGATGAACTCCATTTTATTTTCCCGTTTATAAATACGACGATCAAAACCACATGGTTCAATCTAACCAATTACTAAACCAAATCAAGTTCCTAATTCAAATCCTAATTTCTCGGTTTCAATTATAACCTATCATTTCATAACTCGGATTAACACGTTGTCAACTACGAACTTGTTCACTTAACGATAAGATTCATTAATATCCAGTTATTTTCTTGGTTCGACTTTTCTATCGATACTTAGGCTCGTTGCTTCGTTTCTTACCAAAATTTCAACGTTATTAGAATCCGATTAAACTCTACAACATTATTCAACATCTATCAAGACTCATTAGTATGTGATCCATATCCTTAACTCATTAACCAAACTCAGTTTATTTCCAATTCTTCGTCTCTTAAGTTTTACGTAATATTTTTAGAATAATTTCAATTAATTCATATAATCATCTAATATCCTAAGGGACCTTAATTTATCATTAAACTATCAATTGAGTCAAGCTACACCAAACCCCTAAATTTCTCCCTAAAATCGGTCATGACATTAAAATTAAGAGAGGTGTTTTCTTCATCGATTCAAACCATTATCTCACTCCTATAATATTCATTGATTAATCCTACAACATCTTTAATTAAAAACCAAGACTCAAACCCTAAGCCCTAAATCGGTCTCCACAAAAAAGTTAGGGCGATTGATTTCTCTTTGGTTCTATCATCAATTAAACTATTCCTAAGCTCAATTATACATTCAATTAACGAATTAAAACATCCTATAACAATCCCCTAATTTTCGGTTTTCACTTAGGTTTAGGGGTTTTGATTTTTTTCTCATTCCAACCATAGAATATCAATTATTATCATCTAATTATATTAATTAATGCCCAAAACATCTGCTACATCAACTAGTAAAATCGGTCCTCAAGGAAAATTAAAAGAACAAGAATTCCAATTGGATAGATGAAAGACTATGATGAATACCTTAAACTTTGATGAAAGAAGATTGGAAATTGATGGATGGATGATGAACTTGTTGAAGATTTTCCTTGTAGAACTTGAAGATGCTTCAATGGTGTTTGGAGAAAAAGAAAATGAGAGGGTATAGTATGTGTGTGTGTGTTCGGTCATGGGGGAGAAAGAAACGAGATGGATGACAAGGTTAATGGAATAGTAACTACATTAGGTGGCCATTAATTTATTATTAGAAGGTACAAGATAACAAATGAGTCATAAAGTTAAAGTGATAAAAAGAAAATATCCTAATGTATGTGTGATGAAGAAGTCGGCCATGAGGAGAAATAATTCTCCAAATACCGCGTTTTCCGGCTCGCTACGACATTACGAAAATCGACGAATAAAAATACGAACTCGGTACGTTATCGTCAAATTCCGATTTGACCAATAAATCCGATATATTTATCTTACTCGGAAAATAATATTTAAAACTTAAAATCCGACAAATCTCGGAACCTCACAGTCCGAATTTCGTCCGGAAAAATAATAAAAACGAACTTCCTCGGGCGAATTCGTATCGCAATTTCGTGAATGTAAAAATAAGACGGTTTCCCGATCTGAGTTCTCGAACTAAAAAGTTATCGTACGCGATAATCCTAATACAATAGTCATTTAACTGACTTCCGTAATTTATTTTTGGAAATGGATTTCACCGTTAGTCTTAGAATTTAATTTTATGAACTTAAGCGTGCAAAGCCATAATTATTATTAACTTTGAATTTTTAACGCAGTAGAAATTTTCCGGGGTATTACATTGATATAGTTCGAAATTTTTGAATCTTATGCATAGGAAATTATTTCTTCAATTCCTCTTAAACTTATACTTAATTTACCTCTAATTTCATTTTTATAACATCAATTCTTCCATATAATTATAGAAATTAAAATTTCTAATTTTCTAAACTTATTACCTCCAAAAATTATAAATATGATCATATGAATTCATTTCTTTCTTTTTTTGGTACTTTTATCCATAGTTATCCTTGAATTTCATTTCTAAGTCATCAATCCATCAAATAAATCATAAGAACAATAATATTATTTTTTTATATATAATTTTCGATTTTATCAAGATATAGCCCAAATAAATTCATACTCCCAATTAAATTATAGAATCATGCTTATTTATACTTGAATTAATATTGTCCATCATCAAATTAAACATAAAGCTTATATATCACAAACCCACTTTTACTATCATCTTCTCCAAAATTCCTTTTCATGAATTAGTGATTATTTCTTCATTCTTTTCATTCAATCATGCTTATATATCATCATATATCTCATACCAAGCATCAAATTCAAGAAATAAATCAAAACATAATAGAAATCATTTTTAAGGCATAACCTTCGATTTTCACATGATCATCAAGCATATATTTTTATTTTCTTCATTCAATCATTCTAATAGTCTCTAATATTTTCCTAGAACTCGTCTAAATCATCAAAATCAAGAAATCAAGCAAGGCATGAAAAATCCTAATTTTTATCCCTAAAAATCGAAATTTTCTCCTTAAAAAGATCATGGATTTTGCTTCTTGTTTTCAAGTATGGAGGACATGAAAGATCAAGGAATTAATCCCAAGAATATAAGGATCAAATCTTTTCATATAACTATGGCTTGGATCGATCAAGAAGAAAGGAAAAAGGAATAAAAGTTCTTGATCCGTACATGGAAATTCAAGGGAATAGAGATGATATCTTGTATCCAAGCAACCTTTCGATCCTTCTTTGAGCTTGAATCAAAGAAAATATAGAGGTTATGAAAAGATGATGATGATGATCGGTTGCTATGGTTGAAGAAAAGAAGAGAATTATTATTCTTACTTGAAATTTTTTGAAGGAATAGAATAGATATCTTGATTCCTTGTGTTTCATAGCTCCTTCCTTGTGCTTGGTTGAATTAAAAATGGAAGCTTAAAGCTATGGAAGGGCTGTTGCCATGGAGGAAAAAGCTCTCCAGCTTATGCAGAAGAAGGAAGAAGAGAGATGACCAAAAGAGAGAATGGTAGAGAGAGAGAGGTGTGTAGCGTGAGAGAGAGTTTAAGTGAGGGAGAGAGACCACACTTGCTTGAGATGAGAGTAGGATTTAGTAGGGAATGGAGGAGAGTGATGTCGGTCATGAGGGGAGAAAACCTAATTTTATCAGATAAAAATCCCCGGAAGAAAAGATTTTGTTGGTACGATATATCCCTCTTTAAAATATTAAATTCTCACAACTTAAACCTCTCCTTTCGGCACTTTCTAGACCTCAGATTTCACTCTAACTTGCATCATTAGTCTTGAAAAATTTTAGATTCGGAAACACCCAAGTTTCAGGGGCAAATTGCTAATAACGAAGAAAATGTAAAACGTTACTATTCACTCAAGTAGCTTATTCGAAAATAAATTCAAACTTAATTGACTCAAACGACTTCAGAAAATTCTCAAACTTGTACCATTGGTCTCAAAATAAATTTTAAATTCCAACGACACTAATCAGACTAAATTCGGAGTCCGTCGACGAAGGGTTGACTTTTCGGTCAAAGTTACTATTCATCAAAAAGTCAATCGTCTCGGAATTCTTCGAAATTCAAACTCATGCTAAATCTCACATTCTTAAACTCATATCAGTCTTCACATCTTCGTTTCGAATTGCCGAATCGAGAAAAATTATGATTTTTCCCTTCAGGGGCATTTTGATAATTTTGCAAGAAAATTTTTTATCACATAGAATCACACATAATCACATAGAATTACACATAATCTAGGTGTCCTTAAGTTCATTTGTTTTATTGAGTCGAGTTTTTGTGTCAAGTAAGTCAAGTATTATCGAATTTGCTAATGTTTGTGAATATACTCTGCTCGTATGAGTCTTGTGATCAACTTGGTGATTCAATATGCTTTCGAATGGTGAGATACAATTTAAAGTTTGAGTAGTTATAGATGATACTTGGGATGATGAAAGAGAGCAGTAGTTGAGTTTCCTTACCCACACTTATCTATGAGTCTTGAGCCTTCAAATAGTTTAGCACTCTCTACTTTATTTCTTTCTGAGAGATTTTTTTTTTGTTCACAAGGTTGCGATATCACGTGTGTCATGTGTAATAAATGATAGAAGGCACTAGGATGAACCATTTTTGGCCTGCTTTTCGTTGCCTAACCCGTACATTAATCCCTAGTGAGCCATTTTGAAGCCTTAACCATGTTCTTTCATTTAAGTCACTAAATATTTAGCCAAGGCCTATTTTAACTTTCTTTTGGCCCTATTGTGCATATTTCAAATTGAAAATTCATCCATGTGTGATCTCTTTTTAAAAAAAAGCATTGCTTATACGAGGTTAGTTTGCCCAGATGAATGATGAGCTGAAGTTTATATCCTGAACAAATTTTTGAGATTTAGTTTTGTTTGACCAAACGGATGCAGTTTCTGTCACTTGTATTTTGTGATGATTATTGTTGGATTGTATGATGAAGTTGTGAAGTGTAAGCTTGTTCAAAATTAAAATTAAAGGTGCTGAAAAAAAAAGGAAAAAAAGGAAAAAGAAAGAAAAAGGAAAAAAAAAATAACGTGAAAAAAAGTGAAAAAAAGGTTTGCACCTAATTTAAGTTGAGAATTTGTAGATTTGTTGTGGGTAGTTTTATTAGCTAAGGATAAGTTAGTTGATTTTCTCATGATGTCTGCCTATTGCTTATGGATGATGATTTGATTTGGACATGCACGATATTCGGTTCTTATTTTCTAAAGCCTAGGAATCCTACTAGATCCTACCAACGTTTTGAATGGTCCCTAGCCCCATTACGCCAAATGAATAAAGACCTTCTTGAGTTACTTGTTGGCCACTATATATTGCGACTGAGTGAACCTTGTCTTTGTGTGGCTTTCCTGAATACTATAATGAGTGAATGAGTGATATCTGTGAGCTATGCTTGATTATTGCCCGATTTTGACTAAGTTGATGATAATGATGCATTTTTGAGATTTCATTTCGTTATTTGAAAGTTGAGAATTGCTTTGTGAATTGCTAGATTTTTACTTAGTAGGGAAAAGTTTACGGATATAGACGGTTTGTGTCACAACCCCAAATCCCGAGGGACGGCAGAAGCCGGGGTGCGACTGGGTTTGGATTAAGGAAGCGGGAAAGAAAGGGGATGAATGAATAGACATACATACATAACAACTTATCTTCTATGAACAAGACTTTATTGACGAAAGGAAAGAGTTAATCTCGAGAGATTACTCGACATAGTACTTCAAAAGCTTCTAAGTTATATTACAGAACTTAGACTACAGTGATTATTATACATAACATCCAAAGAGTTTAGAGTCTAGCAGCGGATTTGTGAACTATATACAAAAGTCTTCCTTAACTCTATTCACTCTAACTCAACCGTCGCCGCTTCCATCGCTTCAACCTGCACATTTAGAAAATATATGCAGGGCTAAGTACCATAGTATTTAGTGGGCACGTTGCCGAAAACATAATCATAAGTATAGATAATTAGGCATTTCATTTCCGTAGCACATCGGGGTTTTTCAACAAATTCCCGTGTCTACTAAATATTTTCTTTCTCATTTTCATAAGATAGCTGATCAACATTTTTCATAGATGTTACGTTCAAATCTTGACCAGTCATAATTCACCGTGGCTGGCTACCTCTCAACAGGATACCACATACACCACAGGCTACAAGTGCACTAACTTTGGATAGCTAGTCTCAAAGTTCGATTGTTTAGTTAACACCTAATGGTTAACTCATAAGGTACAAGAGAACTCACATAAAAAAAATAGTTCATGCCATAATTATCACTTTGAAAACACGGATATCAAAGCGATAAAGAAAGGTTTTCGAGCATTGCTCATTTTGTTTCATATATATAAAAGCCCACCTTGATAGAATACAGAACTAAGATACGTGCTTCTGTCTTCTGATCTTCCGTCCTATCCTTGGTGTCGACTTCCTCCTTCATCGTGAAAATCATACTTTAAAGCTTGGTCGCAAACGATAAACGAATACGAAAAGTCGAGTTAAGTTTTAGTCCTTTAAACTTTTTAGGTATTTGCACGCTAAACTAAACTCTTTTAGTTAAAAAGAAACGAGATACGAACGCATCTCTTTTGACACTCACTTGGTTCTGTACTTGACACTTAGGTCACTAGAAAGAAGGTAGTCGATAACTTGAAACGACTTAAAAGATCGAAAGAGTTCAAGTTGAGAAGAAATTTAACTTAAGAATCTAGCTTTGAACATTCACTGCACGAGGTCAGTAAGTCCACCCAGAATAGGGGATTTCGAAACAGGGAACAAATCTTATACCAAAAGAAAGGTACGGGTGTCTAGTTTACTCTCCAACTTGCGGATCTCAATTCCGATAAACGAGCTAAAAGATATGGCAGTTTCCGTGAAGGGTCGCCAAAACTGCCGAGTGAAACCCTAAGCTCGATAAAATTGACGCACGGTTTTCTAGGTTCGTTTTATGCTATCGAACCTAAATTCCTACGAAATTTATAAATCAAGGCAGTCAACACGTACTATAATACGTGAAGAACCCCCTTTCATTTCTCGTTTATAAACATGACGATTAAAACCTCGTCTTTCAAACTAAACAATTACTAAACCAAATTCAAGTTCTCGCTCAATTCCTAACTTCTCGATTTCGATTATAGCCTATCATGCTATAGCTCGCATGAGCATGTCGCCAACTACAAATTTGTTCCTTTATCAACAATAATCATTAATAGTCAATTATTCTCTTGGTTCGATTTTTCTATTATTACTTATATTCATTCATTTGTCTTTTACGAGAAATCCAACATCATTAGAATTCAATCAAATTCTACAATCTTATTCATCATCTATCAAGAATCACAATTACATAAATCATAACCTCAAACTATTATCTAATCTCGACTTATCGTCCATCGTTCGTCTCTTAACGAAATTTCTACGTTCTTCGTTTTCGTTCAAATTTTACGACAACGATTATCATCTAACGAGCATTACTAACATGCAAATCATATTATCAAAACATTAACGAGCTCTAACTTATCGTCACGTCTTCGTCTCTTACATTTTTCGTTTTATTTTTAGAAAAATCTCAATTAAATATATAATCATCCTCATGCATCGTATATCTCATCTCCATTAAACAATCGAGCATATCATAACATTTACTATCCTAAATCGACCCTTCTTCGTCTCTTAGATTTCAAATTTTATTTTTAGAAAAATCTAAAACAATTCCTATATTCAATTAATATCATGAGGAACACTAATCTATCATTCAACCGACAAAGAATTGAGCTACGATCAAAGCCCCAATTTTTCAAAAAAAAAAAACAAAGAGGTGTGATTTTCTTCATGATTCAATCCATAGAACTCGATTCTAAACATCCTAGAACATGTATCGAACAAGAAATCACATGCTATTTCATCCCTTAAAATTTCGAAAAAATTAAAAATGGGGAAACAAGTTTTGTTCGGTTCACATGATAGACGAAGCTCTTACCTTTCGTAATATGGATTCGGGAATGAAAATGATCGGTAGGTGGAAGACTTAAGCTCTTGAGGAAAGCTTGGAGTGGAGCTTCAATGGAGGAGAAATGAAGAAAAATGAGAGTGTGTATGGAGGAGATGGGTGGCGGTATTGAGAGGTATAAGGGGAGGGATGATGACTCACTATAGTGAGTCATAAAGTTTAAGAAATATCCTACAAGGTATAGTGACTCGTTAGGACATGTTTGGCGAGGAATTATTTGACGATAATAACTCGTTTCCGGCTCTTAAACATCGAATTAAAAGTCGAGAAATACTTTCTTAGTTGGTTACAAATTCGACGAAATCTAATTCGTCCGTTAGATTGGAAATAATTTACGTACTCGGAAAACCTAATTCTTTTTTCAAAATCCGAGAAAAAGTCGGGACGTCACAGTCCAAAATTCGTCCGGAAAATCATAAAAACTAACTTTCTCCGGTGAACTTGTATCGAAAAAAAGTGAATGTAAATTCTGACGGAATTTAATTCTGAGCTTTCAGACAAAAAATCTATCGGACGCGAAAAACCCTAATACAGTAGTCGTTCGTCCGATTTCTGGAAATTATTTTCGGAAACAGATTTCACCGCAAATCTTAGAATTTAATTTCATGATCTTAGGCGTGCAAAGCCATAATTATTATTAACTTTTATTTTTAAAGACTGTAGAAATAGTCGGGGTATTACATCATATCCCCCTTACGAAAAATTTCGTCCCGAAATTTGCATATCTTCCTTAAACCGTTCAGAGTACTTCTTCCCAACTCTTCTCAAGTTCTCACGTGGCTTCTTCTTACTCGTGATAATCTTATAACACTTTTACTAACTGTATCGACTTGCTTCTTAACTTTCACGTTTTTCGATCCAAAATCGATTGCGGTCTTTCTTCATAACTTAAGTCAGTTCCAAGAACAACGTCTTGCTGACAAAATCCACGTGTGCAGAATCGGACACACACATTTTCTCAAAATGAGATACGCATATAATAAACATTCCATAAACTTGGCAACATCGCCATAACTATCCGTATTGGAAGCTATCTTGTTCAAGATATCCACTAATCATCTAAATCTTTTGTCTAAGCTGATGTTTGACACGAATCTAACGATTCTCTCTAATGGAGATATCTTAAAAAACTTTATCTTCTTTTTCGAACTTTTGCTCTGATTGTCGCATATACGTAAGACTTTCGTCTTCCTTAAACTCCTTTCATTCTGACACAAATCTATCGAATGATCTCGATCATTTCACTGACCGTAGCCGGTCCTAAGTTCTTTCTTTCACTTACCTTATGACAATAAGACAGTTATCTGAAACTTCTTTTTCTACCAGGCCTTGTAAGGCACAATACTTATCGTAGCTTAATAACTATCGTTATAACAATTTTATCAACGTCAAAAATATGAAACATTTGAGACCACTTATTTGGCCAACATTGATGAAACATTTGAACTTTTACCATATGATCTATCCCCCTCCCCAATAGACGATGAAGCTGACCGTCAGGCAATCGCGTTGGAGCACGAAGGCAAGGTGGCCTACTGCTTCCAAAAGCTGATTGGGATGTTCCCAGAAGCTCGCGACATGCCAATCTTCGCAACTCTTGGAACCGAGCTGTTGTACCAGTTCAACAGAAAAAAGTTTGGACGTCACAGTCCAAAATTCGTCCGGAAAATCATAAAAACTAACTTTATCCGGTGAACTCGTATCGAAGAAAAAGTGAATGTAAATTCTGACTGTAATACCCCAGATATTTTCTTCCGTCGAGAAATAAAAATTTTCTAATTTATTAAGGCTTTGCACGCCTAAGTTAAGGATTTTTCAATTCTAAGACTGACGGTGAAATCCGTTTCTGAAAATAAATTCCAGAAGTCGGTTAAATGACTACTGTATTAGGGTTTTCGCGTCCGTTAAGTTTTTCGCCTGAAAACTCGAAATCGAATTCCGTCAGAATTTACATTCACTTTTTCTTCGAGACGAGTTCACCAGAGAAAGTTAATTCTTATGATTTTCCGGACGAAATTTGGATTGTGACGTCCCGACTTTTTTCTCGGATTTTGAAAAACAAATTAGGTTTTCCGAGTACGTAAATTATTTCCAATCTAACGGACGAATTAGATTTCGTCAATTCTGTTTTCTCGACTTTTTAAACGACGTTTAAGAGCCGGAAACGAGTTATTTCGTTAATTTTTCCCTTGTCAAACGCTCCTTAACGAGTCACTATGTTTTGGTTAGATATTTCCTTAGCTTTATGACTCACCATAGATGAGTCATCATCTTCTCTTCATCACTCTAATGCCACCACCCCATCTCCCACTCCCTCTCTCATTTTCTTCTTCATTTCTCCTCCATTGAAGCACATTCCAAGCTCTCTCCAAGAACAAAGCTCTTCCATCTACCGATCAAATCCAAATCCGAGTTCATAAGACGAAAGGTAAGAGCTTCACCTTCCTTTTGAACCGAACAAACCTTGTATTCCCCATCTTTTATTTTTTTTTCGAAAATTAGGGGATTGGATTAGCATGTGATTTCTTGTTCGATACATGTTCTAGGACGATTAGAATCGAGTTCTATGGATCAAATCATGAAGAAAAATCAAGAACCCTAACCCCTAATTAGTACCAAAAATTTTCAAATTTGGGGCTTTTGATTCATGCTCGATTTCTTTGTCGATTGAATGTTAGATTAGTGTTCCGTATGATGTTAATTATCTCTATGAATTATTTTAGATTTTTCTAAAAATAAAATCCAAAACCTAAGAGACGAAGAAGGCTCGATTTAGGTTAGTAAATGTTATGAAATGCTCGATTGTTTGATGGAAATGAGATATACGATGCACGAGGAGGAATATATATTAATGTTGGGAAATTTATTAAAAGTTTTGATTGATTCTAAAACCAACTAACCCCAACCGAGTAGATGCTGCCAGATCCTAATGTTAGTAGTTAGGCTCGCTGCTTGAGCATTGTTAAGATTTTATCTTTACAGGACTCCAGCTGAAGACGGCAACAAGGCTTCACTCGGATAGAACATCAGTTGTGAGGAAGAAAACTGAGCGTTCATCAGATGAGCATTCAAGTGGCAACATGCAAAAATCGACTAAGTATTCAAAGGAAGAAGATACAAGAGAACATCAGTTGTAAGAAAGACAACTGAGCGTTCGAAGCCAACTGATCAGAATCAAATACAAGAAGGACAACTGAGCGTTCAAGATGGAACATCAGTTGTAGACTCAATCAGTTAGATCAACAGCTTGAAGTTCAAAGTCAGCTGAGAGTTCACATGTTCAGATAGAACATCAGCTAAAGACCAATCAGATGAAGATCAGACGACTCAACCCACTATCAAGTGTTGGAGGTCAAAGGTTAAGATTTGAATTTCAAATAAGGAAGTCACGTGAAGGTTTGACTCTCTGTCATTACCTCATTTGGGCCAACACAAGGCTGTCTCAGATGGAAAGCAGAAGTATGCAGTTGCCAAATCAGGAAAGTCTACAGAGATGAGAGACAAGCCATCGCTTTCAAAGAACAGAGATCAACAGCTCTTCCAACGGCTAGTTGATTCTCTCCGCCTATAAATAGAGGTCTTCATTCATTCACCAAGACAACGGGAATACGAGACAGACAAGTGAGAAGAGATATTCAAGCGAAAGAACAACTTCATTCTGCACTCAAGCAAAACCTCTAAGAACATCATTAGTTGAGAGTTCTAGAGAGTTAGTTTCTGTCCTTGTAGTTTTTTATCCAACCTTGAGAACATCACTTGTTGAGAGTTCGTAGAGTGTTAGATCTTAGCTCACTTCTTGTTCGAGCTATTTAGTTGGAACCCCACCCTTTCTTTCACCTGAAAAGGTTTTTAGGACCCTACTCTTCCCGTAACTGAGTAGATAGGTTGATTAGTACCCGAAAACTAATCTGTAAGGTTGATAAGTACCCGTAAACTTATCTCAACGGTTGCAAAGCCCGCGTAAGCTTTGTGGTTTGTCCAAAAGAACTTGGACTGAGTTGTGTGGACTCACAACTCCCCGTGGACGTAGGAGTTCTCTCCGAACCACGTTAAATCTTGTGTGTTGTGTTTATTTTCAGTTACTTATTGCATATTCAACTGACTAAGTAACCTGCATACAAACTGCATTATTCCATATCAACTGTTTTGGTTATTGACCAACCTTGCATAAAAGCGTGAGTTGTTTTTATACGAGTTAATTTCCACCACATTCCGCACAACACTTCACTTCCAACCGAGTGTTTTTCACTCGGTTGTGATTCCAACTGAGTTGCATTGCTCGGTTGAGTTATTTTTAGGGGGTTGTTTTAAAAAATTTTATCTGGTGTATTCCCCCCCCCCCCATACACTAGAACTCGTATCGGGACCATCAATTAATTTAAGATTTTTCTAAAAATAAAACGAGAAATGTAAGAGACGAAGATGTGACGATAAGTTAGAGCTCGATAATGTTTTGATAATATGATTTGCATGTTAGTAATGCTCGTTAGATGATAATCGTTGTCGTAAAATTTGAATGAAAACGGAGAATGTAGAATTTTACGTAAGAGACGAACGACGGTCGATAAGTCGAGAATACATAATGATATGAGGATGTGAATTGCGTATTTATGATTCTTGATAAATGATTAATAATGTTGTAAATTTTGAACGAATTCTAAAGATGTTAGATTTTTCGTAAGAGACGATCGATTGATGATAAGTATTTATAGAAAAGACGAACTAAGGAAATAATTTGATGTTAATGATTATTATTGATTAATGAACGAGTTTGTAGTTGAAGACATGTTCGTCCGAGTATTGAAAAGATGAGTTATAGTTTTAAACGAGAAATGGATATTGAAATTGGTATAGTAATTTGGTTAGATGAAAGACGAAGAATAAAACGTCGTATTAGTAATCGAGAAATGAAAAGGAGTTCATCGCGTATGAAGTTAAGTGTAGACTGTATTGAGTCAGTAAATTCATGAGATTTAAGTTCGATAACATAGAACGAACTTAGAAAATCGTGCGTCGATTTTATCGAGCATTAGGGTTTCACTCGGCAGTTTCGGCGACGTTCCACGGAAACTGCAATATCTCCTAGCTCGCTTAACGAAATCGAGATCCACGAATTGGAGAGTAAACTAGATACCCGTACCTTTCTTTTGATATAAGACTCGTCCCCTATTTCGAAATCCCTGTTCTGGGTGAACTTACTGATCTGTGCAGTAATGTTAAGAATCTAGTTTCCTAAGTTGAATTCTTTTCAACTTGATTTCTTTTGATCTTCTAAGTCGTTATAAGCTATCGACTATCATTATTTTACTGACCTCAGCATCGAGTAAGAAACCGAGTGAGTTCTAAACGAGAATTGTTCGAGTCTCATTTCTTTAATCACAAAGAGATTAGTAAAGTGCAAACGCCTAAAAACCATTAACCGATTCCGAATTTCTGTTTTCTTTTTTTTTGTTTTTTTGTCTCGACCTTTCACTAAAATGTGATTATTTACGTTCAAAGAACGAGGACGTCGAGATTAGAAGACAGGACGGAAGATCAGAGACGGAAGCACGTGTTATAGTTTTGTAAACGATTGAGGTGGGCTTTTCGAAAGTGTTTATTATGAATGCCATTACTTGTGAAGTAATATTATGTGAGCGTTGTTCGAAGGTGATTACGTGTTATTGATAAGTGTGTATTAAAGTGTTATCAGTGCATAATGAATTGCTATATGAGAAATCTTTTATGTTTCTCTGCGTTAGCCCTCAGGGTACTAACCAGAGTATTGGATTCTGAGATAGCCCTCAGGCTGCTATCCAGAAATTCCAACTAAACGATCAGATTCTGTGATAGCCCACAGGCCGCTATCCAGAGGGACAGTTTCTGAGTAGCCCCTCAGTTGCTTTTCAGACGATCGGATGTGAGTTTAAAACCCACAGTGTGTCAATCAGAAATTAAGTATGCAGAAGTAAAGGTTTTATACAAGTGTTTATGAAAAAATGCATGTTTAAATTATAATAAAACTCTTATGAGTTATTTTCGGCATTGTACCCACTAAGTACTTTTGTACTTAGCCCTGCATGTTTGTTTTTGAATGTGCAGGTTAAGTGACGAAGGCGGAGGAGGTTGAGTAAAGGTCATCTTTAAAGAAGTAAAGTTAATTGAGCCTCGATTTCACATTCGATATGTGTTATCATTTTCTACGTTTTCCGCTGCCAAACTGCAAACTAGTTTCAGTTTATTATAACTTTAGATCTAAGTTTCACTCTTTGAACTTAGTCTCTTTTAAGGACAATTTTACCGAGTGATCCTTCGTGATTGACTCGTTCTTTCATTAAATAAAGTTGGTTCTTCTATTATGGTAAATCCTTTCGGTTTAAGTTATTCATACTTCGAACTTAGTTTCTTTTTTAGAACAACTTTGTCGATCAATCTTTCAAGATTGACTCCCTTTTTATTCAATGAAGTCAAGTTCTTAGTAATTTCTGTAACAATTGTCTGTTTATTCATTCACATCCCCCTTCTTTCCCGCTTCTTTAATCCAATCCCTAGTCGCACCCCGGCTTGGCCGTCCCTCGGGATTTGGGGCTGTGACAGAATGGTATCAGAGCATTCGGTTCTGCTCTGGTCGTAAGTTATTTTTTTTCTAGTGATACCACAGAATGGTACCAAAGCAATCGTTTTTGCTTTGTACCTGAGTCTTCTTTGAGAAAGTAAAGTTTAGTTTGTATCACTAAACTTAAGAATATAGTAAACAACTCAACCTCCCGCTACGTCAACTCAACCAAAGAAGGAAAGTAAGGAAAGAATTTCAGAAGTATGATTTCTTTTAAGAAGAAATTTTGATTAAGTATGCAAGAATTTATGAATAAAGTATGCAAGTATGATATGAATAAAGTATGCCAAGTATGAATGTGATTAAAGTATAAAAGTTATACTTTGTGATATTACATGAGTTATGTGAAAGCATGAGTACTATACTTGTGAAAGCATGTGAAATTATTTGAGCTATAATTTCTGTTATTTTGAAAAGTATGCTGGTGTGTGAACCTAGACTATTTGCTCTAAGATTCTTCCCGATTCTTTGAGAACATAAGCGTTCTAAGAAACGATGGTTCCAAGATATCCAAGAGATGATCCGAATGGGAAGAACTTCTACAGACGAATGCCACGTGCGTATAGTGACATGAACAAAGACTCGGCAAAGTCGTTCCTTGTTTTAAGAGCCGATAAGATTTTCCTCAGAGAAAATAAAATAAGTAATAAAAGATCAGTTAATTCTGTACTAAGTAAATGAAAGAAACGATTAGACGTTTGAGAAGCGTTGGCTTCGAAATAAGGAAGATACGATCGGGACGAAGAGGAATGAATAAAGGGAATCAAAGAGAATGAAGAAACAAGTGTTACTCCGTACTAGTAACACAAATGAAGTCGTCTTTCAATGGGAGTTCGCTCCATTTTATTAATAAGAATCGAGTACGAAAATTTTAGCTAATTTCCAACGATCGCTCGATTCCGATGACGATTAAAACTTATGTTCTAAAAGTTATTCCGTAGTTGATATCCCACTTTCTTTTGGAATTTTATTTCATACTTCGTAATTGAACGAAGAATACGACGAATATGAGCATTAGGTGACGAGAACGACAAGTCTTTTATAAATGAATGTTACATAAGTATAAGTGACATGAACAAGTCTCTTTGGAGTTGACTTGTTTTAATATTGAAGAACCGTTAAGAGTTTGTTTGCAATTTGAGAAAAAAAAAATGCTAGATGATTAAGATAAGATAATTCCTTAGTGAATGGATGAGTGCTTAAGGCACGGAATTGACGAGAATTTTTTGTTTCCTTAAGTTTCAAAATACCGCCAAGAGTTGCGAATAACAAAGGAAGAGGACGCGGTAGACCTGGAGGACCGGGAAGAGATCATAGACATCATGAGAGGGAGGAAGATCAAGGACATCAGGAAAACCCTCCACCTCCACCACCACTACGTCGTGACATAGAGCATCTATTCCTCAAAAGAAATGCACCTGTCTTTAATGGATCAGGAAACCCGAGCGATGCTAAGCTTTGGGTAAGAGCTATAGAAAGAATTTTTTAAACTTCTCAAATGTACGGATGAGGAGCGCCTCTCATGTGTTGCGTTTCAACTCGACGGACCAGCTGATTTTTGGTGGGAAGCTAGGCAGAAAGTCATTCCGAGAGCATCTGGCTCAGTTTACATGGGATGAGTTTAAGGAAGCATTTTACGACAAGTACATCCCTAAGACCTATAGAGCAAAGAAGGAAGCAGAGTTTTACAGTTTGAAACAAGGGAAGATGACAGTGACTGAATACGATGCAACCTTCTGTGAATTGTCAAGGTATGCACCCGAGCAGGTAGATACGGACGAGAAGATGGCAAAGAAGTTCTGTGGGGGACTTAGACATGAACTAGGAGTGGCACTAGCCAGCCATGGAGGACTGAGCTATACAGATATACTAGGACGAGCCTTAGACATGGAGGCAGTTGTGCCTGATGAACGAGAGATTGTAGCGCCCGTATCAGCACTAACCCAGACACCAACTCCAGACCATTCCAACAATAGAAACAACAACCATAAAGGAAAAAGGAAATGGAAAGGAGGAAACCAGGGTGGAGATCAGCATGACTTTCTACAGCCGAATCAGAATAGACAAACGGGACAATGGAGGGATAATAACCAACAAGGACAGTGGCAGGAACAACAAGCAGACAATGACCAAGGAGGAATCACTGTTCCTACTTGCCCTAAGTGTAACAAAATGTATTTTGGTAACTGTTTGGCGAACTTTGACGGTTGTTATAACTGTGGTCTGAAGGGACACGTGAGAAGAAATTGTCCGAAACTGTTGCTAACTTTGAGAGCTATACAAGCTCAGCCACATCTGCAACAACAACGACTACAACAGCAATGAGAGCAGAATGCATGGGCATTTGTGAATGGGCCAGAAGCACAGGACAAGGGCAAGGGTCACTAGGCAAATAGTTGGCTTAATTCAGACTAGTAGTATTTTTGTATAAGCCCTCGTAAGGGAGAAATCAGTACTCCTTCGACGTATATGTATATATGACCCCGTGAGTGGGCTCTGACTTCGTAAAAATATTTCTTTTAAATCGTAGGCTTAAAGTAAGTGTTAATGAAACGTTTGATATAATCCATGGGATGGAAGGATTATGATCATGGTATCAATTACCATCCAGAAAAAGCAAACGTGGTAACAGGTGCGAAGAGTCGCAATACTTCAACCAAGTTCGGATGTCTTCTTATCGAGGAAGAAGCACTTATACGAGAATTCGAGACGATAGATTTAGAGGTGCTCGATACACCTAAAATCGATAACCAACCGAATAGTAGCACTCATAGCTACACTAGGCTTACGAAAGATAATCATAATGTGCCCAGAGAAAGGACGAGACGATCGAAAAGCTTTGACTTAAGATAAGAACGGATAAACCAGACGATTATTCCAAAGCACTAAGATGATGCGATCATATTTAAGATAGATTTTGTGTCCTGACGACGAAACGAAGAACGATATCATGAGTAAGGCACACAATACGCCATAAACGGCGTACCCAGGAAGTACAAAGATGTAAGAAGATTGAAGAAAGAAATTAGGATCAGATACGGTCAGTGAAATGATTGAGATCAATCGACAGATTCGAGTCAGAATGAAAGGAGTTTAAAGAAGACGAAAGTCTTACGTATATGCGACAATCAGAATTTAATTTGAAAAGGGAGATGAAGATTTCTTAGGAGTTCTCCGTTAAAAGAAACATTTGATTCATGTTGAGTATGAGCTAGACGAAGCTTATTATGATTATTAGATATCTCGAGAAAGATAAATTTAATGAGTATAGATTGGCCGTGTCGCCAAGTCTATGAAATGCTTAATATGTTTGCATACCTCGTATGAGAAAGTACGTGTTCGATTCTAAACGCGTGATTCATTAGCAAGGCGTAGTTCTTGAATTCCGATTTAAGTTGTGAAGAAAGACTGCAAACGATCTTGGATAAAAAGGTGCGACAAGCTAAGAAGTAAGTCGTTACGATCAGTAAAGTGTTATGGAATTACCACGAGCAAGAAGGAGCTACGTGGGAACTTTTGCGAAGGAGGTAAGCAAATTTCGGGACGAAATTTTTTGTTAGAGGGGTAGAATGTAATACCCCAGATATTTTCTTCCGTCGAGAAATAAAAATTTTCTAATTTATTAAAACTTTGCACGCCTAAGTTAAGGATTTTTCAATTCTAAGACTGACGGTGAAATCCGTTTCTGAAAATAAATTCCAGAAGTCGGTTAAACCACTACTGTATTAGGGTTTTCGCGTCCGTTAAGTTTTTCGCCCGAAAACTCGGAAACGAATTCCGTCAGAATTTACATTCACTTTTTCTTCGAGACGAGTTCACCAGAGAAAGTTAATTCTTATGATTTTCCGGACGAAATTTGGATTGTGACGTCCCGACTTTTTTCTCGGATTTTGAAAAACAAATTAGGTTTTCCGAGTACGTAAATTATTTCCAATCTAACGGACGAATTAGATTTCGTCAATTCTGTTTTCTCGACTTTTTAAACGACGTTTAAGAGCCGGAAACGAGTTATTTCGTTAATTTTTCCCTCGTCAAACGCTCCTTAACGAGTCACTATGTTTTGGTTAGATATTTCCTTAGCTTTATAACTCACCATAGGTGAGTCATCATCTTCTCTTCATCACTCCAATGCCGCCACCCCATCTCCCACTCCCTCTCTCATTTTCTTCTTCATTTCTCCTCCATTGAAGCACATTCCAAGCTCTCTCCAAGAACAAAGCTCTTCCATCTACCGATCAAATCCAAATCTGAGTTCATAAGACGAAAGGTAAGAGCTTCACCTTCCTTTTGAACCGAACAAACCTTGTCTTCCCCATCTTTTATTTTTTTCGAAAATTAGGGGATTGGATTAGCATGTGATTTCTTGTTCGATACATGTTCTAGGACGATTAGAATCGAGTTCTACGGATCAAATCATGAAGAAAAGTCAAGAACCCTAACCCCTAATTAGTACCGAAAATTTTCAGATTTGGGGCTTTTGATTTATGCTCGATTTCTTTGTCGATTGAATGTTAGATTAGTGTTCCGTATGATGTTAATTATCTTTATGAATTGTTTTAGATTTTTTCTAAAAATAAAATCCAAAACCTAAGAGACGAAGAAGGCTCGATTTAGGTTAGTAAATGTTATGAAATGCTCGATTGTTTGATGGAAATGAGATATACGATGCACGAGGAGGAATATATATTAATTTGAGATTTTTCTAAAAATAAAACGAGAAATGTAAGAGACGAAGATTTGACGATAAGTTAGAGCTCGATAATATTTTGATAATATGATTTGCATGTTAGTAATGCTCGTTAGATGATAATCGTTGTCGTAAAATTTGAATGAAAACGGAGAATGTAGAATTTTACGTAAGAGACGAACGACGGTCGATAAGTCGAGAATAGATAATGATATGAGGATGTGAATTGCATATTTATGATTCTTGATAAATGATGAATAATGTTGTAAATTTTGAACGAATTCTAAAGATGTTAGATTTTTCGTAAGAGACGATCGATTGATGATAAGTATTTATAGAAAAGACGAACCAAGGAAATAATTTGATGTTAATGATTATTATTGATTAATGAACGAGTTTGTAGTTGAAGACATGTTCGTCCGAGTATTGAAAAGATGAGTTATAGTTTTAAACGAGAAATGGATATTGAAATTGGTATAGTAATTTGGTTAGATGAAAGACGAAGAATAAAACGTCGTATTAGTAATCGAGAAATGAAAAGGAGTTCATCGCGTATGAAGTTAATTGTACTTTATTGAGTCAGTAAATTCATGAGATTTAAGTTTGATAACATAGAACGAACCTAGAAAATCGTGCGTCGATTTTATCGAGCATTAGGGTTTCACACGGCAGTTTCGGCGACGTTCCACAGAAACTGCAATATCTCCTAGCTCGCTTAACGAAATCAAGATCCGCGAATTGGAGAGTAAACTAGATACCCATACCTTTCTTTTGATATAACACTCGTCCCCTGTTTCGAAATCCCTATTCTGGGTGAACTACTGATCTGTGCAGTAATGTTAAGAATCTAGTTTTCTAAGTTGAATTCTTTTCAACTTGATTTCTTTTGATCTTCTAAGTCGTTATAAGCTATCTACTATCATTATTTTACTGACCTCAGCATCGAGTAAGAAACCGAGTGAGTTCTAAACGAGAATTGTTCGAGTTTCGTTTCTTTATTCACAAAGAGATTAGTAAAGTGCAAACGCCTAAAAACCATTAACCGATTCCGAATTTCTGTTTTCTTTTTTTTTGTTTTTTTGTCTCGACCTTTCACTAAAATGTGATTATTTACGTTCAAAGAAGGAGGACGTCGAGATTAGAAGACAGGACGGAAGATCAGAGACGGAAGCACGTGTTATAGTTTTGTAAACGATTGAGGTGGGCTTTTCGAAAGTGTTTATTATGAATGTCATTACTTGTGAAGTAATATTATGTGAGCGTTGTTCGAAGGTGATTACGTGTTATTGATAAGTGTGTATTAAAGTGTTATCAGTGCATAATGAATTGCTATATGTAAAATCTTTTATGTTTCTCTGCGTTAGCCCTCAGGGTACTAACCAGAGTATTGGATTCTGAGATAGCCCTCAGGCTGCTATCCAGAAATTCCAACTAAACGATCAGATTCTATGATAGCCCACAGGCCGCTATCCAGAGGGACAGTTTCTGAGTTAGCCCCTCAGTTACTTTCCAGACGATCGGATGTGAGTTTAAAACCCATAGTGTGTCAATCAGAAATTAAGTATGCAGAAGTAAAGGTTTTATACAAGTGTTTATGAAAAGATGCATGTTTAAATTATAATAAAACTCTTATAAGTTATTTTCGGCATTGTACCCACTAAGTACTTTTGTACTTAGCCCTGCATGTTTGTTTTTGAATGTGCAGGTTGAGTGACGAAGGCGGAGGAGGTTGAGTAAAGGTCATCTTTAAAGAAGTAAAGTTA
The DNA here is from genome assembly GCA_029490685.1 of Schizonepeta tenuifolia. Taxonomy (NCBI): domain Eukaryota; kingdom Viridiplantae; phylum Streptophyta; class Magnoliopsida; order Lamiales; family Lamiaceae; genus Schizonepeta; species Schizonepeta tenuifolia. The sequence goes on from CM055956.1 coordinate 93,266,533, forward strand.
ATTGAGCCTCAATTTCACATTCGATATGTGTTATCATTTTCTACATTTTCCGCTGCCAAACTGCAAACTAGTTTCAGTTTATTATAACTTTAGATCTAAGTTTCACTCTTTGAACTTAGTCTCTTTTAAGAACAATTTTACCGAGTGATCCTTCGTGATTGACTCGTTCTTTCATTAAATAAAGTTGGTTCTTCTATTATGGTAAATCCTTTCGGTTTAAGTTATTCATACTTCGAACTTAGTTTCTTTTTTAGAACAACTTTGTCGATCAATCTTTCAAGATTGACTCCCTTTTTATTCAATGAAGTCAAGTTCTTAGTAATTTCTGTAACAATTGTCTGTTTATTCATTCATATCCCCCTTCTTTCCCGCTTCTTTAATCCAATCCCTAGTCGCACCCCGGCTTGGCCGTCCCTCGGGATTTGGGGCTGTGACACTGATGGAATTTAATTCTGAGCTTTCGGACGAAAAATCTACCGGACACGAAAAACCCTAATACAGTAGTTGTTCGTCCGATTTCTGGAAATTATTTTCGGAAACGGATTTCACCGCAAATCTTAGAATTTAATTTCATAATCTTAGGCGTGCAAAGCCATAATTATTATTATTAACTTTCATTTTTAAAGACTGTAGAAATAGTCAGGGGTATTACAGTTTGGTATTACTTGGCTATTGTGTGTCGAGTCAATTCGTGTCTCAATTCTTTATCTTCCATTTTCTTTTTCCTTTTATTGAGTCATCTTTGTTGAGTCTTGGGAGAATTGATATATATGAACAACGATGTTGATGATTAAGTTCTATCTTCACTTCATACTTGAGGGCAAGCATGATTCAAGTGTGAGGATGTTTGATGTATGTGTTTTGATTGTTCATATTATTAGTTTTCCTTTGTTTTATTTGGATATAATTTGCATTTATTATGTGATTTTGTGTAGGAATCGAAGAGTTTGTGAGCATAGAAATTTGGACGAGAGAAATCAAGAAGGAAGAATTTCCATACAATTTTTGGAGAAGTCGAAGATAGGAATAATTGGATGGAACGGATTTTATTTTCCTTAGACATTATTTTATGAAATGTACTTATATTTAATATTTTATTATTAGTTTTAGATAATTAGATAGAATTTTTGGTTAATTTGGACTTTGGCCCATACGGCTAATTAGGATGGATTTTCCTTCTTTATATTTGTTTAGACTTTAGCCGATATATGAATTAGATTAGGCATAGGAATTAGTTTATTTTATTGGACATATATATATTAGTTAGTAGGCACCATATGGGGGGGGGGGGGGCGACTTTATTTTGGGGAGAAGGATTAGCCGCCATAGGAAGAGAGACGAAGGAGCAGACATCTTCAGTTTGATTTTATCAAATTCTGGTGATAGGATTATTATTTTTATTTTATTTCAATTCCATCTATTTATATTATGCTTTCTTTTTATAATTCAATTGTGTTAAATATTATTATGTCTAGTTAATTTTTCAATTCGGCGAGAATATTGAAGCACTAGTTTAACAATTTGTGAGACCTAATTGTTCGCATAATTAATTTCTAGGATTCTGACTTATTCCTTCTGTTTAAGGTTAATTCCAATTTTATTTAAGCCTGATTAACTTAGATTAAATTGGATTACAGTCAATTAGTTCCCCCAATCCGTGATTGTTGGAATATGGCTAATTAGTGATAAAGCTACCGTGTTCGTAGTAGGAATAAATTGGTAAACGGATTATTACTTGAGTTCTTGGGTAATTCGTTTAAATTGGGTTCCTTCAAAGCTAAAAGCTATTAGAGCATTAAATCTAGGTGTGGCGTTTCCAGCTAGGTTGTGTTTTAATAAGAGAAATAGTTAGGACTGGCGTCTACAGCTAACTATCGATAACGTACGTAGGAATTGGGGTATGTCCGCTGCATTCACGGTACCCTATAACTGGTTGGTCTTAGATAATTAATTAATCTTTGCGTCGATAATCAGAGCCTAGACTAGTGTGGATTTATTCGAAGCCGAATTACTTTTCCTTTAATTTATATCTCGTTTGCAATTTAGTTAATTCCTTTATTTTCTTAGTTAATAATTCCTTTATTATCTCATTCTCTGTTGTTCGACGCTGCTTATTGTTATACTCATTTTGATTCTAAGCAGATTTGCAGGAATTATTTGGGAGTATACGACGCTCACCATAGGGCTTGTTTTGGAGAGGTATTTATAGTGTTGGATAGTAAATAAAGGTAGGTGGGTTAAAAGAGGCTAAAAAATAGGAGAATATTGAGTGACCAAAAGTCAAATCTGGATGAAAGTGTCGCACGAGCGGGCGCTCGTGAAGGAGTTCAAGTTTGCTTCCGGACCTCATGATAATAGCTCCCAGTAGCAGTTGCATGAGCAGGTGTTTATGATGGTCAAGCATCCTGCTCAAAACGGTTTTTTTCTTCTTTGTTCATGCACCAGCGCGCGTGCTGCTTATGGTTGCTCTTTTTTTTTTTTAATTTGACTCGTTCTCTCTTGTCCGAACACTTATTTTCCTCCCCAATTTTCCTACGAACTCTTATCGAACTCCTCTTCAATGCATTATGGTTCTTTCACCCCAACTTAGTCTTCATTTTTGTAAAATTTAAACGAAACAAGCACCTAAGCGTAATAACTTCACAATAACAATACTTATACAATAATACTCAAACAAGGCATGATTTTCTTGAAATAAATGGCATCAAGTACACCCTTAAAGCATAGAAAAATCATGTTTTAATGCTTTAATGGATAGATTATGCAATTTTTAGAATATACTATATGACATTATTAAGTAAAACGAAAATAACGATGTTATTTCAATTGTTGATATCTACATTATGCCGGTGTAGATGCTCTAGTCCAGTAATATTTCTAGGGTATGGATCAGGAGAGAATATATCTTATATGAGAACAATATATTTTTATCATATAGGTAATGCATAAATTGCAGAATATAATGCATAAACATTTCAATACATATAAATTTTAGTAACTAAATGCATTAACATTTAAATGCATAAATGACAATAACACAATGCATCCTTAAATATGGACCATAGATAAACAGAACTCAAGGGTTCAGATTTATTTTCATTTCTTACCTAAGAAAGTATTTTCACCCGATCTTTTTTCCTATTTCTATATCTCACTCGTGTCTCATAAAGCCTTAATTTAATAATAATAATAATAATAATAATAATAATAATAATAATTAATTATTATTATTATTATTATTATTATTATTATATATAATGAGCCATAATTCATATTTATTATTAAAAATCAAAACTTAAGAGTTGTATATTCTTAAATCAACCATAATATAAAGTGATTGATTATTAACTATAAAATTCGATATTGATTAATTCTGAATAAATACTTTATAAATAGCCAAATTGTGCATAATTAACTCTAGTTAACGATTATTAATTTCATCTAAATCACAAAAAAGGTTGAATGAAAAATGAAACTGAAGTTAAATAATTTTAAAAAGAAAAAGTATAACCAAAGAAGGTGGTGTAGTCTAGAGGCTCTCAAATGAGACAAACCGCGCTTGAAATCTCATATATATGCACTTGATTTTTTTTGAACAACATTAGTATAAGAAATTTTAAAGGCCGCGTGACGGTGGACTCGAACCCGTGACCTTTAGCCCAGGTTTAGACGTTCCATTCGTGTCCTACTTTCTTTTAAACTTTTTCTTCAATTTTAATTTCTTGTGTCTTAATTTAGGGACAAGGGTGGAAAGAGGGTGATTGTGCTTAGGCTATTTAGTCTGAGAATTTCTTTTTTTTTTTTATAATAATTATATCTGGACACACTATGTCCAGCCATGCAGTTCAACCAGCAAAAAACCGGCTGGTGCTAATATGGTCAGATTTTTGAATTAATCTCATATTTAACATGACTAATTTATCTTTAATTATTTTTGACAATTTCGCTCCGGCCAATATTGTGATTAATTTCTCTCCTCCAAATGGCTACACCCCCTCCAACGATTCCAATTTTTTTCTCCCAGCGAAAACTGAATTAAATCAACATGCAACCACCAACTACGCTAGTCGATCGAACATGGTTTGTTGTGTGTGATTGTTGCCGTTGTTTCTCGTCCCAATCGTCAACTTATTGCCGGTCATCTTCGACTTGATCATGGCGAGGGTGTCGGATTGTTTGGATGGGATTATCGGAAGTCGGCGAGAGCGCCGCCGGCTTGCCCTATTAGATACTCCACCGCCAAAATTGCTGCCAATGTTTCAGTTTCAGGTACGGAGAATTTAGCTGCTGCTATTGATCCGTCAGCAAAATTAGTCAGAGTTGATGATGGAAAGCAAGATTAAGATAAGCTATATCATGCGGTCACTACAACTACAATCGTCTGCCATCGGAATGAATGTTTGCCGGAGCGCCGGAGTCCGTTGCTGCAACACCAAGAATTCTACCAATCTGGTTTGTTAATATGAGCCCTAGTTCGAATTTTGAGATGATGTGAGTTAGGTTGAGATAATCGTTTGAGCATTTGGGGATAATCTAGTGTTTTCCTTTATCTGTCGGATTTGATGGTGAAGAGTTCACTCTCATTTTGCAGAAGTTTTTGGGGAAGTTCTGTTCTAACTATGAAAAGAGAAACATTAAGAAAGGTGTATATGTGAATCCCTAAAACAGCAAAAATATGAAATTAAGTAATTAATTACAATATTAGATAAATTTTCTAAATTGCATGCGTGTGGATGGCCATAATGTAGCCAAATAACACTACTTTTTATTATTATTATTATAGTTAAAAGTGTTTTATCATCCTAAGAATCATAGAAAGTAAACAAGTAATTGCATGCATGCGTTGTCAAATTAGTCCCATTCTATAATCTCTCTCTCTTTTCTTCATCCTCCATTGGAGATTCAAGTATTCTTCAAGATCCAAGATCACAAGTTCATCAATCATCCATCAAATTTCATTTTTAATTTCATAACAATCAAGGTAATTACATGAGCTTCTCTTCTATCCAATTGGAATTTCATTCCTTTCATTTTTCATTATGACCGAAAATTTAGGATTGGAATTAGGATGTTTTAATCCTTAAATTCATATAATTAGATGGATAGGAATGGTTTTCTATAGTTGAATTGATGAGAAAAATCAAAAGCCCTAAATCCTAATGAGGACCGAAAATTGGGGAAATGAGTAATAGGATGCTATGATCTTATTAATTGGATGATTAGGCTTAGGAAGTGTTCAATTGATGATTGATGCAAAGAAGGAAGTAATTCCCCTAAAAATTGGGTGATGACCGAATTTAGGGCTAGGGTTTGAGTTTGGAATTCAATTTATGATGTTGGATGTTTTAGATGATGATATAGTTTAGTATTTGATGAATTAATGATCGATTATGAGGCTTAGTATTATCGATTGAAGAAATAGATCAAGTATGTGTAAAATTGAAAAATGTAGTAAGTAGTAGATGGAATCAATGAAGAATTGGTGTAGTAATTGATGTGATTTGTTGGAGATGATAATAGAAATGAGATGTAGTATAATCGAGGATGATTATACAATTTATTGGAATTTTTCTAAAAATAAAATAAAAAACGTAAGAGGCGAAAGCTCGTCGATAAGTCGAGATTAGATAATGAATTGAGGATGTGAGTTACGTAGTAATGAATCTTGATAGATAATGATCGATATTGTAGAATTTGAACGAATTCCAAGTGATTGAGTTTGTAGTTGACGATGTTTCCATCCGAGATACGAGATGATAAGTTAGTATGTGAACGAGAAGTTTGAATTAGAAAGTGAACTTGAAATGGTATAGTAATTGGATAGTTTGAAAGACGATGAATTAATCGTTGTGTTTGTGATCGAGAAATGAAAAGGAGTTCATCACCTATGAAGTTACGTGTTGACTGCCTTGAGGTATAAATTTCGTGAGAATTTAAGTGGTATCGTATAAGTCGAACCTAGAAAGTCGTGCGTCGAGTTATCGAGCACTAGGGTTCCACGCGGACTGTTTTGCGACGTTTCACGGAAACTATCATATCTCCTAGCTCGCTTAACGAAATCGAGATCCGTAAACTAGACATCCGTGGCTTTCTTATGGTACAGGGAACGTCCCCTGTTTCAAAATCCCGTGTTCTGGGTGAACTTACTGATCTGAACAGTAATTTCCAAAACTTAGATTCTTAAGTTTAATTCTTTTCAACTTGTTTCCTTTTGATCTTATAAGTCGTTGTAAGCTATCGACTTTCATTTTTACCGACATAAGTGTCGAGTAAGGAACCAAATGGGGTTTAAATGAGATGCGTTCGAGTCTCATTCCCGTTTAACTAAACTAATCTAGTTTAGCGTGCAAATGCCTAAAAAGCTTAAAAGACTAATTCGATTTCGTTTTCGATTTCCGTTTTCCTTATCGTCTCAACGACTTATCGAAGTTTTGATTATTTACGTTGAAGGAGGAAGTCAGCACAAGGACAGGATGGAAGATTGAAGAATGGAAGCTCGATTAGAAGTTCTGTAATCTTTAAGGTGAGCTTTTATATATATCAAACAAAATGTGGGTTTTTCCACAAATCGAAAGTGATATTTATAGCTTTGATAACTGTGTTTATCGAAAGTGATTATCAGGCATAAACTGTTTTATGTTTTTATGTGAGTTCTCTTGTACCCTTCTGAGTTAGCCGACCTGTTATCCAGAATTTATTAGTTAACCGACTTGTTAACTAAAACGATCGGACCTTGAGTTAGCCGACTTGCTTTCCAAAGTTAGTGTACACAGTAGCCTGTGGTGTATATGGTATCCTGTTGAGGGGTAACCAGCCACGGTGATTCTTATTGGGCAAGATTGAACGTAACATCTGTCAGAAAAATGCTTGGCCAAGCTAAATTGTGAAAATGATAAGAAAATGTTTTAGTAGACACGGGCATTTTAAAAGAAAACCCCGATGTGCTACAGAGATAAGAATGCCTTATTTATCAATACTTATTATATGTTTTCGGCAAAGTGCCCACTAAGTGCTTTATGTACTTAGCCCTGCATATGTTTTCGAAATGTGCAGGTTGAGCGATGGAAGCGGTGATGGTTGAGTAGGATAGTGATAGGAAAGAAGAACAAAGTCACATTCTACGTTTATTCCGCTGCCAAACTCTAAACCTTTTTGTATTATCTTGTATATAACTCTGCAGTCTGTACTATAACTTAGTTGCTTTTGGAGAACTATGTCGAGTGATCCTTCGAGATCAACTCTTTCTTTATCTAATGAAGTCAGGTTCATAGAAGCTTTCTGTCATTTAATGTATGTTTATTCATTCATCCCCTTTCTTCCCCGCTTCTTTAATCCAATCCCAGTCGCACCCCGGCTTCTGCCGTCCCTCGGGATTTGGGGCTGTAACAGGACTACCACCTATACATCCCAAGTTATCTCATAATTTCCAATGCCGTGTATCGAAAGAAACATCGAACCAAGTAATATTTTCATCTTTTTACACATAGATAACTTTATATACAGGCAAGTTTATTTGCTCCGTTTGATACCACTGGTTAGGATCAGGACTGACATGGAATTAATCATATCGTGTGTATCGGAATGTTATTGACACATGTGTCAAGTTTAGGATAAGCTTAGGATATATACGATATGATAAGGCCAAAAATGCTAGATCTAGTTATTAATTTTTTTAAATATTAATTAGAGTATTAGCATTGATTGAGCCTTAAGTTGGCTCAATCATGCTCCGAGCGGGGCCCCCTCATGAGGCAACTGTAGTATTAGTTTGATTCATCCTGCTGACTCATATAAATTAGTTTTGATTTTTGAAATTTTGATTTAATTTAAATTCGAATTTTACTATTAATTAAAATGAAATGAAATTACATTAAACATAAATAAGAAAAAGACATCAATTAAAAAACACACGTAAATTTTAAATAAACATAGAAATTGCTACTCCAGCCCTAGTGGTTCGAATCGTGCCCAAATATCTCGAGCAAATCAGCTGGAAGCATTGCAGCCTTTCGTCTACCTTTGAGAGCCGAATCCTTTGCCAAATATGCTTCAAAGGCAGGCGGCATCGTGATAGGTATCGGCGTTGCGACTGCCACACGATGCTAGGTCATCATCTCTTCAATTGATAGCATCTTCTCCTTCATGCCTGACAATCATGTTGTGCATGATGATACACGCCATCATGATCCCTCTGAGATGCTCTATAAATCAAGGATGGGCCGGAGCTCTGGTGACTCCCTACCGAGCCTGAAGCACCCGAAGGCTCATTCGACATCCTTTCTGGTCGCTTCATGCATCTTCTTAAACCTCATCTCTTTCTTGTCCGCTATAATTGTGGGCTTTTCACGGATGTTGGCCAATCTGGATAGATGCCATCAAAGATAGTAGTCCATGTGATAGTATAGGCTATTTGCTTAGAATATCACCAGCGGAGCCGTTCCATCGGAAAACAAAGGCAATTGGTCCAACACATTTGTGTCGTTGTTCGTGCCGGCAATGCCAAAAAAACATGCCAAATCCACATATCGGTGGATGCAAGCGCCTCAAGAATCAAGGTGGGCTCGCCATGATCACCTCGTGTAAACGCGCCATGCCACCCTTTTGGACAATTCTTCAAAGTCCAGTGCATGCAGTCGAGGCTCCCGAGCATCACAGGGAAGCCGTGCTTCGCCTTGTGCATTTGAAGCAACCGTGTGATGTCGTCAGGCCTAGGGCGCCGTAGGTACTCGCCGCCGTACATCTTGATAATTGTTTTATAGAACCGCTTGAGGCATTTCCGACCCATGGCGTCCACTACCTTGAGGTACTATGTTGGATTTGAGGCGTTGCTCAAGAGGTGATGCAACTCAAATATGTTGGCAAAGTTTATGTAGTCAAAAGTACAACTGAAATGTCAAGCCGCTGCGTAGGTCAAACTCTGTGAAGTATGCTTCAGTTTGTTCTACGAAAATTTGGAACAGTGTGGCAGAGACTTTCCTTGCTTATCTTTGCCATTCTTATCTTGGATGCGGAAAAGATATTTTATCAACAGATATGTAGAGTGTTCCCCAAGCCTTATCCTCACAAAGAAAGAAGATCGAGATGATAGAGAAGAGATCTAGTGTTTCAAACCTATATATATTCGACATCAACATTTGTGAGGATAAGCCTTTTTTGTTTTATTGTTTGAGTGCATACACTTTCTTGAGAGTTGTTTAGTTCACGACATAGTGAGAGTTTATTTCGATAAATTCATTTGTAAGAGAGTTGCATGTGGAAGTGGCGGTTCAAACTTAGGTTGTGTGATTACGGATCTAGCAACCACTAATTCGCGCAAAATTAGAAAGAGGATGAGCCAAAAGGGTAGAATAAGGTGACAACATGTATGTGTAAGATCCTTTGTAGCCATTTCTTCTAATAGTGGATTGGTTCTCTCTTGGACAAAGGCCCCCCAGACGTAGGTTGCAAAACCAAACTGGGTTACTGATCAAGGAGAAGTGTGAAATATATCAAGAACATTACAAATATACGAAATCCATTGATTTTGACTCACAAAATACTTGAAAACGTAGGATAAAGGGTTAATTCGTAGATTCAAACATGAATGCCGGAAGAACACCACGAGAAGGGAAACAATCCCACACTCTACTTTTCAACTCAAATTCGACCCCCCTTAAATCATAACAAAAAACTTTATATATACTAAAATCATATACGTATAAAAGGAAACAAATGATTTATTGCCCAAGACAAATTATTAATAAGATAAAGCAATATATTTAACAATCTTATCTACATCGATTACCAAGTTTGTGTGTCTTTTACTTTGCTCAATTTATTATTCTTGTTATATTAAATGTGCATTTCCAGTAACGCAACAACTTTATATGCATAAAATGTTCGTTTTGATCTAACATACCCATTGAAGGTATCAACTGAAACACCGGTTGCTAGTTGTCGGACTGACACCATATATTTCTGCAAAGGCGTGAATGAGTATCAGCTCATATACCCAATCGGAAATACGAATCTATTTGTTGGACGCCATCAACAATGCACTCAAACAGATATCTTTGCATCCGAAAACAACGATGAAAAAATGTAAGGACGTACATCGGGTTGTCGCCGAAATAATCTTAAAGTAGCCGTTCATGGGCGGCCTCACGGTCGTGATACACAAAGCCTCTCGTCGAAGGGCCTCTTTCAGGTGATTGTTGGATCAAATATTGAGTGACAACCCTTTGAATATTCTTGGTCTCCCCTTCGGATGAAGAAGACGAGAAAGAAGAACGAGGAATTGAAAAGAATTGGAGAGAACTGGTGTACAAAATGGGAGGGGCATGAGTATATTTATAGTTGAAATTGATGAATAAAAAGAATAGTCGTTGTCGGCATCGGCGACCCGTTGTGGCGGCCAGAGTAGCCGTTAGCGGCGGGATCCGGCAAAAGTAGTCGTTGCAGTTCAAAATTTCATATATTATTTTTTTTTCAATGTGGCGCATGCAATGCACGCGCCGTACATTTTAACCTTATGAGCTGGGTGCGATAATACCTGGCTCGTTATCGGGCTGTTGATGTTCTTACAAGTTAGGTATTCGACCTGATATCCAAATATTTTACACCAAAGTGTATGACACACTGGGGATAGGGTGGGGAAATTAATTCAAGCATTACGAGAGAGTAAACTGGTGCAGATTCAATCATTTAGTTAGATAGTGGACACAAATTATCGATCTATTACATATGTAATTTGATATTATTCATCTTAAAATTAAATTGGAGTTCGTGTATTGATCATCGTTTTCGTGTTAGAAACAGGGCGGAGGGAGAGGGGGTAGAGGGTCATTGGACCCTGGGTTTTTTCTAAAAATGAGTATATATAATATATTGTATTTTATATATTTAATAATTAAAAATAATACTAATAAAACAAGTTACAAGTGATTACTTTAAGAAATACATAAAAATAGAAGAATTAAGTCAACTTTAAAGTTCCACTTATCATCCCACTAATTTATATATATATCAATTTTCCTTTTCATTCTTGTTGTCAATTTCAAATTTCTTTTTATAGATATTATCATTTTTTTTCGAATTGATATACTTAATTTTATACTACGGAAGAAGTTAGAACTAAAATTTGTTATAGATTTGTAGTGTGTTAACATGTGTAGACTTGATAATTGTATTACATTGTGATAACCAATATCATTGGAACATCAATATTAATGCTTATATCTTTAAAACATTATTATTAGACAAAAACATGGGTGCAACATTTGCACCGTGCAACACCCGCCCACCCGACCCGACCCGACCCGTTTGATCCGGGTCGACCCCCTTTGACCAGTTTTTTTTTTTAATTTTCCAGTTTTTTCTATTGCCGCTTCTTCTTTGTTCAAGATTCAAGCGAGGGGAGCCGATCGAAGACCTCGGAGCGAGCCGAAAAAATCAAAATTGTTGCCCGCCGATTATCCTTATTTTAGTAATAGGAGCGCGTGAGACCCACGTGCAGGTCGGGGTAGGCGCATGAGCGGGTCGGGTACTGTGCAAATGGGTGCAAACTTATGCACCCAAGTCCTTCTCTTAATATTAATGCGTACAAGGGAAATAAATATAGTTTCGAGCTTTATGTAAACTAAAACACTGGACAAATGACTTTTTTTATACCTACATATTGCATAGTAAAATGTAAAATTTTATCTTTAGTAAATGAGTAGATCTTTTAAAAAAAATTGTAATAAATTTGGTATTTTTTTATATAATTTTTGAGTAAATTATGTGATACAACACTAATTTGTGGCAAAAAAAAATTAGCGACTCAAAATACTTGTTCTGAGATAAAATGGGTATTAATTAATTGGACCCCGGACAAAAATTCAAAGCTCGCCACCGGTTAGAAATGTTATCATAGTTTTATAATATTTAAAAAAAAGCGTTATCGTAGTTGATTGAATACTTAATCATATACAAGGTACATTTTGTATTGGCTTCTTAATTACATATAATTATTGATAACGTAACATATCATTATAATATAATTAGTACAGCCAAAAATAATTAATGAAACTCGTATATTTTATCTTGCTTTTTATTAACTGCATGCTGCACTCTGGATTGGATTTTAGAGAGAGAGAGAGAGAGAGTATATAAGAAACACACATAGTGTATATAAGAATCTAATTCTATTCTTACATATGAAGGTGGCCTCAAATTCAGCTTACCCCAAATTTTTCCGATCCAGCTGTTAAAAATCTCCATTCTCCATTTAGTCATTTCACCAAACAGTTGGTACTCAATAAACATGGCATCTTCATCAACGGAGCAACCGTTATCAAGAGTTAAGAGCACCCTTTTTCTTTCTTTCTCTGATCTAATCCGTTCAAAATATAAATGAAACTTCTCATCCTGATAGCATGTAATTGTCTTGGACAAAAAGATCCATTATTACGCATTTTGTCGAACATTTTATGTTCAACATTCCGAAATTAAATTTTAACATTGCCTTGGATAATATAGGATATGATCAAAAGCGTAGGATAGGTGTGAAGCGTAATCACAACCTATTCAACAAATCTAACTAACTCTATCAATACTTGGTTGGTTATAACATTTTTCACTGTGTTTCTTCCCAAGAGCTGCATAGCCGATAATATCATTCGACAGCTCCGCAAGCATTTCTGTCAAGTTCACAGTCATGGCGGAATTACTGCAATCTTCAATCTTCTTCACCAAATGGGCTACATCTTGTTCCCTTATGGGGACAAACGACTTCACTCTGAGCAGTTCGTGGACGAAGATAATTCTGAGTTTCCGCCATCGATCGTAGGCCAGGTTGATGACGTCCGTCAGATCATAGAAGATTTTGCGGAGGTCTTTCATCACCGGCTGGTCAGCGAAGGCGAGGTCGTGGGTCTTGAGTATCTGCTTCGCCACCTCCGCTGACGAAACCCCGAGCATCGGTTTCGAGCCAAAGTGGAGGAGCATTAGCGGGCCGTATTCTTTTGATAAATTAAAGTAAATTGATAGATTGATTAAAAATGAAAATTAAAGACAAAAATGAAAGACAAAAAAAAATAAAAGATAATAAAACAGTAAAACGGGTGAAAAAGAAAAAAGAAAAAAATATACTTAAAAAAAGAAGTAAAAAATATAAATTGAATAAAACTAAAATTGAAATTAAATTAAAAAAAATTGCAAAAGAAAAAAAAAAGAAAGAATTAGAAAATCGATATAAAATTAATAAAAATGAAAAATGAATGAATTAAAAAAATGAAAATAAAAATAATAGTGTCAGGCTCCGATTCCAGAGGGAAAGCACACGTGCCAAAGGCGCAACTCGTAATTGGAATTAAGAAGCAGGGATAGAAAAATGGGGACTCATTTATCATATATAATGAGACACGCGCCTTAAAAGAGTTGGGTAGCATCTCTTTTTACAATGGGAGTGAGCCGAAATTCAGAAAGATGATAAACAATCCAACAGTTAAATTCATTTATCATAAAAGGATCACTTAAAATTCAATGGCTCAATGAATCAACAAAAGACATTCCATTAATATATACTTTAAGGAAACGAGTACGAATTCTCGAAAATAGACATATTAGAATTCAGAATACAAGATTCTCAAGTTTAGAAACTTAAAGAATCGACGATGAGCGGAAGCTTAACAAAAAGATAATCCTAGGCTCAACGTTGTTGGTGCATTTAATTAATGTGGCATAAGTTGCAATATATGATTTGTTTGTTGCATTATATTTTTAGTTTTTGAAGCCAAAATCTAGCGCTGATAATAGTAACTAGTCATAGATTGAGGAATTTTCTTGCTAATTGAAAAGCCTGGTCGCTTCGTACCCTCAATTTATTTTTACTGGATCTCATATATATTTGAGTTCATTAATTAATTGGGCGTGGGTACAACAATGAGAGGGGTTTTCTTGACAATCGAAAAGCCCTGTCGCTCAGTGACATCCAAGTCATGTTGATCGGGCAATGCCCAATTAAACATGAGCATGAGATTCGCAATGGTATGCTCGATAGCAACGGTGGCAAAGGCCATGCCCGGACATATTCTTCGACCGGCTCCAAACGGGATGAGTTGGAAATCAAAGCCCTTGAAGTCCACAGACGAATTCAAGAATCTCTCTGGCATATACTTTTCTGGTTCGTCCCAGCAAGCAGGGTCCCGACCAATAGCCCACGCGTTAATGAAAACCGTGGTCTGAGGTGCAATTTCATATCCCATTAGATTCACGTGCTCTCTGGCGGTACGGGAGAATAATCCGAGGGCAGGCCGTAGTCGGAATGTTTCTTTAATCACGGCTTTCAGATACTGCATTTTTTTCAAGTCATCGTCGGTTATGTATCGTTTCCCTTTCATAACACCTCGGATCTCGTCTTGCAGCTTCTTCATCACTGTCGGGTGCCTCATCAACTCCGTCATTATCCACACTAGACTTGTCGATGTTGTCTCAGTTCCAGCAGCAATCACATCCTGTTTTAATTCCATCAATTAATGTATCACCAACACAAACAATTAATGAAAAAATAATTAAGACATGCAATCTTACGAAAACTGCTCCTTTGAGAGATATGAGGTCGATGGAGACACCAGGAACATCACCCTTGTAAATTCCTAGCAAAATGTCCATGATATTGTCCTTGCTTCTACGACATTCCATGGTATTAATGTCTCTGCTTTCCAGTTGATCTTTTATAATTGCATCAAAAACTTGATCCCTTTTCTCAAGAATCCTATCGAAGGCAGCATCCAAACCCTTGAACCGATCAATCCAAGCAAGCCATGGAACAAATTCTCCGACCGAGAAATTTAACAACAATCCGGTGGCTTCCTCCACCACTTCTAGAATCTTCTTCCCATTCTCCGTTTCACTATGCTTCTTCCCAAAAGCGGCCCGACTGATAAAATTATTCGACAGCGCCACAAACATCTCCGTCAAGTTCACAGTCGTGGCGGAATTACTGCAATCTTCAATCTTCTTCACCACAAGGGCTACTTCTTCTTCCCTTATGGAGGCGAACGACTTCACCCTCGAGCTACTGAGCAGCTCGTGGACGAAGATGCTTCTTAGTTTCCGCCATCGCTCACCGTAGGGTAAGTGGATCACGTCTTTCAAGTCGTAGAACATTTTCCGAAGGTATTTCAGCCCCGGCTTGTCGGCGAAGGCGAGGTCGTGGGTTTTGAGTATCTGCTTCGCCACCTCGGCTGACGAAACCACGAGCATCGGTTTCGAGCCGAGGTGAAGGAGCATTAGGGGCCCATATCTTTTGGATAGATTCCAGAGAGATCGGTGGACCAAGTGGCCGAGTTGGTGGAGGTTTCCGACGACGGGGAGCTGCGGCGGAGACGGTGGTGACTTTTTTGGGGATCTTCTGGTGAAGTAACGCCATGCGAAGAAGAGAGAAACGAGACTGATGAAGAGTGTGTAGAGCAGGGTTATAACCATATTTTGATGATTTTATGGTATTTTGGATTTGAAGATATGTTTGTCTTGTATACATAGGCATATATATAGGGATGTCAATTAACCCTTTCACATTCGGATATATATATATATATATATATATATATATATATATATATGGATATAGCCATTAAAGTGAGAAATAGGAATAAATCTGGACCACACATCTTCAAAAAAAGGGCGGGCGCGTGAGATACACTCGCGGGCGCGTGTAGCTCACGCGCCATTTTTTTTTTTTTTCTTGGGCTATTTTTTCTTAAAACACGGTGCATCTAGAAACACCGTGTGGTGCATCTGGTTACACATTGTGTTGCATGTCCGATTTTTTTTTTTCAGTTTTTTTTTTAACATTATTTTTCTCGGCTCCGCCTTAAAGCATAGTGCATTTCCTTACACCTAGTGGTGCATCTGATTACACTGTCCCGTGCATATCAGTACACGTAGTGGTGCATCTCATGAACCACAATGTGGTAGATGCACCACACTTTACAATTAGATGCACCACAATGTGAAACTAGATGCATCATACGTTGACATGAGATGCACCCAGCTTTATGGAAAAATCAAACCTTAAAAAATAAAAATAAAAATAAAAAAAAAATTGAAAATTTTTCATCCGGATGCACCGCCCTTCTTAGCGAGATGCAACAGATGAGTGGCTGAGATTGATTCTCATTTCTTAGGATAAGGGTCATTCTTATATGATCCTAATTCTATATATATATGCGTGTATTTACGTGATGAGAATATATTTTAATTGATGAATAATTAATTATTGCAATTTTAGCCAACTTTAACTGCGTTATTCGGAGCTCAATTCGAAAAAGCTCATTGGGCTAAGCTCGTATAAATAAACAAGCTAGACGCTTCAAACCAAGCTCAATAAAGTTTTCGAACCTACCTACATATTTGACTCAAAAGGCTCATGAAATTACATGTTCGACTTTGATACTAAATGAGCCAACTCATTAACATGTTCACTAACCTTTTAAACGATCATGTTCACAAATGTATTTGCAAATTTGTCTAATGATTATGTTTTCATTTTTAATACATTCAATAATTGAGAGTAATAAATGGGGACAAATTTTACAACTTAATAAATATCATGTGTTTTTTTAAGAAAATTAAATTTACTTTCTTAATTTTTGTGAGGACAGAAAGTGACTATTTTCATGGGACGGAGGGAGTATACATATATGGGTTAGGTTTTCTTGTATTTTAGTTTATGAATTAGAAAGTTTAATTAAATACACATGTATATAGTTTAAAATAAGATTTTTATTTGAGAACGAGTTTGTTCATGCGCTTGTCGATCTTTTCGAGCCGAGTTTGAGCTAGTTCGAGCTTGTTCATGTACTTGTTGATTTTTTCAAGTTGAATTTGAGGTCGAGCTTGTGCATGCGCTTGCCGATTTATCGAGCTAAGTTTGAAGGCAAGTCTGAGCTCGAGTTAGGTCAAAAAGTAATTATTTATATATGCTAATTGTTTATAATAAACCCTAACTAACAATTATAAAATTAAACTAAATCATAATAAATATAATGGAATAGGAAATGAAAAAAAAAAAAAAAACCTTAAAAATTAGAGAAGGAAACACTAATAAGACATTAAAAAAATGAAATAATGAATCTCAAACGTTGTCGTTAATCAAATTAATTACGTTATCTAGATCAAAATTCTTATATTACAAATAATTCTATATAAACCACAGTACTAACAAACTAGCATAACCTACGCACAATCATTTTGTAGTATAACCTACACACAAAATCATACAAAATGGAAAGACAAATTAACCACACACGTTATTGAAATTTAAACCATACAGCTTTAGTGTGCACTTCTGCAGTCCTAACTAGAAAGAAATTTGAAACCTAAGATTCTTTACTAGATTAACAAATTGGGTCATTAAATTATGAGATTATTAAATAAGGTAAGTTGGATGGGTTATTAACAAGTTTCCGGCCTAGTTTGGTACTTTGGTTTGGCTGCCAGAATTCATTAAATACAGTCGCGAAATCTTATTTGGGTGAGCTCATGAATAAAAGATTGTTCGATAACGAAAGTTGTAAACTAAAAGAAATAAAATGGGTTGAAATATTATCTCTAATTGATGACCTTATAATTTTCCATCAATGCGCGCGTATAAAGTAAAATATTAGTATGAAAGTAGTATTTTATTTTTTTCTTCATTTATGTCTTGTCTATAGTATAGGATGGATTTTCGACGTTGCAATATAAAATAAAGTATTATAATGAGTAAATTAAATGGACCGTGTATCTTATTTTAGAGGCAACGAAATATAGGGATATGTGAGATTATAACACCCAAAAAAAAACCACTAATTGTAGCTGAGCACTAATTTTTCAAAATTACAAATCGTAGCAATTCTGTATATTTGTACCCCTAATGATCAAAAACATTTTTCACATGATTCAGTTTGTACCTTATTCTCTAATTTTGAAGAATCAAAACTAAAACTTTTTTCTTTGTCTAAAAGTGACGGTGGGTGCACCTATCTCCTTATTTCCGGCAAAGTCTCCCTTCGGCAACTTTATTTGTGATGTGTGAAATCACATACGTATTAAAATTCGTGAATTCACATATTAAAACTCACTAATTTGTAAATTCACGAATTTATATTCTGAAATTGAAAGAAGTGCATCTAATCAGGCTCGTGCTACAGAGTATGAAATAAAGCTTGATATTTTTTACTCACATTTCTTATACGTATAAAAAATTATTACTCCGCTTGATACGAAGTATTAAATTCTTTGCAAAAATAATAATTATGGTAATTTTGTATTATAATTAATTGCAGTATTATTATTATATATATATCATCTTATAAGTGGTATACATAACAATAAAAATAAATACTACTACAATTTATACGGCCCGAATATTATAAAGGGTCGTATACTTTGTATAAAACAAAATATATTACTCTATTATAGACATATTACACACCCTATTCACCCTACCAAACAAGCCCGGAATACACAAATATACAAATTTCCGAAATCACAATTTAGAATTTGTGATTTCACGAATAAAATTAACCCATTTTTCTTATAAAAATATATGATAGATGTGAATGGACTCTTGATAGTTCGACCTAATAAATTTAAAAGATAATCATGAATTCTTTCCGGCATAATGAAATTAATCTCGAAAATAGACATTCCTTCTCATTCGGTAGCAATACGCTCAAACACTCTACATTTTTACTACACACACAGTTTCTTTCTATTTTTTCCATTCTTTCTCCACTCCAAAATATATTTAAACATCTGTTGAGTTTTTAAGTTAATAATAAGCTTAATTCCTGCCGAGTGACGACTGGAGAATAAAAGAGAACCTCATTCTAAGCTTCTCCTGCTGCAGGTAAGGTAAAAGGTCAAAAACCTTCGCGGCAAGAGCTAATTGACATCGGGCAGCTACTCATAAGTGAGATCTCAAGTCCTCGATATAATGGCCGAATTGTTGTGCTCCAAGAAACAAAGCATCTGCAGTAAGAACAAGCCCGAGCTGCAAAAGAGACTTCTTTGAATGCAATGGTCGAAGATTAATGATACTAACCAAATTTTAGGTGAGAGTCGAGAAAAATATTACCAAACGAGCAGTGAAAACTAGCCGGTAACCCCACCCTTCCTTGGCTGCTGCTGCTCTTTGTTGATCAGTCCAACTATGCATATTGTAAAGCTTAGTCACAACTTTCTGTCATGATTAGACTAAAAAGGTCTATACATTTAGATGGCGTTTGGTTAGATGGATAAACTTGATTGATAAATAATCCAACATGATCACATGGTTGATTTAAATAATTTGGCCCGTGATGGATAACTATGCCCTTTGATCATATCCGACAATTGAGTGATTATTTGTCCTTCCAAATTTGGGTGATTATTAATCAACCATATAATCCTCTCATATCCTATCACATGTTATTAATCTCATCCTCCAAACCAAACCAAATTTGGGTGTTCGATTACCAAGATCAAAAGATTAGATGAGATTGAGTTGGCCCTGTATACTAATGAGATAATTTTTGTCATAGGAGATGAGTCAAGTACGTGGCGGTGTCTCAATAGTAAGTACCAGGTTATATCTATCCAACCGAACAACATATCATCAGACCAAGTCCAATGTAATCTTGTCTAATCCAGCCAACTGAACACCAAATTAGCACAATAACTTGAAAAGTGAAACTTAAGCAAAACAAAGTCTGTTAGAAGTTACCCAAGAAACTCCGAAAGCCCACCAATTCCTGCAAGCTTAAAGGGTTGGGGGCCTTCCCTTTCTAGTTCCTGTATAGCAAACATAGTGTATGATTCAAAGCAGGCCAAAAACGGATCGAGAATGTAAAATTCAAACTTACGAAATCCAACTACATATTCACCAGGTAAACAGAATGAAAGAGAAGCAAACACATTACCTCTTCTTCAGCAGCTTCCAGACCTCCTTGAACCCAGAAAAGGTTTTCATAACCAGCATTATACAATATTTCACAAGCTGCAAGGGATCTGCCTGATTACGAGATGACTCAGATGGCAATTGGAAGAAGAAAAAAGAATTATGTAGCAATAAGTCAGCTTACACTACTCGGCTAAACTGAACATCTTCATTTTTAAAGGGGCCATCTAATATGGGGATTTCTATCAAGTGAAGGAAAGTCTCACCTGAAGCCCTTCTGGCATGCCACAATAAGATCCGTGTCTTTTGGGAATTTTTCCGCAACGTTTGATAAGAACTCTCTATTAAGACAATATTGCATAAGAGACATTTATCGTGTAATAACAGTATATGCTATAATAAAATACAGAACAACCAGTATCATACTTTTTGAGGGATAATGTAGGAATGCCACTCCACCATCCTCCTGAAAATGAACATTACTTAGCTTTTACAAAAGGCGGGTACAAAGCTATATAGACTAATTGAATATCTTGAAACGACACACAAGGCATCAAATTAGTGGCAAGACGTTGATGAAGACCATTATGAAACGAGTAGTCAAATACTTTAGGAAAAATGAATTTCCTTAACAATTGAAAAGCTGGCTTCTTAATTTAAGACAACCAAAAGCAAAATTGTGAGTGAAACAACCGGATTAGAGAAACAAATATGTTAAAGGCCCATGATCGGTTAGAAAGGTTGAGGCATTATATGAATGACACAAAACAAAAAACATAGGACATAATCTTTATGTTCAATTACCCATCATAAATCCCATAATCTTCGTAGAAAGAGCGCCAGCATCCAAGCTATCATCAACATCAAATATAGGAATCCACGTTGAGCCTTTGACCCATGCCTTAAGAACAAGGTTTGAAAAAAAAAAATTCAATTAAAAACAAGAAAGCAACTCAAGAGGAGCAACCCTGGCATGTATTCAAGAGAAAAGGTAAAAACAGTAAAAGAATAAGGGTTAGAATGTCCACGAACATTTTAATAGTAATATGATCAGGAAAATGGCAAAATCCATGAAAGGAACTTACAAATTTGGAACCAACAGATTCAAGAAAAAAGCTTACAGGACGGAAATCAGCACGCTATACCAGTAAAGCATATGTAGCTAGTACAAAAGAGGAAAACGACAATGTCAAATTATAATCAGATTAAAACAGCTCACCTTCTCACGCTCAATTGAGGGACGGACATCAAGCAAGGTTTTATTTGAGAGTTGAATGGCATATCCAGCTTCTCTTGGAGTTAGAACTTTGACTTTCCCTTCCCTAACCTAAGTTAGAAACGTAATTTTCATACTGTAACCAGTATAAACCAACCATTATGGATGCAACAAAGAAACCCAAATGATAAGAATAAACTATATACTATATATTAATCCTTTTAGAAACAAAAGAGGGCCCTTCAGTTACAGCTGTACAGGAGTGAACTGTAAATGCAAAGAGACCAATACTCGAAAGCTAAATACTGACGGGTAATGAAAAAGAAGTGCATTTCATATCCGTAAACGTTTCTTGTATATACGATGCAAAGAAAGAAAGGTATTCCAGACATATATCCTTTGAATCACAAGACTAGCTGGACATTAAGCAGGCCAATCCTCTACATTACAGACATCACGCGTCAAGGACTCTGGGAACAAGAAATCAAATATAATACATACCCACACAGTAAAGACACTAAAATTCTTAATAACTATCATTTTTCAACATAAATATAAGCTTACCATTTGCGTGGACCACATTATGTCTCACTAAAAGGACTATCGTTTGCAATTTAGTTAATTCCTTTATTTTCTTAGTTAATAATTCCTTTATTATCTCATTCTCTGTGGTTCGACGCTGCTTATTGCTATACTCATTTTGATTCTGAGCAGATTTGCAGGAATTATTTGGGAGTATACGACGCTCACCATAGGGCTTGTGTTTTGGAGAGGTAGTTGGATAGTAAATAAAGGTAGGTGGGTTAAAAGAGGCTAAAAAATAGGAGAATATTGAGTGACCAAAAGTCAAATCTGGATGAAAGTGTCGCACGAGCAGGGGCTCGTGAAGGAGTTCAAGTTTGCTTCCGGACCTCATGATAATAGCTCCCAGTAGCACGTGCATGAGCAGGTGTTTATGATGGTCAAGCATCCTGCTCAAAACGGCTTTTTTCTTCTTTGTTCATGCGCCAGCGCGCGTGCTGCTTATGGTTGCTCTTTTTTTTTTTTTTAATTTGACTCGTTCTCTCTTGTCCGAACACTTATTTTCCTCCCCAATTTTCCTACGAACTCGTATCGAACTCCTCTTCAATGCATTATGGTTCTTTCACCCCAACTTAGTCTTCATTTTTGTAAAATTTAAACGAAACAAGCAACTAAGCGTAATAACTTCACCATAACAATACTTACGCAATAATACTCAAACAAGGCATGATTTTCTTGAAATAAATGGCATCAAGTACACCCTTAAAGCATAGAAAAATCATGTTTTAATGCTTTAATGGATAGATTATGCAATATTTAGAATATACTATATGACATTATTAAGTAAAACGAAAATAACGATGTTATTTCAATTGTTGATATCTACATTATGCCGGTGTAGATGCTCTAGTCCAGTAATATTTCTAGGGTATGGATCAGGAGAGAATATATCTTATATGAGAACAATATATTTTTATCATATAGGTAATGCATAAATTGCATAATATAATGCATAAACATTTCAATACATATAAACTTTAGTAACTAAATGCATTAACATTTAAATGCATAAATGACAATAACACAATGCATTCTTAAATATGGACCATAGATAAACAGAACTCAAGGGTTCAGATTTATTTTCGTTTTTTACCTAAGAAAGTATTTTCACCCGATCCTTTTTCCTATTTCTATATCTCACTCGTGTCTCATAAAGCCTTAATTTAATAATAATAATAATAATAATAATAATAATAATTATAATAATTATTATTATTATTATTATTATTATTATTATTGTTATTATATAATGAGCCATAATTCATATTTATTATTAAAAATCAAAACTTAAGAGTTGTATATTCTTAAATCAACCATAATATATAGTAATTGATTATTAACTATAAAAAATCGATATTGATTAATTCTGAATAAATACTTTATAAATAGCCAATTGTGCATAATTAACTCTAGTTAACGATTATTAATTTCATCTAAATCACAAAAAAGGTTGAATAAAAAATGAAACTGAAGTTAAATAATTTTAAAAAGAAAAAGTATAACCAAAGAAGGTGGTGTAGTCTAGAGGCTTTCAAATGAAACAAACCGCGCTTGAAATCTCATATATATGCACTTGATTTTTTTTGAACAACATTAGTATAAGAAATTTTAAAGGCCGCGTGACGGTGGACTCGAACCCGTGACCTTTAGCCCAGGTTTAGACGTTCCATTCGTGTCCTACTGTCTTTTAAACTTTTTCTTCAATTTTAATTTCTTGTGTCTTAATTTAGGGACAAGGGTGGAAAGACGGTGATTGTGCTTAGGCTATTTAGTCTGAGAATTTCTTTTTTTTTTTATAATAATTATATCTGGACACACTATATCCAGCCATGCAGTTCAACCAGCAAAAAACCGGCTGGTGCTAATATGGTCAGATTTTTGAATTAATCTCATATTTAACATGACTAATTTATCTCTAATTATTTTTTACAATTTCGCTCGGGCCAATATTGTGATTAATTTCTCTCCTCCAAATGGCTACACCCCCTCCAATGATTCCAATTTTTTTCTCCAAGCGAAAACTGAATTAAATCAGCATGCAACCACCAACTACGCCAGTCGATCGAACATGGTTTGTTGTGTGTGATTGTTGCCGTTGTTTCTCGTCCCAATCGTCAACTTATTGCCGGTCATCTTCGACTTGATCATGGCGAGGGTGTCGGATTGTTTGGATGGGATTATCGGAAGTCGGCGAGAGCGCCGCCGGCTTGCCCTATTAGATACTCCACCGCCAAAATTGCTGCCAATGTTTCAGTTTCAGGTACGGAGAATTTAGTTGCTGCTATTGATCCGTCAGCAAAATTAGTCAGAGTTGATGATGGAAAGCAAGATTAAGATAAGCTATATCACGCGGTCACTACAACTACAATCGTCTGCCATCGGAATGAATGTTTGCCGGAGCGCCGAAGTCCGTTGCTGCAACACCAAGAATTCCACCAATCTGGTTTGTTAATATGAGCCCTAGTTCGAATTTTGAGATGATGTGAGTTAGGTTGAGATAATCGTTTGAGCATTTGGGGATAATCTAGTCTTTTCCTTTATCTGTCGGATTTGATGGTGAAGAGTTCACTCTCATTTTGCAGAAGTTTTTGGGGAAGTTCTGTTCTAACGATGAAAGAGAAACATTAAGAAAGGTGTATATGTGAATCCCTAAAACAGCAAAAATATGAAATTAAGTAATTAATTACAATATTAGATAAATTTTCTAAATTGCATGCGTGTGGATGGCCATAATGTAGCCAAATAACACTACTTTTTATTATTATTATTATAGTTAAAAGTGTTTTATCATCCTAAGAATCATAGAAAGTAAACAAGTAATTGCATGCATGCGTTGTCAAATTAGTCCCATTCTATAATTTCTCTAGAATTAAAATGGGTGAGTAGGTATGGTTTGGACTTGTAATATTCCGGATAATTTCTACTGTCTTAAAAATTTAAAGTTAATAATAATTAAGGTTTTGCACGCCTAAGTTAAGGATTTTCGATTCTAAGATTTACGGTGAAATCCGTTTCAGAAAATAAATTCCAGAAGACGGTCGAACGACTACTGTATTAGGATTTTCGCGTCCGATAGATTTTTCGTCCGAAAACTCAGAATCAAAAACCGTCGAACTTTACATTCACTTTTTCTTCGATACGAGTTCACCGGAGAAAGTTAATTTTTATGACTTTTCCGGGCGAAATTTGGACTGTGATGTCCCAACTTTTTCTCGGATTTTGAAAAACGAATTAGGTTTTTCGAGTACGTGATTTATTTCCAATCTAACGGACAAATTAGTTTTCGTCAAATTTGTAACCAACTAAGAAATCATTTCTCAACTTTTTAATTGTCGTTTAAGAGCCGGAAACGAGATATTTTCGTCAAATAATTCCTCGCCAAACACACCTTAGCGAGTCACTACACTTTAGTAGATATTTTCCTTCACTATATATATCTTATACTTAGTCATCCATCTCTCTCTCACCCTCATAAAACCGCCACCCTCCCCCCCCCCCCCATCAAGCTCTCTCTCTCTTTTCTTCATCCTCCATTGGAGATTCAAGTGTTCTTCAAGATCCAAGATCACAAGTTCATCAATCATCCATCAAATTTCATTTTTAATTTCATAACAATCAAGGTAATTACATGAGCTTCTCTTCTATCCAATTGGAATTTCATTCCTTTCATTTTTCATTATGACCGAAAATTTAGGATTGGAATTAGGATGTTTTAATCCTTAAATTCATGTAATTAGATGGATAGGAATGGTTTTCTATAGTTGAATTGATGAGAAAAATAAAAAGCCCTAAATCCTAATGAGGACCGAAAATTGAGGAAATGAGTAATAGGATGCTATGATCTTATTAATTGGATGATTAGGCTTTAGGAAGTGTTCAATTGATGATTGATGCAAAGAAGGAAGTAATTCCCCTAAAAATTGGGTGATGACCGAATTTAGGGCTAGGGTTTGAGTTTGGAATTCAATTTATGATGTTGGATGTTTTAGATGATGATATAGTTTAGTATTTGATGAATTAATGATCGATTATGAGGCTTAGTATTATCGATTGAAGAAATAGATCAAGTATGTGTAAAATTGGAAAATGTAGTAAGTAGTAGATGGAATCAATGAAGAATTGGTGTAGTAATTGATGTGATTTGTTGGAGATGATAATAGAAATGAGATGTAGTACAATCGAGGATGATTATACAATTTATTGGAATTTTTCTAAAAATAAAATAAAAAACGTAAGAGGCGAAGCTCGTCGATAAGTCGAGATTAGATAATGAATTGAGGATGTGAGTTACGTAGTAATTAATCTTGATAGATAATGATCGATATTGTAGAATTTGAACGAATTCCATTGATGTCAGAATTTTTATAAGAGACGAAGAATCAAACGTAAGTATCGATAGAAAAGACGATGAATTAATCGTTGTGTTTGTGATCGAGAAATGAAAAGGAGTTCATCACCTATGAAGTTACGTGTTGACTGCCTTGAGGTATAAATTTCGTGAGAATTTAAGTGGTATCGTATAAGTCGAACCTAGAAAGTCGTGCGTCGAGTTATCGAGCACTAGGGTTCCACGCGGACTGTTTTGCGACGTTTCACGGAAACTGTCATATCTCCTAGCTCGCTAAACGAAATCGAGATCCGTAAACTGGAGAGTAAACTAGACATCCGTGGCTTTCTTATGGTACAGAGCACGTCCCCTGTTTCAAAATCCCCTGTTCTGGGTGAACTTACTGATCTGAACAGTAATTTACAAAACTTAGATTCTTAAGTTGAATTCTTTTCAACTTGTTTCCTTTTGATCTTATAAGTCGTTGTAAGCTATCGACTTTCGTTTTTACCGACATAAGTGTCGAGTAAGGAACAAAATGAGGTTTAAACGAGATGCGTTCGAGTCTCATTCCCGTTTAACTAAAATAATCTAGTTTAGCGTGCAAATGCCTAAAAAGCTTAAAAGACTAATTCGATTTCGTTTTCGATTTCCGTTTTCCTTATCGTCTCAACGACTTATCGAAGTTTTGATTATTTACATTGAAGGAGGAAGTCAGCACAAGGACATGACGGAAGATTGAAGAACGGAAGCTCGATTAGAAGTTCTGTAATCTTTAAGGTGGGCTTTTATATATATCAAACAAAATATGGGTTTTTCCACAAATCGAAAGTGATATTTATAGCTTTGATACCTGTGTTTATCAAAAGTGATTATCAGGCATAAACTGTTTTATGTTTTTATGTGAGTTCTCTTGTACCCTTCTGAGTTAGCCGACCTGTTATCCAGAATTTATTAGTTAACCGACTTGTTAACTAAAACGATCGGACTTTGAGTTAGCCAACTTGCTTTCCAAAGTTAGTGTACACAATAGCCTGTGGTGCATGTGGTATCCTGTTGAGGGGTAACCAGCCACGGTGATTCTTATTGGGCAAGATTGAACGTAACATCTGCAGAAAAATGCTTGGCCAAGCTAAATTGTGAAAATGATAAGAAAATATTTTAGTAGACACAGGCATTTTAAAAGAAAACCCCGATGTGCTACAGAGATAAGAATGTCTGATTTATCAATACTTATTATATGTTTTCGGCAAAGTGCCCAATAAGTGCTTTATGTACTTAGCCCTGCATATGTTTTCTAAATGTGCAGGTTGAGCGACGGAAGCGGTGATGGTTGAGTAGGATAGTGATAGGAAAGAAGAACAAAGTCACATTCTACGTTTATTCTGCTGCCAAACTCTAAACCTTTTTGTATTATCTTGTATATAACTCTGCAGTCTAAGTTTTGTACTATAACTTAGTTGCTTTTGGAGAACTATGTCGAGTGATCCTTCGAGATCAACTCTTTCTTTATCTAATGAAGTAAGGTTCATTGAAGCTTTCTGTCATTTAATGTATGTTTATTCATTCATCCCCTTTCTTCCCCGCTTCTTTAATCCAATCCCAGTCGCACCCCGGCTTCTGCCGTCCCTTGGGATTTGGGGCTGTGACAAGACTACCACCTATACATCCCACGTTATCTCATAATTTCCAATGCCGTGTATCGAAAGAAGCATCGAACCAAGTAATATTTTCATCTTTTTACACATAGATAACTTTATATACATGCACGTTTATTTGCTCCGTTTGATACCACTGGTTAGGATCAGGACTGACATGGAATTAATCATACCGTGTGTATCGGAATGTTATTGACACATGTGTCAAGTTTAGGATAAGTTTAGGATATATACGATATGATAAGGCCAAAAATGCTAGATCTAGTTATTAATTTTTTTAAATATTAATTAGAGTATCAGCATTGATTGAGCCTTAAGTTGGCTCAATCATGCTCCGAGCGGGGCCCCTCATGAGGCAACTGTAGTATTAGTTTGATTCATCCTGCTGATTCATATAAATTAGTTTTGATTTAATTTAAATTCGAATATTACTATTAATTAAAATGAAATGAAATTACATTAAACATAAATAAGAAAAATACATCAATTAAAAAACACGCGTAAATTTTAAATAAACATAGAAGTTGCTACTCCAGCCCTAGTGGTCCGAATCGTGCCCAAATATCTCGAGCAAATCAGCTGGAAGCATTGCAGCCTTTCGTCTATCTTTGAGAGTCGAATCCTTTGCCAAATATTCTTCAAAGGCAGGCGGCATCGTGATAGGTATCGGCGTTGCGACTGCCACATGATGCTGGGTCATCATCTCTTCAATTGATAGCATCTTCTCCTTCATGCCTGACAATCATGTTGTGCATGATGATACACGCCATCATGATCCCTCTGAGATGCTCTATAAATCAAGGGTGGGCCGGAGCTCTAGTGACTTCCTACCGAGCCTGAAGCACCCGAAGGCTCATTCGACATCCTTTCTGGTCGCTTCATGCATCTTCTTAAACCTCATCTCTTTCTTGTCCGCTATAATTGTGGGCTTTTCACGGATGTTGGCCAATCTGGATAGAGGCCATCAAAGATAGTAGTCCATGTGATAGTATAGGCTATTTGCTTAGAATATCACCAGCGGAGCCGTTCCATCGGAAAACAAAGGCAATTGGTTCAACACATTTCTGTCGTTGTTCGAGCCGGCAATGCCAAAAAAACATGCCAAATCCACATATCGGTGGATGCAAGCGCCTCAAGAATCAAGGTGGGCTCGCCATGATCACCTCGTGTAAACACGCCATGCCACCCTTTTGGACAATTCTTCAAAGTCCAGTGCATGCAGTCGAGGCTCCCGAGCATCACAGGGAAGCCGTGCTTCGCCTTGTGCATTTGAAGCAACCGTGTGATGTCGTCAGGCCTAGGTCGCCATAGGTACTCGCCGTCGTACATCTTGATAATTGTTTTATAAAACCGCTTGAGGCATTTCCGACCCATGGCGTCCACTACCTTGAGGTACTATGTTGGATTTGAGGCGTTGCTCAAGAGGTGATGCAACTCAAATATGTTGGCAAAGTTTATGTAGTCAAAAGTACAGCTGAAATGTCAAGCCGCTGCGTAGGTCAAACTTTGTTCTACGAAAATTTGGAACAGTGTGGCAGAGACGTTCCTTGCTTATCTTTGCCATGCTTATCTTGGATGCGGAAAAGATATTTTATCAACAGATATGTAGATAGTTCCCCAAGCCTTATCCTCACAAAGAAAGAAGATCGAGATGATAGAGAAGAGATCTAGTGTTTCAAACCTATATATATTCGACATCAACATTTGTGAGGATACGCCTTTTTTATTTTATTGTTTGAGTGCATACACTTTCTTGAGAGTTATTTAGTGCACGACATAGTGAGAGTTTATTTCGATAAATTCATTTGTAAGAGAGTTGCATGTGGAAGTGGCGGTTCAAACTTAGGTTGTGTGATTACGGATCTAGCAACCACTAATTCACGCAAAATTAGGAAGAGGATGAGCCAAAAGGGTAGAATAAGGTGACAACATGTATGTGTAAGATCCTTTGTAGCCATTTCTTCTAATAGTGGATTGGTTCTCTCTTGGACAAAGGCCCCCAGACGTAGGTTGCAAAACCAAACTGGGTTACTGATCAAGGAGAAGTGTGAAATATATCAAGAACAATACAAATATACGAAATCCATTGATTTTGACTCACAAAATACTTGAAAACGTAGGATAAAGGGTTAATTCGTAGATTCAAACATGAATGCCGGAAGAAGACCACGAGAAGGGAAACAATCCCACACTCTACTTTTCAACTCAAATTCGACCCCCCTTAAATCATAACAAAAAACTTTATATATACTAAAATCATATACGTATAAAAGGAAACAAATGATTTATTGCCCAAGACAAATTATTAATAAGATAAATGCAATATATTTAACAATCTTATCTACATCGATTACCAAGTTTGTGTGTCTTTTACTTTGCTCAATTTATTATTCTTGTTATATTAAATGTGCATTTCCAGTAACGCAACAACTTTATATGCATAAAATGTTCGTTTTGATCTAACATACCCATTGAAGGTATCAACTGAAACACCGGTTGCTAGTTGTCGGACTGACACCATATATTTCTGCAAAGGCGTGAATGAGTATTAGCTCATATACCCAATCGGAAATACGAATCTATTTGTTGGACGCCATCAACAATGCACTCAAACAGATATCTTTGCATCTGAAAACAACGATGAAAAAATGTAAGGACGTACATCGGGTTGTCGCCGAAATAATCTTGAAGTAGCCGTTCATGGGCGGCCTCACGGTCGTGATACACAAAGCCTCTCGTCGAAGGGCCTCTTTCAGGTGATTGTTGGATCAAATATTGAGTGACAACCCTTTGAATATTCTTGGTCTCCCCTTCGGATGAAGAAGACGAGGAATTGAAAAGAATTGAAGAGAATTGGTGTAGAAAATGGGAGGGGCATGAGTATATTTATAGTTGAAATTGATGAATAAAAAGAATAGTCGTTGTCGGCATCGGCGACCCGTTGTGGCGGCCAGAGTAGCCGTTAGCGGCGGGATCCGGCAAAAGTAGTCGTTGCAGTTCAAAATTTCATATATTATTTTTTTTTTCAATGTGGCGCGTGCAATGCACGCGCCGTACATTTTAACCTTATGAGCTGGGTGCGATAATACCTGGCTCGTTATCGGGCTGTTGATGTTCTTACAAGTTAGGTATTCGACCTGATATCCAAATATTTTACACCAAAGTGTATGACACACTGGGGATAGGGTGGGGAAATTAATTCAAGCATTACGAGAGAGTAAACTGGTGCAGATTCAATCATTTAGTTAGATAGTGGACACAAATTATCGATCTATTACATATGTAATTTGATATTATTCATCTTAAAATTAAATTGGAGTTCATGTATTGGACCCTAGGTTTTTTCTAAAAATGAGTATATATAATATATTGTATTTTATATATTTAATAATTAAAAATAATACTAATAAAACAAGTTACAAGTGATTACTTTAAGAAATACATAAAAATAGAAGAATTATGTAATACCCCGGATTTCTCTTCCATCATAAAATAAAATTTAATAATTTAATATGGCTTTGCACGCCTAAAATAATGAATTTCAATTCTAATGTAATGCCCCGTAAATTCCTTACGTTCTTAAAATTTTAAAGTTAACCAAATAAATGGCTTTGCACGCCTAAGTTTACAATTTTTGAATTCTAAGGCTAACGGTCGAATCCGTTACTAAAAATAAATTACAGAAGCCAGCTAGATGACTACTGTATTAGGGTTAGCGCGTACGAAAAGTTTTTAGTTCGTAAACTCAGAACGGAAAACCGTCTGATTTTTACTTTCACGCATTTGCAATACGAACACGCCCGAGAAAGTTTGTTTTTATGTTTTTCCGGACGAAATTCGGACTGTGTCGTCCCGAGTTCTTGTCAAAATAATTTTTGTAAATTTATTTTCCAATGTTGTTCCGTACGTTAGAATTTAAGGTCAAATCAAATCGCGACGATTTTGTACCAAGCAACGTTTTTCATCGTTCGTTTTTCCGTAACGTCGGATCACGCCGGAAAAACCCGTATCCCTCAAATATTTCTGCATGGCAGCAGACTTTTGTTGTTTTTTTTTTATTATTTTTAGTTAATTAGTGGAAGACATGCATGTTTAATGAGGTCTAGTTAAATGACACCTAATTTTCACTTTTTACATTTTCAAACCTTTCATCGTATCAAAACTCTTAAACAATCAAAACAACCTCAAACTCTCTCATCCTCACCATCTCTCTCTCGGCATCTCTCTCCCCTCTCTCTTCAAAAATTCCTTCAATCACCATTGTTGTTCTTCAAGAACTACAACAAGAAAATCCTCCTAGATCATCATTCATCCATCTTTTCATCTAATTCCTTGACAAGAACTCAAGGTAATGATCTCCTCTTTAATTCTATCCAACCATCTTCTTCTTCTTTTATTTTTTCCTTCTTGATCGAAAATTAAGGTATTGGAATGGATGTTTTGATCTTAGAATAATGAAATTGGATGTATTAGATATGATAATTAGGGAATAAAATTGAACAAAAATAAGAACCCTAATACCTATGTAAATGCCGAAAATTTAGGACATGTTGTAGGATTTTTAATTTTCTTCATTTGATGATTGATTCTTGTTTAATAGATGTTTAATTAGAGATTGGAATGAAAAGGAATCAAAAGCCCTATGTGTGTTTGTGAAATTTCAATTAAAATTTGAGTTGAATTTAGGGGTTTATGCATGTTAGTTGGTAATTGATTTACAATTGATTAATTGATGATATAAGAGGTTGATTAGCAAATAAATGTAGTTAATTGGGGAAGAAAATCACCCCCTTAACATCTTTATAAAAACTGAAAGTTATAGGATAATTAGGAGTTTCCACATGTTTGATTTAAGTGATGATTTGTTGGTTAGATTATGTTGCAAATCATGTTAGTTGATTATAGAATTTAATTGAGAATTTTCTAAAAATGTTTAATGAAACATAAGAGATAAAGATCACCTTATAAGTTGAGTTATAATGATGTTATGATATGTTAGCATGCATGAAAATGATTCACGTTAGACGTAGTTTAACGTCGTAAAATTTGAATAGAATCCGACAACCTTTGAAAAACGCGAAAGAGACGAACCTTTAGTCGTAACTAATAATCGAGAAGTCGGATGGGAATTCTAATTTGATATTATTGTTTATGATGAAATTTAGAACAATTTCTAGTTGACGTCATAAGCTTTCGAGTTGATATAATATGGGCTATAGTTATAGTCGAGAACTAGAACGCGTTTTAAATTTTTGTTGGTTTAGTAATTGTTAGTTGAAATCCGACGTTAGAACGTCGTGCTTTTGAGCGAGTTTTGAGAAGGAGTTTGTCACGTACGGAAGTACGTGATGACTGCCTTGAGAGTCCAGTTTTTAAAAAAATTGAATACGAGAGCTTAGAACGAACCTAAGACGTTATACGTCGAACCTATCAAGCAATTAGGGTTTTCACGGCAGTTTTGCGACCCTCGCCGGAAACTGTAATAACTTCCAGCTCGTTTATCGGTTTTGTGATCCGTAAATTGGAGCACGAACTAGACATCCCAATCTTTCCAGTGGTACAGGCTCATCCCCTGTTTCCAAATCCACTGTTCTGGACAGCCTCCAGAGTTACTGGACTGCGCAGTGAAATTTCAGTTTCTTGTTTTCTAAGTTGTTTAGTTCACAACTTAGTTTCTTTCGATCGTTTAAGCCGTTTTATCTAACGAATATCTCCCTACTGACCCTAGAGTCAAGTACAAGACCTTGAGTGATGAAAACCAGTCGAGATCTTATCTCTTATCCTTTCATTAAAGAAGTAATAAACGAGAAATTTCATAAATCGTTCAATGAACTAAAATGTAAATCGCCTAAGTTGATTCTTTCCAACTTAGTTTCTTATAATCTTTAAAGTCGTATTAAGATATCGACTACCTTCTCTACTGACCCGAGAGTCGAGTATGAGATCTTCCGAGTTCTAAACGAGATTGGTACGAGTCTCGTTTCCCGTTTAAGTAAAATGAATCTAGTAAGCGTGCAAATACCTAAAGAATGAAACAACTAAAACTTGCTTCGATTTTCTTTAATCGATTATCTTTTACGATCCGTTTTTAAGTATGTTTATTTTACGATGAAGGAGGAAGCCAACTGTAGAGAAAGGACAGAAGATCTGAAGTTGGAAGTTTTGCTTTAAGTTCTGTAAATCAAGGTGGGGTTTTATATACAAATAAAACGAGCAATGCTCGGAAAATCTTTCTTTATCGCTTTGATATCTGTGTTTTCAAAGTGATATTAAGGCATGAACTGTTTTATATTTTATGTGAGTTCTCTTGTACCTATCTGAGTCAACATTCGTGTTTTCCAGATTTAGAGTTAGTCTAACTAGATTAACTAATGACCGGCTCTGAGTTAGCTGCTAAGTGCTTTCCAGAGTTAGTGCACTTTGTAACCTGTGGTGTATGTGATATCCTGTTGAGGGGTACCAGCCACGGTGAATTAGAATTGGTCAAGATTGAACGTAATATTAGTCAGAAAATGCTCGTGCGAGTGATTTATGAGAAAAAGTCAGAAAATGTTTAGTAGACACGGATTCTTTCAATAAAACTCCGATGTGCTACGCTTATGAAATGCCATATTTATCTATATTTATGATTATGATTTCGGCATCGTGCCCACTAAGTACGTTTGTACTTAGCCCTGCATTGTTTTCTAAATGTGCAGGTTGAAGTGACGGTGAGCGGCGACGGTTGGTGTTAAGTTAAAGGATAGAATGCTTAGTTAGAACCCTTCCGCTGCCAAACTCTGTATTTCTTTTTGAGATGTACTTTGAACAATACTCTGTAGTCTAAGTCTGTACATATGAACTTAGCTTCTTTATTGTACTTTTGTCGAGTAATCCTTAGGGATTAACTCTTTCTTTTTTTTTATATTCAAGTCTTGTTCATGGTTTATCGATGTTTTTATGTATGTTTAGTCAATTAGCCCCCTTCTTCCCCGCTTCTTCAATCCAACCCCAGTCGCACCCCGGCTTCTGCCATCCCTCGGGATTTGGGGCTGTGATATCTAAGATCAACGGTGAAATCCGTTTCTAAAAATCAATTCCAGAAGTCGGTTAAACGACTACTGTATTAGAGTTTTCGCGTACAAAAACTAAATTCCGGACTGTGATGTCCCAAAAATCTTTTTGGATTTTTAAGTTTGAAATATACTTTTTAAGTATATTAATTATTCCGAATTTATTGGTCGAATTAGTTTCCACCGGAAATGTACCCGTCTAGAAATTTATTTCTCGATTATTAATACGCGGTATTAGACCCGGAAAATGAAATATTTTGCTTAAAATTAAGCCCCAAAACCGCCACCCCCCTTAGTCATCCTAGGATATTTTCTTTTTCTTACTTTGTGTGCAAGTATCCTACATGACTCACTATATGACTCATGTCCTTATTCTTCCAATCTAGTAGTATAAATATCATGTACACCTCCCATTTTTCTTCTCTTTTCCTTCTCTTTGTGCCGCCACTTTCTCTCTTTCTCTCTTAGTTCTTTGTTCTTCTTTTTCTCTTCAAATCTTCATCAAGTTCTTCAAGGTAAAATCATCTTAATTGTTCATCTTCCATTTTATTTTTATTCCAAGTTCATAATCAACAAGGTATTGATCTTAGCTTCAATACTAAGTTAAATTCAATTTCTTTAATTTTGTCTTGGCCGAAAATTTTAAGGATGTAGAATTAATGTTCTTAGTTGAATGCATGATTATGGAATAATTAGAAATGGATTCTATGGATTAGAATCAAGTAGAAATAATTTTCCCTAATTATTTATGGGTGACCGATTTATTTAGGAGGATAGGGTTTGATGATTTAAGCTTTGATCCTTGGATTATTATGTATAGAAATGAAATTATATGGTTAATAATCAAAGAGAAATCAAAACCCCTAATTTAAAATGAAAACCGAAAAAAATAAGGTTAGGGTTTGAATTGATTTTATGATTTTAATTTATGATGTTAGATTATGTTATAACTTAGTACTAGTTAAATTGAGGATTAATTATAAGGTATGAAATCAAGAATGAATGAAATAAATGGATTAAAACATGAAAATCGATGGAAATTAGTGCATAGTAGTTTAGTGTGTGTTCTAGGTGTTCTTGGTGTTCTTGACCAAGAACATGAAGATTTGAAGATTTGAAGATGATTAAAATTAAAGATAAAATAAATTAATTAATTATTAAATTAATTAATTAATTAAATTCGAAATTAATTAAAAATAAAATATAATAATAATAATAATAAAATAAAATATTAAATAATATTATATTAATATTAAATAATATTAAATTAAATTAAATAAAAAAAATATATAATATTTATTCATGAAAATTGGAATTTTATTTAAGGAATTAATTGATTAATATTAAGTGTAAAAGGTTAATTCTTAATTGAATTTAATTAGTTAATGAGTAATAATGAGTATAAGAGTTAGATAATGATAAGGATATGAATTGATTTATAAGTTAGAAGTTAATTGATTAAGTTGGAAATGAAATAAAATTGGTTTAGTAATCGACTAGTGAAACAACGAGGGAATATTTGTCGTATTATTAAACCGAGAAAGGATAAAGTATTCTCGATAATTGATTAATGTGTTGACTGCCGTAAGAGTACATTTTCGTGAGTTTAAAGTGTCGTAGCATTTATCGAACATAGAAAATTATACGTCAAGTTTTATCGAGCCCTAGGGTTAGTTCGGGCAGTTCTGCGATTTTTTACGGAAACTGTCATAACTCTTAGCTCGCTTAACGAAATCGAGATCCGTAAATTGGAGAGTAAACTAGACATCCGTAGCTTTCTTTTGGTACAGGGCATGTCCCCTGTTTCTTAGTACTCTGTTCTGTATGAACTCCAGAACTACTGCCTTGTGCAGGAAGTTTCAAAAACCTAATTTCTTAAGTTGAACTCTTTCCAACTTAAATTCTCTTGAACTTTAAGTCGTTATAAGTTCTCGACTCTTATTATTTACTGACCTAAGTGTCAAGTAAGGATCCGAGTTAATCCCAATCGAGATAAGTTCAAGTCTCGTTCCCTATTAATCGAAAGTAACTAGTTAAGCGTGCAAAGACCTAAAAGACTTAAACCGATTTCAATGATACTTTTTCTTTAATCGACTCGACCACTTATCGAAGTCTTATTATTTGCGTAAAGGAGGAGGTCGAGTTTAGAAGACAGGACGGAAGACGGAAGCTCGAGTTTAGTTCTGTAACCGTTCAAGGTGGGCTTTCTATATAAAAACAAAATGAGCATTGCTCGAAAACTTTTGTTTACAGCTTTGATAACTGTGATTTGAAATGATTATCATGGCATTAAATGATTTGTTTTATGTGAGTTCTTGTGCCTTTCTGAGTTAGTCAACTGGGATTAACTAAATCGATCGGACTCTGAGTTAACCGTACGGGGTTTTCCAGAGTTAAGTGTACACGGTAGCCGGAGTATGTGGTACCCTGTTGAGGGGTAGCCATGCCGCGGTGAGTTGAACGTTCGCGGAAGAAGTTAACTCTTCCCCGACGTTGAAACAGAAGTTGGGCAAATTTAACGTAACATGTATAAAATGCTTGGCCAAGCTATTGCGATTTGTGAAAGAAATAAAATGTTTAGTAAGCTCGGGTCATTATTGAAAAACCCTCGAAGCGTTATTGTTTATGATGCCTGATAATCAATACATTTATACTATGTTTTCGGCAACATGCCCACTAAGTACTTCGTGTACTTAGCCCTGCATGTTTGTTTTTAAATGTGCAGGTTGAGAGACGAAGGTGGTGGTGGTTGAGTAGGCTATAATTGAAGAAGAAGACTAGTATGCTAGTTTACATTTCCGCTGCCAAACAATTTCTATTAATGTATAATTTTGAAGTCTAAGTTCCGTACTTTAACTTAGTTATATTTTGAGAACAACTTTCGAGCGATCCTTCGAGATCGACTCTCCTTTAATATAATGGTATCAAGTTCATAGAAATAAACTGTTATAATTGTCTGTGTGTCTATTTGTTCAATCCCCCTTCTTTCCGTTTCTTTAATCCAACCCCTAGTCGCACCCCGGCTTTACCATCCTTCGGGATTTGGGGCTGTGACAAATTAAGTCAACTTTAAAGTTCCACTTATCATCCCACTAATTTATATATATATATCAATTTTCCTTTTCATTCTTGTTGTCAATTTCAAATTTCTTTATATAGATATTATCATTTTTTTCGAATTGATATACTTAATTTTATACTACGGAAGAAGTTAGAACTAAAATTTGTTATAGATTTGTAGTGTGTTAACATGTGTAGACTTGATAATTGTATTACATTGTGATAACCAATATCATTGGAACATCAATATTAATGCTTATATCTTTAAAACATTAATATTAGACAAAAATATGGGTGCAACATTTGCACCGTGCAATACCCGCCCACCCGATTCGACCCGACCCGTTTGATCCGGGTCGACCCCCTTTGACCAGTTTTTTTTTTAATTTTCCAGTTTTTTTTATTGTCGCTTCTTCTTTGGTCAAGATTCAAGCGAGAGGAGCCGAAGGCCTCGGAGCGAGCCGAAAAAATCAAAATTTTATCCTTATTTTAGTAATAGGGGCGCGTGAGACCCACGTGCAGGTCGGGGCAGGCGCATGAGCGGGTCGGGTACTGTGCAAATGGGTGCAGACTTATGCACCCAAGTCCTTCTCTTAATATTAATGCGTACAAGGGAAATAAATATAGTTTCGAGCTTTATGTAAACTAAAACATTGGACAAATGACTTTTTTTATACCTGCATATCGCATAGAAAAAATGTAAAATTTTATCTTTAGTAAATGAGTAGATCTTTTAAAAAAAAATTGTAATAAATTTGGTATTTTATATAATTTTTGAGTAAATTATGTGATACAACACTAATTTGTGGCAAAAAAAATTAGCGACTCAAAACACTTGTTCTGAGATAAAACGGGTATTAATTAATTGGACCCCCGACAAAAATTCATAGCTCGCCACCGGTTAGAAATGTTATCATAGTTTTATAATATTTAAAAAAAAAAAGCGTTATCGTAGTTGATTGAATACTTAATCATATACAAGGTACATTTTGTATTGGCTTCTTAATTACATATAATTATTGATAACGTAACATATCATTATAATATAATTAGTACAGCCAAAAATAATTAATGAAACTCGTATATTTTATCTTGCTTTTTATTAACTGCATGCTGCACTCTGGATTGGATTTTAGAGAGAGAGAGAGAGAGAGAGTTCCCCTGTAGAAGACGACACCATTGAAGCTCTCATATAGGGACTAACTTTAGCTATGCAGTTCCTACTTTAGCTATGCTTAAGTACAAGACCTTTGAGCGCTTAACTTTTCAATTACGAATTGTCATTCCGCTAATTAGGCCGTCCTATGAGAACTTTTTTATTAGATTTTGTTGAATTGAGTTTGGATTTGATATAAAATGTAATTTTAAGATCATAGTACATGATACTTCCAATTCCAAATTGGATCCAATGTCCTAATTAATATTTCTCTATAATTGTAATATTTAATTTATAGATCGCGTCATAGTGGACTTGGATCTGACATATATATTTGACTTAGATTGTCATATTGAGTAATTTTAAAGGGAAAAAGAAAGGAAAAAAAAAAGCTTATATACTTGACGGCTTTAAAAGATTTAATTTTTCCTTCTATAATTTATGCATAAAATTTCTATTGTATTGTATGCTACTTTATGGAGGAACAAGATGTCTCAATTTTAAGCTTATATTATAATTGTATTGTTAGCTTAAACATTATATATAAGCTTTCTAATACAATTGCATTTGATCTCACTTCTAGTTTTCATCAATACATGATTTTCAGAGTTATCGATAGCGTTTGTACACATGTATTTATTTGCTTTTTATTCATATATTGCACGTACTCCTTTTACCCACCAACCTCCTCCCCCCCCCCCCCCCCAACCCAACCAAAAAAAAAAAAAAAAAAAAAAAAAAAAAAAAAAACGAGTTATTGATAGCACTTATTGTTAGTGTGTTAGTGCACATATAATATCTCGACCACGAACACATAGTGTATATAAGAATCTAATTCTATTCTTACATATGAAGGTGGCCTCAAATTCAGCTTACCCCAAATTTTTCCGATCCAGCTGTTAAAAATCTCCATTCTCCATTTAGTCATTTCACCAAACAGTTGGTACTCAATAAACATGGCATCTTCATCAACGGAGCAACCGTTATCAAGAGTTAAGAGCACCCTTTTTCTTTCTTTCTCTGATCTAATCCGTTCAAAATATAAATGAAACTTCTCATCCTGATAGCATGTAATTGTCTTGGACAAAAAGATCCATTATTACGCATTTTGTCGAACATTTTATGTTCAACATTCCGAAATTAAATTTTAACATTGCCTTGGATAATATAGGATATGATCAAAAGCGTAGGATAGGTGTGAAGCGTAATCACAACCTATTCAACAAATCTAACTAACTCTATCAATACTTGGTTGGTTATAACATTTTTCACTGTGTTTCTTCCCAAGAGCTGCATAGCCGATAATATCATTCGACAGCTCCGCAAGCATTTCTGTCAAGTTCACAGTCATGGCGGAATTACTGCAATCTTCAATCTTCTTCACCAAATGGGCTACATCTTGTTCCCTTATGGGGACAAACGACTTCACTCTGAGCAGTTCGTGGACGAAGATAATTCTGAGTTTCCGCCATCGATCGTAGGCCAGGTTGATGACGTCCGTCAGATCATAGAAGATTTTGCGGAGGTCTTTCATCACCGGCTGGTCAGCGAAGGCGAGGTCGTGGGTCTTGAGTATCTGCTTCGCCACCTCCGCTGACGAAACCCCGAGCATCGGTTTCGAGCCAAAGTGGAGGAGCATTAGCGGGCCGTATTCTTTTGATAA
The DNA here is from genome assembly GCA_029490685.1 of Schizonepeta tenuifolia. Lineage (NCBI taxonomy): Eukaryota > Viridiplantae > Streptophyta > Magnoliopsida > Lamiales > Lamiaceae > Schizonepeta > Schizonepeta tenuifolia. The sequence continues at coordinate 93,307,132 of CM055956.1, forward strand.
ATTAAAGTAAATTGATAGATTGATTAAAAATGAAAATTAAAGACAAAAATGAAAGACAAAAAAAAATAAAAGATAATAAAACAGTAAAACGGGTGAAAAAGAAAAAAGAAAAAAATATACTTAAAAAAAGAAGTAAAAAATATAAATTGAATAAAACTAAAATTGAAATTAAATTAAAAAAAATTGCAAAAGAAAAAAAAAAGAAAGAATTAGAAAATCGATATAAAATTAATAAAAATGAAAAATGAATGAATTAAAAAAATGAAAATAAAATAATAGTGTCACACATGCCAAAGGCGCAACTCGTGATTGGAATTAAGAAGCGGGGATAGAAAAATGGGGACTCATTTATCATATATAATGAGACATGCGCCTTAAAACAGTTGGGCAGCATCTCTTTTTGCAATGGGAGTGAGCCGAAATTTAGAAAGATGACAAACAATCCAATAGTTAAATTCATTTATCATTTAAGGATGACTTAAAATTCAAAATCTAGCGCTGATAATAGTAACTAGTCATAGATTGAGGAATTTTCTTGCTAATTGAAAAGCCTGGTCAATTTATTTTTACTGGATCTCATATATATTTGAGTTCATTAATTAATTGGGCGTGGGTACAACAATGAGAGGGGTTTTCTTGACAATCGAAAAGCCCTGTCGCTCAGTGACATCCAAGTCATGTTGATCGGGCAATGCCCAATTAAACATGAGCATGAGATTCACAATGGTATGCTCGATAGCAACGGTGGCAAAGGCCATGCCCGGACATATTCTTCGACCGGCTCCAAACGGGATGAGTTGGAAATCAAAGCCCTTGAAGTCCACAGACGAATTCAAGAATCTCTCTGGCATATACTTTTCTGGTTCGTCCCAGCAAGCAGGGTCCCGACCAATAGCCCACGCGTTAATGAAAACAGTGGTCTGAGGTGCAATTTCATATCCCATTAGATTCACGTGCTCTCTGGCGGTACGGGAGAATAATCCGAGGGCAGGCCGTAGTCGGAATGTTTCTTTAATCACGGCTTTCAGATACTGCATTTTTTTCAAGTCATCGTCGGTTATGTATCGTTTCCCTTTCATAACACCTCGGATCTCGTCTTGCAGCTTCTTCATCACTATCGGGTGCCTCATTAACTCCGTCATTATCCACATGATAAATCTAGGGTTTGCAGAGATAGCTGAAAATAATAATAATGCGATGACACAAGGATTTACGTGGTTCGATCAAAGTGATCTACGTCCACGGGAGAGAATATTTAGCTTTTATTACTTGAGAGTACAATGAGTATTTGAACGTCTTTACACCTCTAATCTAGCATCTATATATAGGCCTTGAATTGAGCCCTAATCCTACTAGGATTCCTCATACATATCCGAATCTCCTTCATAATAGGATTCCTTCTTCTCCGAGGTAAGGCTTCTTCAAGGCAATTGGTAATTCGTTTGGGCCGAGCTCAACGTACAGGCCCAATTAGGTTGGGCCTTAGGTCAGGCCCAAGGAGAGGCCGGTACTATCACATCCCCCCCCCCCCCTCCCCCCCAAAAAAAAAAAAGAGGAAAGAAGACATGTAGCTGTAGACGGCGAGGTCGAATTTCCGAGGTGATCAATCGCGCAGATCACCTTTCACGACCTGAACTAGCGAGCTTATCTCCCGAGCTGAAGTCAGGTGGGACGAGATTAGCAATAAGCTTCCCTGGGCCTGGTTCGGCTATGCAGGTGGCCCATATTCGAACTAGAGTGGAGGGAAAGTTTGTGTGCGCTGCTATTTAAAATTTTTTAGAGACGGTTCACGTTCCGAGAAAGTCGGGCCCACGCTCATACGTGTGTAATTTGTAACGGCGGGATCAAACATATATTACGGGATTTGAAACCCTTTTTGCATATCACGCTTTTCGACATTCGCCATCATAGCAAGAGGAATTTTGTGCCCAGGAAGTCTTCTCTCTCCCCTTTCTCTGTTCACAAAGCTCTCAACTTTTCCGACCACCGTGCCGCCGTTTTCGCACCGTTGGGCTTCCGTTTACAACCACTCTAGAACATTCAACCGTAATTTTACAAGTAAGTATGGCTTCCCATCTTCACGACTCCCAATCTAGTAGCGATAGCGAATGCCCTCCGGCCGATTCCACCGGCGGAAGGGTTAATTTTAGAATTTTTTCGTTAGGATCCCCCACCCCGACTGTTGAGGCTTTAGCTGTGCCCCACTGCGTTGAGGGGAAGGTAGCCGAATATTCTTCCATCCTAGACGAGTCTAGGATAAAATTTCTTGCCAAATCTTATAATTTCTCCCTAGACGTTGACCTTATAGAGCCTCGTCCGGAGGATAGGGCGTGCTCGCCACCTATGGGGTTCGTCACGATTTACGAGGACAGCCTGCACTCCGGCCTTCGTCTACCTCTTCCTGCGCCTTTTGCCGAACTTCAAAGGAAGCTCGGATTAGCTTTGGGGCAGATAACACCGAACGCCTTTAGACAGTCTGCCGACCTAGGCGTAGTAGCTATCCGGCACAATTACCCTTTATCTGCCGAGCTCATCCACGAGCTCTTTGCCTTCAAAGCATCTGCGGGCTGGTACTATGCCACTGCTCGCACTGAGTTTAAGGGAAGAACTCTGAACAAGGTGAAGAAGTGGCATAGGAAATTCTTTTTTTGTCGGCATGAGAGCTTAGTCGAGTTGGTGTGGAGGTTGGGCAAGCCTCGCGCTTGGGTGACAGACGAGGTGGATGAGGGTTTGGAGAGTGTCGAGAGGGCGATAGCGAGTTGTGGCCCGTTCGAAGAGAGCTACAATGAAGACTCGCTAGCTGAAGCGGGGTTAAGCCCGTTTGAGCCCCAAAGTATGGTGGATCCCGCAACGGGTGAGGCCCCGCTAGTGCTGTTAGGATTGTTTTGTTTGTTGATATTTTGCCTAACCCCTTTACACCTTGCGTTTGCAGTGAAGTTCGGGAAGCAGGGACCTGATGCCAAGGCCGGAGCTCGCGGGGGAAAGAGGCCGAGGTCGTCAGGGTGATCTGCGTCGTCTGACCAAGGCCAGCTGGGAAGATCCTCCGACTTGGGTCGGCGAACCGAGGTGGCGGTGCCGGCCGCGACGGGCATTCTCTCTCCTTCCGGCAGTCCATCCCTCAAAAAATCTAGGGTCGACTTGGAGATTGTCGATGTTTCGGGCAGTGACGCGAGCCCGTCTACTCCCCCAGCTCAGCTGGGAAATTTGCCTTTTCCCGAGGTAAAGATTTGTTACTTAATTTTCTGTAATTCTTGCCTGTGTGTAGCTAACTGTATTCCTTCCCGCAGGGCATTGATACGTTCATGGCCTGGTTCAAGAGTGGCGTCGGGGAGATGTCAGCGAAGCACGAGGACGAAAAAAGTCAGTACTCGGAGAAGCTGATGTCGACCGCGGCCAAGCTGAAGAAGGCTGAGGGGGAATTGGCCAAGTCCCGGGAGGAAGCAAAGGCCATCAAATCCGAGCTGGCCGAGGAAGCTCAGAAAAGGTTTGAGGCCGAGCGGGGTGCCGAGGAAGCTCGGAAAAGGTTCGAGGCCGAGCTGAGTGCGGCCAAGGAGAGGGAGTCCAAGCTGGCAGCTTGTCAAGGCGAGGTCCTGCGGGCTTACACAAAGAGGCATCTTTTGTCGGATAGTTTCTCCGGCCTGGCCAATGAGTTGGCTGGGCTTATCAATGGAAGCCACGCCTTGAGTGCTTTGGAGGCCGCCGCCAGGGATTTCCCCGACCTGGACGTCTCCAAATATGGCTACGAGCGCCTGGAGGATGAGGCTCTCTTCTTCGAGTACGCCAAAGTGATCCGACGTCACCTCGGCCAGCTGCCTATTTTGGACGACCTCGCCAGCTCGTCCGTGCTCTTATCTGCGAGCAAATTGCTGCCTGCTCGGCAGATCGGGACCCCGCCCTCGACGCAGTTTTCGACTCTCTCCCCGACGAGGAAGGAGAAGACAAGGAGGAAGAGGAACGCGAGGCCTCGGCTGATGGAGAGGATCTCGATGATGCTGGCGCCGATGGTTCTTCGCAGGACCCCCCCTCCGGGCAGCCACCTCTTCAAGATAAGGAGGTCGACGCTCCTTAGATCTTTATTTTTTTTTTTGTAATTATGTACTCGGACCTTTTAGAATAAACGGATTTTGCATTTCATTCTGTGTGTAGATTTCTGATTTTCCTGATATAGCTTCTCTACACAAGCAAATAAGTCTTCTTTCTCAAGATCTATCTGAACAACGATCTCTAGCTCGGTTATGGATGGAGAAATGTCGCCGAGCTGAGGCACTTTTTGATAAAAAGTGTGCTCTTTTGAAGTTGAAAGAATCCGAGCTGGAGGAATGGCAGGGGAAGTTTGAGTCGCTCTGCGCGGAGGCTGAGGTCAAGCAGCTCGCTGGTCAAGAGAGCGCTGATTTACTTCAGGCCAAGCTTCTTCAGGCGGAGGAAGAGTTGGAAGTTGCCCGAGGTAGAGCTGGGCGTGTGCTGGAGGACCATGAAAAGATCATCGATGAGCATGCTAAGTATGAGGATATCATCCGTCTCAATGGCGGTATTACCATATCCGAGGCGGAACTGAAAACGAAGGAACTGTTGGAACAGTATCTCAATTTGAAAACAGCATGCGGCCCCGAGTCTTGGGAGCTGCAAGGGGCTCGTGAGATACTCAAAGAAAGCGCGAACATGTATAAATGCGTACTATCCCGCCGCCCGAAACTTCGTGCGTTTCTGTCCAACAGTGCGGATGAGCCTGCTCCGTCGTCTTCCCGGACTATGCCTGCTCGCGAGGCGAGAGCTGCTTCTCGGGGACGTCAGGCCGGACCGAGCCGAGGCGGCCGGGCTGCGGGGCGGAGTTCGGCTACGTCGCGAGGTCGGAGTTTTTCTTCTGGAAGGACTCGAGGTCGAGGACGAGGTCGAATTTCCATCGACGACCTGCTGGGATCTACTTCCTTCGAAGAGCGATGGCTCAACTTCAGTAGGCCAAATCCCCCTCCGTAGATTAGCTTGTGTCTTCCTATAATTTATGTACATACAATGCTGTAATTAGTCAAAAATAAATTAATATATATTGTGCATTATGAACTCCCTGTTTTTCGGTGAGGAATGCTTTGTGCTCTTTTTTTTTTTTTTTGGGAGTCGAACTCGGACCTGTGTATGACAAGGGAACCATGGTTCAGACCTCGTAGTATTAGTCTCCCGGGGGAACTTGGTTCCGACCCCAGTTGAGATTTTTTTTTTTGACGAGGGAGTTTGACTCGGACCTCGTTTTATCTTTCTTTGTGGAGGGAGACGAGCTCGGACCTCGAAAAGGGTTCCTTTTGCGCATTTCTTATGATATAATTTCCCCATGTCGGGTCATTACTGACCTCGGAAGGGAACTTTAGTTCGTCCTTATGAGGGGACTTCGTTTTTGGATACTTCGTATAAGCAAACTAAAAGACACAAAAATATGCAAAAAGAAGAGAAACTTCATTTAAAGAAAGATCAAAACAAATAAAGGTTTTGACGAGCTCATTAAAAACAAAACACTAGGACTCGAAAAGAAAGAAAAAAGAACAGGAAAAAAACTTAAAGACTCTATATGCAAGACTCGATACTTATACGAAGAATCTCTTTAAGTGGGCGACGTGCCACGTTCTGGGTATCAGCTCGCCCGAAAGGTAGGCGATTTTGTAGGCTCCTTTGCCGAGAATTTCGTGCACTCTATAGGGCCCTTCCCATGTGGCTTCAAGTTTGCCGAGCTTCTCCGAATGGCTTACTTCATTGTTTCTAAGCACAAGATCACCGACCTGGAACTGCTGGGGTTTGACCCTTTGATTGTAATATCGGGTCATCTGTTGCTTATACCGAGCTTCTTTTATGTTGGCTAGTTCCTGCTTTTCCTCGGTTAAATCCAGGTCGGTTCGGCGTTGCTCGTCATTTGCTTCAGCTGAGAAATTAATGGTGCGGGGGCTTGGTGCCCCGATCTCTACGGGTATGACCGCTTCTGACCCGTATACTAAACGGTACGGGGTTTCTCCCGTTGGAGTTCTGGGTGTAGTCCTGTATGACCATAGGACGTTTTGGAGGTTGTAGATCCATTCCGTTTTGTCCTTCTCTAGGCGGGCCTTGAGTCCGTTCACTATTGTTCTGTTGGTGACCTCGGTCTGGCCATTAGTTTGAGGTCGGTTGACCGAGGTGAAATTTTGCTGGATATTGAGTCCTCCACAAAATTCTTGGAATGCTCTGCTCGTGAATTGCGTCCCGTTGTCCGAGATGAGGACTTTTGGAACTCCAAACCGGCACACGATATTCTTCCAAATGAAGTCGACGGCTTTCTCACTTGTGACTTTTGTGGAAGGTTCAGCTTCGACCCACTTGGTAAAGTAGTCGACTGCAACTATTAGGAACAGTTTTTGTTTAGGGGCCGGGTAGAAGGGTCCTACGATGTCAATGCCCCATTCCACAAATGGCCACGGGCTCTGTATAGTAGAGAGGTCGGTCTGGGGTACTCTTGTCACCTTGGCATGCAGCTGGCATTTCAGGCACTTTTTCACGAACTCTTCCGCATCTTTTGCCATTGTTGGCCAATAGTACCCCCACCGCATGATTTTCTGTGCTAGCATCCGAGCTCCAATGTGACTGCCGCACGATCCAGTGTGCACTTCGTTTAGTGCGTAGTCCGCTTCCCTTGGTCCCACACACTTTAGCAGAGGCTGTAAATATGACTTCCGATATAGGACTCCTTCTTCGAGTACGTACTGCGTGGATCTAGCTAGGATTTTTCTGGCTTCCGCTTTGTCCTCAGGAATTTCCCCGTTCTCCAAATATCTTTTTAGGGGGGTCATCCAATTCGGGTCGTCCTCTTCGATTGCATTGACTTCCGCCTCTTCTATACTTCGATTCCGGACTTCTTCTACCAGAGTTGAGCCGGTTGAGTTCGCCAGCTTACTTAGCTCATCCGCTCGAGTATTTTGGCTTCGGGGAATGCGAACTATTCTGAAAAACTCCTAGCACGTGGTTGACCACTACTTGGGAATCACAGTAGGTTTGGATAGCTCGTACCAGGAGGGTTTGGGCGAGGCTTAGTCCGGCAATGAGAGCTTCATATTCCACTTCGTTGTTCGTAGTGGGGAACTCGAATCGCAGCGAGTATGTCAATTCCTTTTTCTCCGGGCTGATTAGGAGTATGCCAGCTCCGCTTCTTTTCTTTCCCGAGGCTCCATCCACGTACATCTCCCAGCAGTCTGGGGGTGTCTTCTCTGGGATTTCTTGGAGTTCGGCTTTGATTCCAGACTTTTTTGGCTCGTTGATGACGTCGTATTGAGCTTCTGCGAGGAAGTCTGCTAAAGCTTGTCCTTTTATAGCTCGGCGCGGACCGAATGATATGGAGTGCTCTCCTAGCTCGATTGCCCATTTCGCGATCCTTTCTGAGGCTTCCGGCTTGGTGAGGACTTGCCGGCGTGGTAGGTCGGTCAAAACTTGTATTGGGTGAGCTTGGAAACAAGGTTTTAGGCGCCGAGCTGCATTTACTAGGGCTAGAGCGACCTTCTCGAGAGGTTGATACCTTGTCTATGGGTCTTTCAGGACTCTGCTGACGAAGTACACAGGTAGCTGCCGATCTCCTTCATCTCGGACCAACACTGCGCTTATTGCTTCCTCCGACGCTGCGAGGTACAGGGATAGGGATTCTTCTTTTTTGGGGACTGACAAAGTTGGTAAGTCACCGAGGTGGCGCTTGAGCTCGTCAAAGGCCAGCTCATGCTCTGGTCCCCATCCGAACTCCGGTGCCTTCTTGAGAATTTTGAAGAACGGAAGTTGTTTCTCGGCGGCTTTGGAGAGGAACCGACTTAGTGCGGTTATGCAGCCTGTCAACTTATGCACGTCGCGAATAGTTCGGGGTACCTTCATTTCCTGCACGGCTTTGATTTTCAACGGGTTGGCTTTGAGTCCCTCCGGCGAGATCCAGCACCCTAGGAATTTCCCAGATCGCACGTTGAAAGTGCACTTCTTGGGGTTCAGCTTGAGGTTCGCCTGCCTTAGTACGTCGAGTGTCGTTCGTAGATCGACCACCGCTGAAGCTTTTTCCTTGCTTTTGACGACAATGTCGTCTACATACACTTCGACGATCTCGCCAATGTGATCTCGGAAGAGGAAGTCGACCATTCGTTGGTAAGTCGCTCCAGCATTCTTTAATCCAAAGGGCATGTATTTGAATGCGAAGACACCGAAGCTCGTGGTGAAAGCTGTCATGATCGCATCTCCCTCATCCATTAGGACTTGATAGTACCCTTGTAAAGGTCAAGAAAGCTGAATACCTCGTATCTCACTAAGGATTCAATCTTCTCGTCGATGTTGGGGAGAGGGTAGCAGTCCTTTGGGCAAGCTTTATTGAGGTCGGTATAATCCACACACATCCTCCATTCCCCTCCTCCTGCTTTCTTGACTACCACCGGGTTAGATAGCTAAATTGGGTATTTGACCTCGAATAGTAGTCCTGCTTTCAGCCATTGTTGCACCTCATCATAGATAACTTGATTCCGTTCGGCAGCAAATGTTCTCCTCTTCTGCTTAACTGGGGTGGAGCTCGGGTCGATGTTGAGTTTGTGCGTAATGATGTCCGAGGACACCCCCGTCATGTCCGTTGGCGACCAAGCAAAGAGATAGAGAGGTTAACCCAGGAAGGAGCTCCTGGTTGAGGGATCCAGGGGCGACCCCATTTCGAAAAGCCGAGATGAGGAATACGTCGTCGATTTTATCAACCTTTAGGCTCTCTTGCATAAATCGGGAGGCGTACTCCCTTATAGTCTCTTTGTCCTTCTGCCTCACCGATAGGAGATAGGCTGTGTCTCGGCGAGCCTAAACCTTTATGTGGAATCTTTGCTTAAAGATTTTTTCCAAATAGGTCCAGGACCCTACACTGCCAGTTGGGAGGCTATCAAACCAGGCTCGGGCGTAATCAACCAGCATTTCGGGGAACAGCTTGCACATGTGTTCCTCTTTAAGGCCCTGGTTGTGCATGTTGTACCTGAAACGCGTCAAAAAGTTGAGGGGGTCCTCCAAGCCGTTGTAGGCTGGTATGTTCGGCAACTTATATGCCGTAGGAAGCTGGGCATTAAGCAGCTCGTCGGTGAACGGGCTGACAAGTCGGGCTGATCTTCCTTCACATCGGTGTCGGTCTGCCTCGAGGCTGGAACTCCTGGAATAGCTCGGACTCCGGCCCCTGCTTTGGCTCCGATGTCGCCTTGGGAGATGGTGTCGCTTGGGACTCCGACGTGGGCTGGAGCTCCGGCAGCGGAGTGGGCTTCGCCGTGTGTCGTACTTTCTCCTCAGCTCGGGCTCCTGCGTCTTGGAGTGGTGAGGAGTTTTGGGTATAGACTTCCGCGTGGAACTCTCCCTAGCTTCGGATATTGAGGGCATCCGAGCTGTTGTGAGGAAGCGCTTGAAGCTCTCCTTATTCGCTCTAGCGAATTCAGTCGCGGCATAGGTCGTAGCGAGGTCGAAGTCATCGAGAAAATCCTCTTCCTTTTTCGACCCTGAATTCTGTGGACCCTTCTGAGGGATGTCTTCCAGCTCGGGCATCCCTTCGAACGGATCCTCTTCTATAGGGTTATTGTTGTGCCCCTCCTTTGGGACTGAATTGCCTTTCTGGCGATTGCCCCTGTTTGTGGGGCGACTTTCTGCTTCGTTGGGATTCCCATGTTGGCTTTGATCCTCCCGCACGTTTTGTGATCGCGTTACCATCATTGTTCTGCTACCAAAGAACCGTCGATCGAGTTTCCCACATACGGCGCCAATGATAAATCTAGGGTTTGCAGAGATAGCTGAAAATAATAATAATGCGATGACACAAGGATTTACGTGGTTCGATCAAAGTGATCTACGTCCACGGGAGAGAATATTTAGCTTTTATTACTTGAGAGTACAATGAGTATTTGAACGTCTTTACACCTCTAATCTAGCATCTATATATAGGCCTTGAATTGAGCCCTAATCCTACTAGGATTCCTCATACATATCTGAATCTCCTTCATAATAGGATTCCTTCTTCTCCAAGGTAAGGCTTCTTCTAGGCAATTGGTAATTCGTTTGGGCCGAGCTCCTTGGGCCGAGCTCAACGTACAGGCCAATTAGGTTGGGCCTTAGGTCAGGCCCAAGGAGAGGCCGGTACTATCACAACACTAGACTTGTCGATGTTGTCTCAGTTCCAGCAGCAATCACATCCTGTTTTAATTCCATCAATTAATGTATCACCAAAACAAACAATTAATGAAAAAATAATTAAGACATGCAATCTTACGAAAACTGCCCCTTTGAGAGATATGAGGTCGATGGAGACACCAGGAATGTAATGCCCCGTAAATTCCTTACGTTCTAAAAATTTTAAAGTTAATTAAATAAATGGCTTTGCACGCCTAAGTTTACAATTTTTGAATTCTAAGACTAACGGTCGAATCCGTTATTAAAAATAAATTACAAAAGTCAGCTAGACGACTACTGTATTTAGGGTTAGCGCGTACGAAAAGTTTTTAGTTCGTAAACTCAGAACGGAAAACCATCTAAATTTTACGTTTACGAAATCACGATACGAACACGCCCGAGAAAGTTCGTTTTTATGTTTTTTCGGACGAAACTTGGACTGTGTCGTCCCGAGTTTTTGTCAATATAAATTTTGTAAATTTATTTTCCAATTAAGTTCATACGTTAGAATTTTAGGTCAAATCGAATCGCGATGATTTTGTACCGAGCAACGTTTTTTTTTTCGTCGTTCGTTTTTCCGTAACGTCGGATCGCGCCGGAAAAACCCGTAACCCTTCAAAAATTCTGCATGGCAGCCGATTCTTCTTGATTTTTTTATTATTTTCTCCTTAATTAAGTGGAAGACATGCATGATCAATGTTGTCTAGTTTGATGACACCTTGTCCTTCACTTTTCTTATGTTCAAACCTTTCATCATATCATATATTCTTAACAATTAAACAAAACCATTTTCCTCCCTTCTCTCTCTCTCTCTCGGCTGCACCACTCCTCCATTCTTCATCTTCTTCACTTCCATCCTCCATTGAAGACAAGCTCCAAGAACAAGAAGAAATCACACAAGTCACAATCCATCCACTCAAACTCTATACTTCTTTCCTTAATTCTCAAGGTAATTCTTTCCTCCACAATTCTATCCAATTGGATTTCTTTTCTTCTCTTTTTCCTTCTTGATCGAAATTTTGGAGTTTTAGAATGGATGTTTTGATCTTAGAATAATGAAATTAGATGTATTAGATATGATAATTAGGGGATAAAATGGAACAAAAACAAGAACCCTAAATCCTATGTTAATACCGAAAAATTTGGCATGTTTGTAGGATTTTTATTTTTCTTCTTTTGATGGTTGATTCTTGTTTAATAGATGTTTAATTAGTGATTGGAATGAAAAGGAATCAAAAGCCCTATGTGTGTTTGTGAAATTTCAATTAGAATTTGAGTTGAATTAAGGGGTTTATGCATGTTAGTTGATAATTGTTTTGCAATTGATTAATGGATGATATAAGAAGTTGATTAGTAAATAAATGTAGTTAATTGGGGAAGAAAATCACCCCCTTAATATCTTCATAAAAACAGAAATTTATAGAGTAATTAGGGGTTTTCACATGTTTGATATAAGTAATGCATTGTTGGTTAAATTATGTTGCAAATCATGTTAGTTGATTATAGAATTTAATTGAGAATTTTCTAAAAATGTTTAATGAAACATAAGAGATAAGGATCACCTTATAAGTTGAAATATAATGATGTTATGATATGTTTGCATGCATGAAAGTGTTTCACGTTAGACGTAGTTTAACGTCGTAAAATTTGAATAGAATCCGACAACCTTTGAAAAACGCGTAAGAGACGAACCTTTAGTCGTAACTAATAATTGAGAAGTCGGATGGGATTTCTAATTTAATATTATTGTTTATGATGAAATTTAGAACAACTTTCTAGTTGACTTCATAAGCTTTCGAGTTGATATAATATGGGCTATAGTTATAGTCGAGAACTAGAACGCGTTTGAAATTTTTGTTGGTTTAGTAATTGTTAGTTGAAATCCGACGTTTAGAACGTCATGCTTTTGAGCGAGTTTTGAAAAGGAGTTCGTCATGTACGGAAGTACGTGATGACTGCCTTGAGAGTCCAGTTTCTAAAAAAATTGAATACGAGAGCTTAGAACGAACCTAAGACGTTATACGTCGAACCTATCAAGCAATTAGGGTTTTCGCGGCAGTTTTGCGACCCTCGCCGGAAACTGTAATAACTTCCAGCTCGTTTATCGGATTTGTGATCCGTAAATTGGAGCGCGAACTAGACATCCCAATCTTTCCAGTGGTATAGGGCTCATTCCCTGTTTCCAAATCCTCTGTTCTGGACAGCCTCCAGAGTTACTGGACTGTGCAGTGAAAATTTCAGTTTCTTGTTTTCTAAGTTGTTTAGTTCACAACTTAGTTTCTTTCGATCGTTTAAACCGTTTTATCTAACGAATATCTCTCTTCTGACCCTAAAGTCAAATACATGACCTTGAGTGATGAAAACCAGTCGAGATCTTATCTTTTATCCTTTCATTAAAGAAGTAATAAACGAGAATTTTCATAAATCGTTCAATGATCTAAACGTAAATCGCCTAAGTTGATTCTTTCCAACTTAGTTTCTTTTAATCTTTAAAGTCGTACTAAGTTACCGACTACCTTCTCTGTTGACCCGAGAGTCAAGCATGAGATCTTCCGAGTTTTAAACGAGATTGGTACGAGTCTCGTTTCCCGTTTAAGTAAAACAAATCTAATAAGCGTGCAAATGCCTAAAGAATGAAACAACTAAAACCTCTTCGATTCTCTTTAATCGATTATCTTTTATGACCCGTTTTTAAGTATGTTTATTTTATGATGAAGGAGGAAGCCAACTGTAGAGAAAGGACAGAAGATCCGAAGTTGGAAGTTTTGCTTTAAGTTCTGTAAATCAAGGTGGGCTTTTATATACAAATAAAACGAGCAATGCTCGGAAAATCTTTCTTTATCGCTTTGATATCTGTGTTTTCAAAGTGATATTATGGCATGAACTGTTTTATGTTTTATGTGAGTTCTCTTGTACCTATCTGAGTTAACATTCGTGTTTTCCAGATTTAGAGTTAGTCTAACTAGATTAACTAACGATCGGCTCTGAGTTAGCTGCTAAGTGCTTTCTAGAGTTAGTGCACTTTGTAACCTGTGGTGTATGTGATATCCTGTTGAGGGGTACCAGCCACGGTGAATTAGAATTGGTCAAGATTGAACGTAACATTAGTCAGAAAATGCTCGCGCGAGCGATTTATGAGAAAAAGTCAGAAAATGTTTAGTAGACACGGATTCTTTCAATAAAACTCCGATGTGCTACGCTTATGAAATGCCATATTTATCTATATTTATGATTATGATTTCGGCATCGTGCCCACTAAGTACGTTTGTACTTAGCCCTGCATTGTTTTCTAAATGTGCAGGTTGAAGCGACGGTGAGCGGCGACGGTTGATGTTGAGTTAAAGGATAGGATGCATAGTTAGAACCCTTCCGCTGCCAAACTCTGTATTTTTTTTTTGAGATGTACTTTTGAACAATACTCAGTAGTCTAAGTCTGTAAATATGAACTTAGCTTCTTTATTGTACTTTTGTCGAGTAATCCTTAGGGATTAACTCTTTCTTTTATATTCAAGTCTTGTTCATAGTTTATCGATGTTTTTCATGTATGTTTAGTCAATTAGCCCCCTTCTTCCCCGCTTCTTTAATCCAACCCCAGTCACACCCCGGCTTCTGCCGTCCCTCGGGATTTGGGGCTGTGATAAGGAACATCACCCTTGTAAATTCCTAGCAAAATGTCCATGATATTGTCCTTTCTTCTACGACATTCCATGGTATTAATGTCTCTGCTTTCCAGTTGATCTTTTATAATTGCATCAAAAACTTGATCCCTTTTCTCAAGAATCCTATCGAAGGCAGCATCCATACCCTTGAACCGATCAATCCAAGCAAGCCATGGAACAAATTCTCCGACCGAGAAATTTAACAACAATCCGGTGGCTTCCTCCACGACTTCTAGAATCTTCTTCCCGTTCTCCGTTTCACTATGCTTCTTCCCAAAAGCGGCCCGACTGATAAAATTATTCGACAGCGCCACAAACATCTCCGTCAAGTTCACAGTCGTGGCGGAATTACTGCAATCTTCAATTTTCTTCACCACAAGGGCTACTTCTTCTTCCCTTATGGAGGCGAACGACTTCACCCTCGAGCTACTGAGCAGCTCGTGGACGAAGATGCTTCTTAGTTTCCGCCATCGCTCACCGTAGGGTAAGTGGATCACGTCTTTCAAGTCGTAGAACATTTTCCGAAGGTATTTCAGCCTCGGCTTGTCGGCGAAGGCGAGGTCATGGGTTTTGAGTATCTGCTTCGCCACCTCGGCTGACGAAACCACGAGCATCGGTTTCGAGCCGAGGTGGAGGAGCATTAGGGGCCCATATCTTTTGAATAGATTCCAGAGAGATCAGTGGACCAAGTGGCCGAGTTGGTGGAGGTTTCCGACGACGGGGAGCTGCGGCGGAGACGGTGGTGACTTTTTTGGGGATCTTCTGGTGAAGTAATGCCATGCGAAGAAGAGAGAAACGAGACTGATGAAGAGTGTGTAGAGCAGGGTTATAACCATATTTTGATGATTTTATGGTATTTTGGATTTGAAGATATGTTTGTGTCTTGTATACATAGGCATATATATAGGGATGTCAATTAACCCTTTCACATTCGGGTCAACCCATATATATATATGATGGTACCGGCCTCTTCTTGGGCCTGACCTGAGGCCCAATCTAATTGAGCCTATATAGTAAGCTCGGCCCACAGAACTTGGCACAGACGAAATTACTAACCGTCTTGAAGACCAACTAACGAAACCTTACCTTGGAGAAGAAGGAATCCTATTATGAAGGAAATTCGGATATGCATGAAGAGTCCTAGTAGGATTAGGGCTCAATTCAAGGCCTATATATAGATGTTATATTAGAGGTGTAAATACGTTCAAATACTCATTGTACTCTCAAGCAATAAAAGCTAGATATTCTCTCTCGTGGACGTAGATCGCATTGATCGAACCACGTAAATCCTTGTGTCATCGCATTATTATCGTTTTCAGTTACTTTTGCAAACCCTAGATCTATCATTGGCGCCGTCTGTGGGAACACCTCTTCGAATCGACGGTTCTTTAGTAGCTGATCAATGATGGTAACGCGATCACAAAGCGTGCGGGAGGCCCAAAGCCAACATGGGAATCCCAACGAAGCAGAAAGTCACCCCTCGAGTAAGGGTAATCGCCATAAAGGCGGTTCGACCTTGAAAGAGGGACGTAATGATCACCACTCAAAAGAGGATCCATACAAGGAGATGCCCGAGCTAGAAGACATCCCTCGGAAGGATCCACCACAAAACCCGCATCGCAGGAGCGAGACTCCAAAAGGGTTCGTCGAAGGGAGCGACGAATCCAAACAAAAGGGACCTGAGTCGAAGAAAGGAGATGATTTCCTCAACGACTTCGATCTCGCTACCGCCTATGCCGCAACAGAATTCGCTAGAGCGAATAAGGAGAGCTTCCAACGCTTCCTCACGATAGCTCGGATGCCCTCCATACCCGAAGCTAGGGAGAGTTCCATGCGGAAATCTATACCCAAGACTCCTCACCACTCCAAGACGCAGGAGCCCGAGTGTCACGCCCCGACTCTCGAGGTACGACTTACGAACAACAACAAACCTAAACAACTAACAACTAACTCAAATAAAGGGAACATGCTCGGGGAAAACAAAGGCGGAATATAAGGCAATCGAATTTGGTTTTCAAAAGCATAAAGAATAATAACCGAGCATCTTAACTTCACTTTGAACAGGAATTCAAACAAGAAAATCATGTTGATGGGAAGGGAATTCCAACAAAAAGAGGAATCATACGAATATATACATCAAGGTAAGGATTCATGTTCAACAACAACCAAGTTACGAGCCCATCACTCGGGATTACAAGATAAAGGGGTTACGAATTCAACAAGCATTCAAAGTCTTCGAGCACAACGCTCGGAATCAAAAACATGAATATTAGAGTACTGACATCAACAGACATTAAATCAAAAAGATTGCAGCGGAAATTAGCATCAACTCCCAACACTTGCACGTATGAAGACGTACAAATGCCAGTCCGAAATTCTATCAAACTTAACCAACAAAACCAAACCACACCACCAAGTATCCACGTCATCGCCATCCAGTCAACCTGCATGTTTAGAAACACACGCAGGGCTGAGTACTACGTACTCAGTGAACACAAGCCAAAACATTTGAATAAAGATGCTTCTTAAAGCTATATCAATTGAACTTGCCTTGCCAAACATCACAAGTATATAAGCAGTTTTAAAAACGGTTTTACTTGTGCATGTCAAAACATTTTTATTTAAAACGGACTGCGCAGTCAAATATCATAATATAATAGCATGTATCATCTATCACAATTAACTTCATGTGCCGAGAAGTAGGCCTCCTTCTCAAGCACTGTGACCGGTCCAACCGAAGCAAGGCTCACAGTCATCTCAACATCTACCACACGTGGGTTCCTGCTTTCACAGGATAATCACATCTTCATGTAAATAGATGATAACACATACTAACTTCAATAAAATGGCAAGTCAATCACATTTGAAAACATAACATAATATTCAATAGCATACTAATTTTCATCGATAGATTTTGGTTCAGAAAAGCCCACCTGACTTCCGAAGAACTAGCTAGGTGGTCTAGGGCTATTTGTCCTCGCTTAACGATCCGTCCGGCTCGATCCTTCATAGGTTGACATCGATAGATAAGATATATGAAAGACGGACACAAAGGCGTTGGACTTTAACTGACGGACTTCTATTTGAGTCGTCTCTCTCTTCGTTCTAACTTTTCTAAAGATCTCACGTTCTCGTCTTTATTTCATTAACTCTATTCGAATTGGTTAACTTACTACTCAACATCGTATAATTTTCTCGTTCTAATTAATAACTTCATTGATACAAATTATTACTCGAGCTTTCTTTTAAAGACTTTAGTTCATCTTCAAATTAACAATCAATCATCTATCATACAAATCCAATCATCTTTTACATATTATAAAACGATCATGCATTTAAACACATATTCATACATATAATGAATTCAAATAAATCAAGCACACTTCAAAACACATTAACATGCATTCCATTTGGACTTTAAGGTCTAACTCGATTATGCAATTCTTTTTATGAAAGCTTAAACTATTAATTCTATCTTTCTTATTTATATAGACAACGCTTCATTCTACATCCGCTATCTTATAAGGTATTTTATAACTCTTATTTATTTAACAAAAATTCTCTTAGTTTTTAATAAACTCTTTTGAAATTATAAATTCTTGTTAAATTCTAACTTGATTCTCATTTCTTAACTCGAATATTATTCCTTTAATTATTATCTCGGTTTATCTTTTCTTCGCTTGATTGGAAATAACGTTCTCAATTAATTATTTAATTAATCTTCTATTAACTTATTATTCGACATCTTATTTTATTCTCATTTTCTCGATCAACTTATACGAGTATCTATCTTAACTCGTCTAGCATCTTTTCTTTACTCAAATTAACTTCCTTTTTACTTCTTATCGATTAATTCTTATTAAACTCGGTTTTCTCTATTTTGTTTACTTTTTTAATAATTTCTTCTTTTATTTGTTTTAAACCTTTAAGCTATTTCTTACTTAATAATTTCTTTATCTTTTGATAAACATTTTTATGAATTAACTCACTTTATTATAAAAGATCTTTTTGTTGTAGTTTTTAGTAAAATATCTAGTTTTTAAATTTTAATACAAGGTATTTAATTAATAAGTCTTTTATACATCTTTCATCTTTTATTTAATTAAAAGCTTTTCAAATTTAAATCTTTTTATCAAAACTTCTATCTTATTTCATATTCAAACTATTATTCATACATATATTGAAATACTTAAACATCCAATTATTTTTATTATTTCTACACTTAATTTCCTTCAAAAATTTCAACATGCAATCTCATTTTCTTCACTTAAACACATGTATGATTATACTAACATAACATACAATCATCTCATAGATCAAAACATCACTTAATACATCAACAAAATCAACAAAATAATTTCTCCATTTTATTCAAAAACACACGGCACACACATGTACTTCTTGTGCATTTTATTTCTCAATTTTTCATGCATATAATCTCATTACTAACATGATAAAAATAACAATTCAAGCATCAAAATAACAATAACTCAAAGATTTCATATTTTCCCTATTTTTACTATAATTTTCGGCATTTATCATTTTTTTAGGGTTTTAGTTTCTTTTTCTTCTCTTAATTCATCGATTAACATCTAGTGCTCGATTCTCCTAACGAATTCTTCTCACTCGATTAGCACATGCATATCCTAAGTTTGCCTAAACATAAATTAAATAACATGCATGCATAGATCTTTCCTTTAGGACTTATAGACATACATTTTTACAACTAATCAAATGAAATCATACTTAAATAAATGGAAATTCTTCTCTTGGCTCTTGGGATTGAAATGGATGGAAATGGTAGCTTCAAAGCTTGGATCTTGAAAGAAAGAAGAATGTCTTCTTGAATCCTCAAAGAAAAAGAAAGAATATAGGATTAATCATCCATAGGGTTTTAGGAATCAAAATAAAGAAAAGTTGGATAATTCTTGAATTCAACTTCAAGAACTTGGAAGATTCTTACCTTTCTTTGAAAAAATGGATGAAATGGATGGAGATTAATGGCTTCTACTTCATTTCCATGGATGGAGATCTTGAATCCATGGTTGCATGTGAAGAAAAATCAAAGGAGGTGTGAGAGAGAGGGAGTGCCGAGAGTAGAGAGAGTTTGAGAGGGTTTGAGAGAATTTTTCTTGTTTTGTGAGAGAGAGAGATCGAATGGAGAGAGAGAGATGTAGGTTGATAATGAAATGTGGTCTCTCTTACTTGTCTTGGATGAATAGGATTCAAAATTCAACAAAGTGAAAAAGAATTAAACTTGTTGGAAATTGTAAAAACAAGACTTGATGTTTGATTTGAAATTAACTTGTATGCA
The DNA here is from genome assembly GCA_029490685.1 of Schizonepeta tenuifolia. Taxonomy (NCBI): domain Eukaryota; kingdom Viridiplantae; phylum Streptophyta; class Magnoliopsida; order Lamiales; family Lamiaceae; genus Schizonepeta; species Schizonepeta tenuifolia. The sequence goes on from CM055956.1 coordinate 93,326,260, forward strand.
TAATTCAAGCAAGCCATGTACAAGACACCACTATGTCTTGTTGGTCTTGGAAATTGAGGGTTGATGGGAGAGGGTTGTGAGGTGGCGAGAGGAGAGAGGTGGTTGACACGTGTCGTCGTCGTGTCGTCACGGGTATTAATTATCCGGTCGTAAAGGTTTTCCGGGTAAAACGATTCGTATTAATTCCGTTTTGTTCTATTAATTGGTCTAACCTCTTCTCGTTTCACTTTTGACACTAACTCGTCCCAATCCTATGTCACGTCTCAAATTAAAAGATTAAAGGCTTCGATAATTTTAGTCCTTTAATTCTTAAAAGAATTTAATCGGCTTATTAATCCGTTTATTAATCCTTTTCAAGACTAATGCCTCATTTCTCTTCTCAATTCTCGGATAAGTTCTTATCCTATCTCAGTGATCTTAAAAGAATTTCTAAGTTCGAAGGTTCTAATTTAATTCTATTCTAGATTCATCGGCGTAAACATATTCCTCGGCGATTAATGTTATGTTATCTTAATTAAACAAACTTCTCGGAATTTTTCTGGAATTTAAACTCATACTCATTTTCATATAAACGACTCAACAAACATATCACATTATCATCATCGCAGATAATTAGAACAGATAAATTCACACAAGATTCACAAGGCAATTTAAACGTTTTATCAAAACTCATCGATTAGAAAAGAAAAATTTTACTCTTAAATTCTCATCTTTGGACTTACTCGGTTAATTAGACGCTCTCTAAAGGGATAAAAACTCGGGGTATCACACCGAGCCGAGGGGAAAGCACGACACACGACGAAGCCCACTCCGCCGCTGGAGTTCTAGCCCACGTCGGAGTCCCAGGCGACACCACCTCCCAAGGCGACATCGGAGCCCCAACAGGCGCCAAAGTCCGAGCTATTCCAGGAGTCTCAGCCCTCAGGAACATCGACACCGACGTGAAAGGGGACCAACCCGACTTGTCAGCCCGTTCACTGACGAACTGCTTGACGCCAAGCTCCCTGCGGCATACAAGTTGCCCAACATACCACCCTACAATGGGTTGGAGGACCCCCTCAATTTCCTGACGCGTTTCAAGTACAGCATGCACAACCAGGGCCTTAAAGAATAACACATGTGCAAGCTGTTCCCCGAGATGCTGGTCGACTACGCCCGAGCTTGGTTTGACGGCCTACCGACTGACAGTATAGGGTCCTGGGTCTACCTCGAAGGAATCTTTAAACAAAGATTCCTTATGAAGGTCGAGGCTCGCCGAAACACGGCCTATCTCCTGTCCGTAAAGCAAAAAGATAAAGAGACTATAAGGGAGTACGCCTCCCGATTTATGCAAGAAAGCTTGAAGGTCGATAAGATCAACGACGTTTTCCTCATCTCGGCTTTTCGAAATGGGGTCGTTCCTGGATCCCTGAACCAGGAGCTTGCTAAACAGAAGCCCGAGACGGCACATGAGATGTGGAGGATTGTATACCAGTTCGCGGATGGCCAAGATGCGGACCGGTTGAAGCGAGAAGAAACCGAGAAGAAGAGGATTGAAGCGGAGCGAGGTCGCAATGATCGTGCTCGGAGAAGTGCTCACGAACGTCTTCAGCGAGGACCCATCCAATCCCGGCTCGGACCAGGACCAATCCAGTCCCAGCTCGGACCTCGGATGGGACTAGAGCAACCTCAACGACCTCCTTTTGTGAAAACAAATGCGGAGATCTTCGCGCTTCATGAGGACTGGTTCTCCAAACCACGTCCTATGTCAGGGTCTAAACCCCAAGATAAAAATAAGCACTGCTCCTTCCATGACGACCATGGACACCACACGGAAGACTGACGCGACCTCGCAGAACAGATAGAAAGGTTGGCCCAAGAATGAGCTCTAAAGAAATACGAAGCTGGGGGGAGGAAAAGCAGAAAAGGAAAAAGGAAAGGAGGACAGGGTCGCTGTGCTCCAGGCAATAAATGAGCTAAGGTCGATCACGACGAGGAGGATGATGACCCTCAGTATGATGCCACATAATACGATGGGGTGGTTTCAACCATCTCCGGGCTGTCCCCAGGTGTGACAAAAACTAAGCTGAGATCAGAAGCCCGCAGACCACCAATTCCGTCGGAAGAGGAGCAGATAAAAAAGAGGTTCAAGAAGAGCGAAACCGTCACATTCTCCGAGGATGATCCTGTACCTACAGCTACGCCCCATAATGACGCACTGGTGATACAGGTCGGAGTAGCCAATAAGATGGTCCACCACGTATTTGTTGATGGTGGGGCCAGCGTCAGTATCATCTTCCAACATTGCTTGGATAGAATGGGACTCGACCCAGCTCAGGTTAACTCCGCACCCCTGCCCCTCAAGAGCTTTACACAGCATGAGACGCGACCTGAAGGGATAATCGCGCTTAACAAACTAATCCACTTCTACGTGGTCAAAGCGAACTCCCCCTACAACATCATATTAGGTCGGGATTGGCTGAATGCGGTCAGAGCCATCATCTCGCCATACCACTTGTTACTGAAGATCCCGACCTCGGGCAGAATCCTAACTGTCCGAGGCGACTAGAAAAAGGCCAAAGAGTGCATGCAAGTTGCTCTTCGAGGTCAACCGCAAGCATAGCAATCAAAGTATCCCGAGGAATTGGAAGAGACAACGCCGATTTCAGACACCTCGGCGGAACAAGTCCCCTTATCCGAAGTAGACCCTGCAAAAGTTGTCAAGGTCGGTTTTGCAAGGGGACCCCAGACCCGCCTGCAGGTAATCCAGCTCCTTAGGGAATATCAAGACATCTTTGCTTGGTCGCCAACGGACATGACGGGGGTATCCTCGGATATCATTACGCACAAACTCAACATCGACTTGAGCTCCACCCCAGTTAAGCAGAAGAGGAGAACATTTGCTGCCGAACGAAATCAGGTGATCTACAATGAGGTGCAGCAATGGTTGAAGGCGGGGCTCCTATTCGAGGTCAAATACCCAATTTGGCTATCTAACCCGGTGGTAGTCAAGAAAGCAGGAGGAGGGGAATGGAGGATGTGTGTGGATTATACCGACCTCAATAAAGCTTGCCCAAAGGACTGCTACCCTCTCCCCAACATCGACGAGAAGATTGAATCCTTAGTGGGATACGAGGTATTCAGCTTTCTTGACCTTTACAAGGGGTACTACCAAGTCCTAATGGATGAGGGAGATGCGATCATGACAGCTTTCGCCACGAGCTTCGGTGTCTTCGCATTCAAATACATGCCCTTTGGATTAAAGAATGTCGGAGCGACTTACCAACGAATGGTCGACTTCCTCTTCCGAGATCACATCGGCAAGATTGTCGAAGTATATGTAGATGACATTGTCGTCAAAAGCAAGGAAAAGGCTTCAGCAGTGGATGACCTACGAGCGACGCTCAACGTGCTAAGGCAGGCGAACCTCAAGCTGAACCCCAAGAAGTGCACTTTCAACGTGCGTTCTGGGAAATTCCTAGGGTGCTGGATCTCGCTAGAAGGTCTCAAAGCCAACCCGTTGAAAATCAGAGCCGTGAAGGAAATGAAAGTACCCCGAACTATTCACGACGTGCATAGGTTGACAGGCTGCATAACCGCGCTAAGCCGTTTCCTCTCAAAAGCTGCCGAGAAACAGCTTCCGTTCTTCAAAATTCTCAAGAGGGCACCGGAATTTGGATGGGGACAAGAACACGAGCTAGCCTTTGAGGAGCTCAAGCGCCACCTAAGTGACTTACCAACTTTGTCAGTCCCCAAAAAGGAAGAATCCCTCTCCCTATACCTCGCAGCATCGGAGGAAGCAGTAAGCGCGGTGTTTGTCCGAGATGAAGGAGATCGACAGCTACCTGTGTACTTAGTCAGCAGAGTCCTAAAAGACCCGGAGACAAGGTATCAACCTCTCGAGAAGGTCGCTCTAGCCCTAGTAAATGCAGCTCGGTGCCTAAAACCTTATTTCCAAGCTCACCCGATACAAGTTTTGACCGACCTACCACTCCGGCAAGTCCTCACTAAGCCGGAAGCTTCAGGAAGGATCGCGAAATGGGCAATCGAGCTCGGAGAGCACTCCATATCATTCGGTCCCTGCCAAGCTATAAAAGGGCAGGCTTTGGCAGACTTCCTCGCAGAAGCTCAATACAATGTCATCGACGAGCCGAAAAAGTCTGGAGCCAAAACCGAACTCCAAAAAGTCCCAGAGAAGACACCCCCAAACTGCTGGGAGATGTACGTGGATGGAGCATCAGGGAAGAAAGGAAGCGGAGCTGGCATACTCCTAATCAGCCCGGAGAAAAAGGAGCTGACATACTCGCTGCGATTCGAGTTTCCCACTACGAACAACGAAGTGGAATATGAAGCTCTTATTGCCGGACTACGTCTCACCCAAACCCTCCAGGTACGAGCTATCCAAACCTACTGTGATTCACAAGTAGTGGTCAACCACGTGCTGGGAAAGTATGAAGCGAGGAGTGAGAAGCTGAAGAAATACCTGAAGAAGGTCAAGCTCCTAGAACAATCCTTCCAGTTCTTCAGAATAGTTCGCATTCCCCGAAGCCAAAATACCCGAGCTGACGAGCTAAGTAAGCTGGCGAACTCCACAACTAGCTCAACTCTAGTAGAAGAAGTCCGGAATCGAAGTATAGAAGAGGCGGAAGTCAATGCAATCGAAGAGGACGACCCGAATTGGATGACCCCTCTAAAAAAATATTTGGAGAGCGGAGAAATTCCCGAGGACAAGGCGGAAGCCAGAAAAATCCTAGCTAGATCCACGCAGTACGTCCTCGAATGAGGAGTCCTTTATCGAAGGTCATATTTACAGCCTCTCCTAAAGTGTGTGGGACCAAGGGAAGCGGACTACGCACTAAATGAAGTGCACACTGGGTCGTGCGGAAGTCACATCGGAGCTCGGATGCTTGCACAGAAAATCATGCGGTGGGGGTACTATTGGCCAACAATGGCAAAAGATGCGGAAGAATTCGTTAAAAAATGCCTGAAATGCCAGCTGCATGCCAAGGTGACGAGGGTACCCCAGACCGACCTCTCTACTATACAGAGCCCGTGGCCATTTGTGGAGTGGGGCATTGACATCGTGGGACCCTTCTACCCGGCCCCAAAAAAAAAACTGTTTCTAATAGTCGCAGTCGACTACTTTACCAAGTGGGTCAAAGCCGAACCTTCCACAAAAGTCACAAGTGAGAAAGCCGTCGACTTCGTTTGGAAGAACATCGTGTGCCGGTTTGGAGTTCCAAGAGTCCTCATCTCGGACAACGGGACGCAATTTACGAGCAGAGAATTCCAAGAATTTTGTGAATGACTCAATATCCAGCAAAATTTTACCTCGGTCCACCGACCTCAAACTAATGGCCAGGCCGAGGTCACCAACAGGACAATAGTGAACGGACTCAAAGCCCGCCTAGAGAAGGACAAAACGGAATGGATCCACAACCTCCAAAACTTCATGTGGTCATACAGGACTACACCCAGAACTTCAACGGGAGAAACCCCGTACCGTTTAGTATACGGGTCAGAAGCAGTCATACCCATAGAGATCGGGCCACCAAGCCCACGCACCATCAATTTCTCAGCTGTAGCTAATGAAGAGCAACGCCGAACCGACCTGGACTTACTCGAGGAAAAGCGGGAACTAGCCAGCATAAAAGAAGCTCGGTATAAGCAACATATTCGGGAATATCGGATTCGAGATACCATTTATTTCGCCTACCTTTCTTTTCTTTCTTTTTTCCCACTCTCTGTTGATTAGAGAAAACGATGACCCGATATTACAACCAAAGGGTCAAACCCCAGCAGTTCCAGGTCGGTGATCTTGTGCTCAGAAACAACGAAGTAAGCCATTCGGAGAAGCTCGACAAACTTGAAGCCACATGGGAAGGGCCCTACAGAGTGCACAAAGTTCTCGGCAAAGGAGCCTACAAAATCGCCTACCTTTCGGGCGAGCTAATACCCAGAACGTGGCACATCGCCCACCTAAAGAGATTCTTCGTATAAGCAGCAAGTCTTGCATATAGAGTCTAAGTTTTTTTTTCTTGTCTTTTTTTTCTTTTTTTTTCGAGTCTTATTGTTTTGTTTTTAATGAGCTCGTCAAAACCTTTATTTGTTTTGATCTTTCTTTAAATAAAGTTTCTTTTCGTTTTGCATATTTTTGTGTCTTTTAGTTTGCTTATATGAAGTATCCAAAAACGAAGTCCCCTCATAAGGACGAACTAAAGTTCCCTTCCGAGGTCAGTAATGACCCGACATGGGGTAATTATATCCTAAAAAATGCGCAAAGGAAACACTTTTCAAGGTCCGAGCTCGTCTCCCTCCAAAAAGGAAGATTTCACGAGGTCCGAGTCAAACTCCCTCGTCAAAAAAAAAAAATCTCAACTGGGGTCAGAACCAAGTTCCCCCGGGAGACTCATACTACGAGGTCTGAACCATGGTTCCCTTGTCATACAGAGAGGTCCGAGTTCGACTCCCTCCTTGTCATACAGAGAGGTCCAAGTTCGACTCCCTCCAAAAAAAAAAAACCTAGGAGCGTCGACCTCCTTGTCTTGAAGAGGTGGCTGCCCGGAGTGGAGATCCTGGGAAGAACCATCAGCGCCAGCATCCTGGGGATCCTCTTCATCAGCCGCAGCCTCGCGCTCCTCTTCCTCCTTGTCTTCTCCTTCCCCGTCGGGAAGAGAATCGAAGACTGCATCGAGGGTGGGGTCCCGATCTGTCGAGCATGCAGCAATCTGCTCGGCAGATAAGAGCACGGACGAGCTGGCGAGGTCGTCCAAAACAAGCAGCTGGCCGAGGTGACGTCGGATCACTTTGGCATACTGGAAGGGGAGGGCCTCATCCTCTAAGCGCTCGTAGCCATATTTGGAAACGTCCAGGTCGGGGAAGTCCCTAGCGGCCTCCTCTAGAGCACTCAGGGCGTAGTTTCCATTGATAAGCCCAGCCAACTCATTGGCTAGGCCGGAGAAACTCTCCGACAATAGAAGCCTCTTTGTATAGGCCCACAGGATCTCGCCTTGACAAGCCGCCAGCTTGGCCTCCCTCTCCTTGGCTGCACTTAGCTCGGCCTCAAACCTTTTTCGAGCTTCCACGGCCTCCGTCTCGGCCTGAGCGAGCTGAGCGGTCTTCACCTCCAGCTCGGACCTGATGGTCTTCACCTCCTCCCGGGACCTGGCCAACTCCTCCTCAGCCTTCTTCAGCTTGGCCGCGGTCGACATCAGCTTCTCCGAGTACTGACTTTTTTCGTCCTTGTGCTTCGCTGACATCTCCCCGACGCCACCCTTGAGCCAGGCCATGAACATATCAATGCCCTGCGAGAAGGAATGCAGTTAGCTACAAATAAGCAAGAATTACAGGAAATTAAGTAACAAATCTTTACCTCGGGAAAAGGCAAATTCCCCAGCTGAGCTGGAGGAGCAGCCGGGCTCGCGTCACTGCCCGAAATGTCGACAATCTCCACGTCGACCCTAGATTTTTTGAGGGATGGACTGCCGGAAGGAGAGAGAACGCCCGTCGCAGCAGGACCTGCTACCTTGGTTCGCTGAACCGAGCCAGAGGACCCTCCGAGATGACCCTGGTCAGATGACGCAGATCGTCCTGACGACCTCGGCCTCTTGCCCTCGCGAGCTGCGGCCTTGGCATTGGCTCCCTGTATCTTCCCGAACTTCACTACAAATGCAAGGCAAGAAAAGGGGTTAGGCAACGGATCAACAAACAAAACAATCCTAACAACACTAGCGGGGCCTCACCCGTTGCGGGATCCACCATACTTTGGGGCTCAAACGGGCTCAACCCCGCTTCAGCTAGCGAGTCTTCGCAGTAGCTCTCCTCGAATGGGCCACAACTCGCTATCGCCCTCACAATACTCTCCAAGCCCTCATCCACCTCGTCTGTCACCCAAGCGCGAGGCTTGCCCAACCTCCACATCAGGTCGACTAAGCTATCATGCCGATAAAAAAAGAATTTCCTATGCCACTTCTCCACCTTGTTCTGAGTTCTCCCTTTAAACTCAATGCGAGCAGTGTCATAGTACCAGCCCGCAGATGCTTTGAAGGTGAAGAGCTCGTGGATGAGCTCGGCAAATAGCGGGTAGTTGTGGCGGATGGCCGCTACGCCTAGGTCGGCAAACTGCCTAAAAGCGTTCGGTGTTATCTGCCCTAAGGCTAAACCGAGTTTCCTTTGAAGCTCGGCAAAAGGCACAGGAAGGGGTAGACGAAGGCTGGAATGCAGGTTGTCCTCGTAAATCGTGACAAACCCCATAGGGGGCGAGCACGCCCTATCCTCCGGACGAGGTTCTATAAGTTCAACGTCCAGGGGGAAATTATAGGACTGGGCAAGGAATTTTATCCTAGACTCGTCTAGGATAGAAGAATATTCGGCTACCTTCCCCTCTACGCAGCGGATCACAACTAAAGCTGTAACAGTCGGCGTGGGGGATCCTAAGGAAAAAATTCTAAAACTAACCCTCCCGTCGGCGGAATCGGCTGGAGGACATTCGCTATCGCTACTAGATTGAGAGTCGCGAGAATGGGAAGCCATACTTACTTGTGAAATTAAGGTTGAATGTTCTGAAGCGGTTGTGAACGGAAGCCCCAACGGAGCGAAAACGGCGGCACGGCGGTCGGAAAAATTGAGAACTTTGTGAACAGAGAAGGGGGAGAGAGAAGACTTTCTGGGCACAAAATTCCTCTTGCTATAATGGCGAATGTGGAAAAGCGTGATATGCAAAAAGGTGTTTCAAATCCCGTAATATATGTTTGATCCCGCCGTTACAAATTACACACGTATGAGCGTGGGCCCGCCTTTCTCGGAACGTGAACCGTTTCTAAAAATTTTAAATAGCAGCGCACACTAACTTTCCCTCCACTCTAGTTCGGATATGGGCCACCTGCATAACCGAACCCGGACCATGAAGCTGAATGCTAATCTCGTCCTACCTGCAACTTGGGCTCGGGAGTTAAGCTCGCTAATTCAGGTCGTGAAAGGTGATCTGCGCAATTGATCACCTCGGAAATTCGACCTCGCCGTCTACATCTACATGTCTTCTTTCCTCTCTTTTTTTGGGGGGGGATGTGATGGTACCGGCCTCTTCTTGGGCCTGACCTGAGGCCCAATCTAATTGAGCCTATATAGTAAGCTCGGCCCACAGAACTAGGCCCAGACGAAATTACTAACCGTCTTGAAGACCAACTAACGAAACCTTACCTTGGAGAAGAAGGAATCCTATTATGAAGGAAATTCGGATATGCATGAAGAGTCCTAGTAGGATTAGGGCTCAATTCAAGGCCTATATATAGATGTTAGATTAGAGGTGTAAATACGTTCAAATACTCATTGTACTCTCAAGCAATAAAAGCTAGATATTCTCTCCCGTGGACGTAGATCGCATTGATCGAACCACGTAAATCCTTGTGTCATCGCATTATTATCGTTTTCAGTTACTTTTGCAAACCCTAGATATATCAATATATATATAGGGATGGATCTAGTAAGAATAGCCCTTAAAGTGAGAAATATGAATAAATCTGGACCACACATCTTCAAAAAAAGGGCGGGCGCGTGTAGCTCACGCGCCATTTTTTTTTTTTTTTCTTGGGCGATTTTTTCTTAAAACACGGTGCATTTAGATACACCGTGTAGTGCATCTAGATACACTGTGTGGTGCATCTGGTTACACATTGTGTTGCATGTCCGATTTTTTTTTCAGTTTTTTTTTTAACATTATTTTTCTCGGCTCCGCCTTAAAGCATAGTGCATTTCCTTACACCTAGTGGTGCATCTGATTACACTGTCCCGTGCATATCAATACACGTAGTGGTGCATCTCATGAACCACAATGTGGTAGATGCACCACACTTTACAATGAGATGCACCACAATGTGAAACTAGATGCATCATACGTTGACATGAGATGCACCCAGCTTTATGGAAAAAAAATAAAAAAAAAAACTGGAAATTTTTCATCCGGATGCACCGCCCTTCTTAGCGAGATGCAACAGATGAGTGGCTGAGATTGATTCTCATTTCTTAGGATAAGGGTCATTCTTATATGATCCTAATTCTATATATATATGCGTGTATTTACGTGATGAGAATATATTTTAATTAATGAATAATTAATTATTGCAATTTTAGCCAACTTTAACTGCGTTATTCATAGCTCAATTCGAAAAAGCTCATTGGGCTAAGCTCGTATAAATAAACAAGCTAGACGCTTCAAACCAAGCTCAATAAAGTTTTCGAACCTACCTACATATTTGACTCAAAAGGCTCATGAAATTACATGTTCGACTTTGATACTAAATGAGCCAACTCATTAACATGTTCACTAACCTTTCAAACGATCATGTTCACAAATGTATTTGCAAATTTGTCTAATGATTATGTTTTCATTTTTAATACATTCAATAATTGAGAGTAATAAATGGGGACAAATTTTACAACTTAATAAAAATCATGTGTTTTTTTAAGAAAATTAAATTTACTTTCTTAATTTTTGTGAGGACAGAAAGTGACTATTTTCATGGGACGGAGGGAGTATACATATATGGGTTAGGTTTTCTTGTATTTTAGTTATGAATTAGAAAGTTTAATTAAATACACATGTATATAGTTTAAAATAAGATTTTTATTTGAGAATGAGCTTGTTCATGCGCTTGTCGATCTTTTCGAGCCGAGTTTGAGCTAGTTCGAGCTTGTTCATGTACTTGTTGATTTTTTCAAGTTGAATTTGAGGTCGAGCTTGTGCATGCGCTTGCCGATTTATCGAGCTAAGTTTGAAGGCAAGTCTGAGCTCGAGTTAGGTCAAAAAGTAATTATTTATATATGCTAATTGTTTATAATAAACCCTAACTAACAATTATAAAATTAAACTAAATCATAATAAATATAATGGAATAGGAAATGAAAAAAAAAAAAAAAAAAAAAAAAAAAAAAAAAAAAACCTTAAAAATTAGAGAAGGAAACACTAATAAGACATTAAAAAAAATGAAATAATGAATCTCAAACGTTGTCGTTAATCAAATTAATTACGTTATCTAGATCAAAATTCTTATATTACAAATAATTCTATATAAACCACGGTACTAACAAACTAGTATAACCTACGCACAATCATTTTGTAGTATAACCTACACACAAAATCATACAAAATGGAAAGACAAATTAACCACACACGTTATTGAAATTTAAACCATACAGCTTTAGTGTGCACTTCTGCAGTCCTAACTAGAAAGAAATTTGAAACCTAAGATTCTTTACTAGATTAACAAATTGGGTCATTAAATTATGAGATTATTAAATAAGGTAAGTTGGATGGGTTATTAACAAGTTTCCGGCCTAGTTTGGTACTTTGGTTTGGCTGCCAGAATTCATTAAATACAGTCGCGAAATCTTATTTGGGTGAGCTCATGAATAAAAGATTGTTCGATAACGAAAGTTGTAAACTAAAAGAAATAAAATGGGTTGAAATATTATCTCTAATGGATGACCTTATAATTTTCCATCAATGCGCGCGTATAAAGTAAAATATTAGTATGAAAGTAGTATTTTATTTTTTTCTTCATTTATGTCTTGTCTATAGTATAGGATGGATTTTCGACGTTGCAATATAAAATAAAGTATTATAATGAGTAAATTAAATGGACCGTGTATCTTATTTTAGAGGCAACGAAATATAGGGATATGTGAGATTATAACACCCAAAAAAAAACCACTAATTGTAGCTGTAGCACTAATTTTTCAAAATTACAAATCGTAGCAATTCTGTATATTTGTACCCCTAATGATCAAAAACATTTTTCACATGATTCAGTTTGTACCTTATTCTCTAATTTTGAAGAATCAAAACTAAAACTTTTTTCTTTGTCTAAAAGTGACGGTGGGTGCACCTATCTCCTTATTTCCGGCAAAGTCTCCCTTCGGCAACTTTATTTGTGATGTGTGAAATCACATACGTATTAAAATTCGTGAATTCACATATTAAAACTCACTAATTTGTAAATTCACGAATTTATATTCTGAAATTGAAAGAAGTGCATCTAATCAGGCTCGTGCTACAGAGTATGAAATAAAGCTTGATATTTTTTACTCACATTTCTTATACGTATAAAAAATTATTACTCCGCTTGATACGAAGTATTAAATTCTTTGCAAAAATAATAATTATGGTAATTTTGTATTATAATTAATTGCAGTATTATTATTATATATATATCATCTTATAAGTGGTATACATAACAATAAAAATAAATACTACTACAATTTATACGGCCCGAATATTATAAAGGGTCGTATACTTTGTATAAAACAAAATATATTACTCTATTATAGACATATTACACACCCTATTCACCCTACCAAACAAGCCCGGAATACACAAATATACAAATTTCCGAAATCACAATTTAGAATTTGTGATTTCACGAATAAAATTAACCCATTTTTCTTATAAAAATATATGATAGATGTGAATGGACTCTTGATAGTTCGACCTAATAAATTTAAAAGATAATCATGAATTCTTTCCGGCATAATGAAATTAATCTCGAAAATAGACATTCCTTCTCATTCGGTAGCAATACGCTCAAACACTCTACATTTTTACTACACACACAGTTTCTTTCTATTTTTTCCATTCTTTCTCCACTCCAAAATATATTTAAACATCTGTTGAGTTTTTAAGTTAATAATAAGCTTAATTCCTGCCGAGTGACGACTGGAGAATAAAAGAGAACCTCATTCTAAGCTTCTCCTGCTGCAGGTAAGGTAAAAGGTCAAAAACCTTCGCGGCAAGAGCTAATTGACATCGGGCAGCTACTCATAAGTGAGATCTCAAGTCCTCGATATAATGGCCGAATTGTTGTGCTCCAAGAAACAAAGCATCTGCAGTAAGAACAAGCCCGAGCTGCAAAAGAGACTTCTTTGAATGCAATGGTCGAAGATTAATGATACTAACCAAATTTTAGGTGAGAGTCGAGAAAAATATTACCAAACGAGCAGTGAAAACTAGCCGGTAACCCCACCCTTCCTTGGCTGCTGCTGCTCTTTGTTGATCAGTCCAACTATGCATATTGTAAAGCTTAGTCACAACTTTCTGTCATGATTAGACTAAAAAGGTCTATACATTTAGATGGCGTTTGGTTAGATGGATAAACTTGATTGATAAATAATCCAACATGATCACATGGTTGATTTAAATAATTTGGCCCGTGATGGATAACTATGCCCTTTGATCATATCCGACAATTGAGTGATTATTTGTCCTTCCAAATTTGGGTGATTATTAATCAACCATATAATCCTCTCATATCCTATCACATGTTATTAATCTCATCCTCCAAACCAAACCAAATTTGGGTGTTCGATTACCAAGATCAAAAGATTAGATGAGATTGAGTTGGCCCTGTATACTAATGAGATAATTTTTGTCATAGGAGATGAGTCAAGTACGTGGCGGTGTCTCAATAGTAAGTACCAGGTTATATCTATCCAACCGAACAACATATCATCAGACCAAGTCCAATGTAATCTTGTCTAATCCAGCCAACTGAACACCAAATTAGCACAATAACTTGAAAAGTGAAACTTAAGCAAAACAAAGTCTGTTAGAAGTTACCCAAGAAACTCCGAAAGCCCACCAATTCCTGCAAGCTTAAAGGGTTGGGGGCCTTCCCTTTCTAGTTCCTGTATAGCAAACATAGTGTATGATTCAAAGCAGGCCAAAAACGGATCGAGAATGTAAAATTCAAACTTACGAAATCCAACTACATATTCACCAGGTAAACAGAATGAAAGAGAAGCAAACACATTACCTCTTCTTCAGCAGCTTCCAGACCTCCTTGAACCCAGAAAAGGTTTTCATAACCAGCATTATACAATATTTCACAAGCTGCAAGGGATCTGCCTGATTACGAGATGACTCAGATGGCAATTGGAAGAAGAAAAAAGAATTATGTAGCAATAAGTCAGCTTACACTACTCGGCTAAACTGAACATCTTCATTTTTAAAGGGGCCATCTAATATGGGGATTTCTATCAAGTGAAGGAAAGTCTCACCTGAAGCCCTTCTGGCATGCCACAATAAGATCCGTGTCTTTTGGGAATTTTTCCGCAACGTTTGATAAGAACTCTCTATTAAGACAATATTGCATAAGAGACATTTATCGTGTAATAACAGTATATGCTATAATAAAATACAGAACAACCAGTATCATACTTTTTGAGGGATAATGTAGGAATGCCACTCCACCATCCTCCTGAAAATGAACATTACTTAGCTTTTACAAAAGGCGGGTACAAAGCTATATAGACTAATTGAATATCTTGAAACGACACACAAGGCATCAAATTAGTGGCAAGACGTTGATGAAGACCATTATGAAACGAGTAGTCAAATACTTTAGGAAAAATGAATTTCCTTAACAATTGAAAAGCTGGCTTCTTAATTTAAGACAACCAAAAGCAAAATTGTGAGTGAAACAACCGGATTAGAGAAACAAATATGTTAAAGGCCCATGATCGGTTAGAAAGGTTGAGGCATTATATGAATGACACAAAACAAAAAACATAGGACATAATCTTTATGTTCAATTACCCATCATAAATCCCATAATCTTCGTAGAAAGAGCGCCAGCATCCAAGCTATCATCAACATCAAATATAGGAATCCACGTTGAGCCTTTGACCCATGCCTTAAGAACAAGGTTTGAAAAAAAAAAATTCAATTAAAAACAAGAAAGCAACTCAAGAGGAGCAACCCTGGCATGTATTCAAGAGAAAAGGTAAAAACAGTAAAAGAATAAGGGTTAGAATGTCCACGAACATTTTAATAGTAATATGATCAGGAAAATGGCAAAATCCATGAAAGGAACTTACAAATTTGGAACCAACAGATTCAAGAAAAAAGCTTACAGGACGGAAATCAGCACGCTATACCAGTAAAGCATATGTAGCTAGTACAAAAGAGGAAAACGACAATGTCAAATTATAATCAGATTAAAACAGCTCACCTTCTCACGCTCAATTGAGGGACGGACATCAAGCAAGGTTTTATTTGAGAGTTGAATGGCATATCCAGCTTCTCTTGGAGTTAGAACTTTGACTTTCCCTTCCCTAACCTAAGTTAGAAACGTAATTTTCATACTGTAACCAGTATAAACCAACCATTATGGATGCAACAAAGAAACCCAAATGATAAGAATAAACTATATACTATATATTAATCCTTTTAGAAACAAAAGAGGGCCCTTCAGTTACAGCTGTACAGGAGTGAACTGTAAATGCAAAGAGACCAATACTCGAAAGCTAAATACTGACGGGTAATGAAAAAGAAGTGCATTTCATATCCGTAAACGTTTCTTGTATATACGATGCAAAGAAAGAAAGGTATCCCAGACATATATCCTTTGAATCACAAGACTAGCTGGACATTAAGCAGGCCAATCCTCTACATTACAGACATCACGCGTCAAGGACTCTGGGAACAAGAAATCAAATATAATACATACCCACACAGTAAAGACCCTAAAATTCTTAATAACTATCATTTTTCAACATAAATATAAGCTTACCATTTGCGTGGACCACATTATGTCTCACTAAAAGGACTGATAGCTTATTTCTTGATTATGGTCTCTGTCATAGCCTAATTTACATGATGATGATGTTAAAACTCAACTAGCAGTACCATAACTGTTACATGCATGATGATTGAGAATGTAATGCAGCTCATTTCCAATCAAGATCGTATATCTTGACAAAGTTCGCAAGCCAAAATAATAACAAGTAAAACCTCTCAGGATCAGAATCTCACAGTTACCCAGCATTTAACATATTGGAAGTCACATTACCAATTTCAGGAAATATCCACTTAAAAGAGCTACCACCTTTTCTAATTGCTCTATAATTTTGAATAAGCTAATAAAGACGAAGATTAAATTTTTATGCTATGCATTCCATTAGCAACAATTATCACTGCACAATTACTTGCACCCCAAAAATGAAAAATAACAGCAAGTCTCTTCCTCTCACCCTTCCTCAATTTAAAATTAGTACACCAGAATTATCAAAATTACCAGAGCCTCCCATCTCTTTCTAGCAGCCGCCATATCTCTCATCTGCTTCACCTCGTACTCCTCCTCCTCAACCACTTGCATTCTCGTAACATACTTTCACAATAAACACAAAATCGACAGAAACCCATTTCAAAAACACCATTACAAGACGAAAAATCAAGAAAAATAAACTCAGCAAACAAAAATTCAAAGGAAAAGATGTGTTTACATTTTGGCGAATACTGCTGTTCAAGAAAAATGGGCGTGTAGCAATGGGCACCGGCGCGAAGCCCGAAAGATATGTCCCTTTGCTTGGTTTGCGAGGGAGGTTTAGAGCAGTGATGGGAGAGGACTGAAGAAGGCCCAAAGTTTCCATTTTGGTTGAGAATGAGAAGAATTCTTGATCTGTAAAGTTTGAATTTCCTTTATTTTGCAAGTGTTTTATCTGTTTCTGTTTCTTGATTTTTTTAAGGATGATGATAGAGACTACTACTGTACTCTGCTTATCCGAGAATCTGGATATGTTTTATCGCAATTAGAGACGCGCTCCTGTACATAGAACTAGGGTCGAGTAAAAAAATCGAACCAAATTGAAAATTAGAACCGTACTAAATCGTAATTTATAATTTGATTTGATTTTTTAATTGAACAATTCGATTCGATTTAAGAAAATGAAACTCGAAATTATTTCGGTTTGGTTAAGATTGGACCAAAAAAAATTAATTTCTACCTGAAAACCTAAATATTTTTATATGTTAGTATTTGTTAATTATATCTATATATTAATGTTTAAAAGTAATTTAAAATTTATGATTGAAATCGTGATATACATACCCATATGTCAAATCGTATATACATCTTGATATCTCAATCATAAACGATAAATTATATTCCACCTCCAGTTGCAATGCCGCAACGCATGTCATCAACGATGCTGCTTGGCTTTGGTTGAATCAATAGAATTGCTATATTTTGTGCAAATGTATTAGAAAATAGAAAATAAATTAGATGCAAATATTGTGAAAAATATGCACTTAAAAATATGTAAAAATTTCGGTTAAAATCGAATATAACCGAATCCGAACCGCAAATTACGGTTTGAATTCGGTTTGGTTACACATATAATACGATTTGGTTTGGTTTGGGAAAACAATACAATTCGATTTTCAGTTAATTTTGGTTCGGTTTGGGTTGGGCCCAAACCGCCGGAATGCTCACCCCTACTAGAATAGGTGTTCACTCAAGCCGGAACCAGGACTGAAATCGAAACTGAAACCTTGATCAACGTTTTTCAAATAGAACTGTGGTCAGCGGGCCTATTCCGACCCAAAACTCTACGTGGAATAGATCAGTTCCGGTTTCAATGGTTAGGAATCGTGAACCGACAGTTCGAACAAATTTTTATTTTTTTTCTTTCGTTTTTTAGTCTTAAAATATATCTTGTATAAGTCATGTTAATTATATGCTTTAGTAAAATGACAATTATAATGATAAATAGTGTAACAATCCAAACTTTTATAATCTATTTTACTTTTAAAATAAATTATATTATATTTTTCTTTATGCGATCATTTATTTAAGTCTTGTTAGTTGCGCTTGGAATTAATGCATGAGCATAAGCATGATTCATTTACATGGTTCTAGTATTATTATGATTTTAAGTCCAAAGAGATTTCCATGCATTAAAATCGGCTTATAGTGGAGGAGAGTATTATTATTATTATTATTATTATTATTATTGTTGTTGTTGTTGTTGTTGTTAACAAGTAGTTAATTTAGACTTCTTGTAATTTTTTGGGATTTTATGAGTTAAACGAAAATCAAAAGCTTATCATTTTAAGTTAATATATTTGTATTAATTGTTTGAAGAGTACAATTAAAATTTCCCGACCTTTCATGAGAAACTTTTTAGTATTATTATATCTATGTGTTTTACTAAAAGAAAAAGGAAAAAAAATGAATTAGATATAGAAAAGTTTACGGTCAAATATTTTTTTGTACTACTACTTGATATTGAAGATTAGATTTGTTTCAAATCATCCCTATCCTTTTGTTCCAAGTTTTAATTGGAGAATAATATATCAAGAAAAATTTAAAATTATCGTCTCTAGCTTTATTGATTGTATAAATAGAGGTAAATTGTTACTATTTCTTTTTCGCACTCAAATTTCATTCTTAAGTTTGTAAAGAAATATTTCTCATCCCTTCTAATTCTCGATCTTCTATTCATCAGTAAGTTAAAACCTTTCCTTATTTTTCGCTGATCGATATTTTTACTAGTATTTGTTAAATTAGATCGAGTCTTATATTTTAAATTCTTGTTCATTTGTATAAGTATCTGAAATTAAGAAGTGTTTTTCTTATCCTTTTTGTCTATATGCCCATGTGTGTATTATATTCATTAATTAGCTTTAAGTGCTACATTTGATGTAATAGAAAGTGGTCAGATTTGTTTTTTTTTTTCATTTGATAGTTTAAGCTAATGCGTATATTTTATTATATATATATATATATATGTATGTATATATATGAGTACAAGTTAATAAATTAGCAATAAGAATATTGTTTATAAAAAAAGAATGTTAGTCATACATATTTCTTGGTAATTTTAAGTATGCATGCATCTTGATATTTTTTCATAATTATTTAATAGGATTGGCGTGCAAGACTTGATTAATGAGTTTTGCAGATTTTTAAGTCGAGTCGAGGAAAGTTAAGGTGGGGTTTTAAAATTTCAGTTTATCATTTATCCCTATTATATATTTTGCACAAGTTATATATTTGATATGTAGGCAGAGGCTTCAGGCTATATGGGAAAGAAGTTATAATCTCGGGACTATTTACAAAAGTAGTGATAGTCTCGGGTTTCTATAAAAGCAGTTATGGTCTTGGGATTAATTACAAAAACAGTGATAGTCTCGGGCTAAAAAAACGAAAGGAAAGGAAGTTGCGGTCTTCAGACTACTAGTTTTCGTCTACGGACAATGATATGAAAGTTTCAATTCATGTATATTCTTGTTGTGTTATATAATTTGGATAAATACCCCCACTGAGTTTATAGTACTCACCCCAAAACTAATATATTTTCTGGATGAGATTTGAGCGATGTGCGGCGGAGCGAGTGATGATGGTCAAAGAGTCAAAATGAGCTTTATTTAAATGTCTTCTGCTGTAAAAGTCTTTATTATTTTTCATGATGTAGAAAGATAACGTTTCTTTTTATTTATGAAAATTGGGGCGTTGGTCAAGTTCCAAAAAGTTAGTGCAGTACGTATGTTGGGTCAGTTGGTTAGGTAACTGAATATAAAATACCGATTATAAATACAAAAAGTAAAGGACACAGTATTTTAAAGTGGTTCAGAGATTAACCTTCTACGTCCACGACTTCCTTTTTGGGGAAGTAATCCACTAGATAAGCTTAGGCGTGCTTATCAAACGTTCCACATGGTTTACGGGTACCAAACAACCTAACCAGTTCGATTACGGGTTCGAACAAGACCTTACAACACTTTTACGAGCAAGTGTACAACCTGGGCTTAGATTACGGGTTCTAAGGGGACCTAGTCTTAGATTGCAAGTTCTAAGAGACCTAGTCTTTGATTACGGGTTCAAAGGGACCTGGTCTTTGATTGCGGGTTCAAAGGGACCTAGTGACTTTGATTGCGGGTTCAAAGTCGGACCTAAGGTTTGGGAGTTGGGGGATTTTCCAACTATGAAGCCTTCTACACATAGAGAAGTGGATGTTTCGTCCTAAGGCTTAGAGACTTGATCTTTTGAGAGAAAGTCTGCTTAGACACAAATTTATGCAAGAACCTATACTCTAAACTCGATCAAAGAATGGACTTTTTGAGAGGCTATATGGAAGAACAAGAGGAGGTGTGGACATTCGACTTCTTCTGGTATTTGACTTAGGTCTTATTGCTGGAGAGAGTGGTGGTCTCCCGCTGCTCCTTCACTCTTGATTCTCTCTCTTGGAACTTTTGGTCTCTCTCTCGTACCACCGCGAGCTTTGATGTAGAGTCCTCTATTTTTAGAGGAAGATCTAAGTAGCCGTTGGAAAGCCATTTGATCTTTGCCAAAAGCATGGCACTCCACATACTTTTCTGGAAACTTTCCTAATATGACAACTGCGACCTTCGCTTTATGTGCATCTCTATTGTCGATCCATTTATAGTAAGTTTTCCCGCTGACTTATGCTTCCGAGTAGATTTGAATTTGGACTTCAACTCTTCTGCCTTCAATTAGGGGTGAGCATTCGGATTACGGATCGGATTTTTGCTCAATCCGATCCTAATCCGAAATCCGAAATTTTCAAAAAATTAGATCCGATCCTAATCCGAAACCCGAACTAATCCGATCCAAACAAATTCGAAATCCGAACCACAATTTCGAATCCAATCCGAAAATCCGAAATCCTCAAAAAAAAATACAAAAATCGAAATAATATGTAATTTTTCCAATCACAATATCAATATTGAACATTCATAAAATCCTAAGTTACCATTCATTTCATTCACTACAGTCAAACAAGATAAATATAAATATTTGATCATCCATAAAAATAAACAAGTTTCAAAATATCCATCAAATCAATACTTCTCAAATCGCAAATCAACAACATAAAAATAAAAATAAACAACTTCAATTTTGTTCTCAAATCAATGCTTCTCCAATCTCCAAGCTTACAAGTTCCAACAGATAATGGAGATTGATTAACATGTTGCATCTTGCAATCCTAAATTTTGTAAACCTACAAAAGAAGAATGGAGTTATTAAGAACAATGTAAAACTAATTGAATTGAGACTTGAGAGCAATGAACTTAAATGCATACCTTTTTCTATTTTCTCGACATCTTTAAGCATTTCCTCAACTTCAATTGGAGTAGAAGACTTGCGAAGCCAATCTTGACTACAAATGAGAAACTCCACAACTTTAGGACTTAATGAGCTCCTAAATGGATCGAGTACTCGTCCTCCAGTGCTAAATGCTGCCTCAGATGCTACAGTTGAGACAGGAATTGCCAAGATATCACGGGCCAGAGAGGCGAGGAGGTCCAGGAGGATGCGTGAAAACTGAAAATGAAATTTAGCTTTTAGGGTTTATAAATTAGTTGATATATATATATATATATATATATATATATATATATATATATAATTTGGATTTCGGATTTGTTCGGATTTTTAAAGATCCGATCCGATTCGAATCCGACATCCGAAATTCTAAAAATTTTGGATCCGATCTGATCCGAAATCCGAATAAATCCGAACCGAATTTCATATTTCGGTTTGGTTCGGTTTGGATTTTCGGATCTTGGATTTTTTGCTCACCCCTACCTTCAATGTCTTCAAAGTCTTCTCTTCTCAGCTTTGCGACGTATGACTTTGACACAACTTCTCTTCACACTTGAGCTGCATGGGTCAGTTGAGGAGTCAACTGAGTTGTTGTCCAACTGAATTCGTGATACAGCTGTGCTTGGGTCTCAACTGAGTTTAGGGTCAGTTGAGCTTGGGTCTCAGCTGAGTTCTTCACGAACTATATTTTTTAGTCAGGTTGTCTTCTTCTGCTTGAAACCTGTAAAGATTAAATCCCTACGATCAAACAGTGAGTTCTAGCTAAGTTCAGACTGATGGCTTTCATCTACTCGGTTGGGGTCAGTTGTGTTTTGGTATCAATCGAAACCTTCACTAATTTTCCCAACATTTAGTATCAAAGTAAACATACCTGTAGAAGCAAAGATGAGCCAACAGTTGGGTATAAAGATCAGGAACATATTCTGACCTATCTTATTATAGAAACGGTCAAATAAATAAATAAAAAGATGTAAATGTTTTTTTTTACATGGAGGTAGAGCAGTTTTTTTTTAAGGAAAATAAATTCATTAATCGCAACGAATCAGACGAAACAATTTCCAAAAGCCATGAAGGCCAACAATCATGCCATAAGGCAGTAGTATTTAAAGTCTGCACTAAACTAGCAAGTTCATGTTCCGCTTTATTTGCTTCGCGACGAACATGCCTAATAGAAATTACTTTCAACTCTTTCACTGTTGCGAAAAAATCGAATATATCCTCGCATAAGACACTATACTCTACATCTTTCTCTTCCAAAACATGCACCGCCAAAATATAATCAGTATAAACTTCAATACGAGAGATACCCTCCTCTACAAATTGACAAATCTCAAATATAGCAGTTTCAATTCTCCCATCAAAACCGTTGCTGACTTGACAGCTGGTCTAGCCATAGTAAATATTATACGAGCTT
Organism: Schizonepeta tenuifolia; assembly: GCA_029490685.1. Classification (NCBI taxonomy): domain Eukaryota; kingdom Viridiplantae; phylum Streptophyta; class Magnoliopsida; order Lamiales; family Lamiaceae; genus Schizonepeta; species Schizonepeta tenuifolia. Next base: position 93,348,553 of record CM055956.1, read on the forward strand.
TCTCATCTCTTAAAATAGAACCAAATCCACTCTTCCCTGTAGCTCGAGATTTATGTGTTCACAGATAAGATTATTTATTGCTCGGATATTTTTGACGAGACAAAAGCTGAAAATGTTATATTTCAAATTTTGTAACAAAAATTATGTTAAGGATCCAAAAACTTGCAAGAGCAAATATAAAGAGAATTATTTAAACCTTTTCATTAATAGAATGTAGTTGATTTGTGGTTATTATTTCAATGGAAGTATTTAACTTTGAATTTTGCATCTATGTGACTATAATAATAACTTTGAATTTTGCAGACAACCCCCCCTCCCCCACCACACACGTATATAGGGTAGACATTGGTGAGAATAAATTTTATCTGAGAACGTGAGAATGACATATTTTAATGCATTTTTATCACATCGAAAATGCATATATTGCATAATTATTCTAATGCATAAATTGCAATAACTTAATGCATTAACATCATAATATATAAATTACAGTAATTTAATATATCGTTAAACCTAAGCCATTGATTAAGAAAAATCAAGAATCCAAATTTATTCTCATTTTTCACCTAAAATAGCATTCTCATCTGATACATTTTCACTATAATTAAGTTTGAATATAATTGAATTACAACTTTGTTCTCTCGGAAAAGGACTAAAGGAGTACGGTCATCCGTTTGATTATGCTAAAATCACGTGTTATAAAATTGTAAAATGAAATATAAACACTCGACATTTATATTTTCTGTTTTTTTTTTTTCACACGAAAGACTAGTAGTAGCAATTTCATAATTACGAAGTCTTGTTTAAGAAAATTAACAAATTAATTGTTATCCAACCGATCAACTTATGATTGGCATTAATATATGCATTAGAAAATGACAGTATGAGTGTGTAACTCGTCGATTTAAATCGACTGGTATCACTTTATATTGTAATTTATGAGTATTATTTTAAATTAAAATTAGATAAATTATTTAAAGTAATAGTACGATGACAAATCAATAAACGAATTAAAGTATTACGTTATATGTAAATGAAAATTTATTTGCAATGGTCTATTTGTCAGATGGTTTAATTAGTCGTTAGAAGTGTAAACACAACCAAGCAGTCTCACTATTCACAAATTGACGGAGTATTATTTATTGGAAAATCAATTATGTATTATTATTATCTTATTAGTTCTAAAATCCGTTTATTTATATACACATACTCATTCATATCCAAATAATTCTATTCGGACATATTATGTCTGGACATGCGTGTTTGAAACAGGAAAAATTATCCGATTGCCTTCAAAATTTCATTCCTACTCAGACCCCATTCCGAAATATCGATCTCACGCACATCCACTCTCAAATTTTGCTCTCATCTACACCCAACTCCTAAACTTGTGAATTTAAATTGGGATGAAACTTTATAATTAAAATTTAAAAAGTGTATGCTTATTAATAACCAAACAGTCGAAACTATAAAATTAAATTATTAGTTAAAAAATTCCGTCAAACCCTTATTTTTACCATCGTATGGCTGGATATAGTATGTCCAAATAGCGCTACCCGAAAACAATAATTCTACTTCTTGTTATAAACCTCAATATCACAAGTAAATAGTACATTTATAATATATTATATAAATAACCATTTATTTTTATACTCACAATCCATTTTAAATCCGATTAAAAAATAATTTTACTTCTTGTTATTGTCCCAAACTTACGTAGTGTTATGCAATTTTACAAAGAAAACATTAACAATTAAAATAAAAATAAGTTTCAAGTTGCTTAAGTTTTAAATTTATACTACAAACTTTGAAACTCATCTCAAGCCCGATTTAAAAATAAATTTAAATATTATTTTATATTGAAGTCAGTATTGCGATTATTCATTGGAAGAGTGTTACACGATCATATCAAATTATAATAACATCACTCGGACAATAGTAACCATTTTCTTGTTCATGTTGGGAAATTTAAGTAAAGTTTTGATTGATTCCAAAACCAACTGACCCCAACCGAGTAAATGTTGCCAGATCCTAATGTTAGTAGTTAGGCTCGCTGTTTGAGCAATGTTGAGACTTTATCTTTACAGGTCTCCAGCTGAAGACGGCAACAAGGCTTCACTCGGATAGAACATCAGTTGTAAGAAAGACAACTGAGCGTTCAAAGGAGAAGATGTAAGAGAACATCAGATGTGAAAGACAACTGAGTGTTCAAGATACAGAACATCAGTTGCAGGACTCGAACTGATAAGATCGACAACTTGAAGTTCAAAGCAGCTGAGAGTTCAACTGTTCCTATTCAGACAGAAGGTCAGATGAAGATATCAATCAGATGGAACATCAGCTGAAGACCACTCGGATGAAGACCAAAACTTCTCAACCGACTAAACAAAGTTGAAAGTCAAAGGTTGAAGATTTGAATTTCAAAATGGGAAGTCACGTGAAGGTTTAACGGTCTGTCATTACCTCATTTGGCCCAACACAAGGCTGTCTCAGATGGAAAGCAGAAGTTCACAGTTGCCAAATTCGGAAAGTCTGCAGAGATGAGAGACAAGCCATCGCTTTCACAAGAACAGAGATCAACGGTTCATCCAACGGCTAGTTGATTCTCTCCGCCTATAAATAGAGGCCTTCATTCATTCACCAAGACTACGGACAGAGAAGACAGACAAGTGCGAGAAGAGACTAAAGAGCGAAAGAAAGAACGAAAAACTGCACTCAAGCCAAACTGCTTTTATTCTCTAAGAACATCACTAGTTGAGAGTTCCTAGAGTATTAGATTCTGTCTTGGTGTTCTTGATCTTAGTTTGAGTTTTCATTCATTCAAACCTAGATCCTAGCTCACTTCTTGTTTGAGCTAGTAGTTGGAAAAATCCACCCTTTTACACATCCTCTCAAAAGGATTGTTAGGACCCTATTCTTCCCGTAATTGAGTAGATAGGTTGATAAGTACCGGTAAACTTATCTTAACGATTGCAAAGCCCGCGTAAGCTTTGTGGTTTCTGTCCAGAAGAACTTGGACTGAGTTGTGTGGACTCACAACTCCCCGTGGACGTAGGAGTTCTCTCCGAACCACGTAAATCTTTGTGTGTTTGTGTTTTCTGTTCAGTTATTTTATTGCATATCCAACTGACCAACTAACCAGCACTCAAACTGCACTTTTACATTCTCAACTGACTTGGTTATTGACCGACCTTGCATCAAAGCGTGAGTTATTTTTTACGAGTTGTTATTTCCACCACATTCCGCACAGCACTACACTTCCAGCTGAGTATCTTTACTCAGTTGTGATTCCAGTCGAGTCGTCTTACTCGGTTGTGATATTTTTTAGGAGGTTGTTTTTAAAGTTTCTAACTGGTGTATCCCCCCCCTCCATACACCAGAACTCGTATCGGGACCATCAAGTGGTATCAGAGCAGTGGTTCAAAAGACTGCTGTCTCTGTTTCACGAGGTGTGAATCGAGGTGTTTTTCTTCAGTGGTCAATTGAACAGATCTCTTTTCACGCTAGTGCATATCTGCCTGTATTTGTTGTCTGTTTGTTGTGTGCAGATGGATGTTAAAGACAAGATCGTTGTCATGTTCTCGGTTGTGAATTATACATCCTGGAAGACTCGGATGAAGAAGATTCTACTGTCCAAGCATCATCGAATGCAACAAGTGATTACATCCGGACCGATCACCGTCATAGAGAAAGTTGTTCGCACTCCCATGCAACTGAGGTAATGGTTGAGAAAAAGCCAGAAGACTTCACTCCTGAGGAAGCTAAAGTGAGCCAGCTGGATATCTGGGCTTAGAGCACTATCATGTCCACAGTTGGACAAGACTATCTTCCTTGGATAGAAGAGTGCGACACCGCTAAGGAGATGTGGGATATTTTGGCATCTCTTAGTGAAGGGAGTGATGAAACCAAGGAGAACAAATTCTCCCATGCGTGTCAAGATTTTGACAACTTCTGTCTGAGAGCTGATGAAACCATTGATCAACTAGAGCTTCGGTTCATGGATATCATCCGAAGGATTCAGTCCATCCGACGAGGGAAATATACTTTGAGAAAAATCAACCTCAAAGTATTACAAGCTCTACCAGCTGAGTGGGACACCTTCACCAACATCCATGAGAGCTGAGCTAATCTTGGAGAGATGGGAACAGAAAGACTGTTCTCAATTCTGAAAGGAAACGAGTATAAGGTGAACCGACGAAGATCTCAGTCCTCGGTTCAGACGAGTCAACATGAGGATGCTGGTTCAACAACAAAGATTGTAGCGCTTCGAGCTGACTATTTCAAGCCGCGAACATCAAGGGCAACAAGATCAGCGGACACAGCTTCGAAGGAGCCAAGCAGAGAAGAGCTGCAACAGAGTATAGCCGCCCTGTCAAAGAAGCTAGCTGACATGGATACTCGGTTCAGAAAATACAAACGGTTCTATAAATCCAACCGAACTCGAGATAACTCAAAGCATGTGACCAACAGTTGCTTTGAATGCGGCAAAGAGGGACACTTCAAAGCTGATTGTCCAGATCTGTCGAAGAAAGAGAGAGAAGCGTTGAGGGCCAAACAAAATGCAAAGAACAAGGTCATGGTTGCAGAAGAAGCAGCTGATGACATGGACATCTTCACCGACACTGAAGATGAGGACGAGCTGACTTCCGCCAACAATGCTATCGGACAGGATCAATACCTCATGGCATTTGGAACCGACCAGGATGATGGTGAGGTACATTCTAGTCCTGCTAATTTAAATTCTTCCAATACTTCTAACATGCAGGAAACAGTAGAGGAAGAGTTGGAACCCTCTTGGGGTGACTTTCAAGAACTCAGTGAAGAACTGCATCAGCAATCGGTTAAGTTTAAGAGTCTTCAAGAACAGTTTGCCAGACTTGAAGAATCCTTAACCAAAAAGGACGATCTGATTAAGAATCAAACCGAAGAGATTGAGGATCTTAAAAGTCAACTGAATGTGGCCAACCGAACTAATGCTCCAACCAATGAGGAGTTGAAGAAGCAGATCAAGGAGCAGCATGATCAGTTGAACAAGCAAGAGGCTCAGATCGACCAGGTGATGAAGAAGTCAGACGCACAGACCGAGCATATAGTTGTTCTCCTCAAGGATTTGCAAACTGAGAAGGACAACCTGATAAAGCTATATCAATCATCCAAAATCATCGAGAATCTCATCAGTTACCAAAGACAGATGGATGACGTGTCTGGACTCGGTTACGACATGGTAAAGGACTCTGGAATTCCACCCGCAACCTTTGTCAAGGTTGTGGAGGTGACGGTTGCCAAACCAAATCCGGTTGAGTCTGCAACTCCCCAAATTATTCCAACCTCCACGTCACAGCAAGCACAACCAGCTAAGGAAACTGCAGCTGAGAAAGGAAAAAGGAGCTGTGGTTGGAGAACTGAAGAATCCATCAGCTGGGACAACAACCGAGGGGGAATGTTCCAAGACTCAGAAGAGGAATCAGAAGCGTCGGAGATACAATCAGATCCGACCTCTGAACCGACCTCAGAACCGACCTCAAAAGAGATGGAATCAACCGAACCAACAGGGATTCAACTATCAGAATCAATATCGGTTCCATCATCAGAACAACCAGAGGTTCCATCAGAGTCAACCGATGTGGAACAGTTCCAACAGTTGGGGATATTCATGCCAGAACATGAATCAACAACAGGGCATGAACAGTTGTCGTCAACAGTCAGGAAGATGGAATCAAACTCAGCCACACAGATTCCAACATGGCGTCCGACCTCATCGACAAAACCAACAGGATAAGAAACGCCATCAAAACAGGGGGAATGCCTCTCCTCCTAAAGCTCACAATGGGAGAAATCCATCTCCTCCCAAGAAACAGAACATCAACAATAACAACAAGCCTAAGGATAACCGAGGTGTTGTTATAGTTGATGGAGAAGGAAAAGTGATTTGGAATGATAAATCTATCCGAATATACAGGGAAAAGCGACTCACAGTTCAAGGAGGAACTGGTTCTAACCATCCAGGACCCAACTAAAATTGGGGACCTAAGCGTGTTTCTCTATGCAGGAACAGGAGAAACAACTGAGGAAGAATAAAGCGTCTGCAACAATATGGGTGATGGACAGTGGATGCTCGAAACACATGACGAATCTGAAGAGTGCTCTCATCACCCCAGAAAAACTGAGGAGCAATATGCAGCGAACTAAGTTGAAGCCAGAACATCGACTTCTGTTCGATGTTGTATCCAAGGTCATTTTCGGATACAGCGGTGCGTTTGGAGACATCAGCCGACCGAAGCTCAAGCAGTTGATTACTTTGGAGCACAAACACAAGCATGACATAACCTGGTTCAGTTATTTTGAACACCAGTTGATTCTGGAGAGGCAGAAGATTTCTGAAACCACAACCGAGTCTGGAGAGAAGTTGTTGAGTGTAAAGGGAACTCTCAACTTCGGTTGTAAAATTTCTGCTCTGATCCTTTTCGCAACAAAGGATCAGAACATGGTTCTGGGACGACTGTGAAGAGACTCCTGTGAAGAGGCTGATGTTGTTCCCAACAGCTAAGAAGGCTCAGGATGTGATCAAGAGTGTCTACACTCCCAAGGATAAAAGAGAAGCTGTGAAGACAGCTGAAGAAAAGGACACAGCTGAGGAGCTGCCCCCAGCTGCCGCCCGCAAATCAAAATCAACAACTGCACGACGACACAGAGCTAAGTCGGAGAAGGAGAAAGAAGAAGAACCAGCCAAGAAGAAGATGAGGCTGCGTATCAAGAAGAAGTCAGTTGCCAAACCAGCTGAGGAGGTTCCAGCTGAAGATGTACCGGCTGAGGAGGTTCCAGCTGAGGATGTACCAGCTGAGGAGACTCCAGCTGTGGAGGCACCAGCTGAGGAGCCATCTGAGTCGAGTCACTCAGTTGACAAGGATGCGTTCGTGATCGTTCCTCGCGCAGGTGGAACAGATGAGATGGATGGCATAGGAACGGATCTCTCCTCGGATGCATCTTCTTCATCTGAGGAAATCGAAGACATTCCAACCTCCTCCACGGCAGGTTCTGATGCCGTACAGACTGAACAGGTTATCCCAACCGACACTCAATCAGAAATTCCGAGCTCCCAACTCGATGCCAACATTGAGACCACTTCTTTGGCCAACGTTGATGAAACTCTTGAACCAATACCATATGAAAATCTATCTCCCTCCCTCATAGATGACGAAGCTGATCGTCAGGCTGTCACGCAGGAACATGAAGGCAAGCTGGCCTACTATTTTCAGAAGCTGATCGGGATGTTCCCTGAAGCGCACGACATGCCGATCTTAGCCACGCTTGGAACCGAGCTGTTGTATCAGTTCAATTTAATCTTCAGCCACTGGTATGTGAAGGAAGATACCATAAGGATACACAGCTGGAACCAGCTGAAGGCAGATGAATCGCGCATCAGAGACTACTTTAACTACACCAACCTTGAGGTTGCCTACAACAACAAGGTAGCACTGCTGACACGTCGTCTGGACATCAGCAAGGCGGAAGGCAGAGACACGAGGGAAAAGGCTGAACAAGGTTGCATCAATTTCCTGGACAACATGCTAACAAAATCTGCTGATTTTATAGTTAATCTTGATGCAGCCGCCGCAGCTGCTACGCAGGAAGAGGAAGAACTCCAACAGTACATGGCAAATCGCCAAGCCATGGTCACTATTGAGTAGCCTACAACTTCTGACCAACCAGCTCCAGCTGATCAGCCAGCACCCTCAACAGAAGAAATTTGTGAGCTGATAGCTGAGAGGGTCAATCAGCTAAGGACGGAGATGCTTGCCACCATCCAGCGCAACAAAGAAGATCAGCTGAGGATGATGGAAGCACAGAAGGATAAGCATAAGAAGCTGCAGACAGAGCATGATGAGCTGAAGATGAAGCTGGACGAATTCTCAACATCCACCAGCCAAGACATCAATGCACTGAGCACAACCGTTCATGGAATCAAATCCGATCTGAACGTGTTCAAGTCCATATCTGATTCCAACCTCGCCAAATCCCAACAAACTCAAGATGAAGAATGGGATTCTCGGTTCGAGTCACGATGGGCTGAGTTCGTTGCTTTCCAAACCGAAGTTATTGAGACACTCGCTACACTGAAGAAAGCCGAGCAAGAGCGCCTTGACTCTGAACTGGCGAAGAAGGTTGAAGTAGAGTGCGCGGTTGATGAGCTCTTCAATAAAATTCAACAAGCTGAATAGCAACTCACCTCTCTTGATGGCTCAGTCGCAAGCCTTGTTGCTGATGCCAAAAAGGGGGAAGTTGAGACTGGTAAAGATGTTTAGCGGGAAGATGAGAACCAAGGAGCTGAAGCCGAAAAATCTCAGCCGAAGAAGACAGCTCAAAAGAAGAAGTCTGCCACGAAGCCAACCGATGTCGGCGGAGCTGAAATGGCGAAGGACCTGGAACGAGCAGAGGAGTATGGAGTATCCTACAACTCCATAGCCGAGATCGCAGCCGAGCTTGATGCGGAACTCGACGGTATTACAACCGAAGAGTGTATTGCTGCTGCTAAGGCTATGGATGTTCCTGAGAAAGACTATATGAACCCAGAATGGGTGAAGAAATTTGCTGCAAGCCAGGCTAAAAGAATCAACAAATTTGAAGAGGAGCTTGACAAGGTCACCAAGAACTTGGACAGGAATGTTGCATCCCGCAGCCGACGCCGCATAGAGAAACACCAAGTGAAGGCTGAGGCAAGGTTGAAGCAACAGAGATTGCTAGGGAAAATCAAACTTCAAAGTCGACGTAGAGTTGTGTGGACTCACAACTCCCCGTGGACGTAGGAGGGTTATCTCTGAACCACGTTAAATCCTGTGTGTCTGTGTTTATTTTATTCAGTTATTTATTGCATTATTAACTGACCAAACTAACCGGCATACAAATCTGCATCTTTGCATATTCAACTGTTTTGGTTGTTGACCAACCCTGGACTAAAAGCATGAGTTGATTTTAACGAGTTTAATTTTCCACCACATTCCGCACAGCCGCACTCTTCCAGCTGAGGTTGCTTACTCAGCTGTGAGATTCCAACTGAGTCCGTTTTACTCGGTTGAAGTAATTTTTAAGGGTTAAGTTTTTAAAATCCTTACTGTGTATTCCCCCCCCCATACACCAGTAACTCGTTTCGGGACCATCAAGTGGTATCAGAGCAGTGGTTCAAAAGACTGCTGACTCCGTTTCACAAGGTGTGAATTCGAGGAATTTTATTCAGTGGTCAACTGAACAGATCTCTTTATCACGCTAGTGCATATCTGATTGCACCCTTGTTTTGTTGTTATGTGCAGATGGACGTCAAAGACGATGAGCACTCAATGAGGAAGTGCAACAGCAGTCAGTTGAGTTTAAGAGTCTTCAAGTACAATTCGCCAAGCTTGAGGAATCCTTAACCGACAAGGACGATCTCATCAAGAGCCAAAAGGAAGAGATTGACAATCTCAATAATCAGCTAAATGCTGCCAGCCAACCTAAGGCTTCAACTGATGAGGAGTTACAGAAACAGATCAAGAAACAGGAAGATCAGTTGAACAAGCAAGAGGCGCAGATCGGCCAGCTGGTGAAAAAGTCAGACGAACAGTCCGAGTATATAGTTGTTCTTCTCAAACAATTGCAAACTGAGAAGGACAACCTGATCAAGCTATATCAGTCATCCAAGATCATAGAGAATTTAATCAGTTACAGCCGACAGACGGGTGACTTGTCAGGACTCGGTTACGATGTGGTTAAGGATAGTGGAATTCCTTCAGCAACCTTCATCAAAGCTGTTGAGGTCAAGGTTGTTGAACCTAACACAGTTGAATCTGAATCTCCCCAAAGTAATGCAACTTCCACTTCTCAGCAAGCTCAACCGACCAAGGGAACTCTAACTGAGAAGGGAAAAGAAGCAATGGATGAACACAACGTTCCATCGGTTGGGACATCAATCGAGGGGGAATGTTCCAAGTCACAGAAGAGGAACCAGAGGCGTCGGAGATACAACTGAAACAAAAATCAGAACCGACCTCTGAACCGTCCACAGAATCGACCACAGAAAGAATGGAACCAACCGCAGAGCCAACAAGGACTCAACCATCTGAATCAACAGCGGTTCTATCATCAGTTCAACCAGAGGTTCCAACCGAATCAACCAATGAGAAACTGTTCGAACAGCTGGAGATATTCATGCCACAAGTTGAATCAACATCTGAGCATGACCAATTGTCGTCGTCAGTCAGGAAGATGGAATCAGTATCAGTTACAAAGATTCCAACATGGCGTCCGACCTCACAGACAAACTCAACAGTATAAAAATCGCCATCAAAACAGGGGGAAAGCCTCACCTCCTAAAGTTCAACATGGGAGAAATCCAACTCCTCCCAAGAAACAAAACATCACTACTAACAACAAGCCTAAGAATAACCGAGGTGTTGTTATAGTTGATGATGAAGGAAAAGTAATCTGGAATGATAAATCCATCCGAGTTGACAGGGAAAAGCGACGCACAGTTCCAGGGGGAACTGGTTCTAACCCTCCAGGACCCAACTGAAATTGGGGACCTAAGCGAGTTTCTCTTTGCAGGTATAAGAGAAACAGCTGAGGAAGAATAAATCGTCTGCAACAATATGGGTGATGGACAGTGGATGCTCGAAACACATGACGAATCTGAAGGATTTGCTTGGAAGTTTCGTGGAGAAAGAAGGTCCATCAGTTACTTTTGGTGATAACTCAAAAGGTTATACCAGAGGTTACGGTACCCTTGAAACCAATCATGTTTCAATTTCTAATATCTCTTATGTTGATGGATTGAAGCATAACCTGCTCTCCATTAGCCAATTCTGTGATAATGGTTTCTCTGTCAAGTTTGATACACAGGGTTGCAGAGTTAAAGATGTCGAATCAAAACAGGTGATATTGTTGGGAAATCGATCACCAACAGGGAATGTCTATTACGCTGACTGGAACAGCAGCCTCCCTGACACCTGCTTGTTATCAAAAAGCAGTTCTGATGTGAGCAGTGGCACAAAAGGCTCAACCATCTGAACTTCAAGACAATGAACCGACTCGCCAGACAAGAACATGCAAGAGGCATACCCAACCGAGTGTTTTCAACAACACATATCTACAGTGCATGCCAGTTGGGAAAGCTCGCTAGATCCTCCTTCCGGTTGAAGTCAACTCTCTCAACCGACCGAGTGTTATAGCTGATCCATATAGATCTCTTCGGGCTAGTTACACCAAAGAGCATAAATGGCAACGAATATACACTGGTTGTAACTGATGATTACTCGAGGTACACGTGGACCATCTTCATGCGTCACAAAAGTGAAACCCGAGATGAGCTACCTAAGTTGATGGATTGGATATCGAACCAACAAGAGATAAAAATTATTTCCATCCGATCAGATCATGGAACTGAGTTTCTAGATCATAGTTGAGAAGAAAGACGTTTCCTTGGAGAAAAGACTCCAACTGAGATTCAGCGAGCTGACATCTTCAACAAACCTCTAGCCGAACCGCGGTTCAAGATGCTATGTGATCTACTTGGATTGTTGGATCCTTCAGATGAGGAACCAGCCGAGGTGAAGAGATAGATGCCCATCTGAGGGGGAAGCTCAGATGGAGGGGGAAGCTCAGCTGAAGGGGGAATCTCAGATACGGATTGCCAACTGAAGATGTCAAACGTCAGCTGAACAGACGAACTCGAGTCAGCTGATGGTATGCTGCAACAATGGATCAGACGTCAGCTGAACAGACGAAGTCGAGTCAGCTGATGGTATGCGGCAACTGAGGAACTCGACTGATGAACACAGCTGATTCAGACATCACTGGCAGGTATCATTTATGACTGAAGGTGTTATGTTCTTAAATGAGAATGTTTGAAATAAATTCAAACATTCCTGAGCTAGTCAGTTACATTAAAATAGCCATCATGTCGCATTAAATGTAAAGTACGGCTGATCATCCATAGCCTACTTTATAGTGCGACTGGGCTGACATGAAACTGTACACCTTCTCACGCGCTGGTTGGAACTCGGATCAAAACGTCGAGTCAAAGATAGTCAACAGCCGCGTAATCCCAGCCGTTGATGGATTCGCGCCATTTAACCCCAGCCGTTGATCTCATCCGAGTCAATGACCTATATAAGGCGAAAAATCAGGAAGATATCTCCTACTTTCCTCAATTGTGCTTATCAATTATAACTGTTCATCGTCTTCCAGTTTTCTGCCTAACCCGTTTCTGCAAATAGATTTCTTTCCTTTCCTATATATTACCTTTGCAGTGATTATTAATGGCACCCAAAAGCAAGAGAATGGCATCATCCGGACCTTCCCTCGTGCCTACCACGTATGAAGAGTCATTCGATATGTTAGTATCGAAGATTCACTTCGAGCAGATCCTCTCCGACGAGGATCTAGAGTCGCCGGTCCTAGCCCCTCTCGCCAACACTCTCTGTGAGAACGGACTACTGGAATGGGCCAAGCTCTGCCCCTCCCACTTGCTCAGGCGCCAAGTCAGAGAATTCTACGTCAATCTCGTTCGCCCCCTTGACTGTTCGGAGGGAGTTTCCACGGTGGTGTCGTGCCGACAAAGAGATGTTCCGGCAAGGACGATACGTCGTGTCTCCTTCCCCATCGACGTGTCCGATGTCCTCCGGTACATCATACCAATCAACCACACCGCCACCGAGTTCCTGGAGAATATTACCGACGAACAAGCAGATGAATTTCTTCAAGATGCTTTGATCGAGCCGGAGCGGTTGAGGAGCAACATGCAACGAACAAAGCTGAAGCTGGAACACCGCCTGCTGTTCGAAGCTGTGTCGAAGGTAGTGTTCGGATACAGTGGTGCGTTCGGCGACATCAGCCGACCTAAATTGAAGCAGCTGGTGGCCCTGGAGCACCAACACCAAATCAACTGGTTCCAATATTTTTTGAACCAGTTGATGGTGGAAAAGTCGAAGATCTCTGAGACTACAACCGAGTCTGGAGAGAAGCTGCTGAGTGTAAAGGGGACGCTCAACTTCGGCTGCAAAGTCTCCGCCCTCATCCTCCTCGCAACAAAGGACCGCAACATGGTCTGGACTGACAGCGAGGAGACGCCGCTGAAGAAGCTGTTGCTGTTCCCGACAGCCAAGAAAGCACAGGAGGTGTTGAGGAGTGTCTACACTCCTAAGGACAAGAGGGAGTCGGGAAAGCCAGCTGAGTCAACAGCTGAGGGGGAACAAGCTGCTGCTCGCCCCGCAAAATCCAAAGCCTCACGTCGCCGAGCTGACATTGAGAAGGAGTCGACTGACGAACCTGCCCAGAAAAAGTTAAGGATAAGGTTCAAGAAGTCCACCAAGAAGGCAGCTGAGGTGCCGGCTGATGAGCCAACTGATGTTCCAGCTGATGAGTCAGCTGATGAGCCAGTTGATGTTCCAGCTGAGGAGCCAGCTGAGGAACAAGCTCCAGTCGAGGAGGGAGTGCAGGTTGAATCGACACCTGCTGAGGAGCGTTCTGAATCCAGCCGCTCAGCTGAGGCCGCATCATTCGAGATCGTACCTCGAGGCCCCGGAGCTGATGAGGCTGAGGGCATGGAGACGTCGGATGCATCCTCCTCATCTGAGGACCTCGAAGATGTTACCACCTCCCCCACAGCTGGAGAGAATGTTGTACCGCCCCTAGAGCCTCTTGCTCTTTCTACCCAAACCGAGCCAGAAATTCCGAGCTCTCAGCTCGATGCCAACATCGTGACCGCTCCTTCGACCGATGTTGAGGAAACCATTGCACCCTCTTCCCCAACTGAATCCCAAATTCTGAGCTCTCAGCTCGATGTCGATGTTGTGACCGACTCTTTAGCCAACATCGATGAACCTATTGAACCCTAACCATACAATCTCACCCCTTCCCCGATCAACGAAGCGGAGGACCTGCAGGGTGTTGCTGAGGAGCACGAAGGCAGGGTGGCCTACTGCTTTCAAAAGCTGTTGGGTCTGTTCCCTGCGGCTCGCGACATGCCCATCTTCGCCACACTGGGAACCGAGCTACTGTACCAGTTCCACCTGATCTTTAGCCAGTGGTATGTCAAGGAGGACACGATCAGGGTGCTGAGCTGGGACAGGCTGAAGTCTGATGAGTCCCGCATCCGAGCTTACTTCAACTATTCCAACTTGGAGGTGGCGTACAACAACCGGATCGCGCTGCTCACTAGACGGATGGACCAGAGTCTGGCTGAAGGGAAGGACACAAGGGAGGCAGCTAGAAATATGTGTGTCGACTTCCTTGACAGCATGTTGGTGAAATCAGCTGACTTCCTTGAGGATGTCGATGCAGCAGCCGCCGCCGCAAAGGAAGAGGAGGAAAACCTGAAGCTGTACCTGGCAAACCGTCAAGCCATGGTCACAGCTGAGCCTCTAGCTCAGTCTGCTCAAGCCCTTCCAGCTGCTCAGCTCGCTCCTTCAACAGAACAAATCTGCGAGCTAGTGGCTGAGAGGGTCAACCAGTTGAGGACCGAGCTGCTCGCCAACCTCCAGCACCAACAAGATGACCAGCTGAGGGAGTTGGCAGCACAAGAAGCGAAGTACCAACAACTGGTGGAGGAGAATGCCGAGCTGAAGACGAAGCTGAATGATTTCTCCTCCTCCACCAGTCAGGACGTGTCGGAGCTGAAGTCCACTCTGTTGGGCTTGAAGTCAGAAGTGAATGTCTTCAAGTCCTTGGCTGACTCAAATCTGGCCAAGTCCCAACAGATGCAGGATGCTGAATGGGAGTCCCGGTTCGAGTCGCGTTGGGCTGAGTTCGTTGCCTTTCAGACAGAGGTCAACGACAACCTCTCTGTCTTGAAGAAGGCAGAATAAAAGCGCCAGGACTCCGAACTGGCAAAGAAGATGAAGCTGGAGTGTGCGGTCGATGAACTTTTCAACCGTGTTCAATCAACCGAGGCCAAACTCAACTCTCTGGACGGTTCAGTAGCAAGTCTTGTTGCTGATGCCAAAAAGGGGGAAGAGAATGAGACGGAGGGTGAAGCACAGGAAGAAGAAAAGACCCAAGAAGAAGGAGTGCCAGCTGCTCAACCATCCAAATCTCAGCTGAGGAGGAGGAAGTCTGCTGCTGTCAAGACAACCGAAGTCGGTGGAGCCGAAATGACTAAGGACTTGGAGCAGGCAAAGAAGATTGGAGTTTCCTACAGCTCCATAGCCGAGATCGCAGCCGAGCTGGATTCTGAACTCGACGGGATAACAACCGAAGAGTGCATTGCAGCGGCCAAGGCTATGGATGTAGAGGAGAAGAACTACATGAACCCGAGCTGGATCAGAAAGTTTGCCGCCAGCCAAGCAAGGAGGGTGAACCAGTTCGAGGTTGAGCTGAAGAAGGTTTCTCAGAACCTGGACCGCAACGTTGCCTCCCGCAGCCGACGCCGCATCAACAAAATCCAATCAAAGGCGGAAGCTCGGTTGAAGCAACAAAGGTTGCCTCTAAAGTCCAAGGTTGAGAGTCGGTTCAGGCATACCGACAAGTGGATGTCGACCGAGTGGAATGAGGAGTGGGAGCTGTTCAAGCAGGAGTTCGTGAACGACTTCTATTACAGGAAGGTTTACGCAACTGACGACCCAAGGAGAGCGTTCAAGGAGGCGCTGACCTAGTTGCACTCAGGTGACCCGGGCATGTTCAGTCAATTCAGGAGGGCCATGATTGACGCCAACCTGGACTTGAACACTGTTCCAGTTCCCAAGAGGGTTACTTATCGGCCACCTCTTCTCCCAGATTCCAGCAACCCGAACCGCACGAAGATTGCATCTGAGGCGAGGCAGGTCTGCAAGGAGCATGGAGTGGACATTTCCAAGGAGTCACCTGCAAAGAGGGAAATTTTTTTAAGGATTTTTGGCAAGTATGGGCTACAATCCTAGCTCAGTTAGTTTTCTAGCAACTGTTGTAATTTTTGGTTTTTGAGCCTATCTTTTGTAACAATCAGTTGTAATGAAAACTATTCAGTGATAAGATTCACCTTGATGAACAATCCCTCATTGTCCAAGCTCTGAATCACAAAGTCTTTTAAATACCATGTTATAACTGTGCTAACCCTTTGATGTTTTATCTTATAGACTGTCTAGAATTTCAGCTGAGATTTTAGATAAGTTAGTGAGGTTTAGATCAGTAGTGGTTTCAAGTTGTAAGTGGTTTTGGCATCATCAAAAAGGGGGAAATTGTTGGGAAATTTATTAGTATAAGTTTTGATGAATTCCAAAACTGACTAACCCCAACCGAGTAGATGTTGCCAGAACCTAATGTTAGATTTTAGGCTCGCTGTTTGAGCAAAGTTAAGATTTTATCTTTACAGGTCTCCAGCTGAAGATGGCAACAAGGCATTACTCAGACAAAACATCAGTTATGATAAAAGACAATTGAGTGTTCTTTTGTTCAGATAGAATGAGGGGGAAGTCTTCAGAACATCAGTTGTGAAGGAAACCAACTGAGCGTTCATCAGATGAGAAGCAGTAGAGAGGAAGAGAACATCAGAAGAAAAGAAAGTCATCTGAGAGTTCGAACCCAACTGACTAAATGCAAGAAGGACAACTGAGCGTTCTAGTTGGAACATCAGTTGTAAACTCAATCAGTTAATATCAACAAGATAAAGTTCAAAGTCAGCTGAGAGTTCAACGGTTCAGACAGAACATCAGCTGAAGACCACTCAGATAAAGATCAAGACTTTCAACCGACTAACTGAGGTTGACTGTCAGAAAGGTTTGAAGTTGAATTTCAAAAGGAAGTCACATGAGGGTTTGAGCGTTCAGTCATTACCCCATTTGGCCCAACACAAGGCTGTCTCAGATGGAAAGCAGAAGAGCACAGATGCCATATCGGGAAAGTCTGCAAAGATGAGAGACAAGCCATCGCAATCAAAGAACAGAGATCAACAGCTCCTCTAACGGCTAGTTGATTCTCTCCGCCTATAAATAGAGGCTTCCATTCATTGGAGATCAGTGCGGAAGACACACAAGAGAAGACACACGAGACGAGACAGAGCGAAAGAAAGAACTATATTCCTTACTCGAGCTGAATTAGATTTAGCCTCTAAGAACATCACTTGTTGAGAGTTCTAGAGCATTAGATTGTGTCTGAGTGTCTTTAGATCGAACCTTGAGAACATCACTTTGTGAGAGTTCATAGAGTGTTAGATCCCAGCTTACTTCTTGTTCGAGCTGTTAGTTGGAACCTTATCTTTTATACCTGAAAAGGTTTTAGGACCCTACTCTTCCTGTAATTGAGTAGTTAGGTTGTCAAGTACCCGCAAACTTGACATAGGTTGTTAAGTACCCGTAAACTTAACTGTAAAGGTTGATAAGTACCCGTAAACTTATTGCAACGGTTGCACAGCCCGGGTAAGCTGTGTGGTTTGTCCAGAAGAATTTGGACAGAGTTGTGTGGACTCACAACTCCCCGTGGACGTAGGAGGGTTATCTCCGAACCACGTTAAATCCTGTGTGTCTGTGTTTATTTTATTCAGTTATTTATTGCATTATTAACTGACCAAACTAACCGGCATACAAATCTGCATCTTTGCATATTCAACTGTTTTGGTTGTTGACCAACCCTGCACTAAAAGCGTGAGTTGATTTTAACGAGTTTAATTTTCCACCACATTCCGCACAGCCGCACTCTTCCAGCTGAGGTTGCTTACTCAGCTGTGAGATTCCAACTGAGTCCGTTTTACTCGGTTGAAGTAATTTTTAAGGGTTAAGTTTTTAAAATCCTTACTGGTGTATTCCCCCCCCCCCCCATACACCAGTAACTCGTTTTGGGACCATCAATACAGAACATCAGTTGCAGAACAAGTTAAATATCCAACTTGTCATCCATTTCTGATGTTATTATTATTATTATTATTATTATTATTATTATTAAGTCTTCTGCTGAACAAGTCATTTGGGGATGTGACAATTATTATTATTATTATTATTATTATTATTATTATTATTATTGTTATTAAGTCTTCTGATTGGACCATTTTTGTATACTGCTATTATTTTTGTTGAGAATCTCTCGATAAATACTTCACTTGAAAAAGCACTTTCACTACCTTTAGATCATGCGCCACTCAATCGAAACTTTATCTATAAATAATTGTATATTTCACTATGAAAGTATAGGCCATCTGCAATCCTTAGAGACTACTAGTGGTCTCTAAAGGTGTCCTCAATACGAAAAATTTACTAGAGATTCCTTAGAAACCTCTATTCCTGTAACACAGTTGTTTCCAAGGGATCTCCAGCACCATATTAAATAATTCCCTATTTCTATTTATTAAATTAATTTATATATTTGTAAATAAATTAAAATACACTAATTAGTAAATAATATGAATTTTCCATGAATATTTGAAAATTAAAAAATTACATGCCGCACACAATAAAAAAAAACTACTTAATTAAAAATAAAAAATTACATAAAACTAAAAATTACGGAAAAAAACTACGCCCATCCCCGACGTTGCTTCACCTCCTCCACCATCGTCATGTGAACATGGAGCTGCTCTGGCATCATGAATCTCGTATCCCTGGAGACAACTTCCAAGTCGGTGGCATATTGTTTGGCCCGAGCAGCTTCGCTCCTCGCCCGAGCATTTTCCAGCTTGGCTTGAGCTGATTCCCGCAACGCCACCGCGATCTCATACTTGGCCTCGACGAATTGGCCGAGTCGGGAGGCATATCGATTCATGACGGATTCGAACTGGGACGATTCCTCTACCGGCTTCTTTCCTTTGGCCTCTGCCGCATCTCGACCCTCCGGTCGGGGAGGCGCGCTTTCACCTTCGGTGAGCTGGGCTTCTTCCGCTGATGGCTGGGACGCAGAAGATGTGTAGTTGCCCTCCGCCGTAGTCTTCGTTCTCTTCATGGAGGGTACGTCCGGAAAAGCATGCAGGAGGAACTTGGGATAGTCTTTTAGAATCTCCCAAGCTGTGAAATAGTGGAAAGCATGGCTTTGGATTGATGTCTTGTAGATGGATTGGGCATCGGAGAACACCATCCCGTCATCGGCGCCGCTTTGCTGGCGATCTTGGGCTTTCTTGTAAGCGACAATCCAAGCTTTAACCGCTGTCTGGATGTGGCCGAAGTAGCTCTTCACCTGTTTCTTGTTGAGGCGCAAGTCGAACCTCTTGTTGAAACGCTCTTGGACCGTGGCCCAGTATTTCTCGCCGGACTTGTCGCATCCGACGATGAAGTTGCAGGTTTCCTCCACCCAAATCTATGCCAAGTAGGTGGCTTGTTCGTCGGTATAGTTGTGACGCTTAGAGTCCTTGACAGCTTCCTCATCATCTTCCTCGGCAGCGGCGGCAGAGGTCACGATGGCTTTGCCCTTGCCCTTGTTCTTTCTTCCTTTGGCAGCAGGCTGGGACGGCGGCGACGCCAAAATTAGGCGATCACCGGTGTTTGTCGCCGGGCTGTCGGTGTCGAGGGAGAAGGACGGGTAGGAGTCGGCGGACGCCGAAGTATTGAGGTTGATTGAATCAAGCCCTGCCCCGTGAAACCACAAATGTCGTCGGACATGTCGGGAAACCACGCCGACGAGTATGGGTTGTTGGGATTGTTGGGATCCATTTTTTTTTTGGGATGAATTTATTGGAGAAATGAAAGAGATGAATGATGAGAAGAGGTGTGAAATGAGGAAGAATATAACATGTATTTATAGGTAAAAAATTGAATAAAGAAAATAAAAAAAAGAAAAAGAAAAGAGCCATTTTCAATCGTTGCGGATTTAAATTTTTATAACGTTGCACGCGCCCCGACATTTTTTTTTCGCTCAAGCGCGTGACGCACACGCGCCGCTTGAGCCGGTCTCGAGCCGCGCCCCCCTCCAACCTACCTGCCTCGAGCTCCTGCGGTCTCGAGCCGACTTCGAGACAGGGGTTCGAGACTGCATTACGCATGGCCTTAAGAGCATCCACTACGGATGTCTAGTTAGACCCCGAATTTATTGCAGGGAAGCGTAATTTCAATAATTGGTGGAGTTGAGTAAGATCCTGCTAAAAATTTTCACTATAATGGGGTTGAGTAAGACCCCACATCTATAATCATTGGCAATGATTGAATAGATTTTATTTTGTTGTTTTTTAATTAGTAATAAATAATATTAAAAATACTTAATTAAATATAAAAAAATGACAATTTTATTGAATTAAAATAAAAACAATACAATAACTAAGGAAACAAAAGATACAATAAGGAAAAAAAAAGATACAATAATTAAGAAATAAAAAAAATCTAAGAACTACTAATGGAGTGGATTGAAACATGTCCAAATCTCTTCAATCAGATCGTCAATAAGACGTTCGTGGGCACGTGCATTCTGAATCGGAGCTTGTTTCTTAATATATTGGTAAAGTGGCGCTGACATACCTTGATTAACTAGTGCCCTGTTCACGTGTCTTTCGCCCAGTTCGCTCAATTCAGCATTGAATTGAGTTGCTCTAGGTTCTTCGTCTTCAATTATCATGTTATGCAGAATGATGTAAGCATACATGACGTCACATAAATGTTCTTGAAACCACAAGCGAGCATGGCCCTTTATAATTGCCCAACGAGCTTGGAGGTCGCCAAAAGCCCTTTCAACGTCTTTACGCGCAGCTTCTTGCATCCGAGCGAATCGTTATCTCTTCGGATCTGTTGGCGCATTGAGCGTCTTCAAGAAAGAGGCCCACCTCAGATAGATGTCGTCGGCGAGATAGTAGCCCATGTGGTGCTCGCGGCTGTTTGAGTTGAATTGAGTTGACGACGCTCTCCCATCGAGGACGTGGCTGAAGATGGGGGACTGATTGAGCACATTGATGTCGTTTAGAGAGCCGGCGACACCGAAAAAAGCATGTCAAATCCACAAATCTTGGGAGGTGGTAACTTCAAGGATGAGCGTTGGATAACCCTTTCGTCCACCTGTGTACATTCCTCTTCAAGACGATGGACAATTCTTCCATACCCATTGCATACAGTCGATGCTTCCAAGCATCCCGGAAAAGTCGTGCGTCCTCTCGTGCAATGCAGTGATCCTGGCGATGTCGGCGTTTGGCTGCCTCAAATAGTGGTCGCTGAAAGCAGATCGATGGCCCGACATAAATTCTTGAGAATCGTATTGCCCGTTGTATCTTCATAGTGCAGATATTCGTCGTATTGATCGGCTGATCCACCAATGACGAGTTGCCTCAGAGCAACGGTGCACTTTCACCCATACATGAAACACCAATCTTCCGGTGGTATCCGAGTGTTGCTGAAAAAATGCTCCCGAGTCTCAAGAGTTTCAGCTATTCTCAAGAACAGGCTCTTGCTCATTCGAAACCGCCGGCGGAAGACAACATCACCCCATATAGGGTTGTCGTCAAAATAATCTCATCGGAGGCGTTGTTCAGCCTCCTCACGTTTACGGTGCAGGTATGTCCTTGTATCCGGTTCGCCATTGTACGAATCATCACCATATGCTTGTTGATAAAGCTCGATGGCTCGCTGACCCAACTCGATACGTCGGCGGCGTCGCTCCTTCCTCCTCTTCATGATTGAAAAACGCACCCGGCCAACTCATTTTTCTTTTTTTTATAGCTTGTGGAAGAAAAGTGAATTTTTTTAATGGATTTTAATTGAATTTTGAAGGTGTAGAATGAAATTTGGTGTGAATGATGAATGAATTGAATGAGTATTTATAGGAGATGAAAAAAATGTAACCGTTTGGGTTTTTTTTTTTTATAATTTCTAAAAAAAAAATCGGACCAATGGTGTGAAGCCACGTGGACCGAAGGAGGGAGAGAGTGAGGTCGAGAGCGGTGTTGATTTATCGACACCACTCTCGACCGTCATTGATCGACCCCGGTGTCAAGCGAAGCCACAGTGGCTTAAGATCCCACAGTGTCGAAGAGAGGTGGTATCAAAGGGGCATCGATAATTTCCTATTATTTCCATAAGTCAAGTTGAAAGAGATATCAAATAAATTAACGTATTCTACGAAAAAGATTGCAAAAAGCATGAAGAAAATGATACATGGATTAATCACACTTACTATGATCGCCCCCACCGGCGACAGATTAAATTGAAAATGACCTACTTTAGATATCTTCGTGTTTTAGTTGGATTAGAGAAAGTGTATCTTTATTTCTTTGTCTTTGCGACTTTACTAAATTTTGCCCTATTTGTAAAATTTTAGGTCAACCAATTACAGTTCCTTGTACTAAACCTGCAATAAGGAAAAAATATATATTGAATATAGTTAAATCTATTTATTATATTTATTTAATAATATAATGCAAAGCTTATTTAGTCACCAATCCAATTTATATTTTAATAAATAAGTTTAAAAGCAACTCAAACATGAACTATATTTCGCTATTTTTTTTAAATGATATTCGGACACACTGTGACCAGTCACACAAGCTAAAAATGGTAATATAGGTTTAAAAAATGGAAATATACCTTAATTGGAAAGCATAAACTCTAAGGGAAAATGTGATTATTTCTATTTTTACAGTCAACTTTCCTTTTCTTTTTACGCGTGTGGCTGGCCACAGTGTGTCCGAATATCATTACCCTTTTTCTTTATCATTATACATTTTAATTTCAATTTTGCTTTCAGCTTAAATGCTTAGAAAATGCTAATGTATAGTACTAATACTTATGGAGTTGACTTTTATTGGTCAAACTAATAAAATAGTTTGATTCACATAATCAAATGTGGTTATTAAATTAAATCATTTTATCTATATCATCCGAGTAACAAGATAATTAAAAATAAAAAGATCAACCAAGACTGTACTACGTGATGGTCAATATAGCTTTTTTTTTTTCTGTCTTGGGAACACATAACTATGACTATTAAGAAATTGACAAAAATCGTAAATTTCACTCTTCTTCATAATAGTACTGTATATTTTTCCAGAAATGGAAAGTCCCCCTTAAAGCGCAACTGATAACGAGATATACATATACTATTATTAATATTACTTAACACTTTCATTTCTCTTTAGCGGATTCATAATTTTTCATTAATTGTATATTAATCTGTCAATTAATAGTAGCAATATTTATTAGAGTATTGATATTTGGACAACAGTTGTCCGGACAACAGTGACATATTCGTAATTAAATATTCTTTAAATTTGTTTCAATAATTAATATAATTAGTGTTTTATCTATAACACCCTTTTCCACTTAATTGTATGTTAATTTCTAATATTAATTAAAATAAATTAATATTATGCACAATTTTTTTAAAATTTAAAATATTAATTAAATTTAAAATTAACATATAATTAGGTTGAAAAGGGGTATTATAGACAAAACACTAATTATATTAATTACTAAAAATATTAAAAAAAAACTATTTAATTTCAAATATTACATTGTTGTCTGTCCGGACAACTGTTGTCCAAATGTCTTTATTCTATTTATTATCCAAGTGAGTGTTTTTGGTTTTATTGAATGACTTCATTTATCAAAACTCAAAAAGTTTGTTCATCTTCGCTAAGTACTAAAACAAAATATAACATGAAGCGCCTCTATAGGTCGAGTCTGTTACACCTGTACTTGAAAAGTGTAGTTTACCTGTCCTGAATGGTTTGCAGATTACTGCACAAGGGACGAGGATTTACTCAGTGCGCACCGAAGATAACGGCTGTGGATTCCCATAATATCAAAAATATATATATATATATATAAATATTTTTATTCAATCAAGCAATAGGTTAATAAATAATCACATGTGACTTTACACGACAAAAACTTTCACAATCCCACCAGCTAGTCTAGTTTAATTGTCTCTCTCTCTCTCTCTCTCTCTCTCTCCACATTCACTCAAACGCACACAGGTTTGAGTTTTGTATCCCATCTTCGCAGACAGCCAATGCTGAAAATGCAGGAGATTTCGTAACTAGGTAAGGAAGATCTGTACTTGAAATGGAAAGGATAAATAAGAGTTCATAGATTTATTTCTGTTTTATTTTTGGGTCTTTTTGAATCTTTAGCTAATTAAACCAAATGGGTTTGTTTTCATGTAATATATTTTGCGAATTTTTTATTAAATTCGTGCTTCCTTTGTATTCTATTCTCCTTTTCATGCTCGGTTATCTATGCAAAAATTCGAAGTTTTGATGGATTGAGATGTAGTAAGAATGATAATATGCTATATATTGGTGGATTGAGATGTATTAAATTGCTTCAAAGACTCAATCTTGGAGTAAGAACTATTTTAGGTGTTCAAATATAATTCAGTGGTAAGAATTATGGTTTGTCTCATATTTCTGCATTTTGGTGGAGGGATTGATTCCTTGAAATTTGGCAGTGTTTCTAAGAAATTTATTTGAACACAAGGAGCTTCCTTGTGATTTTGCTAGAATTCTTCATGTATGCCTTTTTTTTTTGCTAATAAATTGGAGTTTGGAAAGATTTGGGTTGGAATCCTACTCAAACTTTTTACCTTTTATTCTCAATTTATCAAGGAAGCATTGTTTGAAGTCATAAATAACTTGGTAATCGTTCGAGGAGTTTGTTATTCGAATTGGTTCTCTATCTTATGTTTCATGCTCATGTGAATTTTATCTCACATATGCAAAATTGATATTTTGTAGAATAAATTATTTTGATACGAAATTATTCATGTAAAGATAAGCCTAATCAAAATCACAATTGGTCTAGACATTCGAGTAAACTATAGTAGCATCGCTTCCTAGCCTGCTGGTTATAATGCAAAGTTTGATGGCATTCAAAGCAAATTCCTAGCAGACACTTACTTTAACTTTGCTTTCTAGTTTCTACATAATGCCAAATATTAGTTTAATCGGAAAACTATGTACATGCTTATGATGTATTGGTGCACGAAATATTTTTCTATTCCAGTACTTTATTTCAACGAGACAGTATCTTTTTAGGTTCAAGAGCTAATGGGTAACAAGAGTTCGAAAAGGTCAATCTCAGGTCGGTATTCATCTTATGCATCCAGTTCCAATTCATGGAGCCATAATGCCTATCCTCAGTCGTCATATCCTCAGCCAAGTCACAGCTATGCTCCTCCTACTCCAAACTACGGTGATCCACCCCCAGAATCTAAGAGAAGGCTGGAGAGGAAGTACTCGAGAATAGATGACAACTACAATAACTTAGATCAGGTACAGCTATTCTTGCATATCCTCGTCTCAAAACTTAAAGTAAGGGTATCAATATATCTGAATATTAATTTGGAATACCTGATTTTAAGAAAGAAGAAAGGAAAAACTTTTCACTCATATACTGTTATAGCAAACCACTTATCAAGAAGCCATTCAATTATGGGTTGGCAATTGATAATGGAGGTCGATATTCAATATATGACTGTTCTTACCTTTTCCTGATTTCTACCTTGTGAATATAATACCGCTCAATGAATGACTACAGAAAGCTCCATGGGGCTAGCAGTATTGTGCCTGCTACGTGTAGTATACCACTATATTAGGACATTTATGTATGACAAAGCTTCAAAATTTGATTGTCCAATGTTGTGGTACAGCCTCAACGTTTCCAGAAAATAAGCTGATCGATTTACCTTTTAGTTTGGACAATAATGGTGGACATTAATCGGTTTTGCAAAATAACTTTACCCTGTTTGTTTATTTACATTTTGAGTGGTTCCTAGAAGCAATTTGTTGTATATGACTGCTCAATAAATTATTGGTTGTTGTAGGTCACCGATGCCCTTTCACGTGCTGGTTTGGAATCCTCAAATTTAATCGTTGGTATTGATTTCACAAAGAGCAACGAGTGGACTGGTATAGTGATTGTAGTCAATTTTCCCTAGCATGCATCCTAAGTAAATTAGTTGTTGTATTGAAACTTTCTTTGGTCTCAGGTGCCAGGTCATTTCACAGGAGAAGTTTGCACCACATTAGTGATGAGCCAAATCCCTATGAACAAGCCATATCGATCATTGGAAGAACGCTATCCAAATTTGATGAAGACAATTTAATTCCTTGTTTCGGGTTTGGAGATGGTATATTCTTGAGAGTCTGGTTGGTTTTGACATTTGCAGCATTAAAAAAATGGTCCTGATCTTATGATTATAATATTGGCAGCTTCAACACATGATCAAGAAGTCTTCAGCTTTTTTCCCGACGAGAGATTTTGTGAGGGTTTTGAGGAAGTAATGTCACGATATAGGGAACTAGTTCCTCAGTTGCGGCTTGCAGGTTGATGTCCAAGTCTTTTGATTTAAGCCTTTTTGATTGGTCTTTCTTGGTACAAATGCTTCCTTTCCTTCCCTACAGGCCCGACATCATTCGCTCCCATTATCGAGATGGCTATCACAATCGTGGAGCAGAGCGGTGGCCAGTACCATGTTTTACTGATTATAGCTGATGGGCAGGTTAGTATTCTACGGGAAAATTTATGTAATTTTCTTTGTTAAGGATCCAAAATTGTTCTGAAAGGAAAATACCTCGAAATTATGTTATTTCCACTGTTGTTGGCACTGATATTTGGTATGAATCGATGATTTCCCCTAAAAAAATTATGTCTCTGTGTCATACGAGTTTGTTTATGGCCGCAGTCTTGTTTATAAATGTTTTCAGAATCAAGTAAATAGTAATCATGTAGATGCCTAGATTTGCTGAATCTCTATTTAAATCCTACTTGATTTGATGATAGGTCACAAGAAGTGTCGACACTGATCGTGGCCAGTTAAGTCCCCAAGAGAAGAAAACGGTCGATGCAATTGTCAAAGCGAGGTAGTTTTACTGCAGAGTCGTGGTATAGTGTTTTAAATGACATAATAGTAATCATCATAGTTTGATCAAGATGTGAACTAAGGTCGTCAGTTTATCTATTTCTATTGTTTATTTTACAGTCAGTACCCCTTGTCAATAGTATTAGTGGGAGTTGGAGATGGGCCTTGGGATATGATGAGGGAATTCGACGATAACATTCCTGCTCGTGCCTTCGACAATTTTCAGGTAGATTAACCTCATGCTGCTCTCTCTTGATGACAAATTTTCAAGAAAAACAGTGTTAGTATTCCACAACCGATCTAAAGTCTAATGTTACTTATATCTGTACATGTAGTTCGTAAACTTCACAGAAATTATGTCGAAAAACATGGATCCTTCCCGGAAAGAGGCTGAATTTGCACTTTCAGCTTTAATGGAAATACCTTCTCAATACAAAGCTACACTGGAGCTTAACATTCTTGGGTTAATCCTCATCCATAAGTGTTCTATTTAGTTAGTATTATTTTGGTTTCTTCTTATGATTTTGTTGCAATCTCTTATTTCAATCGAAATATGTGACCAGCGCTTCAAGAGGCAAAGGTATAGATCGGGTTGCTCTTCCTCCTCCTCTATACGGGGCAGCTTCTTTCTCCACACCGAAAACTTCCCGGTCGAACAGTTTCCAGCCAAGCGCACCTTCATCCAGCGTGCGCGAACCCATTTCTAGAAGCCAATCTGCAAGCCAAGCATCTGACAACCTCGTAAAAATCCATATTTCTCTATTTCTTCTTGGAAAGTGTTCTGATCTATCTAGAGTTCTTTGCATAAGCCCTAAACTTCCATTTTTTTTATCATTACAGCTCTGTCCAATCTGCATTACTGAACCAAAGAATATGGCATTTGGTTGCGGACACCAGGTACAGCGTTTCTCGTTTATCGCTACTTGTGTTGAACGAGATACTGTATAAACATCATTGATACATTCTACGTTTTGCTCTGTCCTTGTGTTCGACAGACGTGCTGTGAATGCGGGCAAGACCTCTCGTTGTGCCCGATATGTCGGATGCCGATTCAGACGAGGATAAAGCTCTACTGAATGATCACTCATTGCAGATTACTTCATCTCTCCATAGTAGAGCTTTCAGTGTAGAAATCTGCTATGGCTGCGTCAGTGTGAAATCTAGCTTATTACAGACTAGATATAAGATAAATTTATGCAGCATTTTTGTAAATATGCTTCAACATTCTATATTGTTATTTTTTGCGAAGAAGAATTATGTTTTTTTTTTTTTTTGGTGAAGTAATAATGGTATTATGGTGGAATTATGGATAAATTTATTTCGCTAGTTTTATTAGTTACGATTGTCACGATTGTCAGATCAAAGGAAGTTCGTATATATCATTGCATGGAAAATTCAACCTGAAAGTTAGGTGGCCTAACTTCTACCATATAAATTGAAAAGCATATTAAAATATTTTAATAGTTTTCCATTTTGTTACGCCGACTAAGATTAAAAATTATAAAAACGTCTCATCATCCTGATTCCTGATGTACAAGTTGCAATTTCGTTTAAGCATCAATAACTATAAAATCTCGGTATTCAACAACTGCATATATATATTAAATAATTAATTTGTAAAAAATTATGTGATTTTATTCGGAGAAATATACTCTCTCAAATCTATTCATCTTGACTCACTTCTTTTTGACACGGGTATTAAGTGTAAAAGTAGTGTTTACTGTAGTAAATAAAGTGATGTAACAAAATTTTGAAGTGAAAAAAAAAAGAATTTATAAGTGAGCCCTAATTATAAAGAGAAACATGTCAAAATGAGCGGGACGGTCCAAAAAGAATACAAGTCAAGATAAATGAAACGAAGGAATTATTATAAATATCCCAACATTTGCTGAAAGTCGCAAAAATGTTATAATGTTCGAAAAGTATGCTTCATGTCCGAAAATCGACATGTGCTTATGTAGCCGAAGATCGATATTGTCTAAGGAATACATGACAAATGGAGAAATTAATTCACGTCGATTTATGGTGTCGATCTTCCGTTCTCAAAAAATTAGATTCGTACATTTTAATGAGTTACAATATTTAAACGTTGGGTACTATAATTATGCATTTTAAACATTAGTGGCGACAGGCAAATATTGAAGTCCCCCTTTATAATTAATAATCTAATCTTTATTGACACACGATAAATTAACAAAGACTAAATAGTTAGGGTTTACGTCAAAATCTCCCCGCTAAACATACGCGATTCAACTGAAAATTAAAGAAGCATATATTTTATATATAGTAAAAATCTTCATGATTTGTTAAATTACACCAATATTACCAAGTACAGCACATTGACATTGAGAAATCCAATCTTCAAGATAATTAAGAAGAAAAAAGAAAGGAAAGATTATTTATTGCATTTATTAATGCATAGAACTGGTTTTGAGAACAACCAAAGAACCAAAGCACAGAAAATCAAAACCAGTGGGATTAGATGAATAGCTTTCTCTCCCAGCGAAGGCTTTATCTTGGACAAATCATCATCGAAAACGACAGATTTATCATCGTAATCTGCTAACAAATTCTGGTTCGAATCGAAGCCCTTCAATAATGCAGATGATACCAAGAATTCATCGGACGATCGAGCAGCCGAGTGACTCGCCGATCGATGCATGTCTTCTCTAGAGCTATTAGTTATATTCGACATGCAACAAAATATTGTATGAATATAAGAAAATAAATAATTGAGATTTTGTGCAAATGATTTGAAGAGATGTGAAAATCATAAATAGGGGTTGCAAAAGCGAGCACCTTTTGCTTTCCTTCCTCTTCTTTTTCTGAGTGAAGAACAAGAAAAGTGGTTTGGATTTGTGGGATTGTTTCTGACTTTTGATATTGTAATGGGATTTTGAGGATTGAGAGAGTCAACTTGTGAAGCAATTAAAGGGATTGCATGTGATGATGCTTTTTAAGTAAGAGTAGTGTATATGTGTGCGCTCGCATATATAGTATGTATTCATTATTCTGGATTCTCTCTCCCCCGGCCCCTTCTCTCTCTCTGTATATAGCTGGATATATGCAGTGGGGATTGTATCATGAGTAGATTTTAGGAATTCTTATAACTTTTTCTTTAAAAATAGATCTTAGATATTTGGGAAGATATATTGCAATATTTTTATAGAAAGAATGTGTATATTTGTCAAGAATTTGTTATATTGAGAAAATAATTCTTTTTCTCAGTCAAGATCAATATGTATCCCCACGCGGTTCTCTTTTTTTAATGACTTAGATTTAAGGTTAATTTGAATTAGTAATAGTATATTGTTTTTTGTCCTTTTGTGTACCCCCTTTTTCTTTACATATTTAATTCAACTATAGTATTGTAAAGATAATAATACTATACAATACATTATACTCCCTCCGACCTACTGAAATTGTCATGTTATTGTTCGGCATAAAGATTAAGAATAAGGGTAAAAATATAATTATCATGTTATTGTTCGGCACAAAGATTAAGAATAAGGGTAAAAATATAGAAAGTGAGTAGGTTCCATCACTTTTGAAAATTTTTTAAGCGTTAGAACTTTTTTTTATTAGAAGATGACAATATGAATGGACACCTGAATAAGGAAATAATGACAATATAAGTGGAATGGAGAGAGTAACTGTTATCATCCTTTGGGTCTGTGGGCCTGGGGCATGCACTATTATTTTATCGATGATATGCAATTTATTCTATTGGAAAATTATTGTGGTTACAAGTTTTCCTTCCCCTTTTTTTTTTGGATTAGGCCTATCATATATTATTGTAGAGCATCACCCACCACAAGTTAGGTCAGGCCCAATAGGCATTTTGCCTTAAAAGCCCATCTGTCTGCACTACGAAAATGGGCAAATAGGAATAATAGATTCATAAATATTCAGATATTTGATATTTCACAGAATCCTAATAATATGACATGTTCAAATAATTTTAGTTTTTTTGGGAGGAAGAAGAAAATCTTACGCACTCGGATATGAATCGGGAAATAAAAGAAAAAAGTAATGCAAACATTTTTTTTTCCAATCAATGTGCGAATTTCGATCAAAATTGACATAATCAATGTGCATTTTGTGCAAAAAAATAAAAAATAAAGATAATAATTGTTGATGGTGTGTAATTGTAGTGTGACATAAGTTATTCAACCCAACTAATTTCAAATTACAAAGATGAATTTGGAATAAAATCACTTAATTTGTGCCAAAAGTACCATTACTTAGTATTTTTTGTGTTTTATGTTAATACTTTTGGCACTAATATTGTCATTTATGCCAAAAGTACCAAATTATTTGATATTTTTTTGTGCTTTCTGTTGGTACTTTTAATACTAATGTTGTACTTTGTGCCAAAAGTGCCAAATTACTTAGCATTTTTTTGTTTTATTTTCCGTTGGTACTTTATGGCACAAATTATAACATGAGTGCCAAAAGTACCAACAAATAACACAAAAAAAGAATACTAAATAATTTGGTACTTTTAGCACAAATTATAACATTAGTGCCAAAAGTACCAACAGAAAGTACAAAAAAAATACTAAGTAATTTGGTACTTTTAGCACAAATTAATGACAATATTAGTGTCAAAAGTGTCCAACCCCCTTGTACCCGAATACTACCCAACCCGCGTCTATACCCGAACCCGGCCCCTCAACCCGCGACTGTACCCGACCCACACGTCCTTCATTCAAGGTGTTTTTGTCCCAAATTAAAAAAAAATGGTAAATTTATGTTTTTGAAGAGGAAGAACCAAATATTAGGTTATTAGGTTTCATTGGCCATAGCTATTTCAAAAGTTGATTCTAATTTTTTTGTTATGTAATGTCACTTAATTTGATTTTAAAAGAACACTTAATTTTGTATCATGTGATGTACTTAAAAAAAACCATTTAATGTAATGTCGCTTCATTTTGATCGAACTCACAAATTGATTAAAAAAAATGTTAGCATTTGCTTTTTCCTTCTAATTTTGATTTAAAAAAAAAAACACTTAATTTCGTATTAATAAAAGTTGCGATGATATTTTTTAGGAAATTAAGATCGCAAGTTTTATTAATACGCAATGCGAAATTAAGTTTAATAAAACCCGTGATAATTAAAGTAAATTTAATTGCTATGTAGTTGGATTACATTATTTATGGAACTTTTCCTTTATTACTAGTATTTTCATTTCATCACGTCCCAATTTTCACCAGTCAAATCCCAAAGGCAAATTCTATTCAATCCTTCGCCAACCAAAAAACATCCATACACAACCGGAAAAATTAGCTGAAACTCGATTTTGCTTCAATTTTCTGCTAAACATACTTATATAGATAGATAGATAGAGAGAGAGAGATATATATACATACATCCCTCGATGGAGAGCTTAAATTTGACATCCTTGAGAGCATCGTCGACCGTTCCAAGAGCAACGGCGGAATTTTCGTTTCAGCAATCACTTAATCCCATTCCCAAGAGTTCTGCATTTTTTAGGCTTACGCCGCAGACCCAGAAGCGGAATCAGTCATTTTCTGGGCATTTTTGGTTTCCCGCCATTAAATCTCAACAGGTAAAGCGTGTTGCGCAGATTTACTTAACGATTTTGTGTGTGTAGATGTGCTGCTATTTGGTGGGTTTTGCTGAGTTTTATGTTTAAGGGTTTAATTTGTTCTAAGCTGCAATCTTTATGATGGGATTTGGGTTAATTTAATAGTGGCTATTTTGTTTGCATGTGGAAGATACTAGAATTGGTTTGTAGGATTAGTCCGAGCTAATGCAGATTGATCCCTATTTGGTTTTGATTTTCATGAATTTAAGGTCGAAATTTATGATTTTCAATATTTATGTGGACCGTATGGATCTGTGTTCTGAGTCATGGAGAAAATGTAGCAACTTTGTTTTAGTACAAATTTGTTTGACTGAGGAAAATAAGTGCTTTATTATTCAAGAAAGTGTAAGAAGCAAGGAAATGGTGTAATATTAGATAGGAGAATAATTGTAGTTTTGTTGAATTAATTGAATATTCATATCTTGTATGTGTAGTCTGAAGTGAAAGATAGCTCAGCAACTGCTTCTGAAACTACCATTCCTGAAAAAGAAGTTCTCAAAGCAAAAGAGTGGGAAGTTGGGATGTACCAAGATGAGGTTGCTGCAAGTCAAGGTATTAAAATTCGGAGGCGACCATCAACTGGACCACCGCAACATTATGTTGGTCCTTTTGAATTTCGCTTGGTAAATGAAGGCAACACCGCCCGTAATATTCTTGAAGAGATTGTATGGAATAAGGACGTTGAAGTCGCTCAGGTATTCTTATATTTTCTAATTAGCTTATATAGGGCCTTCTTGTTGTGGATACTGATTTTTATAAATGTGTCTGAATGGTAGATGAAAGAGAGGAAGCCATTTTCGGTGCTGAAGAAACTGCTGGATAAAGCTCCACCAACTAGAGATTTTATTGGAGCGCTGAAAGCGGCAAATTCACGGACTGGTTTTCCCGGCTTAATTGCTGAAGTGAAGAAGGCTTCTCCAAGTAGAGGAATTCTAAGAGAGGATTTCAATCCTGTAAGTCTGCTTATTGTTCTTTATCGTTTATTTGGGGGCTTTACATTATTAAACTGAAGAAATTAATACAATATGTCCAAAAATTATTGTGAAGTACTCTAAATTATTGTGAATGTATTTTTACAGGTTCAGATTGCTAAAGCTTATGAAAAAGGCGGAGCTGCTTGCCTTAGTGTTTTGACCGATGAGAAGTATTTCAAGGTAAGAGTTTATATGTTTTTCTTTTTCTTAACTTTGATGCACCATTGAGGTTGGCTAATCTGATGGTGTTCTTTTTTTTTGGGGGGGGGGGGGGGGGGGGGGGAACAAATTAGGGAAGCTTTGAGAATTTAGAAGCCATTAGGAATTCTGGAGTACAGGTACATGATTTTTCTATCACTATCTCCATATGTGTAGCGTAATGTTTCTTTTTCGTAGTGTGTTAACTGACTTCTGCAAACTCTCAGTGCCCTCTCTTGTGTAAAGAATTTGTGATAGATGCATGGCAAATCTACTATGCTCGGTGTAAAGGTGCAGATGCCATTCTTCTGATTGCCGCTATCCTGCCTGATCTGGATATCAAGTACATGACTAAGATTTGCAAAATGTTTGGGTTGACAGCATTGGTTGAGGTTTGGCTTCTTCATTTGCCACTACTTCAAGCAGGAACTTAGTGTTTGATTTCATGATCGTTTATTTGGGACATTTTATATGCTCAAATTCAAAAGAGTAATGTAGTACCTCTTTCATCTCAATGCTTATTCTCTCACACCGATTCTCGGTCTTCAACCTTCTAGGTACATGATGAGAGAGAGATGGATCGCGTCATAGAGATCGAGGGGATTGAACTTATTGGCATTAATAATCGTGATCTAGGTATCAACTTCAAAATTCTGCAGATAAAAATATATTTACACACGCACACACAGAGTACATACATAATAAGACAATTCATTTTCTGCACCTTTAGAAACATTTGAGCTCGACATTGCCAATACGAAAAAGCTTCTTGAAGGTGAACGTGGACAAAGGATACGTGAGAAAGGAATTACGGTAAGCAGTCATTTAAGTAGCTTAAAAGTTAAAATATATCTCTTCTCCTTGTTTGATGTTATTCATTTCGATATATTGAATCCTTTCTTCATGGAATTCTCAGGTCGTTGGAGAGTCTGGACTTTTCGCCCCTGCAGATATTGCTTATGTCCAAGAAGCTGGTGTTAATGCAGTA
This sequence comes from Schizonepeta tenuifolia, assembly GCA_029490685.1. NCBI lineage: Eukaryota > Viridiplantae > Streptophyta > Magnoliopsida > Lamiales > Lamiaceae > Schizonepeta > Schizonepeta tenuifolia. Next base: position 93,383,027 of record CM055956.1, read on the forward strand.
AGCAGCGACGACTTTAATTGCTGCAGCTATTTATTCAACTTATCATACTGAAATTACATTGCATCTACTTTAAAATAATAAATGACTGTTTAGCACCAAAAATTAAAAGAAGAAAGGGAAGTGAACTGTAATACCTACTGCCACAAGATGGATGTTGGCGCAAAAAGTTGAGCACAAATATTGTTGCTCGACTTATTTTCAGCCCTAATAAGAGACTGCATGTTGTGTATTTATAAACTCATTTGTTCTCTTGTGGTTTCAACAGGTGCTGGTGGGCGAGTCACTTGTTAAGCAGGACGATCCTTGTGCTGGAATAGCTCAACTTTTTGGTAAAGATATTTCTGTATGATGTTTATCGATATCCGTATTTTTCAGTAGCTCGTTGAGCATGGTGACGACTCTTAGTATCATTGCCGGATTACTTAGTTCGAAGGTGTAGTAAAGATGCAACATATAGTGGCAAGTTCGATACACAGTTCAGTAGTTGCATGTAACAACCTTTTTTCTATTGAATAAGAGATAAGAGATTGCCTTTTGTTTATACTATTATAACATTTGCTAGTGTTGTTGCTATTGGTAAAACTGAAAGTGTGTGTGTTTCAGGTGTGACAATAACTTAATTTATATTACTTTTTGTCAATTTGATTTATTTTGACTACTCTTTCCATGCAAGACTTAGGTGACTACTATTAGAAAATGATTATGATGAAAAAGGTGCAACTATCATGAGTATGCTAACTAATCTGTCCTAAATTGGAAATCTACCAGTTTCTTTTATTTTTTGTTCAGAGATTCTTGTGAAGGCAAATGTGCAGAATTATATATCAATTCATCAAATTGCATAGTTCAATTTATACTTGATTCTGCAAATAATATTTTGTATTTGTTAATTTAATTGTAAGCACCCCGACATAAGTAAAAATTCCTTTTTGATATGCTCAATACCCGGCGTCCAACCACAAAAGACTCGAACGACCTTTGTATTATTCGTCTACTCCACCACTAAGTCATTCCTATCATCCTATGGGGCATAGTTGAAGTGTGTGTATCTATAATTTTCTCGACTCCAGTTTCCATCTTTGGCTTTTTTCGACATTAGCAACAGTATGTTTATTTTTCATAATTTTGAGAATAGAGTGAGCATATAATAATAAAAAAAATCATCGGCCTTTATTGACCATTAGCTTACAAAAAAATAGGAAAAGAAAAAAAAACAACAGAAAACAATAATTGAACATGTTTCTTTCCCTCTGTCCTGATGATCTTCATGATCAAAATCCAATTTTCTTTCTCCGGAAGAATGCCATATCTCAGCCGCATTTTCGCTCTCGGAAAATCTGCAGTAATTCAATATACAATCTCAATCTCTTTGAAGCTGCTGTCACTTTGAAGATTGACTGTCAAAAATCCATCCTCTGAACAGTATGTGAAGTCCTCATCTCTCTTCTCCACCTTGCAAAATCGCGGTTTTCTACTCGAATATGCTCCAAACAATCCTGTCCCTCTTGCCTTGATTGTTATACTATCACCAAATGTACAATCCTCCACTGCTCCACCAGAGTTGTACATCTTGATCAGACCAATAGGTGCAAAATGAATGTTATCCTTGAAAATCTGTTGATAACATCAAAAACATAAGGCCATCCATCCAGTCATAATAAAAACAATAACATGAAAAAAGATGAGATTTTTCAAGAACTCTGCTCACCTTTATAGGAGAGATGGTGAAGATTTCACACTCCAATACGTTTAACGACACTCCAACACCTTTGTTTTTAGCCACTCTTGAAAGGGTTCCTGCAAAAGAAAAAAGTTAAGATCAATAAGAATTCTATTGCATGGTTGTTTGTCTTTGAGTTGGTTTTGTAGGAAAACTATGTTGGAGTGTACCTGCATTGAAGGCATATACAGCGCAAACTTCAGTCCATGTTTCGCCTGCAACGTCTTCGAGGTATTCAACATCAAGGGGGCCAACACGGCCTGAGACGGGAGCTGTTTCTTGAGTGCATTCCAGTGCTTCTTTCATAGGCCAAGTTCCAGCTCCTTGGCAGTTGAAAACTCCGACTACTCCCGTTATCTTGTTCAAGTTCCATATCTTGAGCAAGCTCTTACCATCCATGACGGGATCAACAAACAAGCAATCGCGTGTAGGCCTTCCAGCATATCTAGCCCTCAAGATTGATCCGTCATGCATCACAAGTTTCTCGAGGATCTTGAAATCGTGCTCTCCTGGCTTGTCGCTGTCAAAATGTCGTTGCATTGATCATCAGTATTGGTAATCAAGTTCCTTTTTTTTTTTTTTGTAGTTTTTTTTTTTGTAGTTTTTTTTTTTTTGTAGTTTTTTGTTTTTAGAGTTTTGATTAGTTTGTGAGGATTTTATGATGTTTTTACCTCACATAGACTGGACAGCCTCCTATTGCTCTAGCTGCACCATGGAACTCTGCAGTGTTGTGGTTGCTCTGAATTTTTTTGATGAAATTAAAGATTTAGTATCATATTACATCACATGTAATGAAATATAAATCAAATGAAGATTGTAAGAGAAAAAGGTATACTTACATGGAACATGTCCCAATCCGGGACAACTACTTCGCCTAGCAGAAGGCTGTTGAAAGACACCGATGCAATGTGCAGTGTCTGAAATGTGGGCTCGTTAGGCATGAAATCCTCGGATGCCCTAGCAGCTGCGCTCTTCTTTGAGGTGAAGATCGCGTCTGAATTGTGACACATACAGCAGATCAAATTGTTGTCATCAAAGTTTTTCTCAATGGACTCATCAAGAGCTTCATGATACTGTTTGGTGATGGAGACTCTTCCACCGTGTCCAGCTCCGAGAGTCTCGATCAAGTTCTGCACATCGACTTTGACACCATCCACGCCACTGCTGGCGAGATAGCTATGCATATCATTGTAGAAGTCAGAAATTTTCTTGGGATCAACCACTCCAACTCCATACTTTTCTAGGCTGTCCATTGCTATGTCTCTGATGTTCCCGACGTTCCCTGGTGACTGCACGGGGTACTGCAGTGTCGGGTTGTACTTCTTGAGTGCCACCGATGAAGGCTGTACTCCGCCCCAGTAGCCGGCTAAAGCATGCCACATGTAGACATACCTGCATCATTAGTAAAATTTGAGGATTTCACAACAGATGCAACATTTTCAGACAGTAATTTTTAGGTTCTTATGCTCAAGGATTCTTACTTTAAGCCATAATTCTCCTTGATGTCATGGATCAACTCTTTGAGATTCGTGCTTGAACCGTCCAATTCTGAGATCTTAAACTTGCTGTTTTCTTTAATATCTGTTAATCTGGTGGCAAATCTGCACCAAAAAGTATGAAAAAAAAAAAGGATCAGAAATTTAGAATAATGATAAAAAAATGCATTAGAGAAGTTGCTAAAAATGCAAGACTTACTGTGTTCCTTCAATGACAGGCTCTCCTTCCTTCTTGAATTCATTTTCCGTTTCTTGCCATCCGTCGTCTATGATCAGATACTTCGGAGAGATCCCGCCTTCTTTGAAACTGTATGATGCAAGAATTTCAGACATAAGAGATTTCTAATTTTTCTTCAGTTTATCAAAATTTAGTTTTATTGCATACCTTTTGAGACCCTCTTTGATTCCATGCGGAGTAACATCAGTGTAGAAAGCATCCCAAGTGCACCATCCAAACCAGTCTACATGAGCAGGAGTCTGAATTCAAACCAAATATATCTTCAGATTTCAAGAAAATTTCACACTTAGTGTGTGTTTTGGTGATCATGGATCAACTTTATATTTACCTTCTTGCTTTCCAGGTGACTGAAAGTGCTCTTTTCCTTTGCCAAAATCCTACAAAAAACGGAAATTTCAAGAATCAAAATCTGATCTTTAATGTCAAGAAATCTGAGATTCAACCATTTTTGTAACGAACGTACTTGATTGAATCCTTGAGAAGCTCATAAGGGTTATCCCCAGAATTGACAAAAACACCCTCCAATGCTTGAGAAGTTTGGACATCATGATCACCTAGATGAACACGAACACAAAGACGAACTCAGTTTCAACGGAGCAAAAGAGATATATACATTAAAACAGAGAATCTGAGGTGAAACAAATCAACCCTACCACTTTCATAGCAGAAGTGGAGCTCATTTGATTTAGTCCCTTGTAGAGTTGTCCTAAATGCTCCATCCAACACGGGCAACACGAGCACATAGAATTTGTCCCCATTCGTCTCGTTCTCCTCCTCGACTAATTGTAGAGCAGACTCTTCCTCAGCTTCCAACAGAAGCATCTGAGTCTCCATTGGAATCTCACTAGCTGATCTTCCAACACGAGGTATCATCCACCAAATCTTTGCGATGAACAGGCACATGAATCTGTAGTTTCTGTTATGATTTTGCAATAGAAAAAACATGTTACAACTGGAAAAAATTAAATAAAATAGAAAAGGCACCTCAATTTTTTCACAAGAAGAAATCGACCAATATGGCTAAACTCACTCAAGCATTCCAAGATTAAAGACATGGTGTGAGCTCGAAACCGTTGAAGTAGCTCCAACAAAAGCTGATCCCGAGGTTGTTGGAGTTACGACAACGTTGTTAGGAACTCCTCTTAAGACAACCTTGCCACGAACCATGAGGCAGCCATTCTTGATCACCGGCACAGCTGTGATAGTCATTTTTGGCCTTAATTTATGAAGGCGTTTCGGCTTTTAATTAACTGCAAGAAATGAACAAAAACTAAACACGATTACATGAAGCATGAATGAAGATCAGGAAAAGTGACAAAAGCAAGAGTTGTTACAAGCAAACTAGCATTAACCTATTAGATCAAGATTCTTACCAATCTAATTATGTCTGAAGGGCCTCAAAGAAAATAAGAGAGAAACAAGAATAGAAGAAGGGAAGAAGGTGAAATGAATAAATGTGGGGATGTACGATTCAAAATTTTGGTTTAAATAGGTGAAATGGGGAGAGAGAGAGAGAGAGAGATATCAGCCCACAATAATAAGTGTGTGGAATTAAGATTGGTCAGAAAAGTGAGATGACTTGGAGCAATGGTTGTTGAGATAATTGATGAATCCAAGTAATATTGACATGGTAATGAGTCAGCATTTATGGACATTAATAATAATTGGTAATGTTACATGTAAAGCTGTCCATTGTTTTTGGAGCCAAGACAACCTGACCACAGCTTAACATTGCTTCGAAACGCCCTTAAGCCGCAATACTGTATCCTACTTTTTGGTGTCTCGTTTGATATTATTTCAAAAAAAAACAAAAACAAAAACAAAAACAAAAACAAAAAAAAAATCTCTTATTAGTGTAATTTTGTACTTATTCATGTCAAAAAAGAAAAATTAGGATTTATTATACCTGGTTAGGGTAAATTATAATTTATGGCATTTAATTTCAAGTTTTAGTAATAAAACATATATAATCAGTATTTATTGTATCAATTTTATTTTTCTAATAAATATTATTAAAATAAAAAATTTAATTGCAGGCCCACATGGTTTGAACCGCAATTTATAAAGTATTTGAGACATGCGTAATTAAAATTCAGACTTTTTTTATTTATTTTCAATTTGATGTTGTGGGAACCCGCAACAGCTACCTTCATGTGTACTGGATAAACTGCGTTCATGTGTAATAGCTTGGAAGCCACACACATGACATTGTTTCAGTATGTGGCCCTAGAGAAAACCTATGAAGCTCGAAAGAAGTAATGTTAGACGGTTTAATTATTTTCTATATAAATTATAAATGTTGCAAAGTGTTGTAATAATCTGTAGATTTTAGATCCAATCAATGAATAAATTCATTGAAAACTCGACCGTGATCATATGTTATGATCTAATAAGTCCATTGTATGGAGAGTTATTGAAGTAATTTGCCATGTGGGATCATGGCCATATTATTTCATGTGCGAAATATTAAAATAATTATTTTACACAAGTAAAGATAAAATCTAACCATTAATTTTAAAAAAATAAATACTAACCAAAATTTTTGAAAATTTACTTTCATAACCTTATTTCCCATTCTCTCGTCTTATACACAAATATACATACAACAATATGCACGAACCATTTTAAGGAGAAAATGTTTTCTCTCACAGACCCACACAACACACATACACAAACTCACACAAATCATACACACACAACATACAACACAAGTGCACACACATCTACACACACTGATCCACATAAATTATACACACATAGACCCACAACACACACGCACACATACACATAATATACACACACTGCACATATATACATACCCAGATACACTGCACACACACATATACACACACTCACACACACTGCACACATGCACTCATACACATATACACACACTCACACTGCACACATATACACATAATATACATACCCAGACACACTGCACACACACATATACACACTCACACACACTGTACACATGCACTCATACACATATACACACACTACTACACACACTCACACACACACACACTGCACACATATACACATACACTGTACACATACACACATATATACACACACTATTGCACACTCACACATATAGACACAAACATATATAAACACACACACACACTGCACACATGCACTCACACACATATACACCCACTACTACACACACACACTGCACACATATACACACACACTGTACACATACTCACACACATATACACACACACACTGGACACATACTCACACATATACACACACTACTACACTCTCTCTCTCTCTCTCACACACACACACACATATATACACACACTGCACACATATACTCACTCACTACTACACACACACATACATATGTATGACTTTATTTATTCATGTATGTATTCATGTATGGATTCATGTATGTATTCTTGTATGTATTTGTATCTTCATGTATGAATTCATGTCTTCATGTATGTCTTGTATGAGTTATGTATGAATTCATGTATGTATCCATGTATTCATGTATGGATTCATGTATGTATTCTTGTATGTATTCGTATCTTCATGTATGAATTTGTGTCTTCATGTATGTCTTATATGAGTTCATATATGCAGGGCTGGCCCTGAGATTTTGAAGACCCGGTGCGAACATTAAAAATGATGCCCTATATAATAGGAAAAAAATAATTAAAGTGCATATAAATATAATGTTCAATACCAAAATACAAAATATCATGTAAAGATGTTTCTTCTAGCATTTTTTGAAACAAAATCACTAATAACTTTATCAAAGTTAATATTTTCCGATAATTCTTGTTCAATGGATATCAAAGCAAGTCCATTCAATCTTTCTTGTGACATGGTTGATCGCAAATAAGACTTCAATAACTTCAACTTCGAAAAACTTCTCTCCGCACATGCAACCGTAATAGGTATGATCAATAAAATCCTGTAAACAATATATGCATTAGGACAACCGTTCAACCTTTTCAAATAAGCCAAAATATCTAGAGGTGTACATTGTTTCGGTAAAAGATATCTCAACGTATTTAGCTCTTGAAACAACTCTTCACTATCAAAATCACTAAGCTCTCCATGCTTCAGAACATTTTCAAGATTTTTAAAATTTTCTTTCAAAGTAGCATCATCCAATAAATTCAATTTTTCAGAAGAAAATAAAAACCCAAAATTCTTTTCATATAAAGTGAAGCTATCAAATCTTTTTTGCAGTGATCCAATGGCTTGATCAACAATATAAAGAAAATAGTTAATTCTAAACGAATCTTCAGGTGATTGTTTATCCTCTATCATTTCATTTTCACTAAAATGTTTCTTCCTCCGAATTACATCATTGTTAATATCATCATTTTCATGGACTAAATGTTCTATTGGAGTTTCACTAGCCTCAATCGTATTTACTTTTTTAATAATGAATTTCTCAAGAGCACCTTTTTGAGACTTTATAAGTTCATCAACATTTTTCTTTCTTTTTCTATTTTTAGAACCACACGGTTGTTTCTTGGAACATATTTTAAGGCAAAGACAAAAAATCAAATAACTAGATTAATAGAACCTGTTTGGTGATTGCAGACTTGAGACTTGCAGTAAATTGTAGAAACAAAACTACTGTAGACAGTAAACTGTATGTAGTCGCTCCAAACCTCCAAACTCCAATCCCAATCCAAGAGCGAAATTAGTTGTAACTTGTAATTTGTAAGAGAGACTCAGAGACACATTGAAGAAGACAGAAAGGAAAAATCTCCGCCGATTCCTTCTAGTCGAGCCTCCCAATCTGTACGCTTGTTTGTTCTTTTCAAATTTTACTTTTCATAATGAAATTAGGAATTTCAAATAGCCGTTTGAGTAAATATAATGGGGCTTTTTTATGGACTCATGGGCCTATCTTTTTTGTTAAATATGGGCTAAACTAATCAATAATGGATCAAAATATAATTGATTTTATATATATATATATATATATATATATATTATTTTTTTAATTATACATATATATATATATGTATACTAAATATTTTTGAAAATTTGATGCCCCTAAATTCGTGATGTCCGGTGCGTCGCACTTCGAGAACACCCTTAGGGCCATCTCTGCATGTATGTATTAACAAAATAAGGTAAAAAAGGGTATATTAGTAAAGTGGGTTATTATTTATCTTTTTAAAATTAATGGTTAGAATTTATCTTTTATAATATTTTTAAATTCGCTGTATTGAGAATTATCAAAGTGATTGGCCATATTGGATCATCAATCATTGTCATCTTCATGACATCGAATTGCATTTTAATTGATAAAACAATTTCCATCTAATTTTAAGATTGATGTTTTGGGTCATGTATGCGTCGAAATAAAAAATAATCATAGCCATCTTCATTACCCGTTGAAAATTATTTTCCTATTTATTTATTGTCTATTATTTTTATGTATTATATTGATTTATGTGGTCAAAAACCTGACTTGAATATAGCAAGAGGGTTCTTTTTAGAGCCACCAATTTGACGGTAGGTTAATTAGGTTGAAACTTAATGTCATGTGACATGGAAAAGAAAATTTAAGACGGTTGAATCAAATTAGTAGTTATATTTTTCTTTCAATTTAATGTAAAGAAAATTATTCCAATCAAAGAACATTTATGAATTGGAATTGTTTAGCCCTTAAATTACGAATATATCACCTCACCGACTAGTTTTAGTTGCTAAAACAGCTGGAAAATACCATTATTAGTACATCAAATTACAGATTGTACCTTCCACTTGTGAAGATATGCATCTAAATTGATTAACTATATTATGGGTTATTTGACTAAATCTTTTATTTCATTTTCAGATTATTTGACTGTAAAAATAAAAATTCATGTGTGACCGGGCGGTTAGGATTGCGATATAAATACGTTGAAAACACTGTTTTCTTCTCACACCCACGTTTGAAAATAAATTTGCAACTAGTTGCAGCTGTTATAGAATAACCGCGTAGGATATTTTTTTCACTCTACGATTCATGTTCCATTCTATTAGTATTATTGTTTAATTATTAAATTTGTCACCGATCATTGTATTATTTGTTTATGCAATAAATTACACGTTTTACACCTCCAATCACGTTGAATGGGATCATTTTCACGAAAATATTGGTACCTAAATTGAGAATTGAGAATTGACGGTAATATTGTCCTCTTGGGAATGGCCTAGTGGTAAAAAGTGAACGCTTAGGTTCGAACCTCATGAAGCGCTTCTATAAGTCGAATTTGTCACACATGTACTTGAAAAGTAAGGTTTATCTGCTCTGTGTGGTTTGCAGGCTACTGCACAAGGAACGGAGTTTACCCAGTGCGCATAAAAGGAAGCGACTGCGGATTCTCACGATAAAAAAAAAAAATTGACTCTAGTATTGAATTATTTGTTGACTACAAAAGATAGACAAGATCTAACAGAAAACAAACATACAACAAACAATAATTAAATAGAAAATATGTAGTACTATTATTATTCTCCCGATAACAGTTTACAAAGGGCAATTCAAACATCAAATAAAACTCCTACATATATTCTCTTGGAATTGCAAATTGCAATATTTTTGTGAATTTCCACACACTACATACAGATATATATACCACAATGTGTAAAATGTAAATCCACCAACATTAACCTATGTGAATCAAACTGCCAGAAAATACCAAGCCAAAAAAAAAAAAAAAAAAAAAAAAAAAAAAAAAAAAAAAAAAACTTAAAAACTAATAGCAGATGTTGATGTTCTTGATTTTGCATTCACCTTCAAGTTCAACTATCAGCAATCCATTATCAGAAGTGTATTCAAACTCTACCTCAACCCCATCGACTGTGCAACGGACCGGTTTCTGACTCGAGTACACCCCAAGACGGCCACAACCGCGTGCTTCTAGTCTTATGACGCAACCTGAAGGGTCGTCATGGCTAAGACTTAAGCCTTCTGTTGCACCTCCGGAGTTGAACATATCAATCAATCCAATCGGAGCAAAATCGAGCATTTTGTTCACAGCCTGTTCATATAGCAGTTGCATAGTAAGTACCATGAGACTACAACTGAATTTAATTCCTCGATAAAATTAGCTTGTTTACTTACATGTATCGGTGAGATTGTAAATATTTCACATTCAAGAGTGGCTAATGTTACTTGCAGATTTCCTTCTCTTGGCAGTCGAGAAAGTGATCCTATATCGCGATCATGTCAATATATATCGAAGATGTGCAGTTTTAAAAGCATAATAAACAAGACGTTGAAGGTTTACCCGTGTGAAAAGCAAAGACAGCACAGTCCCCATCCCATCTCTCACCAGCAATTTCTTCGAGCAAATCAAGATCCTGAGGGCTTACACGGCCCGACAAAGATAGATTCTTGGAAGATAAAGTCGGACCTTCTTCATCTCTCAACGGCCAATTACCAGCTCCTTGGCAGTTGAAGACGCCAACTACTCCGGATAACTTATTCATGTTCCAAATTTTCATCAAGCTGAAAAACAGAATGGAGTTAGCCTATAGATTTCCAATCCAAACTCCAACTCAAAACTCATTAAAGATCCAAGATATTATATCTTATCACCTTTTGCCATCCATTACTGAGTCTACAAATAAGCAATCACGGGTAGGTCGTCCAGCGTATTTACACCTCAGTATCGAGCCATCGGGCAATACCAACTTCTTAAGTAATGTGAAGTCGTGCATCCCCGGTTTGTCACTGTAGCATTTGTAGATAATACACTAAGGTTTTCAGCTTCACATACAATCTGTAGAGGATATTTACAACCAAAGCTCACCTCACATACACCGGACATCCACCGACTGCTCGTGCTGCACCGTGGAATTCTGCTGTGTAATGCTTACTCTAAAATAAAACAGAAGGTAAGACACAACAAAGGAATTCAAGTTCAAAAGCTGCCAGCAACAACGACGTATCAAAGATGAAAAGACTAATTCATAGTGAAATAAAAGATGTGTACCTGAAACATATCCCAATCAGGCACCATTATCTCTCCTAGTAGAAGGCCGTTGAAAGCCACCGAAGCAACGTGTAAAGTTTGAAATGTCGGTTCTCGTGGCATAAAATCTTCCGATGCTCTTACAGTAGCACTTCTCTTCGAGCTGGTCAGTCAGAAACAATCAATGGCAATACATTTCAATCACGCATTCACATACACATAAAAACAGTTCTTGTACCTGTAGATGGAGTCGGTGTTGAGACTCATACAGCATATCAGGTTATTTTCTTGAAAATTTTTAGCAACAGACTCCTCTAGCGCCATTTGGTATTTTCTGGTGAGGGAGACTCGCCCACCGTAGCCTGCTCCGAGTGTCTCGATCAGATTCTGTATATCTACTTTTACTCCATCTATGCCACTGCTGGAAAGGTAGCTATGGAGATCGTTATAGAAATCATAGATTTTCTCGGGATCAATGAGACCAACTCCGTATTTTTCTAAACCATCCATTGCTACATCACGGGTGTTTCCGACATTGCCCGGAGACTGTATGGGGTATTCTAACTTAGGATTGTACTTCTTCATTTTTTCGGATGATGGAAGAAGCCCTCCCCAATAACCTATCAACGCATGCCAAACGTAAACATATCTGTACCATACATTAGTTTGCAATTAGAATCGGTTAATAAGGAGCAAATGTTTGTGCTTGAAAAGAAGTAAATTTGATATAACACATCATACTTCAAGCCATATTCTTCTTTAATGAACTTGACTAAGTCGTGCAGATCATGGCATGAAATATCTGCTCCCAACTCCATGAATTTGGAGCTTTCCTTGATACCTGCTAATCTAATGGCGAATCTGCAAGTAATCACATAATACAACTAGAATTGGAATCCTTTTAAGTTGTCAAAACAAGATGTGTGATTCCAAAAGAAGAATTGCTTACTGCGTTCCTTCAATGAAAGGTTCGCCTTCCTTCTGGAACTCATCAACTGTATCTTGCCATCCATCATCTATAATCAGAAATTTAGGTGGGCAACCTCCTTCGAGAAGGCTGAGAAGAAGCATAAACGTACGTTATTTCAATTTTTTTTAACAACGAATAGGGCTAATGAACCAAAATCCAAAGGTGATAACACAATGGAGTATAATGTTATACCTTTCAAGACCTTCTCTAATTCCACGTGGAGTGACGTCTCTATAGAATGCATCCCATGTACACCAACCAAACCAATCTAAATGTGTAGGTTTCTGTAAGTAAACGCACATCACATGAAATCAAGGATTTCACATTACGAGCATCATAGACGTAATAGGTGAACTTATTTGTACCTTTTTGTGATCAATATGAGTGAAGCTACCTTTATGACTCTCAAGAATCCTGCAGACACATGGATAATGAATTCATATCATTCTAATCTCAAACACGAACAATCACACTAGATATTAATCCCTATTTCTCAAAAATAAGTGTCATTTGGAGCTTCGCTTACATATCAAACCTACATAAAAGCTAAACCAACACCTAGAACTCCTTAAAACCATACTGCTTTACCTCAAAGAATCTTGTACAAGCTCAAACGGGTTATTCCCCGACTTTATGAAGACAGATTCTGAAACATGAGTGGTCTGCACTTGAACATCTCCTGCATGAAAACAAAGGAACAGATTAGAACGACATATACACAGAAACATACACTGCTAATGCACTTCAATACTCTGCACGGGGAAGCAAACACGAAGGTAGATAACTAACCACTTTCAACACAGAGCTCAAGCTCATTAGCCGAGTTGCCTTGCAACGTCGATCTGAATTGTCCTTCTAACACAGGCAAAAACAACATATAGAAAGTATTATCAGATGATTGTCCCAAATAACTATCATCTTGCACCGCAGACTCCTCCCTCACTTCCAACAACAACATTTGCGTCTCCATGAGAATATCGCTTGCTGAACTTCCAAATCGAGGAATCATCCACCAAATCTTGTGCCTGAAGAGACACATAAACCTGCATTTTCTGCAATATTCACAGAAAATAATCAAAACTCATCAACTTTCTTCCTTGGCAACCTTATCATCCACCAAATTCACATTTTTAGCCCAAGCTAGACCATTTCCACTCCAAAATGAAGTAATCTTGATAATTTCAACCTGAAATTCTACAAACTAATTATCATAGTGCCAGGTGAAATCCCAATAAAATTACTCCCTACTTCACAAAAAATTTGCCACAATTTCTTTTTCCGTCAGTCCACCAAAATTTGCCACATACATGTATAGTAAAAGATCTCTCACTAACTTATTAACCTCCCATATTTACCAAAATTGCCACTGTCACTATGGACCATTATTCCACTCACAAGTCACAACCCAATCAATCAATCAATTTAAATTTAAAACTGCATCAAAAGCGGATCTTTATTCCACACACAACACAATCAACCAATTTATTAAAACTTGTGTGTCATCCACAATGTAACAAAATTTTTCGTGGATAGAGGGAGTAGTACAGAACTTCCAATCATGAAGCAAGAAAAACATGAATCATATCGACATACAATTTTAACATCAGACAAATTCCTAACAGAACAAATTCTTGTAATATAAATGTCCCCACAAAGATAAATCATTCCTTTCCAGCTATATATCAACCATATTCAGACAAAGAGACCTTAAAAAACATCGAAAAACGGAGGTTACCGAAGAACACCAAGGGTAAAAACATGTCTTGAACTAGGAATGCTCGAGCTGGCACCAATAAAAGCAGCAGGTGAAGAAGAGAATCCATCATTCACAGGCGAAACGGCGACGTTTTCGGGGACATCCTCCAACACCACCTTCCCATTCACCAATAGGGAACCGTCTTCAATGCACAGCGCCGCCGCCACCATCATTTTAGGCTCCGCCGCCGTCAACGGGTCGATCGCAATGCCAGCAAAAGTCTTGCCACGGGAACTGTTTCCACCGCTAGTATAATTCTCGAGTTTGTCTGAGACTCTAGTATGGATTAATGATGTAATGTCGGAGAAAATGGATTCTTTACGAGGATGAGAAGTGAAATTAACAACAGAAGAAGCGGTGTAGAAGGAGGGAATTGTTGGCAATCTCTTGAAGAAATTTCTAAAATTCCTACTCCTATATATAGAATTAGCAGCTGTGGGACTGAATCTTGTGGAAGTTGCCATCGGTGGAAGTTGGAAATATTCTAGAGAGAGAAAATGAAGCTGGGGGAGATAGAGAGAGAGAGAGAGAGAGAGAGAGAGAGAGCGCGGTGAAAATCTTTTTGAAACCGACGCCGTTGTTTGACTTGCCTCTATTTATGCAGAGTGATGATAAATGCGGTACGAAAGTATTTCAATATTATTATTGCTAATAATAATACTCCATCTGTCCAATTTAAGATGTTGGATGTGAGATCAAAAAAAGTGATAAAGTGGTAATAGGTGGAGAAAAAAAGATATGAGGGATATTGTTAAGTAATCTAATTAAATTTCCTAATACACTTTTGTCTTTCCTTTTCTTCTTGTTTTTTTTCTAAGACATTACTGCTTTTTTTTTTTTTCCGTTACATGACTGCTTCTTCTTTATTTTTATTTTTTTTGGGTTGCATGAACTGCTGTTGCTTCTTTTTTTTTCCGTTAAATGTTAAATTAATTTTTATTTACCTTGTTTTTTTTTTCCTGGCATCAAACAATAAGAGTTGGTGCTGTATGAAAACACAAACATAAACAAACATAAGCTTAAGAAATGTAAATGGAGGGAAAGATGAACTTTGGAGGCAAAATTTGAACTTTTATTGAATAAACAATAAGTAAAGCTGCTGTGATTTGATAAAAAACAATGGTGGAAAATTTGAATCAAACCTAACCACAAAATAAGCCTATAAATACATAGATTGCATCAGAATTTATTGCAGCCTTCATTTCTACAACTACCACAAACTACATAAGCTGTTGAAAATCAGAAAATGGTTCAACCAAGGAAAAACGAGCTGACTTCAGATCAGCTCAATACTATTGCTCAATATCTCCTCCAGCACATAGTAGATGAGAAACTCAGGTATGGAGCAAAGCAGGCGGCTGCAGTTTGATGTGAGTTTGAAGACAATTTGGAGGATTTGGAGCAGGGGAGAAGCTCAGAAACAGCAGGGACTTCCTGTACATCTGCAAAGCAAGAAGATAGGGTCAGTTAGGAAAAAAACAAAGCCTTTTGAAGAAGCAAAATACAAGGACCTCTCAGTTTTGAAGAAGACATCATTGAGGTCAATTGCAACACATATGGAAGTCAATAAAAGTCAAGCTCATATCTGGAACAAATCAGATTTCATTAGAGCACATACAAATGCCATCAAACCATATCTCACCCCTAAGCACAAACTGTGCAAACTGAATTGGTGCTTAAGTCAGCTTGGAGGCATCATCACAAATGGCAAGATAAAGTTTCAAAGAATGCAAAACACAGTGCATGTAGATGAAAAGTGGTTCTACCTTACCAAGGCAAAAGATAGGTACTACCTGTCCAAGAATGAAAAGCCACCAGAAAGACAGATTCAGAACAAGAGATTCATCAAAAAGATAATGTTCACAGCTACCATTGCAAGGCCAATAATAGATAAAGATGGAACGGTCATATTTGATGGCAAGATAGGGATATTTCCCTTCATCACAGAGGAGCCAGTAGTGAGGAGTTCAAAAAACAGAAGCAAAGGCACAATGGAAACAAAGGCAGTCAACAATGTTACCAGGGAACTAACAAGAGCACAACTACTGAATAAGGTACACACATAAATAACCAAGTATAGTATTTGTTCAATCAGTTTCTTCACATATATGCAATCAAGGCAACACACTATGCATTAGCAAACACAGTAGCATCATTTGCATCATAACCAAGTATAGTATCTGTTCAATCAGTTTGCAGAAGAATTATATATGCAATCAAGTCAACACAGTATGCATCAGCAAGATCATAAACATCATTTGCATCATATATAACCAAGTATAGTATCTGTTCAATATCAGTATAAGTTTACATCATGCAGCTGGTACCAGCAATTAAAGTAAAGTGGCCAGAATGTCTAGGAAAACATATCTACATCCAACAAGACAATGCTGATGGTCCCGATACGAGTTACTGGTGTATGGGAGGGGGGGGGGGGAATACACCAGTTAGGATTTTTCAACTTTTGAAAAACTTAACACTTGAAATCAACTTCAACTGAGTGAGAGGACTCAGTTGGGATCTCACAGCTGAGTAAGCAACCTCAGCTGGAAGATTGGTGCTGTGCGGAATGTGGTGGAAAATAAACTCGTAAAATCAAACTCACGCTTTTGGTCAAAACCAAATGTTGTGAAAGTATGCAGATTGTATGCGGTTAGTTTGTCAGTTAAGATATGATAATAAAGACTGAACACAAAAGAAAACACGACACACAAGATTTACGTGGTTCGGAGAGAACTCCTACGTCCACGGGGAGATGTGAGTCCACACACCTCAGTCCAAGTTCTTCTGGACAGAACCACTCAGCTTACGCAGGCTGAGCAACCGTTACAGTTTAGTTTCCGGGCACTAAACAGCCTAAGTCAAGTTTGCGGGTACTTGACGACCTGACTACTCAATTACAGGAAGAGTAAGGTCCTAGCACACTTTTTAGGGTGTGAGAAAGGGTAGGATTTCCAACTACAGCTCGATCAAGAATGAGAGCTGGATCTAAGGCTTGAACGAATAAACACTCAACCTAAGATCAAAAACAGTTTCGAATTCTAGGAACCCTCAACTACTAATGTTCTCTCAAATTGGAACTCTCAGCTGCTGATGCTCTTAGATGATGATGTTGCAGATTTGCTTTGATTTCTCTCGAGAAAGCTCTTGAATTTTTCGTCGTCTATGTGTCTATCTGCATATCTCACTTTCTCGAATGAGAGGATCCCTCTATTTATAGGCGGAGAGAATCAACTAGCCGTTGGAGGAGCAGTTGATCTCTGATCGATTGAAAGCGATGGCTTCTCTCTCATCTCTGCAGACTTTCCCGATATGGCATCTGTGCTCTTCTGCTTTCCATCTGAGACAGCCTTGTGTTGGGCCAGATGGGGTAATGACTAAACGGTCAAACCCTCATGTGACTTCCTTTTGAAATTCAAATCTTTGACAGTCAACTTCGGTTTGTCGGTTGAAAGTCTTGACCTTCATCTGAGTGATCTTCAGCTGATGTTCCGATCTGTCGAGTTCTCAGCTGACTTTGAACTTCAAAACAGTTGAACTCCTTGTTCAGATTCTATAACTGAGGTTCTGAAACTGAACCCTCAGTTGTCTTCCACTTCTTTACTCAGTTGGGTTTGAACCCTCAGATGATTTCTTTTTTTCATCTAATGTTCTCTTCCTTTCAACTATTTCTCATCTGATGAACGCTCAGTTGGTTTCCTTCAACTGATGTTTTGAAGACTTCCCCTTGTTTACATCTGAACAAATGAACTCTCAGTCGTCTTTCTTCACAACTGATGTTCTGTCTGAGTGACGCCTTGTTGCCATCTTCAGCTGGAGACCTGTAAAGATAAAATCTTAACTTTGCTCAAACAGCGAGCCTAAATTCTAACATTAGGTACTGGCAACATCTACTCGGTTGGGGTCAGCCGGTTTTGAAATTCATCAAAACTTATACTAATAAATTTCCCAACAAATGCCAAACCACATATTGAAGACAGTGACCATAAATTTCAAGCAATAGCACATAGTGATGGTTTCCATTTTGAACTCATTAAAACCAGCCAAAAGCCCAGACACAAATGTTAATGGTTTAGGCTTTTTTAGAAGCATTCAAAGCCTTAAAGATCAGGTGGCAGCAGCAAATGTAGATGAATTGGTTGTAAATGTAAGGGAAACATTTGAGAACTACCCAGCAGAGAAGATCAACAAAATATTCCTAACACTACAAGCCTGCTGTGGGGAGATCATAAAGTGTAAAGGAGGGAATGACTACAACATTCCTCATATGGGAAAGGATCACCTAATTGCTACAGGAGTGTTACCAGATTGTTTTGAAGTGGATGAACAAGTGGTGAGAGATGCATTGGACTACTTAAATGATCAAGGAAATGCAGAAGACAGATGGTACAGTGTAGATGACATTACACAGTCATTGAATGAAGTTAATATTGAAGACTGAAGGCTGGCAAATCAGATGCAGAGGACATAATAGAACTCTTAAGCTTTACAGGGACGAACAAGTGTAATTTTTTGTTTTTTGATTTGTTTGGAATGTAAAGTAATCACTGCATCTGCAATTAAGGGACAAACATGAATTGCCTTATTAGTTTAGTTGCATTTGAGCCTCCAACAACTAGGAAATGAATCAATATCCTAGTGGTGGCATCAAATGATCAAGTACTAGTATCTGCCTTATCCTATATGAACATATATATGCATATGAACATTGTAATTGCATCAGCAAGATCATAAGCATCATTTGCATCATATAAAGATCAAGTAGTAGTATCTGCCAATATCAGTTTCAACATATACATGCATATCATCACATAATTGCATCAGCAAGATCATTAGCATCATTTGCATCATATACAGATCAAGTAGTAGTATCTGCCAATATCAGTTTCAACATATACATGCATATCATCACATAAATGCATCAGCAAGATCATAACCATCATTTGCAGGGCAAAAAAGATCAAGTAGTAGCATCTGCCTTATCCTATGTGAACAAATAACCCCCTCTCAATCAAATATCACAATCTGTTCATAATCAAGAAACCTCATAATCATAATAGGCATCACCAGCCATCACCCACAACATAATCATAATCAAATAATTGCAGAAAATAGGCATCACCAGCCATCACCCACATAATAAGTTTAAAAAAGAAATCACCTAATTTTTCCAGTCTTTATACTCTCTGAGCAATCCTTTAGCGAGGTCTTTCTTCTTCCATTCCTCATAGCTTAGACTGGCATCAAGATCATCCTCGAATGCCAACTCAGCTGCCGCATAAGTCCTAACCCCCTTGTTCCACGTGTATTCCTCCTTCGCCGGCGCCGGACTCGGAGATTTCGCCACCAAGCCCTTTGAGTTGGAAACCCTAATCTCAGATTTGCGCCCCCTTTTCCTAGTGGCAGCACATTCGAACCAAGAGCGGCAGGGAGTGGCGTCTGCATCATCGAATTGTGTTTCCGGCACGATGGTATCAACCAAGAGCGGCGGCGGTTGTGTCTCAGACTCCTCACAGAGCGGCGGCGACGGAGATTTCACCACCAGGCTTTGAGAGATGGAGAACGGCAGCATTATAGTGAAAAAGATGATGAGGAAATGGAAGATCTGTGCAGTCGG
This sequence comes from Schizonepeta tenuifolia, assembly GCA_029490685.1. Lineage (NCBI taxonomy): Eukaryota > Viridiplantae > Streptophyta > Magnoliopsida > Lamiales > Lamiaceae > Schizonepeta > Schizonepeta tenuifolia. Next base: position 93,402,779 of record CM055956.1, read on the forward strand.
CGAAGAGAGAAAGGAGGAGATAGGGTGCAGTCGGCGAGAGAGAGAGATGAGAGAAGATAGATTAGGGTTGGTGAAATGAGTGAGAGAGAGAGAGAGAGAAACGGCAGATAGATGCAAGATTAGGGTTGGGCTGGGTGGATTTGGGTTTGGACTAATTAGGGATTAGGCTTAGTTAATAAGTTTGGGTTAGTGATATGTGTGTGGGCCCAAATGGCAAAATAGTGTAATAACCCATTAGTATTGAGGGTATAAGGGTAAAAATTCAACAACGAGTCATCTTAAATTGGACGAAAAAATGAGTAACAACGGATCATCTTAAATTGGACGGAGGGAGTACATTTCTTCCTTTTCTCAAAAAAAAAAAGTACATTTCTTCCTTCAAAAATATGTATATTACAATTCTAAAAAGAAACGTAATCCAAATATACTTTTTTTGCATAATATTTTCTACAAAAACTAAATTATTGCAAATTTCAGAATTGGATATCATTTTATGCTTTTTTGTTTTCAAAATAAATGACATTTAGTATTTTATTCTCTTCCAAATTTATAATTGTACCTAACTCACCTCAAAACTTACTATTAGTCATCATTAATGTTAAATCATCATTTACTAAAAGTAAGTTTAGCTAAAAAAATTCCTTCGTTTGCACAAAACTAAAATAAAGAAGTATTGATTGAATATTAGGGAGTAATATGACTTCTTCGCATTTAGAACCTGGCTCTTCGCAAAAGAAAAGTACTAATTGAGAAAATAGAAATTCTAATAGGGATGTAGATGGTTCTAGACAGCTGAAAATTTAATGTATCTTAAACTCTGAGGTAGTAAGATTAGGAAATTTCTGACGTGGCAATGACTAGGAGAAAGAATAATAACCTTTTTTTGTAATCGATAGAAATTACATTATATCAAATCACACAAATTCACAATGTCATAAAAAATTCTATATCAACCGCATGGCTCGTTTGCAACAAATGAGATATAGCTTGATGTTTGATTCAAATGTCTTATAGGCATGAAAAATTTATATTTTATTTGGTGTGTAGTATGAAATTTTCTGCAAATATAATAACTATGATAATTTTGTGTTATAATTAGTTGTAGTATTATGAATACCACCTCATATAAGGTATACGTAACAACAAAAATGAATATAATTTATACAGATCCAAAATTTCTAAAGAGCCATATACTTTTTACTAAACAAGATATTAGAGTGTCATAAATATATCATACATCCTAATCACGCCTACCAAATGAGTAGTATAAACTAAACACAATTTCATATAAAATGGACTAATAAATCTAAAATAGTGGGACTTTAAACCTCTTGCTTCAGAAGAATCATAACCTTTAACTATACTAGTTTGTGACTTTGACAAACATAAGCGTAGCTCCTCATTTCCAACTGCTCCATCTATATCTTTTCATTAAAACATTTAGTCGGGCACCCATGTTAAAGAAAATAAATTGTTTATAAAAAAATTGGAAAGATAAATAAACTTTTTAGAGATTTTTTTGTCACATTAAGTAGGAGAAATAATAAAATTAGTTGTTTTTTAGTGAATATATAGTAATTTATATAGTGGGGTATAGAAAAGATACGGAGGGAGTATAATTTATTCTTACTTAGCCTTTGGGAGAAATCTAAGGTCGAACTTTGTGAATTTGAATTAATATGTGATTTTTTTTACGAAATCACACAAAGTATATATTATTAAATAAATTGCAACATCACTATATAGGTGAAATCTCACACTCCATAAAACTGGGATCATTACACGTCATGCAAATAGAATTATTATATCATCAAATAAGGTAAGAATATACTACACCATACAAATAAAATTATACCCAAAATCTCTCACCAAGAAAAACTTATGGTATCCCAGTCAGCCATATGAGCCGAGCCTTATCATCTTCTTCGTGCGATTCTTGTGTATAAATTTTCAATTAATATGTATGAAATTGACCTAGAATACATTCGAATAGAATTTTGAATCGCTCCAAAATAAAAAGATTATGCTACTTTCTAGATGCTTGCGTTAGTTTGTTTAGTGGCTCGTGCTTATCCAATAATCGACTTTATTTCCCTCGTCTAGAAATTTATAATTTCTTGATATTTTTTTGGAATTATAAATTACTATTACCTCCATCCCGTCGAATACGGCTTGATTCATGATATGGACACAAAAATTTAAAAAAAAAAATATTAAATATTAAAAATATTTAATATTGTATGAATGTAATATTTTATAATGTTAATAAAGTTATAAATGAGAAGTGTGTAGTGAGAGTAAATTAGTAAAATTTAGATAAGCTAGTTTAATATTTTATAATGCTAATAAATTAATAATTATTTTCTTTAAAAAATTAAAAGGAAATAAATGGGATATTTCAAAATAGAAAATATGTCATATCTAATGGGATGGAGGGAATATGTTTCAATTTGGATTGTACGAAAATCTCACTCGTATTTTTGGGCTTTGTTATAAAACGCAATAAGCCCAATATCTTTCGCTTTTGTTGAATCCCATATTAATTCGAGGACGCAAAAGATTCTTTATTTTAAATTAGAGTTAAGTGCATCTTAAAAAAAATTGACAAACAAACATTATTATTCAACAAAAAAAATCAATTTTTTAACTCGAACTACCAAAACGTTACGTATTAAACTATCAAACTACTTTGCTCTATCCGCCGCTGCCAAATTGCCCAACCAAACTTCCTCTTCCCTCTCACTCCATCTATTATCTTCTCTCTTCAAAGTTCAAACCCTTCAAAATTCAAAATATTGATAAATCTCTTAAAAAATGGCTCTTGCTGCAAAATCAATATTGAAACCTGTTTCAATTGCGACAAATGGCTGCCTAGCTTCACTCCCATCACTCTTCAAAGCTTCAAAAGCTTCTTACTCACACCCTTCTCTCTCAATCCCCTTCAGACCCATTAAATTACAAATTTCTTGCACGTACGCTTCCTCAATTCCACTCTCTCTCAGGAGGAATGAACCGATTTTGAGGGTTTCTGTCATCGCGGCTCTGCAAGAAGAGGACAGCCCAGTTCTCGTCGAGGAGCAACAAGGCGGAGAATTCAGCTGGGCCACAGCTCCAGACACCGACGGAGGCGGAGATACTGATGGGTTCGTGGAGCCGTCGGAGGAAGCGAAATTGTATGTGGGGAATTTGCCGTACGACGTCGACGGTGAGGGATTGGCTCAGATTTTCGATGGGGCTGGCACTGTGGAAATGGTTGAGGTATGGAGTATTGCATTGTTGTAATGTCTTGAATAATTTATATTTTTGGTGTCAATTTTTTAAAATCAAGATTGAATTTTGATATACTGGTTGCGTAGTGCGGGATAAGTATTTCGAGTTTTCATTTGTGGGTTTTGGTGTGGATTTGCAGATTATTTGCAATAGGGAGACTGGGCAGAGTAGAGGGTTCGGATTTGTGACGATGAGTACTGTGGAAGAAGCTGAGAAAGCTGTGGAAATGTTCAATCGATATGTGAGTTTGATTGATTCTCTCATTTTTATAGTTGCTGAATTATGCTATGGTGGAAACTGTTCTTTGTTTTTGGCTGGATGCGTTGATTATTTTTCGAGCTAATTAGACGACAAGGGGTCTTATGTAATGTCACATGTTCATTCTCATATCATGTTTCCAGCTTTCTGATATAAACCTTGAGAAAAGAGTAGTATCTAATATAATGTAGCTAATTCACTCTTTTGGTACATCATATTAAATTTGATATTAATAAATGTTTTCAAAATAGATTGATTTAGCAATAGAAATTTATAAAGCGATAATGAACAAAATTTTGATTATTAATCATATAACCGGGGCCTAAAGAAGTGATGCTTAAAGAAGTTGATGATGCATTGAGTGGGAATTTGTTTATTTTCTATTGCAATATGTGGAAGAAGTAGATGTAATCATTTGCTGCATTTGTTTCACTTTTTATATGTTTGGTATTTTAACTTTGAACTCTTTTATCTTTAGAAAGTGGTAAAGAGTTTGTATTGCTGAAAAATGGGCATCATGGCAGTGAATAATTGTTGGGATTTACTGTATAAGGTTTGAGAAGATGTCTTCATGCAATGACTCGAAAGAACTTCTTATCATTGATTTTGTTCTTTAAAATCTTATCTAGTAAAGAATTTATGGCTGTTAATATGCCTTGGTGGGGCATTCATAATCTAATTGGCCTCATCATCACCTACCACGGCATCTTTACTTCATCAATATGGCGCTCTCCACTAATGTCTGTTGGTATGAACATCATGCACTTTGTGGTAGATGGTAGGGCTGTCGAAATCTTTGATTGATAGCTTAAGTTCAGATATCACCTTTCTACTCCTTGTTTCCATTGGTTGATGCTGAAATTCTTGCAATAGTTTTGGTTATTATCACCCTAATTGGAGTTTGGATGATAATTGACTTATTTAACTAACATCTCAAGCAGTGAGAATTCTAACTCGATCTGCACGTCGAAACTCTATGCATGGACAGGAATGAACTGTGATGCAGACAAAATTACATACTTAGAATCATGTGAAAAAAGTGCCAAGTCTTGTTAACAAGTGGGTTGTTACTGGACTTCTGATTTCAGTCCTTGGTTTAGAGAATGCTTCATAACCCCCCTATCCTTCTTCTTTAAACAGGATCTTAATGGCCGACTCCTTACTGTTAATAAAGCAGCTAAAAGAGGAACAAAACCCCCTGCTCGAGTGTTTGAACCTCGTTACAGGATATACATAGGTAACTTGCCGTGGGGTGTGGATGATGCACGTCTTGAGGAGATATTCAGTGAGCATGGTAAAGTTGTGAGTGCTCGTGTTCTCACGGATAGGGACACTGGAAGATCTCGCGGTTTTGGCTTTGTCGTGATGTCAAGTGAAGCTGAAATGAGCGATGCCATCACCAACCTCGATGGGCAGGTACATGTGCCCGTGTTTCTCTTTCTCTTATATGTGAAAATTTAAGATTTGTTAAACTTCTAAATGTGTACGTTTTAATCGTCCTGCAATGATCTTTTTTCCAGAATATTGATGGTAGAGCAATCAGGGTCAACGTTGCTGCAGATAGACCAGCAGGTCCAACCCGTGGAAGTTTTTGAGTCGTGCAACATCTACTATTGCATTTATGATCGATAAGCTATTTAAGTAACAAGAGAAATTTTGTTTCGGTACAATAAAGGCTGGCTTGGTTTTACTGCACTCGTATAGTATTTCTTGCAAAATCTTGGTAGTCAACAAGAAATATTTTGCGTGTATTGCGTGCTAGGCATTGATGAATATTCAAGAACTTTTCATTCACTTTTGCTGTCTATATGGCAAATAGTTTTTTACATGTACGCAGCAGAGTTACTTTATTTCATATTCATCATAATTATACACGACATGACAAGCACGTACTATCAGCTGCCCCGGAGTTGTGCCTCTCGACTGGTCAGTGGCACGTAACGAACAGCCGTCTCGCTCTGGAAGTTAAGCGTACCATCTGCATTCTTGTCCACAACTTTCAAGTCCTGGAATATGTTCCCAACGGGGATCACCAATCTGCCACCGGGTTTCAGTTGTTCGATAAGTGCTGGGGGGATCTCTGGTGCAGCAGCTCCGACGTGAATGGCATCATACGGGGCAAACTCTGGCCATCCCTGTCTACCATCTACAAGAACAAATAGAAATTAAGTACGGTTATTGAGTTAATGGAAGCCATAACTCTGCAAATACAAGAATTAATTGTATAACATTAAGCAATGTCATGGCAAAGTCCACCACTGGATAAATGAAAAGAAATATAACATGTTTTATCCTATGAAATGGACAGATCAAAACAGAGCAATGTGATAGTCCGTAACATACCAGCAACATGGATCGAGAGCGATCCTTCTTTAAGCAGTGGAGCTGCTGCAGCACTCTTCTCTATATTCTTGATTGCAAATTCAGCTAATTCAGGAATATGCTCTACACCAACTGAACGGCCTTGCGCTCCCACCATAACGGCAAAACAAGCAGTTAGATACCCCGTACCTACAAGAAGAATTCACAATACCTCAAAATTGCAGTAAAATTTGCAAGAATGGAAGTTAAAATTACATTGTCACATAACTAATGCTAATCAACATTTGCACCACATAACTTTTGCAAAAGTAGTATATGAATTTGGGCACAATAATGTTATGTTTCTCAAACTGACTAATTTCCGTAGAACATAAATAGAACAGAAATATGCAGTGTAAGTGTTTTTTACTCAGTTACTTAAGTAAACTTCCTAACGTATCAACACACAGGGTTAATCTATATTACCAGAACCGACATCCAAAGCATGCATGCCAGGTTTCAGATGGTTCTCCAATAACTCAAGGCACATGGCATGCATGTGAGGTGCCGAAATAGTAGCATTGTATCCGATCTGCATTGGACTATCAACATATGGAGGTGTGCCTTCTGGAACAAACAAACCCCGATCAATGGTTTCCATCGCTTCTACCACTTTCTTTGATTTTATAATCCCATAACTCTGCAAGTGCTTCACCATTCCCTCGTTCTTATCCACTTTGCTTCCTCTCCAGTATTGCTGTTAGGAAAGAGACGAGAAAGATGAGATTAGATGCGATATAAAGGTCCTTCTCCTGATTAGTTAGTAAAGTGAACAGGAAACCACATGACAAGACCAGATATATTATACGGAAAGAAAAGGCCAGGAATGAAAACAAAGAATTTACAACTCCGACATATTAATCTCTAGGAAAAATCTAAAATGAGTTTGTTCGCAGCTCCATGTCTTGTGATCTGTTACATTTTCTTATATAACCCAAAGCTCCAGCTAATCATCTTTATCATATCATATCTCCAATTCTAAGACCGCAACCTTGAAAATCATTCGCCATCATCAATAAAGCTGTTTTAACATGAATTAAGTCAATAAAATTCATTTATTTATGCCATTTGTAAGAGCTACGTTGAATGGAATGCTAACTCGACATACTAACTTTGAGACACTACCAATTTCCTAACTTTTTCTCTGAAAAAGCCTAAATCAAGCTCCAACCGATCAGAAAAGCCCTAATCAAGGTAATACTTATCTAATCTTAGCCTTAATAGGATGGATTTCCAGCATGATCAAATTCCCCTATTCAGAAACCAGTAATTAGAACTAATCCCATAAAGACAATGAATTGATAAATTGCCGAAAGTAGCTCTAATGAATCATGACATGCTACCAAATTCCAGCATCGGATTCGCAAATCCCAATGCTAATCAAAACATTTAACAAATAATTCTTCGAGTAAAAGCGACTGCATTTCTTGCGAATTTCAATTTCGTTTCACGATGCAAACACATACAATCCGTGCGTGTGAGTTTGTGAGTGCGAGCGTGATGAAACAGAGTACGGATACCTCCATGCGGTAGAAAAAATGGTCAAGGCCGCGGCAGCGACGGCGAAGGTCTGATCGTGTCGCGGCGGCGGCGAGGAGTGAAGTGATCAAAGATTAAATAGGTAGCTGCAACAATACGCATTGAGCGAATTTAACAGCGTCGGACACACAAGGCGTAGGATTATTCCCTTCCCAACATTTATCTTTTTCTTTTTAATTATTCACATCTTTAAGATTTATGGGGTAGTTTTTTTTGTTTGAAGAATTATTTAGTTTTTCTATTATGCATTTCATTTTGTTACTACTATCTATCTATTTGCAACGACACGTGCGAATAACGTTGTTAATATGTAGCGGATTGGGTTTTTCCTTAATTATTGGGCCGATTTCTATGAATGGGCCGATTATTTGGACTTGTATTGGTCTGCAAGCTACGAATAATGTAGTCTAGTATTTGATATATTACATTACATTCCATTACACATAATATATAGATAAATATATGTGTATATATTTAACGCATACTCCCTCTCTTCAACATAAGCGATAAGTATAGTCTGGTAATTTTTGGGCCGTACATTATAACTGTGGTGAAATAGAAATGACCCCCTTAACATATTACCTTTTTATTCTTTAATTTTACAAATCTAATCCACGCTTATCCACTCTTTCACTCTTAAACTCGTGTCATTCCTTCCGGATCATATTTACTCTGGGTGAAGGGAGTATTAAACAACCGAGTGCAACCTTTCCCGATTGATTACTACTCTTTAATACGTTAATTACGTAGGCCAGGAAAATAAAACTACTAAGTAAGTTTAGTATAAAAATCTCCTTGTATCAAGCATTAGTAAGATTCACACATATTATATTTGAGTTATAAACTCATTAAGTACTAAGTCAATGGGATCAATTCGAAATGTATTTGTGGTGGTGTAACTTGTGTTGTCAAAGATATCGTGAAATGGGCATTTCCAGCGTAATATTTGGGTGTCATTTTGGGACAATAATTGTCTTAATTTTCCAACGTGAACAATGTGCGGCTAGTAGAAATATGGCTTTATATGAGAAACGATGAGTGCATTTACATTGTGGAATTTTTAAATTTTTTAAAGTTTTCTAAACAAGATATTGTGGATTAGTGACGAATTAATTTATTTCGAAATTGCTCAACACTCGTTTTCCCAATACCTGCAACTATTGTTTTATGTATTTCCCCTTTTTTTATTATCCATTTGAGAATCACAAATATATTAAAATTTGTTTGTGATTAATATTTTTTTTTCCATATACTCTTGTCAATTTCGATATTCTATGTACCACGTTTATGAAGTAGTATCCTAAGGCCTCGTTTGGTAGGCCATATTAAGTCATACTATATTATTAATATGGGTTAATACAATGTTTGATAGGAAAAATTGTTAATACAAAGAACCCGTTATTAACGAAAAGCCCGGTGTTATAATACAAAGAATGACATATTAATAATTCGACCACCCATGTGGTATTATTTATATAGCTTCAACAGTAACTCGTACTAAACATTAAAAAGACAAAATCACCCTTTCCTTCATCTTTTCTCTATTCATCATTTCTCTCTTCATCGTCTCTGTTCCCTTCTACCGAAAAAGAACCAGGTGCTGAAGCTGATGGGATCGGCTTCTGGGAAATAGCTCTTCCACATCCCCACCAATATGAGGTTCACACCTGTCCCCGCGAGGGTGCTCATCCCGCCCACCGCCGCCGCGTATATCACTCCGAGCACCACCGCCTTGCTGAATTTCGACACCAGCTCTGACTGAGCGGGACCCGTCGGCAACCTCTGCAAGATTCCGATGGCCACGGGCATCATCATCATCGCCGCCTCCACGTTGTGCATCCACATGCTCACCGCCAGATCTTGCAGGCCCAAGAACCCAGATCCCAACCCTCCAATTTCCTCCTCCCCTGCCCCTCCTCCGCCACCGCCGCTGCTTCTTTTTTTTTTACTCCCTCCGCCGCTGCTCCACCTCCGCCACCTGCCCCTCCACTTTCTCATCTCGTATTCATGAACTCTCTCTCAATTCTCTCCCCATACATCTCCCTCTCTCTCCATTCTCAAACATCAAAATCCCAAAATCTATCATCTGTTTCTCTATTCTCATATCCGGCGAATTTTCGCCGTTCCGTCACCAACGCAGCAAAGGGCTAGCGGCGCCGCTGCCCACGGCGCCTCCCTCGCGTGCCCTCCCAGTCGAGGCAACCGCCGCCGTTGAGTCCTACGGTGCCGTTAAGAGTTGGAAGAGAGAAGGGGGGAGAGAGGGGGAGGAGGAGAGGGAGAGAGGCTGCTGCTGGAGGAGAGAGATGGTAATGTGTAGGGGTAGAATGATAATTACATAACTTAATATTGATTTTAACATCTTCTACCAAACAACAAACTTTGATAAAACAAATTATTATATTTTCAACCAAACACACAAATTCAATAATCTATCCTACAATTTCCATATTATTTATCTATGTATTATTTATCTCAATATTATTAGTATTTCTACCAAACGAGGCCTAAGAAGCAAGAATACATTGAGTACCACTCCCAATAGTATTCTCATGTGGAAAAACATATTGGTTGACTGAAGAAGTAACGTTGACTGAATATTCAAAAGAAAAGAAAATGCAGTAGCTTCGTATGTTCTTTCTCAAGAATTAGTCTCCTTACCATTAATTAATTAATATTGGTCTACCACTGATATCGGATGTTGGAGTTGGGACGTCACATTTGTGGTCTCCTAATTGATACTCTGACCATTTTGAAATAAGTGTTTTTCACCGTTAAAATACATATATTAATTAAATTAATAAATTATTATTTTTATTTATAATTATTAAATAGAAAACTTAAAAAATAAATATATAATTAGCATTTATGATTAGACAAATATTTTGGTACAACGGGTATATAGTCTACAACTGAATCTTTTGATCCGAATCTACCCCGAAAAATTATAAATAATAAATGGTATAAATATTTAACGTACTTGTCTGCTAGCCTAATGGGCAGTAGTGCCCCTCTAAGGTTCTAAACTTAAAGACTTGGGTTTGATTCCCTCGTTCAGCGCCTTATACCTTTTGATTTTTTTTTCTTTCTTTTTTTATTTTACATTTTTCTGTTTTATTCTTTAATTCTTCCTTTTTTCTCTTCTTATTTCTTTGTATTTCTTTAGTTTTATATTTCTTTAGTTTTATATTTTTTTTCTTTTCATCTTTCTTTTTCGTTTCTTTTTTCCTTCTTTGTTCCTTTTTCCTTCTTTCTTTTTCTTTGTTGATTTTTAATATGACGTAAGTAACATTTTTTATTCTAGTTTCATTTGATTAATTTCTTTAATTGAAAAATACCGATTGCATAAATAAATATTTGTCTTGGTTTGTTTTTAGTTTCTTTTCCTTTCTTTGTTTTCTTTTTTCTTAGTTTATTTTCTTAATTATTTCATTATTTATAAATTAATAATAGTTATTAGTTACTTTTACAACTACTACTTTTGTTCACGACAATGTTTACTTTTATTTACGATAATTTGTACTTTTAGTTTTTTAGTTAAGTAATTATAGTCATTAAGAAAAGTAACTATTGATATGAAAAAAGACAGTGTTTCACAATCTTTTTTTTTTTTCACAACAATATTTACTTTATTCACGGCAACGTATACTTTTAATTATTTGATAAAGTAATTATTGTCGTGATTATAAGTAATCATTGACATGAATAACGGTAATGTTTCAAAAATATTACTTTTCTTTAAGACAATATTTACTTTTATTCACGACAACTTGTACTTTTAGTAATTCGGTCAAGTAATTATTATCGTAATGAAAAATAATCATTGACATGAACAAAAGGTAATGTTTCTAAAATATTACTTTTTTTCACGACAATATTTACTTTTATTCACAACAACTTGTACTTTTAATAATTCGGTCAAGTAATTATTATCATAATAAAAAATAATCATTGATATGAATAAAGGTAATGTTTCAAAAATATTACTTTTCAAACGTAAATAATTTTAAGAAAATGAAAAATTGAAAAATATAAATAAAATGAATAATTGGACACAATATAATCAAAGAAAAATTAAAAAAATGGAAAAGATAAAAATTACTTTACAAAAAGATAATATGAAGAATATATAATTTTAAAAAATAAAAAAATTAGAAACAATAAATAAAATGAATAACAAGTAGGAAACAATATAACGTAAAAAAAAGATTAAAGAAATAAATGGAAAAAAAACTAAAATTGAATAAGGCTTTAAAAAATAAAAGATAAGTGTATATAAATAAATAAATCTACATAACTATTAGACGAAAGAAGCTTTAGCTCAGTGGCTTCATGCTTGAGCTAATATAGCCCTCGGAGGTCGCAGGTTCGATGATTACAAGAGTAGCGCCTTAAAGTTTGTTTGTTTGTTTGTTTTTTTTTTTTTTTTTTTTTTTTTTTTTTTTTTTTTTTTATCAAATTGAAAGGGAAAAAAAAGTAGAGCGGTGCTGCATCTCCTAGGATTCGAAAAATGGAAACTTTTGCATCCTAGGATTCGAAACTGGGTCCATAGCACTTGGAGAGCAGCTGCCACCACTAGGCTAGAGCTCCTCCTGCAGCTATTAGTCTAAGCCGATCCAACCCGGTTGTATACTATACAACCGGTGCATCAAAATTCACCTCTTATGATTAAAGTAAAATGGAAACTTTTGCATCATTTTTCTCAATAGTTATAAAATGAAAACCTATTAGGGAACAAATAAATTTGAAAAAAGGACACTTAATTAAAAACCAGAAGGAGTATCCAATAAGAATATTTAAAACCTCTAGTCTAACTTAATCTATCTATCTATATATTATATAAACGAAAATAACTTTGTAAAAATCCTATGTGGCGCCCCTAAATCTCTTCATCCCTATTTATCTTAATTCTCCATAATTAGAATATAATATTAATTATTTTTTAAATTGTATATTGGATTATATTAGATCCACAATTTAACATATATAGATTTCGTATTTTCCTAGTTAAAAATTAATATCCTATTTTTTAAATTATTAAATATTATTTTCCTTAACAAAAAGGGACGTCATCTATTATTATCATATAAATGAAAACGACTCTACGTCAAAAAAATCCTATGTGGCACTCTTCATATTCCTCAGTTCCTATTTATCTAAATTCTCAAATTTTCTGAATATAAAATCAATATCTATCATATTTATATTCTATATATTATATATGACATGGAAATAAAATCTTAACAACATCAAATCTTTTTTTTTTGGTAAAATAGTAGATTTATTACCAAGATTAAGAGATGAAGTACACAAACTCAAACTCACAAAAACCTGCCCTCTATGCTAACTTTTTAAATAGTTGGCAACACGAGCTACGCGACTAGCTCTAATGGCTATTTGAATCTGGCATTCTCTTATCACTCCTTCAATACTCCTGTGCTTCCCTTGGAACTTTCGAAAATTTCTTTCTTGCCACACAAGATATACTGCCGTAGCTACCACCAAACGATATACAAGCTACCTTCCAGATTTTGAACCACAGTGCTTGATCATCCTTTCTTTTTCTTGATCCCACATCAGATTCCTCTCATCAATTCCACTCCACATCACTGGAAGAATAAATGGTTGCTGCTCTCATTACTTCTCTCACACAAGCAGCATTGCTGGTCACATTCAACCCCGAATTTAGTCACCCTATCACATGTACCTAATCTCTCCATAATAGCAAGCCAAGTGATGAACACACATTTTGGAGCTACTAGATTTCGACTAATCATGTTGTGCCACCTTACCTTTGGAATCTCTCCCCTCATCTCATCATATTTTTTCCTGATAGAGAAATGATCCAGTGCTAAGGCCTGCCTTCCCCTTATGGTTTCTTGCCAGTAACATCGAGCTTCAAGAATCTCTTTATAATCCAAGCATCTTGGGAGAGAATGACCATGGTAAAAATATCCTTATCTTTAACATAGTATCCATTCACCCATTTTACCCATAATCTATTTTTCTTTTTTGCCACACACCACAGCAATTTGCATATTGCAGCTCTATTCCAAACTCTCATATATGTGATGTTCCATCCTTCAGCATTTTTTGGCAAGCACATCTGATCCCATGCTACCATGTTCCTCTTAGCTTCTCCCTTTTTTCAGACCACAAAAACTCGCTGCACGCAGCTTGGATATGCTTCATCACCTTTTATGGTAGAAGAAATATTTGACTCCAATACGTTTGAAGTCCAAAGCCTACATATTTGATCAACTGGATCCTTCCAGCATATGACAATAATTTGGAAGACCAGCAAGAGATTCTAGCCAATACCTTGTCAATAAGAGGCTGACAGTGAGCTATGGAGAGCTTTTTTTATGACAGTGGTACCCCTAAGTACTTGAAGGGGAGCTCCCCCTTACTCAATCCCATCTCATGCAAAATATCAGCCTGAACTCTCTTACTTACTCCACCAAAGTATATGCAACTTTTAGCTTGATTTGCATGGAGTCCAGATGTTGTTGAGAACCTCTGGAAAGCTGCCATCATCTTCTTGATCGAACCCACCTCACCTTTACTAAACAATAACAGATCATCTGCAAAACATAAATGAGTTACTCCAAATCTCTTACACCTTGGATGGTACAGATACCCCTTCTCCAGTTTAAGCTCAAGTAGGCATCGATTGAGATATTCCAAAGGTAGGGTGAAATGGGATCACCTTGTCTCAGTCCACGTTTTGCTTGAAAAAGCCTTGTCAACTCGCCATTCACATTCACAGTATAAGAAACAGATGTCAAATAAGCCATTATCCAGGTCACAAACCTGAAGGGAAAGCCCAACTCCAAAAGAAGATACTTAACAAAAGGCCACTCTACCGAATCATACGCCTTTTGTATATCTATTTTAACCATACATCTAGGAGATGTTCCTTGTTTGGTATAGCTCTTCACCAACTCATGACTGAGAATGATGTTATCAAATATCATTCTGCCCTTTACAAACGCAGACCGATGCTCGCTAATAATAGAATTCAGCGCCACTTACATTCGATTTGTCAAAACTTTAGATACTATCTTGTAGATGGTGCTACAACAAGCTATTGGTCTATATTCTTTTACATACCTTGGATTTGGCACCTTGGGAATGAATATGAGGAGAGTAGAGTTCACTGTTCTTGGCAAGAAGTTTGTGTGAGTGAAATTCTTGAATCGCCTTTATCACTTCCTCTCTAATAATATTCCAGTTTCTTTGAAAGAAGTATGCATTGTACCCGTCCATTCCTAGTGCTTTTTGCGGGTTCATACTGAACACAACTTGCTTGATTTCCTCCTGAGTGACCTCCATGCATAAACGTGGTTGTTGATCAATAGAAAACACATGTCCTCTAGCAATGATATTCTTGTCAATCATAGGTAGTGAACTAGTTGCACTTCCCATGAGATTCGTATAGAAGTCTCTCACTTCTTCCTAGATTTGTTGCTGATTTTCACATTGAGTGCCATCTGCTCTTGTAAGGAGTTTAATAGTATTGGCATTCTGTCTTGCTTTGGTAGTTGCATGAAAGAAGTTAGAGTTAGAATCCCTAAGTCTTATCCAGTCAATTCTAAACTTCTGATGCCAGACTTTCTCTTCAATATGATTCCACTTTTCCAGTTTCTCCATGATGTCTTTTTCCTTCTTGATAAGCTCTTCATCATTTACCTTGCTCATCATAGCTATTTGCATCTCTTTAAGTTCTGACATGGCCTCCTCAACTCGTTGGTTAATGTTTTTAAAATGTTGTATATTTAATTTCTTCAACGGGCTCTTGAGCTTATTCAATTTATACCACACATTCAGCATCTTGTTTTCATGAAGCTATAAACTCCATACTTCCTGAAGAATTCTTGAAATGTCTGGGTGATCATTTAGCACATAAGAACCTGAAGAGGGTGTTTCTTCTCACATTTCCCTCCTCAAGAGAGAGAACTTGGGGGCAATGGTCACACACCCCTTTTTTTCATAAACTCCCTCACAACATTTGGATAAGCCTGAAACCAAAGAGTATTACGTACCAATTGCCTAATCAATTAGGGAGCAGATTCTTGCACTACCACTTTAATTATTACGCCACGAGTAAGTATTGCCAACACTTCTTACAGGAGCAAGATCGTTATTATAACATATAGTTATAGAATATAAATCGATGATAATACAACTAAAATCTATATATATATTATTACATTATGTATGTATACATAGGTATCATCGTCCAACTTAAATTTCCATCCATATAACAATACGGAAATGATATTAGTTTTTAATTATATCTATATTATGATTATTATTATAATATTATAACTCTTCTATCCACATCGTTTTTTCAATTAAACCCCACCGATTGTAGAGACTATAAAATTAATGCATATTTTCTTATTCCACAATTATTTTGAATCGCCCAATCACTTGGTCAATTAATCATTGTCAGAACAAATAGTAATATTTTTTTTATAAATAATCTATGATAATACAACTAAAATCTATCAATAAAATTATCTCAAAAAATTGACCGATTAACTTTAATTATAAATCATCATGTATTATATCAAATAAATAAATAGTTTATTCCAATTAATTCTTCAACTCCTCATTCCATATTCTACGGAAAAAAAAATTAATCCCCTCAAATATTTAATTTCACATCGTTTTTTAATGAAACTCCACCTATCAAAAAGCCTATAAATATTTAAAATCGATATATATTTTTCTCATCATTTGTACCACGTACCAATTTAATTTGGCCAATGATCCAATTGAATTTGATTAATTAATTAGTCGGCCAAAAGTAGTTGTATTTTATTAAAAAAATTAATTTTAAATTTGGTCAATTAGTTATACAAATCTAAGCCAATAAAGTGATTAAAGTTAATGATGCTTTTTTGCATTTCAAACCATCTGATCATTATTATAGTTGAAGTAGTCATGGAGAGCTTTAGATAATTAGAGGTATATAAATGAAGAAAGTTTGTAAATATAGTTTTCTATTAAGAATACATGGCCAAATTTAATTAGTAATATTTAAAACTTATTATTTAGTAATACCCCGATCTTTCATAAGTCTTAAGTTCGTCTTAATTGAGTTTTTGCGCCCTAATTATGTGCCTTTGTGTGGTAAAAATTTCCGAGAAAAGAAATTCTCTCGTGAAATTACTAAATGCCCTTGAATGTTCTTATGTGATTTTCTTTGTTTCGGTTATCCGAATCGACTGTGTGGTGAATTGATTTAGCATGATTATATGAGTTTGAGTTTGAATGCGAATTTCAAAAAGTTCTGAAAAGTTTTGTTTTTAGATGAATAGTAACTTTTCTCGAGTTTTCACTATTCATCGATCTTTTTCGAATTTCCTCTCATTAGTGTCCTCTGAGTCTAAAAATGATTTTAAAAGCTTGGAGATATGTTCGAGAGCCGTCAGAGATCGTTCGAGAGAAAATTTAGTTGAAGGTCCAGAAAACCCTAACATGATAGTGAATTCCGACTTTTTCTTCGTTTCTCGGAACTTCAACCTGAAAATTTGATTTCTGGATTCCTTGATTTATTTGGTGAAGTTTGAGACAAGGTAGAGAGTTTTCCAACATCGAGAAAGAGTCGTGGTGAATTTCCAATCGTTTGAGGGTTTATTGAAAAAGTAGGATTAAATTGCACTGGATAACTTTTTCTTCTGGCGCAATTTATATCGCGTTTTTTATCACCGGGTGCAACTAAAACTCTATTAATTCATTTCTACTCTCATATTCTCTCACCCTCTCACGCAACACTCTCTCTCTTAATCATCTCTCTACAATTCTCTCTCTACTCTCTCTACCAACCTCTCTCCCTCTCTCATCTCTCTCTATCTCTCGGTTACACACACACACACTAATCACCATTGAAGAGAAGCTTCAAGCTCCAAAAAAAGCAATAACTTAGCCTCCGATCATCCAACGACTAAACTAATAAGATACTCCCTCCATCCTACCGAATACGGCCTATTTTCCATTTTGGGACGTCCCACTATACTTGGCATGTTTTCTTTAAAGGAAATAATTAGTTTATATACATGGCCCACCATCCCATCTAAACCTCACTAACCTACTCCCACTACACACTCAACCATCCCTTCTATAACTTTATTAGCATTATAAAATATTGCATTCACACTACACTAAACACTTTCTTTATATCCAATACCCCTTTTCTTAGTCTCCGTGCCCATATGAACTAGGCCGTATTTGGCGGGACGGAGGGAGTATTTGTGATCCTCTTCTCATGGTGATCGATTTAAAAGTAGGATTCATCCTTTTCTTTTCTCTTTGAAAATCGGCAGCCTTGTGTCCAAAGAAGGAGTTCAATTTTTAGCTTGTTTGGAGCTTAGAGTTGTGAGGATTAAAGCTCTTCGATCGATCAATTAAGTCTTCAAGTCTACGTAAGTTTCTTGATTATTGTTTGATTCTAGTGGTTAAAACTCAAAGAAATCCCCTCTTTTCTTCCTCTTTTGTTCGATCAAAATGATCTAGTGAGCAAGGAAATCGAAGTCTCTTATCTTAGCTTTGATCTTTGATCTTTTAAGTGATTTTCATGTAAGGAAATAGAAGTTAGAAATTGATTTCTCCCTCCCCTAAAAACTGCCGAAAATGATGTTAGAAGAAGGAGTTTTGATTCTTGATTTTGAGTATGATATTCATGATCCATGAGTGGTTATATGCTTGAAAAGATAAGTGAAAAATCTTGTTATTTTTATTTCCATGAATACCGATTTTTATGGTTAAAAATTAGGGATTTGGTGATTAATTTGCATGAGATTGAAGTCGATCGTTTATCTGTTTGTGAATGTTCGATTCTTGATGTGAAAGTTTGATTGTGAATGATTTGTGATATTAGAACTCAAGAATTAATCTCGTAATTTTCTGAGTTCATTTAAATCAAAAAATCGAGAAAAACGAGTTGTGTGATGTGTATAGTGATTTTTGATATTTTAAGAATTATTTAATTCTTTGATGTTGTTGAGTCAAGTACCCGAGTTTGAGAGTCTGTTGGTTTAGTACTTCAGCAGAATTAAGAAACCTAGAAAGTTTAAGTTAGTCAAGCCGAGATAAGTTAATAAACCCGAGTCAAGTAAAAGTCTTCGTACTCAGCCCTGCATGTATTTCTAAACGTGCAGGTTAGCTTGGATGGAGATGGCGGTGGATGCTCGGCAGTGTGTTAAAAATAAGTCGAGTCTTTTGTTTAAACTTGCAATTGCATGTCTCCATACGTGTAATTGTTGGACCAGAGTTTGAGATTTCTCTGCAAAACATATCTGCTATTTGTTTTTAAACTATTTCTCTGATATGGGTGTCGATACAATTAGCTTTGTGCTCGAGTACTATTACCAGCTTTTCTTATATTCTACTTAACTTGGAATTGAGTTTCATTATTTGTTTCCGACACTTTAATTATTTAACTGTGCTCATTTGTTAAAGTCAAGATTCGAAAGCATATTTTCATTTGTTATCGCTTTCAATCTATATTCTCATATTCCCGAGCATGGTTCCTCGTTGAGTTGAGTAAGTCTTTATGGTTTCACCTTCACCACCCAATGGATTCCAGTCGTTCCTACACATTAGAATTCGGGTCATGACAATTTATGTATAATAAGTTGAAAAATAAGAGAATTTAGAAAAATAGTCATTTTCATAGCAAAACCATCTCTTTATCTCACATTGTTTTGGAGAAGACAAATAATTTTAAACTTTTAATAATAATAATGGTGCCCACAAAAATCAGAACTGTAGCAATGCGCCTGTTCCGATCTGGAACTGTGGGGCTAGGCAGGCCGATTCCGAACCGAGAGTTCAACTAATATATTTTTTTTTAATAATATTGAACTCATAGTGTAGGATATTTATGGTCACCTTCATTCTTATAGAGATTCTTCAATGTTATTTTTCTTCTCTAAACTAATGTGAGACAAAAGATATTGCTATAAAAAGGATCAACTTCAATTATGTCTTTGTCCTTATATTGATTTTGAGAAGAAAGATAGGTTTGAAAATTATTGATTGAAATGGAGGGCTTGAATCTCATATCGATTTTAATAAGAAATAGAGCTTTGAAATAATCTATAAAAATGCATTATCAAATATAAATAAAATTACTTATAAAACTGCGTAACTGATTTTCCTTCAAAAATGAATGAATAATTAACTGACAATATTTTCTTATAATATTAATAATGATTCTCCGTCGATTTTCGACGGGTTATACACTAGTTTATGTAATACATATTAACCAAATCTAAAAACTAATGGTAGCTAATATCATTGACTTATTTTCCTATCTTCCTTCAAATATGTTAATATTTTATATTCTAATTTGTATTTCTCATGAATCAAATGTGACTCAAGCATATATAGAATAGTTATTTTTTAATTTACTTTTTCTTTTACATTAATTTAATTCGGGCTATATTATATATTTTATATCTAATTTGACATTCCACATCATTTTTTAATAAGACTCCATTCTTATAAAAGTTATGCAAATATTCAAAATGATTGTCTATTTTCTCGTCGTGCATATATTTTGCACAATAAATTTAAGAGAATATCATGTGATATAGCCATAATGAACATTAAAATATAAATTTTAGTCCACCCTCTTCATAAATATAAAGTTTGTCCATTATTTTTAATTTAGAACCTAAATATCCTTATTATCACTAAATCCGAATCCTATTGCCAAACCCTCCACTCTCTCTCGCCCCCTTTAGGCTATGGTGGGCAGCGGCGCGCATGCGAACACGCTCGCTGCCCCAGCGAGCTCTCCCATCACGCTCGCAAGCCATTGCAGAGCACGGAGCTCGTGAGCGCACGCTCGAGTGAGCGAGCTCGAGCTCTGGCGCTCGTAAGGCCACGTGGTGATCGCTGGTTGGTCTTGCGCATAGGCATTGTGATCGCCAACGGTCACCCTATTCAATTTTTTTTTTCAATTTCAGGCAAAAAACGATGATGTCGGGCAAAAAATCAGGCAAAAAGCGATGATGATGATGATGAAGACAATAACGAACAAAATCAGGCAAAAAGCGATAATGAACAAAATTAGGCAAAAAAAAATCAAGGCAAAAAGAATCAGGGCAAACATTAGGCAAAAAGAATCAAGCAAAAGAAATTGGCAAATATCAGGCAGAATAGGCAAAAAAAAAAAATTCAGGCAAGGCAACATCAAATAAAATTTTAATCTTATTATTTTCTTAATTTATTATTTTTATAATAAAATAAAAAAAAGGAGCGAGCTCCGAAACTATTGGGATCAAGAAGCTTAAATTGAAATATGGATGGCCCGTTGATGATGAGTAGTTTAATTTTTTTTTATGTTTAATGTAGTATTTTAATTTTATTGTAATGTAGTTTAGTGTAATATTTTTATTTTGAATGAAATTAATTTTTTTTTAACATTCCATCATTTTAAAACAAAAAAAAAGCAAATGGCGAGCTCAAAATTTGCAGATATACTCAAGTGTCCTATTAAGTTTGTAATAGGATACTCAAGTGTCCTAATATCTATTTTGGCTTTTCCAAAGTTTCTGTTTCTTACTTTTATTTTTATAATTTTTTCAATTTTTTGAAAAAATTTATTTTATTTAATCGATTCTCTTTGATTTATTAATCGCAATTCGGATTTATTGATTCCTAATTAGAATTTGTTAATTCCAACTAGGTTTTATTAATTTTTAGTTAGAGTTTATTAATCCCAATTAATTTCCATTTAGAATTTATTAATTCCCAAAGGTTTATGAATTCTCAATTAGGATTAACTAATTCGAATAAGGGTTTAATTCTCAATTAAGACTTATTAATTCTCAATTATAATTTATTAATCCCAATTAGAGTATAATTTAATTTCATTTTCTGAATAAATTATATTTTAATTTTTTATATAAAATTTAAAAGAGTATAAGTTTTTTGAATAAATTATATTTTAAAAGATCTTTTGAAATTCCTTTTGATAAAAGGTATAAGTTTTTTGCACTCTTTTATAAGAGTATAAGTTTCTATACCAAAATCAATTAAAAGACTAAAATACCCTTACTTTAAATAAAACAAATAAGAAAAAGACAAAAAAACAAAATAAACACAACCCTCATTATCGGTCCCCCCCACTATCCTACCCCCACACATCACTTTCTCTCTCTCTCTCTCTCTCTCTTTCTCTCAACCCTCGACACCCACGACGTTTTCCCACCCACGATTCACTTCGACGGCACACACACACATACGCCGGTAATGAAAATTCAATCCGACCATGATGGGGAGTCAACGACGTCGACATCTAATTACGGCGAGGAGAAAGTAGCACTCTTCGACAACGAACAACCTGCTAGTGCTTAAATTCCACACGAAATCGAATTTTGGGTTTGAAAAATGTATGCTTCTAAGTGTGTGTTTATGTTCGATATATTGAATATGAGAACAATGTACATGATTTTATGAACATTAGTAGTGGTATATCTAAAATTTGTTGATAAAAATTGGGGATTGGAGGTGAGAAACTGGCTGCCCACGGTGGGTGTTTATGTACCCACGGTGGCACCCGTCGTGGGTTGCACTATCGTGGGTGGCCCCACCGTGGGTTGCCCAGGCGTAGGTAGCCCCGGCGTGGGTTGACCCGAGACTGTTTTATATGTTTGTGTTTTGTGATTTTATTGGTTTGAGAGCTCGAACTTCCTTTCTTATGGTTTGTGTGTTTATATTGCAGCCCGATTGTGAATGGATAAGACTTGAATTGCATCAGCATAACATATTATTGAATTTATTTTGTCGTGAGGTCGTATTCAAAGAAATCATGAAGGTATTTCGGCACTTTGAGGGCAATCCAAGACGGTATCAAGAAGTGTATAATGAATTTATGGCGGGAGTTGTTGGCCGTTACATTAGACATAAGAGAAATGGAAGTACAAATGGTGCCCTGCATCACTTATTGGCCCGTTAGGTGACCCGTCCTGAGATCCCCCAAGATGAGACGTGATTCCAAATTTAGGGGCGAACCCTCCACTTCACCGCACGCGACTATGCGTGCATTACTGGATTGAATTTTGGAAGGACAAATTTCTATCCAAATGAGAGATCTCCTCTAGCCTAATAGTCTTTTCCATAGAGTATTCAAATGCCGCAGAACTAAAGTTAGAGACATGCGCAATATGTTCTGTTGAAGTCAAATTCTGACTTCAATAATATCTAATTGGTTTAGTATTATATTGTTTTGTCTTTCTTTTGTTTGTTGGCAGGAGATGAAATAACGGAAAAGAGCAGCCTACGTGGAGAAGATAAAGTCAAAGAATGTGGTTAGGTTGTGGAGTATAAAATGGGGCTGTACGTGTGGAAAGTGGAGCAGTTTTTCTGTTGCAAAAATAGTGGAGATATGGGCTGCATTTCATAGGACGTGCAGTCTTGTGGTGGAGTGCAGCTCAAGCCTTCAAGTTCTTTAAATAGAGATCAAACTTATGTAGATACGTAACGCTTTTGAGAGATAGATATATAGAGCAGTTAGAATTCTTTAGCTCTTTAATTTTACCTTCGAGGATAGTAGTAGAAGCTTTAATCTTGCGATAAAGCTTCACTCGTTTTAGTGGCCCTCTTTACTCGAAGATTGTTTTTGTAATTCACGTTTTCATAGTGAAGTTTTTGCCCTGAGGCACCTCACGAGATTATACATTTATAATCTTGTGAAAAGTTTATTTCCATTGTGTTTCTTCATTTCCGCTGCATTTTAGTTTCAAGGTTGTGTGCTCTTTGAACACAACTTTGTTCACAACTCTGCCTGTCGTGTGAATCTGGTACCTTCAATTGGTATCAGAGCCACCACTTGATACACTAAGTGTTGATCCTTTCTAGTGACACAATGGATCAGACAAACCCGTTGTTCAACAAGCGTCCCATCCTTGATGGAATGAACTACTCCTTTTGGAAGGTTCGAATGAGATCATGCATCAAATCCATTGATGCTAGAGCATGGAGAGCTGTCCAGAAATTGTGGTTCCATCCTAAAATCGTGGATGATGATGGTGACCTAGTTCAAGTTCATGAAGACAACTGGACAAGAACTCAGATTGAAGAAGCAACTTACAACGATAAAGCTCTCAATGCCATTCAATCCTCCCTTGATGTTCAGATGTTCAAACTCATAAGAAATTGTGAGGCTGCCAAGGAAGCCTGGGATATCCTACAACAGCATTGTGAGGGAGATACCGACATTAAGGAGTCAAGACATCGCATTCTCATCTCCAAATTTGAAAGCATGAAGATGGAGGAAGATGAAAGTGTTGGAGACTACTGCAACAAATTACTCGAGATTGCTAACGAATGCCAAGACCTTGGTGATCCCATTAGCAACAAAAGGTTAGTCTCAAAAGTTTTGAGAATCTTGACATCCCGTTTTGATATGAAGGTTGTGGCCATTGACACATCAACCACCGTGAGCACCTTGGAGTTCACCAAGTTGATGAATGATCTCAAGACCTATGAGATCGAACTCAACGAAAGGACAAGCCCAAAGAAAAAGGGTTTTGCCATGAAAGCTGGGACAACTTCAGGCAGCTCTGCACACATCGAAGAGAAGGATGAGGATCTTGAGGAGATCACTGGAAATGCAGATTTTGCACTTATCACCAGGAAGCTGAACTCGTTGCTGCGAAATGCTGCAAATAAATCAAAATTCCAACAAAAAGGAAAGGCCATTGTTGATCAATGACCACCCCAACAAGATGCATCAGGTCCCTTGGTCATCTACGATCAAGTACGCTCACCGGGAAAAGATCCAAGGATTATCAAACGCTCCGCATCCGATCACTTCAAGGCAAATGATGTAAAAGATTTCTCCAACATTCAATGTTTCGAGTGCAAAGGTTATGGACACTTTGCAAATGAGTGTGCAAACACTTTTCGCAAGCTTGGGAAACCCGTCACCTTCTTGTCACTAGGAGACACAGAGATCGACACTTCTGGAGTCATCATTGAGGAACCGCCAGAAGTCACTTCTCAAGCTGAAGAGCATGCTGCATTGATAGCTCGTATACTTGAAGATGACCTGACAGATTTCAGTGATGATGAGATAACTTTGGACAGGTATGATGAGTCTTACTATGAAACTCTCTTCTGTTTTAACACTGTTATTAACGATACAGAAGAAGAGGAGGAAGTCACTGAGGACGAAACATTAGATATGCTGGTGAAATTGCAAGAACTGTATAAGGAATTGTATGTGAAGTGGTCCAAACAGTGCAAGGTGGTCGAGGTGCTGAATGAAGAGAATTCTGCTCAGAAAACTTCACTGGTTAAGCTGGAGGTGATGTTAACTCAGAAAGATACTGAGATTAGGAAGCTGAAAGTTCAACTTGATCTTGCAAATGAAACATTCAAAAAGTTGAACACAGGTACGTCCAAACTTGATGAAGTATTAGCACAAACTCACGTAACATCTCATGGACTTAGCTTTGACAAAGCCATTCAAACAGTTTTTTCTCAAATTTTGTCAACTCATGGTTTACCATTTGTAAAGGCTAGTGAAAATCCGCCACCTAAGTCCACTTCTAGAAGACGTAGAAAATTCATATGTCACTATTGCCACTCACCAGGTCATATTAGACCTTTTTGCTACAAGTTCTTGCAGGAATACAGGAAAGAGTCTTACTTGAGAAATCATGCTAAGAGATCTGCTTTTGGCACCAAGAATGGTAAAACTTTGGTGTGGAGACCCAAAGTTGCCTGCACTGAGACCTGCAGAGTTGTCTTCACTGCAGCCATTTCAAATGATGATGGGTCCTGGTACTTTGACAGTGGCTGTTCACGACATATGACTGGATCTAGAAGATATCTTGCTGATTACAAAAAGATCAATGGAAGTGAAGTTACCTTTGGAGGTGGATCAAATGGCAAGATAATTGGGCGAGGTGTACTCAACATGCCCGAACTTCCTAAGCTCACCGATGTATCACACGTGGACGGACTTGCTGCAAATCTGATCAGTATAAGTCAACTATGTGACGATGACTGCAAAGTCATCTTCGACAAGCATAGTTGTCTGGTAGTGAACGATGATGATGAAGTTGTCATCTCTGGGGTAAGGTCTCCTCAAATTATCGCAACATGGAGAACCTCTAAAGATTCAATGCAGTCCAGGGTATACCAAAGCTGAATATCTCCAATCCAGGAGTGTGTGGGGACTGCCAAATAGGAAAGCAAGTGAAAGCTTCTCACCCTGTTGTCACAACTTCGGAGAGACCTTTCAGCACACAAAATTGCTTTGAACTACTGCACATGGACCTAATGGGCCCAGCAGAGGTTGATAGCCTGGAAGGTAAAAAGTACTCATTTGTGATAGTCGATGATCTTTCCAGATATGCATGGGTAAAATTCCTAAGTGATAAAACTGAAACGCATGATGCCTTTATGGAATTGTATGCTAAAATTAGGAATTTTTATCAATCTCGCATTAAGAGGTTAAGGTCTGATCACGGTAAGGAATTTGAAAATTCTCAACTAATAGATTTTTGTGTGAAAGAAGGAATTCATCACGAGTATTCCGCACCAAAAACCCCTCAACAAAACGGGGTAGCTGAAAGAAAAAATAGAACTCTGCAAGAAATGGCTAGAGTAATGCTGCACTCCAAACACCTCTCTAAACGGTTTTAGGCCGAAGCCATGAATACTGCATGCCATGTTAGTAATCGTGTAAATTTGAGAACCAGTACTACCATGACTTCCTATGAAATTCTAAACAGCAAGAAACCCAACTTAAAATACTTGCATGTTTTTGGTTGTGTTTGTTATGTGTTAAATGATAGGGATTATCGCCTAAAGTTTGACACAAAAAGCGATAAGGGAGTTTTCTTAGGTTACTCACTCAATAGTCATGCATATAGGGTTTACAACCTTAGGACCAAAACTGTCATGGAGAGTGTTAATGTAACATTTGATGATCTTGCAAGTTTATATACTCCGGAGGAAAGTACTGATGGTTTGATTGAGATTCAGGGTAGAACAGAAAAGTCCACGGTGGATGAACAAAAAGTGGCCAGTGAAGTCCGCACAACTGTTGTGGAAACTACCAATGATTCTGCAGGACAATCTGGAACTGACTCCAGCACTAATGAAGCAGAAAATGTTGATGAAGCTATTGAGGTTGTGAGGAGGGATCCACCCAGTAAAGTCAGAAAAGATCATCCTCTTGATCTTGTCATCGGAGATGTTCGTGAAGGGGTCAGAACTAGGGACAAGACTACAGTCAATTACCGGGAGATGGTAAGGATGGTATGTTTTTCATGTATAATCACCAAGGTAGGTGTTATTGCCTTCTTATCAACTCTCGAACCTAAAATTGTAGGTGAAGCCTTGAAGGATGAATTTCGGATAAGTGCCATGCAAGCTGAACTTCTTGAATTTATTAGGAATAAAGTTTGGACACTTGTACCTCGACCTATAGGAGTTAACATAATCGGAACTAAGTGGATCTTTAGGAATAAAACTGATGAGTATGAAAATATCATTAGGAATAAAGCCCGCTTAGTTGCTCAAGGTTATACACAAGTTGAGGGTATTGACTATGATGAGACCTTTGCTCCCGTTGCTAGGATTGAGTCCATTAGGTTGCTGTTTGCAATTGCATGTTATCTTAACATAACTCTTCATCAAATGGATGTCAAAGCCGCCTTTTTGAATGGTGTTCTAGAAGAGGAAGCATATGTAGAACAACCAAAGGGATTTGAAGACCCAACCAAACCCGACCATGTCTATAAATTACATAAGGCTCTGTATGGACTAAAGCAAGCTCCGAGAGCTTGGTATAGTCACCTAACTGATTTTTTGCTTGAGTTTGGTTTCTTCAGGGGCCATGCAGATAGGACTCTTTTCCTCAAGAAAGAGAAAGGTGTGCTCACAATTGCTCAAATCTATGTTGATGACATAGTGTTTGGATCCACCAATGAAGCAGCCTTGAAAGAATTTGTGGAGGCAATGTCGGCCACATTTGAGATGAGCATGGTTGGAGAGCTGAGCAACTTTCTTGGGTTGCAAGTTAAGCAAAAGGAGGATGGAATTTCGTCTCACAGTCAAAGTATGCAAGGAATTTGGTCAAAAAGTTTGGACTGGAGAATGCAAAGCACATGAGAACGCCGATGAGCACCACAGAGAAACTGTCGAAAGATGCAGTTGGCCCCGATGTTTAGCCAACTTTGTACAGGTCTATGATCGGAAGTCTTCTATACTTAACAGCTAGTAGGCCTGATATCATGTACAGTGTATGTGCATGTGCTCGCTTTCAGTCATGTCCAAAAGAAGAACATCTCAAAGCTGTAAAGAGGATTATCCGCTATGTTGTCGGAACTTGTGAACTCGGTTTGTGGTTCACAAAAGATACCTCCACGAAGTTAGTGGGGTATAGTGATGCTGACTGGGCCGTAGAAATTGATGATAGATGAAGCACAAGTGGGGGTTGTTGCTATCTTGGGAACAACCTCATCTCATGGCATAGTAAGAAGCAAAATTGTATCTCTTTGTCAACCGCCGAGTCCGAATATATAGCTGCCGGGAGCTGTTCAACTCAATTGGTGTGGCTTCAATCGATGCTTGATGACTACGGGCTAGAGAGCAACCCTCTAGTTATGTTGTGCGATAATACAAGTGCCATAAACCTTGCCAAGAACCCTGTTCATCACTCAAAGTCCAAGCACATCCACTTAAGGTACCATTTTATTAGAGATCTAGTAGAAAAGAAAATATTAAAATTAGAGTATATCAGTACGGAAAATCAACTGGCTGACATTTTTACTAAAGCTCTAAGTTATGAGAGATTCTCAAATTTAAGAAAATCTCTCGGTTTGTGTTCTATCTAAGGAGAAGTTTTCATGATAGTTGTCACATTTCTGGCATATCATGGGTAGTAATCTTTATAGAAGTTAGGCAGATTTGAGGATGTAAAAACCTTACTCTGTAAGGTGAAACCGAGACCGTTCTTAGAAAACCATATACCTAGATCAAAGATCTTAGATAAATGGTGATTACAAGATTCTCTTGGTTATACATCTATTCGCCATCTGCCTACTTCATTTATCTTTATAAAATTACCTATGATGTTTCAGAAATGGTGTTCTGATCAAAGTTGTCATTGAAGTTTGGACGACTGTTAAACCAATTTCTGCACAAAAAAAAAAAAAAAAAATCGCAGCTGTTTCTATCAGATAAAGATGTCAGTTTAAGTTGCGATTTTCCTGGAACGTATCTATCTCAAATTTTTAATATTTGATTTTTAACTTATCTCTAATGATTTGATCTGTTACTTTTGGATTTGTTTGGTATCTGCCTCCCGCGTAAAAATAGCAGACTGTTCCTATTCAAAATCCCTAGGATCTGAAAAGTCTCTTCATATCTGCTATTTATCATCCCTACCTTTCTCTCTCTTATCTCACGCCGCTCCATCCTTTCCCTTCTTCATTCACAAAAATCCCATCTCTCCAGAAATTTTTTGCCATGGATGAAGAGAAGCTCAAGCAACTGCAAGAACTTCTCCAAAGTCCAGGAGCTCTTGATCTTCTTCGTCGCGTCTCATCTCTTCCCCCTAAAAACCCAATTCCCCGATTTCTGCCATCAAAACCCCTAAATCCAGCCCCTCTCCATTTCATATCTCCCGAGCACAACCCAATGTTCAATCCATCGTTGCTCTCGCCTCTACGTGGTCAAGCTCCGATGGAAATCTCGCCGGAGGTCGGAGGTTTCTCTGAATCTTCGCTCCAAGGGTTTGCCCCTTTTGCTCGGTTCGGTTCATCCACTGCAGGTCTCTCTGCCACCGATCCAAAGCCCCAGCAGAATCCCTCTGTTCCTCCAGCCGGTAAGTCGAGCAACCCAACGTCGGCCGTCGGCGGTCCAGATTTTTTGGCTCCAACACATGAAGAAGAACACCTTGACCCCCTCTTTCACTATAGTGATGGGTCTCCAAAATCGATGAATATCGATGGCTCTAATGCTCCGCCGAATCTTGATGCCAAAGATACGGCTACAAAGTCCTCCCCAAAGCGAAAAAGGTATACTAAAACGTGTGTGAGGAAGAACAAAAGTCCGCCCAAGCCACCTGCCCGTCGCTCGAACAGGCTACGGTCGTCCTTCAAGCAAGCGCCGCCTATACCATTTCATCCCTCTGATGTCATCGATGTCGAAGAAGATGAAGAATCTCACACTCATGGTTCTGGAGAAAATTCTGATAATGGTGAGTTTGCGGATGAAGAACCACCTGTCACGACCTCACGAAAGGAAAAAGAGAAGATACTTGATGAAGCTGGTGTGAAGCACAAACGAGGAGGCAGGAAGACAACTTCGATGGATCTTGAAATCGAAGCAGATTATGCTAGTGACTCCGATTATGAGGTAATGAAAGCTGATTCCTTGCACTTTTATTCAGAATTATTGAAAAAGAGTTGGGGAAATTTTAAGAAAAGAGAGATTCTAAGTGATAGGGCAGTAGATGAAAAGGATTTTAATTCCTATAATGTGGTTGCATATCTTAAGAAGAAGAATCTGTGGGGAAGTGTGCGATATGCGAAGAAATATGCTCCTGAGATAGTCAGGCTATTCTATGCTAACCTAACTCATGAGTTTAGCGACTTGACTTCTAAGAAATATGGGAAAGTTTATGTGCGTGGAAAGATTTTTTCGATTACTCCTTCAGGTATCAATGACTTTCTTAGGACTCCTAATGTCGAAGCCGACGATGAAACTGTTGATGAGGTTGTGATGGCTAATGTGCTCACTGGAGGTCATGCTGAGAGTTGGCTTGCAAATGGACAGACTAATAGAAATGCCTCCAGCCTTACTTCATTATTCTCTACACTTCATAGGATCTCAACTTGAAATTGGATTCCCACATCCAATACAACTTCAGTTCCACTTGCACATGTTGTCCTTCTCTGCAAGATTCATGTTGGTGCAGCTTTCAACATTGGACAACTAGTTTTCAACTCAATTGCTAAAGTGGCAATGACTACATCCAACAAGAAGCTAGTGGTTCCCTCTCTCATCTACAACATGCTTGTTGCTCAAGGTCTCTGGCTAAGGAAGCTACTGCCAAAGCTCCTCTTCAGACTGTACAGAAAGCCTTTCTCTCGGGCAGGGTCAATGATTTACCGTGGTTTGATGAGGATCATCCTGTTCCTATTCCTCCTGCTGTTCACTGTTCTGTTCCAGTTTCTCTTTTACAGGATCACATCAAGTTTTGCACTGGTCAAATTCAAATGTTTGAGCAACAGCGTCGCCTATATCAACAACTCCTTTCTTCCCAAAAAGGGGGAGATAAAGAAGATGGTGTTGCTGACAGTAGGGAAGGCGAAGATGGAGGGAGCAGTAAGGCGAACATGGAGGATGCTCGCACCACGGCAGGATCTGATGAAGATCTGGAGTAGATGGCAGCACTTTTGGAGTCTTTGGAGTCTTTTGGAGTGATATGCTAATTCAATTTCTGACTGTTTTTCATGGAGCATATGAACACTTTTCTTTCTTTTGGTGTGTGGATATTTTGTGGATGTTTGTGATCAGACCAGTTTTAGATTCTGTTAAAACTCTCATGTTCTGATTAGTTTTAATCCATTTTCCTACTTATGATCTATCCTTATTTGTTCTTCATTGCTAATTGTTGTTGTGACTTGTGATAGGGGGAGTTATGTTTTAGGAGGAGTAAATATGACAGGGGGAGTATTCCCTTGTTGTTTTTGGGTATCTGTTCTTTGAAGCTTGTGTACATGTGTCTCAGGGGGAGCATACAATCTTGCTCTACATATACTTGTTTACACAGGTTTTGGGAAGAAAGACAAAAAGGGGGAGATTGTTGAAGTCAAATTCTGACTTCAATAATATCTAATTGGTTTAGTATTATATTGTTTTGTCTTTCTTTTGTTTGTTGGCAGGAGAGGAAATAACGGAAAAGAGCAGCCTACGTGGAGAAGATAAAGTCAAAGAAAGTGGTTAGGTTGTGGAGTATAAAATGGGGATGTACTTGTGGAAAGTGGAGCAGTTTTTCTGTTGCAAAAATAGTGGAGATATGGGCTGCATTTCATAGGACGTGCAGTCTTGTGGTGGAGTGCAGCTCAAGCCTTCAAGTTCTTTAAATAGAGATCAAACTTATGTAGATACGTAACGCTTTTGAGAGATAGATATATAGAGCAGTTAGAATTCTTTAGCTCTTTGATTTTACCTTCGAGGATAGTAGCAGAAGCTTTAATCTTGCGATAAAGCTTCACTCGTTTTAGTGACCCTCTTTACTTGAAGATTGTTTTTGTAATTCACGTTTTCATAGTGAAGTTTTTGCCCTGAGGCACCTCACGAGATTATACATTTATAATCTCGTGAAAAGTTTATTTCCATTGTGTTTCTTCATTTCCGCTGCATTTTAGTTTCAAGGTTGTGTGCTCTTTGAACACAACTTTGTTCACAACTCTGTCTGTCGTGTGAATCTGGTACCTTCATGTTCAATGCCTTAAAGTTGGGAGACGACTTCGCAGACTATATGAAAGTAGTCAAGCTCTTGGTTTACTACCTATTTCTCCTTTGTCGAGACCATGACATGGAGGTCGAGGAATGGGCATGGGCAACAGTTGAGGATCCGCAACGTTTGGAAGAGTTTCCTTGGGATGATTACACATATTAGGCATTCACTTACTACATCAACAGCACCGCCAAGAAATCCGACCAAGCATAGATTAGAACTTATCACTTTTACGGACCGGTTTGGGTTTTATAAATTTGGTCTTACGAGTGTATTCCTTTGTTAGGAGAGTATTGTGGAACCCGAGCAACCGTCGTTAGAGTTCCTCGATGTTTTATGTGGACTACAAAACTCTTCAAGGTAGATTTCAGCATGTTCTTCGAGAGAGAGGTACATCCCTTTATTTTTATAATATTTTATCATTTATATTACATGTTTAATTTGTGATCTAATGATAATTTTTTATAACTTGTTTAGGGTCTTGTCATACATGTCCTGATGCCTATTCTCGTGGAAGACACTATGGAGCTATATTGATACAGTCTTGACTCGATATATCATGTACACTGGAAACATCCGAAAATATTAACAGAGAAGAATACAGAAGGAGAGTTTCGAGAAGTTTCCCCAAAAAAGAAAGTCAAAAAGAAGGAAAAATTGGTGAAGACTGCGGAGGTTGTGGGTAAGATAATTAAACCGACCTCATCGGCACAGAAAATCCCAAAATGACGCCGACAGAGCACCCCACCACAAGTACATACAGCTGAGACAACACAACCAGTCTATTAGGAGAGACTATAAGATATAGTGTGTTGTGTCCACGGACGTCCTTGTCCTGACCACGTGAAAGACGATAGAGACGACTACATCGATCGCCGGCTGAGGGTGGTCTTGATGGACGAGTCTGACAAAGACTTCTTTGCTACTTTATCCCGGATTCTCTTTGCTCAGGTGAAGGAGTACTTCGGTCCGTGGCACATACGATCTAGTAGCCCTCGACAACAGTCTACTGGGAGCTACAGGATGAGCCCTGAGCCACAACGTCACTCTGCAGAGGTTTATAGCAGACACAGGAGGATTCTGGACCCGCCTCGTCACTCTGTAGCTGCAGCTCTATAGGGACAACACAGTCGGCATAGTCACCACTCTCCTCACATCCCTGAGCGTACCGAGCAGCCGATGCACCACCTGTTAGGGCGGTCGTTTGACCTTATACCTCACCAGAGCGAGCCACCAATGTAGTCGTAGGAGTATCAGTCTGCCTACCAGCAGCAGCAGCCGATGTTCTTCGGCTATAGCAGCCGACCGCTGCATCACTACAACCCTCCGACGTACCAACCTCCGATGTTTCAACCTTCTATCTAGCAGCAGCAGTCACTTTTTTCCTACTGCCTAGTACACCCCACATGAGCAGCAAATTTCCTACCAGCCTGAGTACCAGCAGGAGCAGCCGTTTTTTCCTACTGTTGAGGACACCACACACGAGCAGCTCAGACGACATGTTTCACCTATTAATATTGAGTGGTTGTCATCCTCTGAGGAGTCTGCTGAGCAAGATTACAAATTGGCGGAGCGAGACGAGGTGCAAGGTCGTTGTAAGACGAGACCGTCTGCCGCCATGCAAACGCCTCATGTGGCCATGACTGCAAAGACCGTGAAGAGGTTGAAACATATGTACAAGAAGCATAGAAAATCAGGAGACGATGCTACAATCACAATTAAGATGCTTGGCCACATTGTTGTATAATCTATTTTCGATCGTCTCGATGATAGTCAACAAATGATGTGGACAGAGGTACAATTCTATCTTTATTACAATAATTTAAACTTATTTGTATATTAACTAACAAAATTAGATAACATTGCAGGATATAGAGATGTACCTAAACTGTATGCGGTTCAAGGTGAGATATTTAGATAGGTTGGCAGCTGATGGAGTATGTGAGGCAACCACCATTATAGTCGGCACTGATTTCTATGTAAGTATTTCTCTTCGATTTATGTAAATCTTGATTTCTTGATTATATTAATATTCTTTGATTTATGTAATTTTTTATTGTATTACTAGAATTCTTTGCTAAATGAATGATATAAGTTGTACCCTATTGATGCTAATGGCAAGAGAAAGAAAGTTCCGCCAGGGCTTAAACTATATCATAATTGGCAAGTACCTGAGGCTCTTAAACAAATGATTGATGTCACAGAAAGCGAATTAGCAACGGTTTGGTGGCAAGCTAACCATGTAAGTTGATTATATTTTAAAATAATATTTTATTTGTAATTTACTATATTTTTTTTTAATATAATTAAATTACTCCTTATCATGTACAGATCATAACAGTGTGTAATATCGGGAGTAATCATTAAATTACGATACGCATCTGTCTGAAAA
Source organism: Schizonepeta tenuifolia (assembly GCA_029490685.1). Classification (NCBI taxonomy): domain Eukaryota; kingdom Viridiplantae; phylum Streptophyta; class Magnoliopsida; order Lamiales; family Lamiaceae; genus Schizonepeta; species Schizonepeta tenuifolia. The sequence continues at coordinate 93,437,104 of CM055956.1, forward strand.
AATGGATTGTCGAGCTGTATGACTCAATAGTCATACATACACATATATATATATATATATATATATATATATATATATATGATGAGTTTTCCCATATAAATATCTATTACTATAAGAAAGAGGAAAGGCCCTTGATTACTTAAAAATAAATGGCTCAGACATGTAATTTATTTTGGAGCTTATCTTCGTCGTTTAATGAGGATAAAATTGAAAAAAGTAACATTACTCCCCATTATTATATTATAAAAGTAACAATAATTTTGGAGGAAACAATCAAAATAGGAATCAAATCTTATCAAACCTTCCATTCATATGATAAATTAGACAATTATTAATAAATGCATTTTGTTTTAATATTATTTCTTAAAGAATTACATACGTATATATATTGTATTATTATTTTTGAATAATGCATTGTGAACTAGTGCATTAAAGAGGATTTCTTAATGCACTACATGCATATAAATAATTAATGCATAATCCGACTTAATTATATTTTTTTATTGTAAATGATGATTAATGCATAATAATCAAGAATAATATTGTAAGAAAAATAAAATACAATAAAAAATTGCGCTATATTTATGGAAAGAAATTATGCATCGAGCTATACATGAAATGCACTATATTGCAGAATGGAATATATTGTTAGATTGAACATGCGACGTTGGAAAGAATGGAAGAAAAAAACATTAATTTAATCATGAAAATAGATCAAAATAATCAAATGGATTTAATACAGTATACTATATTTTAGTAAACCAATTATTCCGTGCATGATTTTAGTATTAAAGAACCAAACCATATGAGATCGGAAATTTTTATTTTGCCGATTATCATGTGAAATCTAACACTAATATGACATTTTGCCCGGCGATGTGAAATAAATAATTAATTTAGTCCCATTTTACAGTTCTAGTGAGTGTGGAAAACGTTAGCATATTAAAATTATAACATTATTAATTAAACCAGTCATCATGAGTCATGACATCCCAAAGTCAGTCTTTCGTTTTATTCTTTCATTTTCATTTTATTTTCCTCAAGGAAGTTGACCAGAAATTTCTTAGTCTTCCCTATCGTTAATCTTATAGCCATTATTTCTGTCCACATCAATTCTTTATTAGGACCATAGTTCCACGTAGGTCCTTATTAAGTTTGAAAGTTATTTTGTTTACAATACATTGAAAGAAATATTTTAATATAACAAATGAAATTTTAATACAAAAATAAGTCAAGGAGGGAGTTTGCTAGTTTGTGTTTCATCGATTTCATGCGCAAGTAAAATAAAATGTAAGGGATGAATTTGACACTTGAAATGAACTAAACCGAAATATTGAATTTGGTTGTTATCTTTAAAATTCTCCAATCGGTTAAGATTTTTATATGTGGTGTTCTTTTTTTTTTTTTTTTTTTTTTTTTTTTAAATTATCACAAGAAAATGAGGGACAAATAAATTCTCTCCTCTGAATCCCTCATTTTTCATCCTTAATTTTTTAGAAAATTCACCCTTACTATTGCTCCTATATTCACCCTGAGGAGGGATGTATATAGAAGATCAAAAATAGAGTCCAAATCTATATTGTACATTACTTATACAATCTACAAAATCATTTAGAATAAATTTATATATATATATACCAGTTTCAAACACGATTAAATAGTGATTTTACTATTTATTTCATTATGAAAATCATAAAGTATTGTGGTATTACCTGTTAATTTTCGAATCCATTATATTTACTATTCACACTGCATATATTACTTTTATATCGGTAAAATCAAGTCATTAAAATCTCAAATCCATAATCAAATTGTATATGGCATTTAATTTCTTTAATATGTAATTTTTTTTATTCTATCCTTGATGTACAATGAAATTCAAAGTTTCTAATAAGTTTATCAATTTATTTATCTGCATTTATAATACAATAATCTTATGGGGTGTTAGATTACTCATCACAATTGAATCAATTTTTGGAATTAAGTTTAAATAATAATTGACAGAGTATATTCTGAACATGAGCGGACTAAGAAAGATATGATATGTTTTATTACATTTATAAATTCTTTTTTTAAAATTTTTATTTTAAGTTGTTTATTCACGCTGAGTTTGAGAATTCGACGTGGGACAATAGGATTTTAGTTGCAATGAAGTTCCTAAGTTGATTAAATGTCATTAGATCAAATGCATTACTCAAATATGGATGGTCATGTCGATCATGCATAACTTAAGTGGCTAGCGATTGCACCACAAGCTCTCCTTAGCGAGAGGTCTTGGTTTCAATTATACCTGCTGTGGTGTAATATTTTTCATCTTTGTGGTGTAGTGATTCCACCTATATACGCAGTGTAGTGATCTCATATTTGTGTGGTTTCATATATATAGTTGCATAATAGTTTATTTGATAATATATATAAATTTCGTGTAATTCCCTTAAAAAATGGATGTTCATGATTCAATCTTTATAATCACCTCTTCTTGATTCATAAACAAAAAATACAATAAAGCAAGAGAAAATCCCCCAAAATAGCACTTCTAGAATATATTTTTGAAAATTTAGAACTCTTTTTAAAAACTTTAAATTTTGGCACTTCCTCTGTTTTATACCCTCAATTACAATTTCTAATTCTCATTATATCCCAACTTTTTCATTTTCTCTCTACATCTTTATCTCCCTACCGCCAACACACACACACACACCAGATGTCTTCCACCGCCTTCTCTCCCTACCGCCGACGACGACGAACCGGCCAACCGCCGCACCCCGCCGGATCTGTCGCGTTCTACGTCGGCGAGGAGCGCCGCAGATCTATCGTCAACACACACACACACACACACACACACACACACACCAGACGAGGGCGGCGTTCATCCTCTTCCACCGCCTTCTCTCCCTGTCGCCGACGAGGGCGGCGTTCACCTCTGCCGCGCGCCGCTTACCTCCGTTCGCCTCCGCCGCCGCCTATCTTCTACGTCATCCACACCCTCCCCAAGCGGGCCTTCTCGAAGCTTTGATCGAGAGCCCGGCCCAACAACCAGGCTCACCCCCCCAAGAAGTGCTCCAGTTTCTTCTACTCCTCGGACGACGACGAATCGGCCAGCCCCAACCGCCGCACCCCGCCAGATCCGTTGCGGTCTACGTCGGAGATGAGCGCCGCCGCTTCGTCATCCTGACCCGCTTCCTCAACCCTCCGGTCTTCGTTGCCCTCCTCAACCAGGTGGAGGAGGAATTCGGCTACCCGGCCACCGGCGGCCTTAGAACCGATTCTGCAGCTCCACCGGCGAGGCCACATCCAATGGAAGAACCGATTCCTCCTCAAGGGTTCAATCCTTTTTTATTTATCAAGGGTTCGTTTTTATTTGATTTGAGAGGTAAAACAATTGAGCTCTATTATTGCTCAATAATATAAATTGTGTATGATTTGGGGTGACACTTGATTGCATTTTGGTATAATACAATTGGACATTTGTGTATGATTTGTGTGTTGATGTTTGATGAAAGAGATCTGTTCTTCATTGTGTTGGTTGGTTTAATTGGAGCAGATGGAAGGTTGCTGGGCCTTTTCCTTTTTTTTTGTGCATTCACAAATTTAGCTATATTTTTTTTTACTTCACAATTTTTTTCTGTTTTTTTTGTGACTTCACATATTTTCTTTGTGACTTTGTGACTTCACAAATTTTTTTAAGTGATTTCACAAAATTTTTTTGATGACTACACAAATTTTTCCTTTTTTTTCTGACTTCACACAAATTTTGTGACCGCCGGCGACGGAAAAGTGGTGGTGGAATATATTTTTTGTGATTTCACAATTTTTTTTTCTGACTTCACAAAAAAATTGTGGCCGCCGGCGACTGTAGCGGCGGCGACGGTGGTGGCAGCGGTGGAAAAATGGTGGTGGTTTTTTATTTTGTTCAGTCACAAATTTTTTTCTGTGACCGCCGGCAGCGGCGGCCGTATGTGGTGGCACGGCGGCGGCGGTGGTGGCACGGGGGTGGCGGGGTTGTGGTGGTAGAATGTTTTCTTTTTTGTTCAGTCACAAATTTTTTTTATGTTACTAGATAGGTGATGGAAGGGCAAAAATATCAAAAAGTGCTATATTTTCAAAAATTTATAAAGGGTAATAAATTTTAAAAAAACTATCTTAAAAGGGTTACTCTTAAAATCTTTTCATAAAATAATTACCTTAAATATTCTTTGTACACAGAATAAATTGATTATTACGATGGCTCTTCTTAAGACTAGAGGACACTACAATTTTGGAGCAGGTTTCCCTATGGTTGTTTTTTCAAAAGTAATGGTCGTAATGTACGGTTAAGACCATTACATAAATATTAAGATCTTTCTAATCCTATAAAAATTCAAATTATAGATAAATCAAAAGAATTACTAGATATTCAATTCTAATCCTATAATTACATATGATTATCAATAGTACGTACACGTTGATATATGACTTGAGGGGATATAATGAATTGAAAGGATAATTATGATACATATACACGGATTTAGTTTGATATTTTATATTTTTTATATAAATATATTGATTATATTGAATTAATAATGATAAAAAAACGAAAATGACTCTTCTTTTAAAAAAATCCTATGTGACATCCTCCAAATCCTTCATTCTCATTTATCTAAAATCTCAAATTTTCTGAATTTAAAATCAATATTTATCATATATTTATATTCTATACTTCCCTCGTCCATTAATTCTGTACCCATTTGGTGCTGGCACGGAGCTTAAGAAAAGCTGATAAAATGGAGTTGGTGGGATAAAGTTATTTTTGATGGGTAGTGATAAAGTAGTAGTTTGTGGAATAAATGTTGTTAGTGGTGGGCCCATAGTGAAAAAGGTAGTGATAAAGTGGTAGTTTATGGAATAAAGATGTGGGTCCAAGTGGCAAAGGGTAGAAAATAACATAAATTAGTAAGGGTAGATGGATACTTTTATACAAATGGGTACAAAATTAATGGACAGATAAAATGGGACAAGTGGGTACAGAATTAATGGACGGAGGGAGTATATTATATAGGACATGGAAACAAAATCTTATCAAGATCAAATCTTCAAAATCAATATCTATTATATTTTACAATAATTCTATTCGGGCATACTATGCCTGGACATACGTGCTTTAAATAGGAAAAATATTGTCCGATTGCCTTCAAAATTTCTTTCCTACTCAGACTCCACTCTGAAATCCCGCTCTCAAATTTTACTCTCATCTACACCCAAGTCCTAAACTTGTGAATTTAAATTGGGATAAAATTTTATAATTGAAATTTAAAAAGTGTATGTTTATTAGTAACCAAACTATCGAAACTATGAAATTAAATTATTAATTAAAAAATTTCGTCAAATCCGTATTTTTACCATCATATTTCTGGACATAGTATGTCCAAATAGCACTACCCTATATTTTAATATATTAAAATTAGGGATCGATATATAATTTCATACACTTCAATTAATTTACGTTTAAATATTTGTTGATTGAACACGTCTATAGTTTATTCTCAGTAATGAAAATTACTGTTTCTAATCTAAGAGCACAATACTAGCCATAATCAATCAATTATATTATTAAAAAGAAAATGATTCTTGTTTTGAAAAAATCCTACGTGACACCCTTTATATCCCTCTATTAATATTTATCTAAATTCTTAAATTTTTGAATTTTAAATGTAAAATAATAGATTTTAAATATCTATACTAAAATTTTGTGTCCCACATCGGTTTCTCAATAAAACTTCACATATTGAAAAACCTATAAATACCTAGAATCAATGTATATTTCTCATCTTTTGCTCCACCAGTTTTATTGGCCAATTTATTTATTAATAATCGGAATAAATAATTACATTTTATAGTTTAATTTAATTTAATTTAGTCAATTTATTAATTGACCGAATATATAATTATTTTTTGTAAGAATTTTATTTGGCCAATTTATATATTTATCGGCCGAATAAATAACTGCTATATTTTTATAGTTTAGTTTAATTTAATTTGGTCAATTTATTAATTGACCGAATAGATAATTTTTTTATTAAGGAATCAATTTATTAGTTGACAGAATAAATGGTTCCAAAATAGTTTGGATAATTTATTGGTTAACCGAATTAAATTTGAAAATAGTCTAATATTTTTATTTAATTTGATAAAAAATAAGTAATTTCTAATTTGTTAATTAATTAGATAGACATGTCAATTCCCAACTGACGGGTACCTCAACTCGGAATTCCACGTGACACATTTTCATTCTTTATTCTTATTAATTTTAAAATTTTCATTTTATTCATTTTTTTCATATATTTTCTAAAATTTATAATCGTTATCTATGAATTGATTTTTACATTATTTGTAGTTGGGTTTCCAACTTTGCATAATTTATAATTGTAATTAGTAAATATTACTAATATACAGTTAAGATGAGAATGAATAGTACAATCAATTTTTTTTAATGTTTTGAGTCTATACAAATTCTAAACGAGTTTTATAAATTATGCATTTATAAATCAAAATCGTGGTCAACGGGCCAATTCTGACCGGAACCGTGGCGGTAGACGAGCCAATTCCCAACCAACGGTTACCTCAATTCGAGAAATTTTTCATTTTATGCCTTTTTCCCATATATTTTCTAAAATCAATAATCGTCATCCATGAAATAATGTTTACGTTATTTGTAGTTGGGTTTTCAACTTTGCATAATCTATAATTTTAATTAACGAATAGTACAATCATTATTTTTATTAAATTTTTGGATCTATATAAATTCTAAACAAATTTTATAAATTACGCACTTATAAATCAGAGTCGTCGTCAACGGGTCAGTTTCGATGCAGAACTGTGGTGATAGACTAATATACGGATTTTTCCAGAAAGGAACACAAATGATTATTTTTTTAATCGGATTTTAAACAAGTACGAGCATATAAATTTCAAACAAGTTTGAATAATCCTAAACATATCAACTCAAATTGTTTGATTAATCGTCTCCATTGGAAAATGTAGAATATGTAGGAAAATTGGTTGAAGAATTACTAACGATTTATCAACGAGCCAATTCCGACCAAGAATCGTGCGCGTAGAGGCCAATTCAGTACTTGTGAGACAATTTTTTTTAATATATTAAAACGTAGAATATGTAGGAAAATTGGTAGAAAAATTACTAATGATTTATCAACGAGCCAATTCCGACCAAGAATCATGCGCGTAGAGGATATTATATAATTTTGAACTCATAAAATTAAGGATATTTATGGTCAACTTTTATGTTATATCATTGACTAAATCATTTTATGAATCACAATCATTCCACATAAATTTTTGTAAAAAGGAAAAACTACCAAATACATAGTGAAATAATTCTTGAAGTTCTATTCTCAGTTAAAAAAGTTATTCTCGAAGCTGGTAAAAAAGAAAACGAATTTCATTATTAATTTCTCTATAAATATATTTGGAAGATGATTATTTATATAATACTACAATTTATAATTAAATTTTTATTTATTAAATATTGTGTGAATATTTTTTGAAATAGTCATGTGTATAATTAAATACTAATTTCAGGTAAAAAGAAAACAAATCCCATCATTAATTTATTTTGTGAATATATTTGGAAGATAATTATTTATATAATTTAAAATCAGTATTGTAGTCAATAGGCCGGTCCCAGGTCAGAACCGTCGGGGTAGACGGGATAATTGTGAAATGGTGGTTTAACTTATTTTTTTTCTTATTCTTGTGTTGAATTCATAATGTGGGGTATTTAAAGTCACTTTCATCTTATAGACAATCTTAACATCTACTCCCTCCGTCCAATCTTTGTGTACCCACTTGCCCCATTTTATCTGTCCAATCTTTCTATACCCATTTGTATAAAAGTACTCATTTAACCTTACTAATTCATGTTATTTTCTACCCTTTACCACTTGGACCAACACCTTTATTCCATTAACTACCACTTTATCACTACCTTTTTCACTATGGGTCCACCACTAACAACCTTTATTCCACCAACTACTACTTTATCACTATCCTTCAAATACACCTTTTTTCCACCAACTCCACTTTATCACATTTTCTTAATACCCGTGCCAGCACCCAAATGGGTACACAAAGATTGGACGGAGGGAGTATAATATTATTCGCTATGTATATATCTCTTCTCTCTCTCTCTCACTACCCGCTCCTTCTCTTGCCTCTTTTTCTTCATAAAAAGCTAAAAGATTCAGCTTAAGAGTCGCTTTCCTTTGAGAGAAAAATATATTTTTGCCCACATCGGTTTTGTAGAAGAATAGAGCTTTAACAATTATCGAAAGTAATGAGAATATATTAGTTATAATTTTTGACAAACATAACTATATGGGTTTGAGACGTAAACATGTGGTAAAATTACTTTTTAATTGAATTTGAACTGTGTTCAAGGGATATAAATTTTAAGTGAGTTTAGTAGATTGTATAATCGAATTATTTAACACTAAAATAATTAACAAATAATATTTTTTTAATCTATCACATATTAGTACTATTTAATAATTTTATTAATTTTTATAATTTTCCGTCGATTTTCGACGGGTTATACGCTAGTTACGGTAAAAGCACTGTAGATTGTCGTAGATAATTATATTTTCTTGAGAGTCTTGTGTTGGAAAAGAAAAAAATTAATATATCATTGAATTGGAATTTTGATATGTTTGTTTGACTTGAGATGGTTTAAGAAAAATGTGTTGCATACGAAATTTTTTACGTCAGAAAAATTCTCTCCGTGAATCTTTTAAGATATTACCCATCTAAGTTTGAATATTAGATGGATAATATTCTATCAAACTCTAACCCCTAAACTCAGCATATCCCTTTTTATTTTCTCTCTATTTTTGTGTTAAATCTTCATTATTCAAAATATTAAAACTATGTAGCAATATTCAGATTAAATGATTCAAGTCTATAGATAGAAGTAGAGTTATGGTACCTCTCTTATAAAATTTTTGTTAGTACGAATTATTATTATTATATTTGATATTTAAATTATGGGTCTAACCGATCGTTCTTGTGATCCCTCTTTAAAATTTTATTTCTTCTTTTATTTATAAAATTATATTTTAAATAAAATGGCACGTTTCTTGATTATTTAAATAATTTATAAATTTTTAAATAAATTCAAATAATTAGTGAATAATTTTATAGGTCGTAAGAACGATAACGAATAGCATAATTACTTTCTAATTAAATTTTGATAAGAATCGTGGTCAACAGGACGATTCCGACCTGGAACTACAGGGATAGATAGACCGATTCGAAATAGCAGTTCAACTTTAAAAAAAAAATGTTAATTTCATAATGTAAGATATTTAACCTCACCTTCATTCTTATGGACAATCTTCAATAAAAGAAAAAAAATGACTCTTAAGGTCAATCTTTCAGCTTCTTATGAAAAGAAGGAGGCGAGAGAATGTGGGGGTGTTGAGAGAGAGAGAAGAGAGATACATAGTCAATACTACTTTAGGGGTTAAAGACAAAAAGAAATTGTATAATTACTTTCTATTTAAATTTGGATTAGAAACGTGATTGACAGAACGATTTTGACCTCGAACTGTGAGGTAGATGGGCAGATTCCATATCGGCAGTTCAACTTTTTAAAAAAATATTATATGTTAGCACTTTTTAAATACAATTAGAAGCTAAAGATTTTCACAGATAAAAAATTGTATCACCATTATCTAATAATTTGATAATCTTATTTAATAATGTATTCCTTTCGAATTTTTCGACGGATTATATGCTCGTATATTATATAAACGAAAATAACTCTACTTAAACAAAAATCTTGTGTGACATCTTTCAAATCCCTCCATTCTCATTTATCTAAATTCTCAAATTTTCTTCTACATCGATTTTGACAAGTAAAAAAAACTTTAAAAATTAGCTATAAAAATAGAGGAAATGATTAACGAACAATATCTAACTTATGATATCATATATTATATTTAATAATTTATTACTAATTTTATTAAACAAAAATTCCGTCGATACACCTCATATTCCTCTATTCCTATTTATCTAAATTACATGGAAATAAAATCTTAAAAAGATCAAATCTTAAAAAACGTTATCTGTTATAGTCTCCATTTCTATTTATCTTAATTATCGTGTTTTCAGCACTATTATATACAAATATATATATATATATATATATATATAAAATAACTAATACACATCTACCGCTATCTATGTTAATTCTCACGTCATATTATCTCACAATCAAATTAAATTCTTTCAAAAATATATCAAATTCTTAATCAATTCATCACATATATATCAATTCATGCCTCGTGTGTATATAGAAGCAAAATTAGTTCTTACAAAATCATGAAGTATATATTTTCTTAGCCAAAATAATTTCTAATTTAATTTAAGAGAATAAATATGTTTATCAAAGAAATAATCAATTCCTAACATCAATTGAGTTTTTAGTAGATGGGCCGATTTCGATGAAAACAGTGGTGACACATACTTGAAATTTATTTATATTATCTTTTATATTACGGGGTGGTTATGACTTAGAACCGTCGGGTAGACGGCCCGACTCCGATCAAAATCGTGGGGTAAACGGAGTGATTCAGATGAAAACCGTTGTGAACGGGTCAGTTCTGAAACAAAACCGTGGGGTTAGACGGATCAATTCCTAACCGATAGTTCAAGTAATTTTTTTCATAATGTAGGATTTGGATCACCTTGATATTCTTCAAAATTACTTTTCTTATCTAAATCAATGTGAGATAGAGGATATTTTCTATCAGAACGATCATCTCATTATCCTACATCGATTTTGAGAAGAAATTATGAAATAGTGATTTCCCATCGATTTTCGATGGATTATACGCTAATTACATATGATTATCAATAGTACGTACACGTTGATATATGCATTGTGGGGATATAATGAATTGAAAGGATAAATATGATATATATACACGGATTTATTTTGAAAATTTATATTTTTTATATAAATATATTGATTATATTGAATTAATAATGATAAAAATACGAGAATAAAGATAAATAAGAATGAAGAACCGTGAGCGTACGTGCCACGTAGTATGAACGTAAACTTCGTTATTATATATATTATAGATAGATAGATCGACTATAGATTATATATACATTTGAAAATTTTAACAAAATTATAGTACAACATTTAAATCGAATAAGTTCCGGTTCAAAACGAAACTCAAGAGAAAGGCAAAATCTCATATGCGACTTGTCGCATACGATGCGACCGCGTGTGGCGCGTGTATTATACTCGCCTATATTTTTTTTTCAGTTTTCTTTAATTTTGTTTTTTTGCATTTCAGTTTTTTTTTGTTCTTTTTTTGTTTTTTTTTCCATTTTAAAAAAAAAAATCCACCTTTTTTATTACTTTTTTTTTGTTTGCCTCTTCGTTTTTTTGTTTGCCGCTTCTTTTTTGTTCAAGATTCGAGCAAGGGGAGCCGAAGGTCTCAGAGTGAGCCGAAAAAGTCCCGAATTATTGCGCAACGATTATCCTTATATTAGTAATTGGAGCGAAGGCGGAACCGTAAAATCGGAGCCGAAAAAAATTCTGAAAATAAAAAAAAAAGATAAAAAAAAATTAATTTTGACCGATCAATGGATCAACCCGCTTGATCGGGTCAAACCCGATCCAGATCCGATCTCATGGGAAGAGACCGTTGCACCGGATGACCAGAGACCTTCTCTAGGAGAAATATATATAGTACATTCTTTACATTTTTCAACTCTATCTCACTATTACTATTATTTATTTATGTATGTACTGAAATATGAACCATATCTAACACATTTCAGTGAAAAATATTATTACTCCGTCCGTGCATGAAATGGTTACCACTTTTATTACTTAAATTTGTCCACAAAATGGTTGCCACTTTTGCTACTCCAATCACATTTGAGACAATTTCTCCACTTACAATAATACTCACTATAATCTATTAATACCGACCATTTTCTTAAAATCCGTATCGTCCACAATGTGACAACCATTTTGTGGACGGATGGAGTAAATGAATGGTCCGTTCCAATCAAATAAATAATTCATTAAAATTAAATAAAACTAAAAAGAACTGAAATATCTCTTTTTTTTTAAGAGCATTTGCTACAAGAGTCGAAGGGGGGTGTCGAAGGGTGGTGTCGAAGGCGATCGACACACCCCCCACTCGACACACCCTGTGTCGAGTCCACAGTGGGGGATAGACACTCCCCTGTGTCGATGGTGGTGGCAATGGCGGTGTCGCGACTTCGATCCAGCCTTCGACTCCACACGGCTGAAATATGGGGACACGTGGCGTGTCCCCATTGGTCCTCTCCTATTTTTTTTTTCATTTTCTGATTACAAAATAAAGAAAGCAACGGGTATATTTTTTTTGTGTCCAACGTATATATGTGATGGAGCAACGGTAACATCTCCAATTTTTTCCTATATATATCCCTTCATCTCATTCATTCTCCACACAAATTTCTTTCTTCATTCATTCTTCTCTACAAAAAAAATCACTCTTTCAAATTTATTTTGTGCAAAAAATGGCTGACGACCAGTTCAATTCGTGGTACTCGCAAACTTTTGGTTCAATCCCACCGAACCAATCTCCAAATCCGGCGAATCCACCTCCCAATCCGGCGAATCCAAGCTCCCAATTCTCCTCTTCTCCCGGTTTCGGCCAATACTCGGTCCTTGCAGGGTTTGGTGCTTTTTCGCAGACGCCAGGTTTCTCCCAATTTTCCCTGTCGTCGGATTTCTCCCAATTCCCTCCGGCGACTGATTTAGTTTTTTTTGAAATTCAATAAAATTGTCATTTATTAATTTCTGAATTTAATTAAGTTATTTTTATAATATTTATTACAAATAAAAAAATAACAAAATAAAATCTATTCAATCATTAAAATCACGCTTCACAGTGCTTAGATCTAGGTCTTACTCAACCCTATTGTAGTGGAAAAATCAACCTATGTCTAACTCAACACCACCAATCATTAAAATCATTCTTCTCAGTGCTTCAATCTAAATGTAACTAGACACCCGTAATGGATGCTCTAAGAGCAACTGAAATATCTCTTAGCATTAGGTTGGTCACTTCAATCATTTGGTCTTGATTCATAGTAGTACTTTTTCTTGAGATCCCAAATTGAGAGAACATATTCTTCGAGTCCTAAAATAAATAAAAGCTCAGATCTAACTATAGTAAAATTTAATAAAACTTTTATCAATATTCAATTATCTTTGTTTGTCAAAACAATTAAGAGGGACAAAATTGGTAATTCCAAAGTCAACCGTGATGTGAACTCCGGGAGAAAAGTCCTCCGCCCCAAAATTTTCCACACGGCACCAACGATAACAATAAAAACTCCATCATCCAACCACCACATATTCCACCTCCACCAACGGCGGCGCCACCATCACCGATGGCTCAAACTCCACCCAAATCCCATTTCCTCCTCCTCCATTTCGTCACACTCATTCTCCTCGCCCAATCAAAATCTCCCACACTCCTCCACTCCGACCTCGAAGCTCTCTTACTCATCCATAAAGACCTCGGCTTCCACCGTATCCCGGCGAGGGATCCCTGCGATTCCGCCGGAATATTCTGCGAGCGGCGAACCGTCAACGGTTCACACACACTCAGAATCACCGGCCTAGTCTTCGAATCGCAGCAGCTCAACGGCAGACTCTCTCCCGCCATTTTCAAACTCACCAACCTCAAACAACTTTCGTTACCGGGAAACCACCTCTCCGATCAACTCCCACCTCAAATCGTCGAATGTAAGAAGCTCGAGATCCTAAACCTTAAAAAAAATCACTTCTCCGGCCAAATCCCGCCCGCTTTATCACGGCTCATCCGCCTCCGCGTTCTTGATTTGTCCGGGAACAAATTCGCCGGCAATCTCAAGTTCTTGAAACACTTCCCCAATCTCGAGAAGCTCAACCTCGCCGACAACATGTTCGACGGCGCCGTTCCGGCGTCTCTCCGGTCATTCCGCAATCTCAGATTCATCAACTTCTCCGGCAACAGCCTCCTCCAAGGCCCTCTTCCGGTGATAAACGCCGCCGCAGAATCGACCGAAATCGAGTCCACGATCCCAAAACGCTACGTTTTCGCCGAGAATTCTCTCGCCGGTAACGGCACGAATAAACCCGCCTTACCGCCTTCTTCATATCCGCTCTCCGCCGCCCCCGGCCAATCTCCGGTGGCGGCGCCGACAGGCCAACCCGCCGGCCGCCGGCACAAGAAAAGCAGCAAGAAGAGAATAATCGGCTGGTCCCTCGGATTCGCCGCCGGAGTTATCGGCGGAATCCTCTCCGGTTTGATCTTCTCTCTAGCTTTCAAGATGCTGTTGGCCTTGATCAATCGCAGAAGCAAGGATTCCGGCATCAGAATCTTCAGCTCGTTGATCAAGAAACCAGAAGACCTAGCCTTTTTAGAGAAAGAAGACGGATTGTCATCCCTTAACATCATCGGAAGAGGCGGCTGCGGCGAAGTCTACAAAGCTGTCCTCTCCGGCAGCAATGGCAAAGAAATCGCCATTAAAAAGATAATCCAAGCGCCCACAAATGCAGACGAATTAACAGAAGAAGACAGCAAGCTTCTCAACAAGAAGATGCGGCAAATTCGGTCGGAAATCAAGACCGTAGGCGAAATCCGCCACCGCAACCTCCTGCCGCTGCTGGCCCACCTCCCGCGGCCGGACTGCCACTACTTAGTCTACGAATACATGAAAAACGGCAGCGTCCACGACTATTTGCAACAAGTCTCGAGAGGGGAGAAAGAGTTAGACTGGCCGGCGAGGTACAAGATCATAATGGGAATTGCCGCCGGTTTGGAGTATCTCCACACGAATCACACTCCACGCATCATTCACAGAGATCTGAAGCCCGCGAACGTGCTTCTCGACGACGAAATGGAGGCCCGAATCGCGGATTTCGGGCTGGCGAAGTCGGTGCCTAACGAAAACACGCACTGCACGACGTCGAACATCGCCGGGACGGCGGGGTTCATAGCGCCGGAGTATTACAACACGTATAAGTTTACGGATAAGTGCGATGTGTTCAGCTTCGGGGTGGTGATGGGGGTGGTGGTGATGAGGAAGATGCCGTCGGATGATTTTTTTCAGACGACGGAGGAGATGAGCCTGGTGAAGTGGATGAGGAATGTGATGACGTCGGATGATCCGAAACGTGCGATTGATCCGAAGCTGTTGGGGAATGGGTACGAGGAGCAGATGCTGTTGGTGTTGAAGGTGGCTTGTTTCTGCACTTTGGATAATCCCAAGGAGAGGCCCAATAGCAAGAATGCAAGGGCTATGTTGTCTCAGATTAAGCATTAATTAGATATTACTGTCGTAATTATTTTGTGATTGTGCCGTGGAAATATTACTTGTGTGTGCATGTGTTAGGTCTAAGAAATTGATGAGATGCAATGTCTTGTCTAGTGGAATCAATTGTGTTAATAAAAAGTTTGTATTGTGATATCTCTCTTGTTTAACTGAAAAATAAGATTTGTCATTTTCCGATCGAATTGAATATATGCTTCTGATTGTCTATGTAGCACCCACAT
This sequence comes from Schizonepeta tenuifolia, assembly GCA_029490685.1. NCBI lineage: Eukaryota > Viridiplantae > Streptophyta > Magnoliopsida > Lamiales > Lamiaceae > Schizonepeta > Schizonepeta tenuifolia. The sequence goes on from CM055956.1 coordinate 93,452,718, forward strand.
ATAACTAGAGTAAAGTTGATGCAGAGTTTCTTTTACATTTTGCAAATTAAAATGGTAATGGTGGATTCTTAAGATCATGAAAAAATTTGGGTGATTATAAGGTGATGTAAGATGATAAGAAAATTTGGGCTAGGAGAAAAATTGTGGCTATTCTTGTTTGACCAAAAGATTATTGCAATGACTTGAAGCTATCAGCAGAGCCCCTATAGCTCAGTGGTAGAGCGTCAGTCTTGTAAACTGAAGGTCTGTAATTCGATCCTGCATGGGGGCATTTTTTTTTATTTGAGTAAGTCTTGGGTGCAACCGGACCCCATGAGACCCGGATCCCTGATCTGGGTTGACCCAACCCGATCAACACAAGTCAACTTCTTTGGTTTTTGTTTTTTTCCAACCCGATCAACGCGGGTCAACTCTTTTAGTTTTCGTTTTTTGCCATTCAAAAGATAAACTAAAATATAATATTTTAAAAAACTAAACTTAAAATTTACCCTAATTGGAAATTAATAAACCCAAATTGGAAATGAATAAACCCTAATTGGAGAATAATGTTTAGTCCACTTTTTATGTTTTTTGTATGTAGTTATTCGGTGGTATTTAGGTGTGAGTTTGTGAGTTTTCCATATCTATCGCTCGTGTTTGGCTACGTTTTGTTATGATTGGTTTGGTGTTTGGTGTGTGCAAGATTTTGTTGGTTTAGTGAAGAAAGGTGGTGAAAACGATAAAAGTGGACGAAGAAAGCTGGAATCCAACCTTGGCTGGAACCCGAACCCAACCGGCACTGGGTTGGACTTTGGCGAGCCATTCCCACTTGGTGCTGGGATGCTGGGCGCTGAAGACACCAACCACCTTTGGTCCCCAACGAGCGCTGGATGGGCAGTTTCCAGACAGGATTCAAAGAAAAGAATGAGCAGTTTTCAGCATATTTGTTTTTCATTTCTGCAAAAGAACACTTTATTTTCCTAGAAGAAGACTTTATGTACTTTGATCTTTCTACAATTTCGCTTGGAACAATCATTGGGAATTGCTACTTTAGTTTGTAAGAACTTTATTCTCGTTTTAGACATGTTAATCGTAATGTTTATTTCCAAAATTCTTTTCATTTTTATTTTCTGCATTATGAACTAAATTTTCATTCTAGGATTAAGGGGATTCAACTCGAAATTGTTCTATTACTTAAGAAATGTTAGTGCTTGTTGTCTATTTCAATTGATTGTTGATTCTTTTGAACAATTGATCACTGTTTGTATGTGTTAGTAATGAAAGAGATCGAGAGATGATTTCGTTATGAATTGTGATTGAAGTAGAGTTAATCTTGACCGAAAATGCATAGATCGAGAGATAATTTCATTTGCTTAGTTCTAATCGAGGAATACAAAAGTTAGTGGTTAGATTACTTCGTTAATGTGGTTAAATGAACTAATCGATTGAGTACTGCATATTACTTGTTTTGAGTTATTCCGAGAAGAAGAGCTTTAATCCTAGATGTTTTAAGTACTTGAATTCTCGTTTCCTATCTTGTCTAATCATTTTTGATTAAGTAATTTTAGTCATAATATCACAATCAAAAACTTGGTGTAGAATGTTTACGATTGTTTTTATTTTTCCTTTTTTTAGCATGAATATATTTGCCCTGCTAAGTCTTCCTTTTGGGTTAGTTGATTGTACTGTATTGGACCTTGATGGTCCCGATACGAGTTCTGGTGTATGGGGGGGGGGGAGGGGAATACACCAGATAAGACTTTTTAAAACAACCCCCTAAAAACATAACTCAATCGAGTAAAGAAGCTCAGTTGGAATCACAACCGAGTAAGAAACACTCGGTTGGAAGTGATGCGCTGTGCGGAATGTGGTGGAAATTAACTCGTAAAAATTAACTCACGCTTTTATGCAGGGTTGGTCAAGAACCAAGACAATTGAGAATGCTAAGATGCAGTTTGTATGCTGGTTAGTTTGTCAGTTGAATATGCAGGAAATAACTGAAAAATAAACTCAAGCACACAGAAATTTACGTGGTTCGGAGAAACCTCCTACGTCCACGGGGAGTTGTGAGTCCACAAAGAGTGTCATACCAAGCCCTGGGTGCTTGTTTCAAGCCATAGATTGCTTTCTTTAACTTGTACACTCTTCCATCTCCTGTCTCAAAATCGGGAGGCTGTTCAATATATACATCTTCCTTGATATCACCGTTGAGGAAGACACACTTCACATCCATCTGATAGACTTTAAACTTGTGAAATGCAGCATAGGCTAGAAAGATTCAGATGGCTTCCAGCCTTGCAACCGACGCGAAGGAGTCCTCGAAATTGATTCCTTCTTGTTGGCAATATCCCTGAGCTACCAACCTTGCCTTATTCCTCACGATGAATCCAATGGCGTCTCTTTTTTCGAAAATCCATTTTAATCCAATGACTTTGACACCATTTGGTATTTCTACCAACTCCCATACACAGTTGTGTAGAAATTCATTCAGTTCTTCTTGCATAGCTGTTGTCCAGTGGATACAGTTGAGAGCTTCCACAACATTCTTCGGTTCTGGCACATCAGCTATGAAGCAAGAAATCATGGCAACATCTCTAGCTTGCTCGAACTCCTCAAGAACTGCCAACTCCTCAGCATACTGGGCATAAGTGTTAGAATCTTCCTCGGTTGAATCTTGAGCCGCAACTCTGCTCCTTGTACGCAAACCTTCGATTGGATCTCCAATGATGTTGTCTATGGAATGGTCTTCATACCATCTTCTGTTGCGTCTTCCTTCTTCTTCCAACTGTGGCTGTTCCGTGATCTGAGCTGTGGGAGATGCTGGACTCTTCTGAGCTGGTGATTTATCAGTTGTTGAGTCTGGATCCTCAACAATGATAACATTTCGAACCGGGCTTGGTTGGGCTTCGGATGCTGATGCAGTTGGAGAGGCATCAACTGGAGTTCCCCCTTGAGATGAGCTGGGGTCCTCGCATTCATCTTCAGAGGAGTATGGATCATCATCCTCAGTTGCCCAAACCAATGGTTCAGCTAGATTCTTTTCCCTTAGGGCTTGCGACCTGGTGAGAGCAGGTGGAACTTATGGATTAGCCTGTTGTCCTTTAGCCTGTTCCCTGCACTCAAAAGTAGATTCATCAAAACTAACATGAGGTGTTATCTCCACAACACGAGAGCTATTGTTGAAAACTCTATAGGCCTTGATCCGAGCAGCATATCCAAGGAATATGCCTTTCGAAGCCTTGGCATCAAAAGTTTTCAACTGAGTCTTCTCATTGTTGTGAATATAACACTTAGAACCAAAAATACGAAAATATGAAATATCTGGCTTCCTGCGTCTCCATAGCTCGTATGGTGTCTTTCCCAACCGCTTGGTTAGAAGAGACCGGTTCTGGGTGTAGCATGCTGTGTTTATGGCCTCAGCCCAAAATCTCTTTGGCAGAGCTGAGCTTGTCAGCATGGATGTAGCTGCATCTTTCAGTGTTCGGTTTCTTCACTCAGCTATTCCATTCTGTTGTGGAGTACGCGCAGCTGATGTATAATGTGTAATTCCATGCTTCTCGCAGTACTCGATGATGGTTTCATTTAGAAACTCGGTTCCACGATTTGATCGGATGGAGATAATTTTCATCTCTTGTTGGTTCGATATTCGATCCATCAGCTTGGGTAGCTCATCTCTGGTCTCACTCTTGTATCGCATGAAAATGGTCCACGTGTATCGGGAATAATCATCAGTTACAACAAGGGTATACTCGTTGCCATTCATGCTCTTTGGTGTAACTGGCCCGAAGAGATCCATGTGGATCAGCTGTAGCACTCGGTCGGTTGAGGGAGTGTCTTCAACCGGAAGGAGGATCTAGCAAGCTTTCCCAACTGGCATGCACTGCAGATATATGTTGTTGAAAACACTCGGTTTGGTATGCCTCTTGCATGTTCTTGTCTGGCAAGTCGGTTCATAGTCTTGAAGTTCAGATGGTTGAGCCTTTTATGCCACAACCAACTCACATTTGAACTGCTCTTTGATAACAAACAGGTGTCAGGAAGACTGGTGTTCCAGTCAGCATAGTAGACATTTCCGGTTGGCAATCGATTTTCCAACAATATGACCTACTTTGATCCGACATTTTTAACCCTGCAACCCTGTGCATCAAACTTGACAGAGAGACCATTATCACAGAATTGGCTGATGGAGAGCAAATTATGCTTCAATCCATCAACATATGAAACATTAGAAATAGAAACGTGATTGGTTTCAAGGGTACTGTAACCTCTGGTGTAACCTTTAGAGTTGTCACCAAAAGTAACTGATGGACCTTCTTTCTCCACGAAACCTCCAAGCAAATCCTTCAGATTTGTCATGTGTTTCGAGCATCCACTATCCATCACCCACATCGTTGTTGACGCTTTATTCTTCCTCAGCTGTTTCTCCTGCACCTGCAAAGAGAAACTCGCTTAGGTCCCCAATTTCAGTTGGGTCCTGGAGGGTTAGAACCAGTTTCCTCTGGAACTGTACGTCGCTTTTCCCTGTATACTCGGATGGATTTATCATTCCAGATCACTTTTCCTTTATCATCAACTATAACAACACTTCGGTTATCCTTAGGCTTGTTGTTAGTAGTGATGTTCTGTTTCTTGGGAGGAGTTGGATTTCTCCCATTCTGAGCTTTCGGAGGAGAGGCTTTCCCCCTGTTTTGATGGCGATTCTTATCCTGTTGAATTTGTCTGTGAGGTCGGACGCCATGTTGGAATCTTTGTGGCTGATTCTGATTCCAACTCCCTGAATGTTGTCTGTAGCTGTTCATGCCCTGTTGGTGGTTCATGTTGTGGCATGTGTATCTCCAGCTGTTTGACCTGTTCCTTATCGATTGACTCGGTTAGAACCTTTGGTTGAACTGATGATGGAACCGCTGTTGATTCAGATGATTGAACCCTTGTCGGTTCTGCGGTCGGTTCCATTCTTTCTGATGTTGACTCTGAGGTTGATGCAGAGGTCGGTTCTGATTCTGAGTTTGGTTGCGATTATGCCTTTGACACCTCTGATTCCTCTTCTGACTTTTGGAACATTCCCTCTCGGTTGAAGTCCCAACCGATGGAACATTCTGTCCTCCATCTACTATTTCTTTTCCCTTCTCAGTTGTGGTTCCCTTGGTCGGTTGAGCTTGCTGAGAAGTGGAAGTTGGATTGCTTTGGGGAGATTGAGACTCAGCTGGGTTAGGTTCGACAACCTTGGCTTCCACAGCTTTGATAAAAGTTGCTGGAGGGATTCCAGTTTCCTTGATCACATCATAACCGAGTCCTGACACGTCATCGATCTGTCGGCTGTAACTGATAAGATTCTCGATGATCTTGGATGACTGATATAGCTTGATTAAGTTATCCTTCTCAGTTTGTAACTCTTTGAGGAGGACAGTTATCTGCTCGGTTTGTCCATCTGACTTCTTTATCAGCTGGTCGATCTGAGCCTCTTGATTTTTCAACTGATCTTGCTGCTTCTTGATCTGCTTCGTCAACTCCTCATCAGTTGGAGCCTTAGCCTCATTCAGTTGACTCTTGAGATTCTCAATCTCCTCGGTTTGGCTCTTGATCAGATCGTCCTTTTCGGTTAAGGAATCTTCAAGTTTGGCGAATTGAGCTTGAAGACTCTTAAACTCAACCGATTGCTGATGCAGTTCCTTACTGAGTTCTTGAAAATCACTCCAGGAGGGTTCCAACTCTTCATCCAGTGATTCCTGCATGTTAGAAATATTAGAAGAATTTAACTTAGCAGGATTAGATTGTACCTCAGTATTATCTTGATCGGTTCCAAGTGCCATGAGGCATTGATCCTGATTGATAGCGTTGTTGGTGGAGGTCAGCTCATCCTTATCTTCAGTGTCAGTGAAGATGTCCATGTCGTCAGCTGTTTCTTCTGCAACCATGGTCTTGTTCTTTCCAGCTTGCTTGGCGCTCAACGCTTCTCTCTCTTTCTTCGAGAGGTCTGGACAATCTGCTTTGAAATGTCCTTCCTTGCCGCATTCAAAGCAACCGTTGGTCACAGGCTTTGAACTGTCTCGAGTTCGGTTTGATTTGTAGAATCGTTTGTATTTCCCGAACCGAGTGTCCATGTCAGCCAACTTCTTTGACAGGGCGGCTATGTTCTGCTGCAGTTCCTCTCTGCTTGGCTCCTTTGCAGCTGTGTCTGCAGATCTTGTTGGCCTCGATGTTCTCGATTTGGAGTAGTCAGCTCGAAGTGCAACTGACTTTGAGGCTGAACCAACATCCTCAAGTCGACTCGTCTGAACCGAGGACTGAGATTTTCGTCGGTTGACCTTGTACTCATTTCCCTTTAGTATTGAGAACAGTCTTTCAGTTCCCATCTCACCCAGGTCAGCTCGGCTTTCGTGGATGTTGGTGAAGGTATCCCACTCGGCCGGTAGAGCTTGTAACACTTTGAGATTGATTTCTCTCAAGGTGTATTTTCCTCTTCGGATGGACTGGATTCTTCTGATGATGTCCATAAACCGGAGCTCTAGCTGATCTATTGTTTCATCAGTTCTCAGAAAAAAGTTGTCGAAGTCTTGGCATGCATGTGAGAACTTGTTCTCCTTCGTCTCGTCGCTTCCTTCACTCAGCGATGCCAAGATATCCCACATCTCTTTGGCAGTCTCGCACTCTTCTATCCAAGGGAGGTAATCTTGTCCAACAGTTGACATGATCGTGCTCTGAGCCCAGATGTCTAACTGGCTCACCTTGGCTTCCTCTGGAGTGTAGTCTTCCTGCTGCTTCTCCACAAACTCCACAACTGTATCCCCATCGTTGGGATTTGTAGGAGTGCGAGTGATTCTCTCTTTGATGATGATCGGTCCGGACGAGAGTACTTGTTGCATCCTATGATGCTTCGACAGTAAGATCTTCTTCATCCGTGTCCTCCAGGATGTATAATTTACTACTGAGAACATGACCACGATCTTGTCCTTGACGTCCATCTGCACACAACAACAGAACAAATATGCAAGCAAATATGCACTAGCGTGAAAAATAGATCTGTTCGGTTGACCACTGAAGAAAGCACCTCGAATTCACACCTTGTGAAACAGAGTCAGTAGTCTTTTGAACCACTGCTCTGATACCACTTGATGGTCCTGATACGAGTTCTGGTGTATGGGGGGGAATACACCAGATAAGACTTTTTAAAACAACCCCCTAAAAACATAACTCAACCGAGTAAAGCAGCTCAGTTGGAATCACAACCGAGTAAGAAACACTCGGTTGGAAGTGATGTGCTGTGCGGAATGTGGTGGAAATTAACTCGTAAAAATTAACTCACGCTTTTATGCACGGTTGGTCAAGAACCAAGACAGTTGAGAATGCTAAGATGCAGTTTGTATGCTGGTTAGTTTGTCAGTTGAATATGCAGGAAATAACTGAAAAATAAACTCAAGTACACAGAAATTTACGTGGTTTGGAGAAACCTCCTACGTCCACGGGGAGTTGTGAGTCCACACAATTCTGTCCAAGTTCTTCTGGACAAACCACACAGCTTACACGGGCTGTGCAACCGTTAAGGATAAGTTTGCTGGTACTTATCAACCTTACAGTTTAGTTTTCGGGTACTAAACAACCTATCTACTCAATTCCGGAAAGAGTAGGGTCCTAACACTCCTTTTGAGAGGAAGTGTGAAAAAGATGGGTTCCAACTAAAAGCTCGAACACGAAGTGAGCTATGATCTAACACTCTACGAACTCTCACTAAGTGATGTTCTCAAGGTTCGATCTAAAGACACAGAAACTAACTCTAGAACTCTCAACAAGTGATGTTCTAAGGGATTGAATGCAGTTCAGCTCGTGAAGAATTTTGCTCTTTCTTTCGCTCTCTGGTTTCTTCTCGCGTGTGTGTTTTGTATCCTTCTCTATGAATGAAGGCCTCTATTTATAGGCGGAGAGAATCAACTAGCCGTTGGAGGAGCTGTTGATCTCTGTTCTTTGAAAGCGATGGCTTGTCTCTCATTTCTGCAGACTTTTCGGATTTGGCAACTGCGTGCTTCTGCTTTCCATCTGAGACAGCCTTGTGTTGGGCCAAATGAGGTAATGACAGAGAGTCAAACCTTCACGTGACTTCCTTATTTGAAATTCAAATCTTAACATCAGACTTCCAGCAAGGAGTAGTCGGTTAAGACTTTCGATCTTCAACTAAATTGTTCTTCAGCTGATGTTCTATCTGACTGCTAACAGTTGAACTCTCAGCTGACTTCAACTTCATGCTGTTGATCTTCTGGGTTGAGTTCTACAACTGGTGTTCTGAAACTGAACGCTCAGTTGTCTTCCTTGTATCTTCTCCCTTTTTGAATTCACATGGAATGAACGCTCAGTTGTTTTCCTCACAACTGATGTTCTATCTCTTGAGTGTAACTTCCCCCTTTTTCAATGCTTCATATGATGAACGCTCAGTTGTCTTCCTCACAACTGATGTTCTATCCGAGTGAAGCCTTGTTGCCATGTTCAGCTGGAGTCCTGTAAAGATAAAATCTTAACAATGCTCAAACAGCGAGCCTAACTACTAACATTAGGATCTGGCAACATCTATTCGGTTGGGGTCAGTTGGTTTTGGAATCAATCAAAACTTTTACTTAAATTTCCCAACAGACCTTGTTCTCTTGCGAGCAACTATTAGGTACACTTTTAATTAGTTGATTAAGATAATAAACCCTAGTTGGAGAATTATAATCCCTAATTGGAAATTAATAAACCTGATGGTCCCGGTAACGAGTGAACTGGTGTTGGGGGGAGGGGATACACCAGTAGTGATTTTTATAAAAACTTTTTCTCAGTTCGAACTTGCTCAGTTTGTGAGGCTCGACAACTGTGAAACTCAGTTGGAGCTGTCACACAGTTCGGTGCACAGTTGACTTCTTGAACTGAGAGTCAACTGTGTAATTCGGACTGAGGTTTTAGAAAGAGTTGCAGTGCGGAAAGTAGTGGTTATTTAGACTCGTTACTTAACTAAAAATCTTTTACTGCGAAGGTCAAGTTCACAAACACTTAGTGCAGATTTAGTAAAGTCAATTTTATGCTGGTCAGTTTGTTAGGAAACTAAAATATAAATACTATAAAATAAAAGCAACACGATATTTTTACGTGGTTCAGAGATGAACTCCTACGTCCACAACTACCTTTTCGGGGGGAGTAATCGACTGGATAAGTTTACGAGTACTTATCAAATGTTGGGTTTGATTTGCGGCCTAACTAGTTCGATTGCAGGTTCTAACTAAACCTTACAATACTTTTGCGGGCAAGTGTAAAGCCTATCTTAGATTGCGGGTTATAAGGGACCTAGTTTCTTTGATTACCGGTTCAAAGAGGACCTATAGAATGGGGTTGGTGGATTTTTTACGAAGCTATCGTTTGCACTTCGCACAAATGAATTTATATTTTCCTCTTGCCCAATGCAGGCAGTAGGGAGTAGCCAGTAGCAAGTACGGTCGAATCCAAGAGAATTGGTATTGGTCTCCTCTTCTACATAACTGTGTCACTTAAAAGGTTTTGGTCAGAACTATACTTGTCTTGGTCAACAAATTCTGCAAACTTAAACTGTAAACTAACAAAGAAATTGATCAATAATTAAAGGGACCTAGACTAGGTTTACTCATCGAACACAAACTCTCACTCAATCATCGGTTTCAAAGATTTTTATTTACATGCAAACATTATTCGGAATCCGAGTAAATTAATTCTAGCCCTTTGGTCACGAAGTCACGTGACGCAGCCGTCGTTTAAGCTGCGACAAAATACAATTTGTATTTCACTCCTATGCCTACCCCTAGGAACAGCTAGTTGGCAAGTACAGGGTCGATCCCACAGGCAGTTGCTCACGATAATATCTGGTTGGGTCACAAAAAGGTTGTGTTGAGTATCTATCTACTATGGCCTTGGGCAACTGTCACTATCACCTTTGGCAAGCTGCTGAAAGTAAATAACTGTAACTTGACAAGCAAAAAGATCAGTAATAAAAACAATCTAGATTTAGGTTTCGAATCAATAAGTATAACTTTATCTCGATCATCGGTTCAAAAATATTTGTTGCACATGTATGTCAGTGGTTATAGGCTAAAACTATGCAGGGTCCCCACTGTCACGTCGCCACGTACGCTACATAGTCCGCCCAGCTCCATCCTTACGTTTAGGTCTTGACAGGCATACCCTAGCCATCCTCTTGCTTGCCCAAAAGTCCCCAGGCATTCCACCTTTATAAGGCGCATGTTGGTCAAGCAGCATTTGGTTCTAGATGGGCCCACTCCGGCAACGGGTGAGATACGAGGACCTCTCTTTCGGCTTTCTCCAGCATTGACACATCTTTGCAGGTCTAAGCCAAGACTACAACCCGCTCTTGCCGCTCTCGAGGAACGTAAGGCAATTGCGACCAGCACTTGATAACCCTCCTGCGATGTAGGAATCCGTATGTGCCCAGGGCTCGTTGGCCTTCCGAGTTACCTGTGACCACCGAACTTCTTTGGAATTATTGCCCAATGCGTCGGGAACACACTTATGCAACTATCAAGAACACTTAGACCTCCCGAGATTTACAAGTTATTCATCATACCATCTATCCTAAACTTGGATTTAAAGGCTTAGCTAGACATAAAGTAAATAACGAAAGCAATAGAGATATAGAAAAACATACTTGAATTAATAACGATAAGCAAAAGAAGTTCGCCCTATTGGGACTTAAACATAAACGTAAATTGTATCTAAGAACATAAACTGCAGAAAGTAAAAGTGTTTCGAAAGTAGAATGCGGTAAAAAGAGTGCGTCTGCGCCTCACATGCATGTATGTATATATAGAGTACAAAGACTAGGGCAAACCCACAAACGGGCCTTCTAAAGAACGGGCCGGCTGCTTCCATGTAAAGCTCGATGGATAAGGTTGGAAAGATCTCCTCCCTTATCGCTAAGATAGTGTTGTAGTTGTAGAAGGAAACTCTGATCGTAAAATTGTATTGCAAGGAATTTGTTTCCTTGTAGGACTCTATCAGCTGCAATCTGCACACGCCAGCACCGTTGCCCAAGCTCTGCACTCTGCCTTCCTCAATCTTTCTGCCATCTCTTGCCCACGATAGTCTGCACCTTGCCTTCTGGAGTGAAACATGCAAACGTCTAGATTGACCATACCACTGAAAGTGGAGCAGCTCTTCATCTTGATTTGGACTTATGCCCTCGGTAGCTTGAGCCACGAGCATGGCTACTATGGTCATTGCCTCGTATCGCCAGTTCCTTCTCTTTTTGCATGTTTTAACTCCAGTCTTGCCCAATACCTGCTTTTCCTTGCCCTGCCAACTCAAGTGTCCTCCCAGACACAAAACAGACACAAAAGACACTAAAACAGACTCAATCTAGACCTAAAACACACATGACAAGGGCACAAAATATGGGCTCGTCATACCCACACACTTAAAGTCATGCCTGTCCTTAGGCATGGTGTATGGCTTGCCCAAACAAAAGAAAAAACAGAAAAGACTCACACACTTGTCTTAAACACAAATAGAGGTTAGCACATCAAGAATAAATCCAATCTAAGCAAATCATCAAATAGGTCAAAAATGAACAAGCGAGCATTTTCAAGGATGTTCCTCACCAACACTCTCACTCTTGTATATGGGGTAGTGTTTACGCTCAAAATATGCCATTCTTAACCACACCATAGGCTTGCCTGCCTGCTACTCTCTCCACCTCTTAGACTAGGTTCGAAGCACTTATCATTAGGTCTTTTATTTGGTTGTAACTTAGCTTTGGCAAGGGTAGGAAGTATTTGGAACTAGGCTTGGGTCATTCGGACTTAGGTTGGCCAAGCGTAGCGGCCAACTTTAGCTTCTTTTCCTTCGCCTTTTCTTCTTGCGGGCCTTAGCACAACTTATTTAGGACTTCTTCTTTTTGTTCTTTTTCTTCCTCTTTTTTTCTTTTTTTTAATTAATTTTTTTATTTCCTTTTTCCTAAGTCCTTTATTTACTAGCCCTTACATTCTTCTCAAAGGCTCAACGTATTTTTTTTCCTCCCTTCATCTTATGCACCTAAGTCCTTATTGACCGGGTGGGATATAGTGTATAGGCTGCATTTATCCGATCAAAGAAATTATAAAAGCTCAAAGGGGTTTAATAAGGGAAATTCAGTTGGGTAGGCTTTTTGGCTTCGTTGGGCTCACAAAAGAAAGAACATGCCTAATTCATCTAAATTCTTCTAGCCTAAGTTAATGAGGTCTTGAAGAGTAGACAGACAAGTTCTAGGTAGCATTCAAATAAGCACATCATAAATCACACAAGAAAGAAATTGCTTGATCATAATTATGCAGTGTAAAGCTCAAATCCTCACAACGACATGCTCACAAGTTCGTTTGTCATCCCTATCTACATACGATCATGCTTGGACATAGAATATACATATGCTCTCCTCATATACTCAGAATCTAAAACGCACACAAAAGACGCTCCTTCCACCCACACACTTTGCTTGGGCAAAGTGGGTGAAAGGCACACACTGACTCTAAACAAAAACTCACAAAAAACAAACGCTCTACCCCTCTTACCCACACACTTTGCCTATGGCAAAGCGAGTGAAAATCAAGGTAGATCACAAACTCAGACTCTAAACAAAACTTTTAAAAACATTTAGACTCAAAACAAAATACGAAAAACACAAAGTAAGAACACGAAAATAAAAAAAAACCTAAACTACTAAAACTGGGAGGACAGAATTACTGGGCAGGGGTAGGACCTGACCTGGTCGGGTCCATCTTCAAGGCACTCATGATATCGGCAAGGGCTTGCTTGTTCTCGAATCCAAGTTGCTCCAGCCTGGCATTGCTCTCCTCCAGCTTGGTCAAACGCTCCATCACCGCTGCTGTGTCTTGGGTAGGCATCGCCGGGGTACTGGGCACTCCACCTCCAACTGATTGAGGTGTAGTATCAGCAACTTCGGCAGACTTGTCGGGTGGAATCGCAAACACCAGTGTTCCTTCATCATCTCTTCCACATACGCCCATGGCAGTCAAGCAAGCGAGGTCCAGGCGCTCATCTTGCATTGGCTGTAGCTGCGTATTGGCTTCATCAAATCCGTGCATCTCCTTGGCATAGCGAGTCACCAGGTGGGCAAGGGAAAACCTCTGATTGCGGGAATTCACTATATCTTTGAGATGGTGCATAGCAAAGGCCCCAAAGTTGAGCCTCTGCTTGTGCACCATGCTTGTCAATATGAAGATCTCCTGACGCGTGACTGAATTGCTGCTATCCTTCTTCCCGAAGAAGTTGTAGGCCAAGATCCGGTGACACACCCTCAAGGCATCATCCTTCATCATATGCCCCTTTGCCGTGCCAGCCTTGAAGAAGGGAACATCACTGAATTCCGCCCATTTCCTTGCCCACTCATCAGCGTCAAATTGAGGAATATACCTCAATGCTCCCTTGTACTCCTCACTCCTGATCGAGCGAAAATCCTCCATGCCCAATGCCTGGTTCAAATCATTCACGGACAACTCCTCACTCTGCCCCATGAACCTAAACTGCATACACTTAGTGTTGTGATTCCCCACCGTAGGACTCCTCACCTGCAAACACTGATAAAACTCATACACTAACTCCGAGTACACTTTCTCTTGCCACTCTAAAAACTTCTCCCATCCAATCTCCGTGAAATACCCCAGTACTTCTTCCCAAACCCCCAATTCCTTCAATGCGCTTCGATCTACCAACTTAGGGACAATGATTCCCCTCTTTGGCATTTTCCCTACTCCGCGGTTCGAGGCTCTACCAGGCACTGAGATGCGCCGCTTGGGTGGCACAGTTGCCACCTCTTTGCCCTGGGCAACAGATCCTACCCCCTTAGCCTTCTTGGTTGGGGGCTCCTCCGACTCATTTTTCACTTGATGTTCCTCCTCTGTAGCCTCTGAATCATGCTGTTCTTCCATAGCCGCATCCTCCTCGCCGTCTCCGACGAGCACAACCTCTTCCTGCTCCAGCGCCTTGCCAAACGATGCATCCGCCTCAGACGCGGCAGTTTCTTCTTCGTTGAGTGACGGAGCAGGCATGTCCGTGAGCATCCGTGCGACATCATCTTTTTCCTCCATGTGCGACGACCCAGACATCGGTGATGGCTTGGTTGGAGGTTTTCGAGAAGCTTTGGTGGGAGTGGTAGTGTTTGAAGTAATTTTGGGTGACTTGGGGTTTTTTGCTGATTTGGAAGCCTTGCTGCTGCGGGTGTTCTTCATTATGAGAGTGGTGAGGGTTTTGTTTCTGCAAAAGTAGAGAGGGAGAGGAAATCGAAGAGTTCCAATTTGAATTTAGAAGATGAATGAAAATTGTGAGAGAGAGGGATATAGTAGTAGGCTAGAAAATAGGGTATAGGCGTGTGAGTTGGCAGTTGCAGCAACTGCCTACGGATGGGACGTGCTAACGTCAGCCATATCCTCCTATTTTGCTCTCCTTGCATTCACCAGGCTCAGACTCTCCTCGACCAAAACGAACTCTTCGCTTGCCTAACTGCTCTGTATATCTGCCCTACACACATGGACACAAAACGCACTTCCAAAACAAAAACTCCTATCCTATGATTAGAAAATAAAAAAAATAAAATAAATTACTGAAAAGAAAATACGTAAAGGGAAAAACTGAAAATAAAAACCCACTAGGTTGCCTCCTAGCCAGCGCCTTAGTTTACGTCGTGGGCACGACGTAGTGTTGCTTGCCCTTAGACATGCATCATCACATGGACTTCCTCTTTGTCCACCTCTTTATCCTTTTTGTCTCCATAGAAAAGCTTCAACCTCTGACCATTGACCTTGAAATATTTAGAGGTCTTTGGGCAATAAATCTCCACAGACCCATTAGGAAATTGGGTCACCACTTCATATGGTCCAGTCCATTTCGTTTTCAGCTTGCCCTTCATAAACTTGAACCTTGACTGATACAACAGAACTGCTTGTCCAGGCTCAAACTTCTTTACCTTGATCAACTGGTCATGAGCCTTCTTCAGCCTTGTCTTGTACAAAGTGGCGTTATCATAAGCCTCAATTCGAATCTCCTCTAACTCTTGCAACTGCAACTTCCTTTCCTTAGCAATATCATTCCAATCGTAATTGAACTTCCTCACTGCCCAATATGATTTATGCTCTAATTCCACAGGCAAGTGACATGGTTTCCCAAACACCAACCGGTATGGTGACATGCCCAACGGTGTCTTGAAAGCTGTACGGTATGCCCAAAGTGCATCGTCCAAGTGCAAACTCCAAACCTTTCCATTTTGTCCAACTGCCTTTCTTAATATGGTCTTAATGATCCTATTTGTCAGCTCTGCTTGCCCATTGGCTTGCGGATGATAGACAGTGGTAACTCGATGATGGACTCCGTACTTTTTGAACAAGTTGTCAATGGTGGCATTGCAAAAATGCGTCCTTTGATCACTTATAATTGCCCTTGGAACCCCATATCGATTGAAAATATTCCCCTTAAGAAAAGTAGCAACCACTCGGGCATCATTTGTTGGTATAGCCTTCGCCTCTACCCACTTTGACACGTAATCAACTGCCAAGATGATATACTGATTTTCACTTGAGTTGGGCAAAGGTCCCATAAAGTCCATCCCCCACATGTCAAATATCTCCAATGGCATGATTGGAGTCATGGGCATCTCATCCCTCCTAGTTGCATTTCCTTCTTGTTGACACTTGAAACAATTCTTGCACCATTCGTAAGCATCTCTTAGAATCGTGGGCCAAAAGAATCCACAATAAAAAATCTTCCTTGCTGTTCTTCGGTGCCCAAAGTGACCTCCACACTCCCTGTTGTGCCAATGCTTCAAGATACTCTTGGTTTCCCGATCGGGCACACATCTCCTTAATCCTTGGTCAGCAAACTTCTTCCATAGGTAGGGATCATCCCAAACATAGTGTTGACTCTCCTTGAGAATTTTCTGCCTTTGATAATATGAAAGATCATTTGGAACTTCCCCTGTACTTTTGAAGTTGGCAATGTCGGCGTACCAAGGTTCTCCATGAAATTGAGCTTTCGTCATGTATAGATGCTCGTCAGGGAAAGTTTCCGTAATGGGCACGGAATCTTCTTCTCTGACTATCCTGCTCAAGTGATACGCCACCAAATTCTGAGCTCCACTTTTATCTTTGATCTCCATATCGAACTCTTGCAAGAGCAAAATCCAACGTATAAACCTTGGCTTCGACTCCTTCTTATTCATAAGGTATTTCAGCGCATGGTCAATGTAAACAATTGTCTTGCCTCCGAGTAGATAAGACCTGAATTTTTCAAAGGCAAACACAACCGCCAAAAGCTCTTTCTCCGTGGTGGTATAATTGATTTGAGCTGCATTAAGAGTTTTAGAGGCATAATAAATAACATGGCTTTCTTTACTTGTCCTTTGACCAAGCACTGCTCCCACGGCATACCCACTTGCATCGCACATCAACTCGAATGGCATACCCCAATCAGGGGGCTGTATCACAGGTGCCGTGACCAAGCATTCTTTCAACACGTCAAATGCCCTTTGACAATTTGCATTGAAATCCCACTCCACTTCATTCTGGAGCAATCTCATCATTGGTTGGGCAATCTTAGCAAAATCCTTCACAAATCTTCTATAGAATCCGGCATGTCCCAAAAATCCTCTCAATTGCTTGACGTTGGTTGGATAAGGCAGCTTGGAGATGACATCAATTTTCGCCTTGTCAACCTGTATCCCTCTTTCTAAAATCACGTGCCCAAGAACGATGCCTTCTCGTACCATAAAGTGACACTTTTCATAGTTCAACACCAAGCTCTTTTCCACGCATCTGCTCAAAACCAACTCTAGATGCCCAAGACAAGCCTCAAATGACTTCCCATAGACGGTGAAATCATCTATGAAAACCTCGATGCAATTTTCCAATAAGTCTGAAAATATACTCATCATGCACCTTTGGAACGTGTCCGGGGCGTTGCATAAACCAAATGGCATGCGGCGATACGCAAACGTCCCGAATGGGCAAGTAAAAGTTGTCTTGTCCTGGTCCTCTTGGGCAACCCATATCTGCATATATCCAGAGTATCCATCCAAGAAGCAAAAGTACTTGTTCCCTGCCAATCTTTCCAGCATCTCGTCAATGAACGGTAAAGGAAAGTGTTCCTTCCTCGTTGCCTTGTTAAGCTTCCTGTAGTCAATACACATTCGCCAACCAGTTTGGAGCCTTGTAGGCACAAGCTCATTCTTCTCGTTCTTGATTACTTGTATTCCTGAATTTTTGGGCACCATGTGTACCGGACTTATCCATTTGCTATCTGGAACTGAGTAGATAATGCCCAAGTCTAGCAACTTGAGCAACTCCTTCATAACGACTTCCTTCATGGCTGGGTTTAACTTCCTTTGTGGATCTCTAGTGGGTTTAGCATCATCTTCCATCAAGATATGGTGAGTGCAAAGAGATGGACTAATGCCTTTGATGTCGGCAAGGGTCCAGCCAATTGCATCTTTGTAGCGCATAAGGACATCTCGAACTCCATCTTCTTCTTTCTTGTTCAACTCTGAACTTATAATCACTGGCAATGTATCATTTTCTCCCAAAAAGATGTACTATAAATGAGTGGGGAGAGATTTGAGTTCCAACTTAGCTGCTCGAGCAAGTGAAGGCATCAATCGGTCTTCATCTCTGATCTTGGGCAAAGCATATGGTGACAGTCGGGGTCCATCTACTCCTTCCGCTCCTAAGTATTCCAAAGCTCGACTAACCTGGAAAGAATTATCCGGGCTCTCTTCAACTCCTCCTTGGATGACTGTGTCTAAGGGATCTTGACTTCCAAGAAGAGGGACTGCCTCTTCTACAGCTTGATCAACATGGTCTATATACTCGACAATCTCCGTGTCTTGGGGGTGTTCCATTGCTTTGTATAGACTGAAAGTAACTGATTCCCCATCAAATTCACATGTTAGCTGCTCTGAGTTGCAATCAATTCGAGTCTTGGCAGTCTTCATGAATGGCCTCCCCAACAGCATAACTGGTGATTTAGCTCCTGTCTTGCCCATGTTGAGGACATAGAAATCTGCTGGGAAAATTAAGTCCTGCACCTTGACAAGCACATCTTCAAGTATGCCCTCAGGGTACACATTAGATCTATCCGCCAATTGAATAACCACTCTGGTAGACTTGAGTGGTCCCATAACATCATCATCGTACATGGCCAATGGCATCACATTGATTGACGCCCCCAGGTCAAGCATGGCACGCTCAATCTTCATATCTCTTATTACGCAGGGAATGGCAAACATCCCTGGATCTCCGCACTTCTTGGGCAAGTCTCGCTTCAGAACTACTGAAACACTTTCTCCCAAGAGAACTTTAGCTTCGTCCGCACTTTTCACCTTCTTTGAGCAAAGCTCCTTCAGAAATCTGGCACACTTGGGCATGTTGCAAAGTGCTACGAGGAGGGGCAGGTTGATTTCCACTTTTTGGAAAATCTTGAACATCTCGGACAACTCTTCATCCTTCTTGTTTCTTCTCAACCTGGTAGGAAAATGAGCACGAGCAACAGGGTTAGGCTTGACATAAACAGATTTTGGAACATCAACTTCCTCTTCTTTCTCCTCATCTACTTCCTTATCTTTGCCCTTTACTTCTTTTTCCTTTTCCTTGGGCAACTCAGCATCGGCATCAGGCATTTGATCTCGATCGGGCAACGTCTTTCCTCCTCTTAGTGTGACTGCATTGACTTAGGCCTTAGGAGGCATTTTAGGTTGGGCAGGTAGCTCTCCTTGTCTCTTCTCGAATCGGGTCATAACATTGACCAAGTTAGTCAGTTGGTTGGTCATGCTCTGAATGGCTCCCCTCGTCTCCGTTCTGAACTTCTCAAGCTCCTGCTGCACTCTGATGTTATCCTTGGCCAAGGAAGTCACTTGGTCCATTAAGCTTAGCCTATTCTGATCTCTAAGAGGATACTGCTGCTGTTGTTATGGCTGTGCCTATTGCTGTTGCCCAAACCCTTGGTAGTTGTTGTTTCCATACCTTAGGTTTTCATGATTCCTCCATCTTGGGTTGTAGAATTGCGAGTTCGGATCATATGGCCTCCCTTGGTTGTTATTGTTGTATCCAATTGCATTGACCTCTTCCTCCAGGCTTGGACATTGATCCGTTGCATGCGTGATCGCCATACAAATTCCACAAGCTCTCACCGCCTTCTTATTGTTGCCTGATAAAACGGTTACCAGGGCATCTATCTTGTTAAACATCTGGTCAAGCTTATCCTCCATTCCAGTTGAAGCCGGTGGTGCTTTGGCTGCAGTTGTTGATAGCTTGGGCAATTCTCCCCCGTCATCCCTTAGCTCTTCTGCCATCTCAGCAATCATCTTGAACACGACACTTGGCTGCTTTCTCATAACTAACCCTCCACAAGCTGCGTTCACCAGTGCCCTTTCACTCGTCCTTAGTCCAGCCACAAAACATTGGATCAAGTCATGATCCGCAATTTGATGGTGTGGGCACTTTGCTAGCATCTGTTTGAATCTGTGGAAGTACAAGTAGAAATCCTCTCCAATACCCATCTTAATGCTTGTAATCATCTTCCTCATCTTCTGAATCCAGGTGGCTGGAAAGTATTTCTCCAGGAATTTCTGCTACAGCTCTTGCCAAGTAGTAACACATCCTGTGGGCAATGAATAAAGCCACTCCCTTGCGTTGTCTTGCAAAGAGAATGGGAAGGCAATGAGCCTTACATATTCGCTCAGATTTCCAACAATATGGATGGTTCCACAGGCCATCTCGAAATCTTGCAAGTGTCTTTGTGGATCTTCGCCTGGGTGATCACTGAACTTGGGCAGGATCTGTATAAAATGGGACTTCAGCTCCCATGCACGCGTGGGTGTAAGCAAAGTTATGCCTGAAGGCCTCAGGTTCATGGTGTTAGGGAACACCATCTCCCTTAAGGTTTTCTCTTCCTCCACTGGGTTCTGCATTGATGCTTCACTTTGATTATCTTCCTCTTCTTCTTCTGCTTCGCTTGACAAGGACAGTTCTTCCTCGTCAAAGAATTCCTCTGGAATTCCTTCCAATGCTTCTTCCGTCCTCCTCTTCTCTGCTCGAATCCTCCTCAAGGTCAGGTTGATGTTATCGTCGTACCACATTTCTTGTCCTGTGAGGTTAGTTTCTTGCATAAAATTAGATTAAAGAAAATAGCAAAACAGAAATTACCACTGTAATCAACTCCCCGACAACGGCACCAATTTTGACGCAGCCGTCGTTTAAGCTGCGACAAAATACAATTTGTATTTCACTCCTATGCCTACCCCTAAGAACAGCTAGTTGGCAAGTACAGGGTCGATCCCACAGGGAGTTGCTCGCGATAATTTCTGGTTGGGTCACAAAAAGGTTGTGTTGAGTATCTATCTACTATGGCCTTGGGCACCTGTCACTATCACCTTTGGCAAGCTGCTGAAAGTAAATAACTGTAACTTGACAAGCAAAAAGATCAGTAATAAAAACAATCCAGATTTAGGTTTCGAATCAATGAGTATAACTTTATCTCGATAATCGGTTCAAAGATATTTGTTGCACATGTATGTCAGTGGTTATAGGCTAAAACTATGCAGGGTCCCCACTGTCACGTTGCCACGTACGCTACATAGTCCGCCCAGCTCCATCCTTACGTTTAGGTCTTGACAGGCATACCCTAGCCAATCCTCTTGCTTGCCCAAAAGTCCCCAGGCATTCCACCTTTATAAGGCGCATGTTGGTCAAGCAACATTTGGTTCTAGATGGGCCCACTCCGGCAACGGGTGAGATTCGAGGACCTCTCTTCCGGCTTTCTCAAGCATTGACACATCTTTGCAGGTCTAGGCCAAGACTACAACCCGCTCTTGCCGCTCTCGAGAAATGTAAGGCAATTGCGACCAGCACTTGATAACCCTCCTGTGATGTAGGAATCCGTATGTGCTCAGGGCTTGTTGGCCTTCCGAGTTACTTGTGACCACCAAACTTCTTTGGAATCGTTGTCCAATGCGTCGGGAACACACTTATGCAACTATCAAGAACACTTAGACCTCACGAGATTTACAAGTTATTCATCATATCATCTATCCTAAACCTGGATTTAAAGGCTTAGCTAGACATAAAGTAAATAACGAAAGCAAAAGAGATATAGAAAAACATACTTGAATTAATAATGATAAGCAAAAGAAGTTCGCCCTATTGGGACTTAAACATAAACGTAAATTGTATCTAAGAACATAAACTGCAGAAAGTAAAAGTGTTTCGAAAGTAGAATGCGGTAAAAAGAGTGCGTCTACGCCTCGCATGCATGTATGTATATATAGAGTACAAAGACTAGGGCAAACCCACAAACGGACCTTCTAAAGAACAGGCCGGCTGCTTCCATGTAAAACTCGATGGATAAGGTTGGAAAGATCTCCTCCCTTATCGCTAAGATAGTGTTGTAGCTGTAGAAGGAAACTCTGATCGTAATCTTGTATCGCAAGGAATTTGTTTCCTTGTAGGACTCTATCAGCTGCAATCTGCACACGCCAGCACCGTTGCCCAAGCTCTGCACTTTGCCTTCCTCAATCTTTCTGCCATCTCTTGCCCACGATAGTCTGCACCTTGCCTTCTGGAGTGAAACATGCAAACGTCTAGATTGACCATACCACTGAAAGTGGAGTAGCTCTTCATCTTGATTTAGACTTATACCCTCGGTAGCTTGAGCCACGAGCACGGCTACTATGGTCATTGCCTCGTATCGCCAGTTCCTTCTCTTTTTGCATGTTTTAACTTCAGTCTTGCCCAATACCTGCCTTTCCTTGCCCTGCCAACTCAAGTGTCCTCCCAGACACAAAACAAACACAAAAGACACTAAAACAGACTCAATCTAGACCTAAAACACACATGACAAGGGCACAAAATATGGGCTCGTCATCACGACTAGAATACTCTACTCTTTATCTATCACTTGAATTTAGATTATGTCAGAGACACTCTAGGAAAATCCCCTTTCCTGGTCAAGTTAATCATGAAGACCCTTCAGCAACAACTTGCCCAAGAAGCATTAATATTTACTAGACCCGAAACAGCCAAGAGATGCTCAACACATCGACTGCTCTCTAATACTTGATATACTTTTCAGGCACAAGAGACTCTCAATGTGAAATCCTAATTACTATTTGTACTTTAATCTTGCCCAAGCAATTAACGGCCTATTAACTTCTCAAATTGAATTAAAGCTTTGACCAACAATCCTACTATTACGGGAACATTTCCATGTAAATATTTAAGCACAAATTAGACCTTACGAGTGTTAGGTTCATCTTTGATTCATCTCACCCAATCTAGGCTAACTAATTTAGCTAGACATAATAATAAATAAAATAAACACATACGATATAAGGGAAATCATACTTTATATCAATCTAGATAAATGCAAAGTATCCAGCAAAACAGTGAAATGTCTTAGCCAAGTCGGCCTGCAAAAACTAAAGAAGAAATATAGTAGATATATCCCGTAGGACTTGTTTGTTCCTCAAAACACTCATAAAGTAAATTGCAACAAAAACAGAACATTTTTCAAATGACAGCAGCCCCATATATATAGGATTGAATTAGGGTTAGAACCGATCTTCTTCATGGGCTGGACTCCTTCCCTATCCCGGCTTTCTTTCCTTGTTGAGTAAATTTGGATTGACTTTCCTTCTCCAAGGTAGATTTGATGTTGATCGGAAGCTAGTAGGATAAGGAAGGATATCTTCCATCCTTATCCTCTTCCTTGAGAAGAAAGCATCATTCGCTGCCACGCCACATCATTCTATCTTGGTCATGTCTGATGGGACACCTTCGGTATGGCATGGTTGCCCGAAGGCAACCTCCCAGTAATACTCTCAGTATTCCCCTACTTGAATGACAGCCTTGCCCCAATGCTCGTAGTAGCGGGGGAAGTATGTGACGGAGCACTGTCGTCACACACTTCGTACAAATAATATTTATAAACACCTCTTGCCCAACAAGGTAGTAGTCAGTGGTAAGTGGGATCGTAACTAAGGGACCTGGTGTAATCTGTTCTCCTGATGTTGCTTAACAAAAGGATTTTGGTCACGAAGTATCTAAACAATCTGTACTCAACAAGTAACAATATCAAATAATAAAAGAGTTTGGATTGGGTTTCGAATCCATGATCATAATTACTCTTTACTCATTCATTGGTGCAGAGATATTCAATTAACTGATTTTATCACTTGGTTTAAGGCAAAGATTAGTTTACACCCTAAGGTCACGAAGTCACGATATAAACACACTTAGCCTATGTCTAATCAATTTTACAGATCTTGACTAGAAGGCAAGATCTCCTCTCTTGATCAGCAAAGTCACGAAGACAATTCAGTAACAATGCTGCCCAACAAGCATTAAGAATAAATAGACCCAAGACAGCCAAGAGGTAGGTCAATACCAACTGCTCTCCAACACTCTTTACCTTCTTGGGCACGAAAGACACTCTCGTGTTAATCCCAATTTCTGTTAATGACTTAATCTCAATATCTAGATGGTGTTCAATCAACTTCAATATCAATTAAGTCTAGAATTAATCCTAAGTGTTTTGGGAACAAAATCAATTAACGAACTTAACCAATTAGACCTCACGAGTTTGAACGAGTAATTTTAGAATTACTTCATCTACATCCAATCCAAACAATAAACTTAGCTAGACATAATATTAAATAAGAACACAAAGCAAATAAAGGAAAACATACTTAGCATAAATCTGGAAACAGGTTGCTGCCCCAAAAGCGTAGTCAGCAACCAGGGTCTTGACTTCACGCCAACAACTAAACTTAAAGCAATAAAAATACGAAATAAAAGTAAATTGCCCGTAGGACTTGTTTCTTCCTCACTTTCTCTCAACCTAGAATGCAGAACTATTAATAAAATCAGCGTGTAATACATAATGGAGTCGGCCATATATATATATATATATATAGGCGATGGAAATTAGGGTTTAGAGAAGTTTCCTTGTTGATGAAGGTCTCTTCCATGCATATCACATCCGCCCTCTCTCTTCATGCATGCACGATTCTTCTTTCCTTGCGTGGTAGATATCTCCTTTGATTAGGCTCGGCTAGGATAAGGAAAGAAAGATCCAATCCTTATCCTCTTCCTTGAAGGAAAAGAAAATCCTGCTGCTGGTCTGACTCACATCTTGCCCTTCATCGTCTGCATCCTGAACTGCTTCCGGTGTTGACCAAGATCCTGGCTTCTCCGAGTACTCTGTCTGTTGGCTTCAGGGATATGAGGAGGTACTTCTAACTTGTAGATTAGATATTTCGATGTTGCCCAGCTACAAGCTTCCAGCCCTATGCCCATTCGCATTGTATCGCCATCTCAACAACAGATTTTCCATCGAATTCTCCCAACATCCACCTGTTCTTCCCTGCACATTATCTCTCGACTTGCGTGTCCTCCCAGACACATATTGACTCGATAAAGACTAAAAACACAAGAAAAATACAAGAAAAGATGGACACAAATATGTGTTCATCACACCCACACACTTGAATTACACTTGCCCTCAAGTGTATGGTTGCAACTTGCCCAAGACTCAAACACAGAAAAGACAAAACAAAAAACACAGACTCAAAAGATCAGCTCATCAACATGTTAGTCAAAACAGGATATGTAAACAGATATTGCCATCAAATAGGTCAAGATAGAGTTATTGGGCAACATGGATATCCTTACCAGCACTCATCTCTCAAGTGTATAAGGTTAAGTGTTTACGCTCTTGACCAACATCAACAAAGTTTTTCCATAGGCTTGTCTGCCCTCTACATCTCTACTTCTTTGAACAAAATCAAACTACTTATCATTAGGTCTTTAGCGGGTTGTAATGTGGCTTAAGGCAAAAAGGTGGGGACATTTAGGAACTAGCGAAGTCAAGAACTAGATTCTCGAGCAGCAGATTGCCCTTGATTCCTTACTCCTCCCCATCTAGCACACTTATTCTTTTCTGTACCCAATTTTTCCTTATTTATTATTATTATTATTATTATTATTATTATTATTATTATTATTATTATTATTATTATTATTATTATTTTTATTTTTATTTTTATTTTTTTTTTATTTTTTTTTAACCCAACACCTCTATCGTAGGTGATAATGCCCAGTAGTGCTACCCAACATTTCCTTCATTCCCTCGTTCTTCTAGACCTGAGTTCTTGACCGGGACGGCTTAAAATTCAGGCTTCTATAAGTGATTAGAAAGAATTATCATCAAGCTCAAGGGGGCTAGTCAAAGGATAAATATCAAGGTACGGAATTTTTAGGCCATGGGCTTCTTTGAACAAAAATTGCCTAATTCATCTAAGTAATCGGACTAAGTTACATAAAGCTTTAATTACGAGATGCAGGCAAGTTCTAGATCAACACGTGTTAACTGATCATTATCACACAAGAAAGAATAATGCTGCATATGTATATAGCATTTTAAAAGCTCAAATCCTCACAGTTAATGCCCAATATCTCATTTCGTCCTACCTATTTACATACGACATCATCTATAATCCTATTCCAACTTTCATGCTAACATGCTGATCAATAACACAAACACACTTAAAAAAAAACACAAACTGACACCCCAACACCCACACACTTTGCCTTAGGCAAAATGGGTAAAATGTTGGGCAACAAACAAACATAAAACAAACCGACTCAACAAATATTAACTCACACAACCGAGAAGAAAATAAGGTCTTCACCACACAATTTGCTGGGCAAATTGTGGGTGAAGTCAGTAAAATCGCCCTCTCGATCAACAAGACATAACAAAACACAAAACAAACACAAAACACAAAAACGAAAATTAAAAACCTAAACTAACAAAAGGGAGGAACACAAATCAAAGAGAAGATTCAGGTGGATACCTGAATCCTTGGTGTGCAAAGAATGCCAGCTGGGCATCCCTGATCTCGGTCATCAACCTCTCCACATTGGCCAGTCTGGTCTCGATCTCGGTGTTGGGCAGCACCGCTGCGCTGGTGCTTGCCTCCTCTTTCTTGCCCAAGGGTGGTAGCCTGGTGGATTTTGGTTTGTCGTGTTCAACAAACACGTACCTTATCTCAATATCATTCATCTTCTTCAAGGCAGCTTCTCCCAGCTTGCTGACCACCATCACCGGCTTCCCTTTCAGCTCACCGTAGACCCCGACTCCATGCGCAAAGGCTGTTACAGCATGGCCACAAGTGCATCCCAGAGATTGCTTTGCTAGAACCGTCTTGAGCTGCTCACCAAGGAATGCCGCAAAGTTGACCCTGGTCTTGGTGTGCATACACCACAGTAAATACCGCTCCTTGTTGCTCAAGCTGTTGCACTATCGCTCTTGCCATACAAGTTGTAGGCAAGGATGCGATGGCAAAGCCTAAGGGCGTGAGTCTTCAGCTCGGTTCCCTTGTTGTTGGCCCCATAGTACGACGTTCCATTCCTGATCTCTTTCCACTGCTCCTCGTAAGCCACATCTCCTGGGGGTGGCACCTTAGTCTTGGCCTCCATAAACTCCTTCTTGGCCAAGTCTCTCAAACTCACCATTCCCAGAATCTGATTAAGGGCACTAACTTGAAAGTCATACTTCTCGCCCAACAGGGAGAAGGAGATCATGCTCATCCCATTCTCTGGATCACTTGTTATTGTCGTCGTGCTGTACACCTCCTTAACCTGCTCCTCATAGACCTCCACAGGCCACTCCAAAAACTTGCTCCAGCCTATCCCTTCAAATAGCTTCCTAACTTCCTGAGCAACACCCAGGTTCTCGTAGAGTTTGAAGTCGAGAACCCTGGGCGCAGTCACCTTCTATTCTCTGGGCTTCCTACACATCATCACTGTAGGACCCCTCCTCTTCTTCCTGCTCTTTCCATTTGCTAGGGTAGACTGCTCATCATCCCCTTCCTCCTCAACATCATCCCCTTCTTCTTCTTGTTCGCTGACAGCCGTTCCCTTTGAAATCGACGGCTGAAAAGACCCGGCGTTCGAAGCAGCAGACTTGTACTTCTTCGCCGGCGTCCCCTCGCCACCGTGAGGACGTTTGCTAGCCGCCTGGGCTCCTTTCTTCTTCGGGCTTTCCTTGGCCTTGGTCTTCGCCTGCACCAACGCCTCCGCCGCTACCCTTGCAACCTCTGCTTCAATGGCCTCATCAATTTCATCTCTGCCATTGTCGCCCTCTCCCTCATCACCTTTCTCCTCTTCTTCATCCTCGCCGTCCTGTTCTTCCTCTTCTACTTCTTCCTCTAACTCCTCTTGTTCGAAAACCTGCTTCGATTGCGTCTCCTCCTCCTGTTGCTTCTCCTCCTCTTCCATCAGGCTAGGGTTTTCGTCGCTCATCAGCAGCGTAGCGTCGACCAGCGGGCTTTTGGGTACAGTGGTTCCGATGGTGATTTCGGGGTTTTGGTCGGTAGAAGGGTTGGCAGGTTCCATGGGTAGTTTTCTCTTGGTGGTGATTTTGGGCTTTGTGGTGGTGGTAGTGGGGTGTTCGGTGGTGAGGTCTATGCTGGTTCCGGCAGGGATCTTGTTGAGTTTGTTTTTGGGACGAGTAGACACCATTGTAGGAAATTTGGGAGTTTTGATGGAGAGAGAGAAGAGAGAAGATGAGAGGTTGCAGACTTGAATTTGAAATCGGGTAGTGGGGGTATAGATGTGGTAGAGTGGTTTTAAAGGACGCGTAGTTTTAGGGGTACAGTAACCGCCTCAACAGTTGTTGACCAACAACTTAGTTCTTGCCCAAATAACCTTGCTCCACTCCCACAGTTCCTTCCCTTACAGTGGATCCTGATCTACAACATGCATCTTGCTCAACATCTCCTGCACACTTAAAAACACAAATACACTCTGAAAACAAACTTCCCCTTATGGTTAGACTTCGAACATAAAATGCTTTAAAATAAAATACTTAAAACATAAACTAACTATACTACACTAATTTTTTTTTTCATAATTTTATGATTTTTTTTTTAGATTTTAATAAAAATATAAAATTAAATACTAAATTAAATACTAAATTAAATGTTAAATTAAATAAAAAGAAAATACTAACCAGGTTGCCTCCTGGACAGCGCCCCATTTAAGGTCTTGGGCACGATACCCCCCTCTTTAGAAGTCAGAGGTCCTCCTCGACAGGAAACCCAGATGGTTCCCCCTCAACAAACTGTTCTTGCCCAAGATAGGCCTTCAAGCGCTGGCCATTAACTTTAAAAATCTTCTCGTTCTTGGGATCCTTGATCTCAACAGCTCCATTTGGGAATTGAGCTTGTACTGCATAAGGTTCTGCCCACTTGGTCAAGAGATTCCCTGAAGATAGCCTGAACCGAGTTTGATAGAGCAGCACTTGTTGCCCAAAATGGAACTCCTTTTCTTTAATCAAGAGGTCGTGGGTCTTCTTCATCCTTTCCTTGTGTAGACCGGCATTGTCATAGGCTTGGAGTCTGATCTCGTTGAGTTCCTGGATCTCGAGCTTCCTTGATTCACATGCTTCATTCCAGTCGAGGTTAAGTTGGGCAACAGCCCAATGTGCTCGATGTTCCAGCTCCACGGGCAAGTGACATCTCTTGCCATAGACCATGCGATAAGGGGACATGCCAAAAGGTGTTTTGAAGGCAGTCCTATACGCCCACAAGGCATCATCCAAGTGCATACTCCAATCCTTCCTTGTTGTGCCCACGGTCTTCCTCAAGATCGTCTTGATTTTCTATTGGACAACTCCGCTTGTCCATTGGCTTGTGGGTGGTAGGCTGTTGACACGCGATGTGTAACTCCATACTTCTTGAATAAGGCGTTCACTGTCGCATTGGAAAAATGAGAACCTTGATCACTAATGATAGCTCGAGGTACACTAAACCTATTGAAAAAAATTTGAGTTCTCAAAAAATGAGAAACCACCTTGGAATCATCCTTGTATGAAGCACGTGCCTCTACCCACTTCGAGACATAATCTACTGCCAATATGATGTACTTGTTACCTTTGGAACTCGGCAATGGTCCCATAAAATCCATCCCCCATATATCGAACACTTCTACGAGCAAGATCGGGATCATGGGCATCTCGTTCCTTCTTGTGATATTGCCTTCCCTTTGGCACTTCTTACACATCTTTACCCACTCGTAATAGTCTTTAAACAATGTTGGCCAATAAAAGCCACACTCCAAAATCTTCCTTGTAGTACGTTGGTGCCTAAAGTGTCATCCACACTCCTTGTTGTGGCAATGCTCGAGAATGCTTCTTTGCTCTTTATCCTCGACACACCTCCTTATTATCTTATCCGCACATTCCCTCCATAAATATGGCTCGTCCTAAATGTAGAAACGACTCTCATGTTTAAGCTTGTTTCTCTGATAACGCCCAAGATCTGAGGGAATCTCTCCAGTCACCAAGTAATTCACGATATCAGCATGCCATGGTTCATCTTGGGCAAGACTCAGATGCTCGTTGGAAAAGGTCTCCTTGATCGGCACCCCATCGTCTGGCTGGAGGATTCGACTTAGGTGGTCGGTGACTTGATTCTGGGCACCACTCTTGTCTTTGATCTCTATGTCAAATTCTTGCAACAAAAGAATCCATCTAATCAATCTTGGCTTGGATTCCTTCTTGCTCAACAAGTACTTCAGTGCCGCGTGGTCTATGTATACTATGGTCTTGCCTCCAAGCAAGTAGGATCTAAACTTCTCAAAGGCAAAGACAATGGCCAACAACTCCTTCTTCGTGGTGGCATAGTTACATTGAGCTGGGTTCAACATCTTGGATGCGTAATAGATGATATAGCTCTCCTTTCCGCGCTTTTGCCCAAGAACTGCTCCTACAGCATAACCACTGGCATTACACATTAACTCAAAAGGCATCCCCCAATCCGGAGGTTGGATAATGGGGGCTGTGATCAAATTCTCCTTTAAGGCATGGAACGCCTTCTTACAAACTTCATCGAACTCCCATGGTACTTCATTTTGAAGTAGTCTTGTCATTGGTTGAGCGATCTTGGCAAAATCCTTGACGAATCTTCTATAGAATCCAACATGCCCTAGAAATCTTCTCAACTCCTTCACCGTTCTTGGGTATGGTAACTTGGCAATAATGTCGATCTTGGCCTTATCCACCTCAATACTTTTTCCTGAGATGACATGCCCCAAAATGATTCCTTTTTTTACCATGAAATGGCATTTCTCATAGTTCAACACAAGGCTCTTCTCAACACATCTCTTCAAGACTCGATCCAGGTTGTTGAGGCATGATTCAAAGGTCTTGCTGTAGACGGTAAAATTGTCCATGAAGACTTCGATACACTCTTCAAGAAGGTCTGAAAAAATGTGCATCATACACCTTTGGAATGTCCCTGGTGCATTGCATAATCCGAACGGCATCCTCCTATATGCAAATGTGCCAAACGGGCATGTGAATGTGGTCTTGCCTTGATCCTCGTTAGCAACCCAGATCTGTATGTAACCAGAATAACCGTCAAGAAAGCAGTAGTAGTCATTACCAGCTAACCTCTCAAGCATCTCGTGGATAAAGGGCAAAGGAAAATGGTCCTTCTTCGTCTTTTGGTTGAGCTTTCGGTAGTCTATACACACTCGCCATCCGGTTTGTAGTCTCATGGCCACCATCTCGTTCTTATCGTTCTCAACAACTTGGATTCCTGACTTCTTGGGCACCACGTGCACAGGGCTCACCCACCGGCTGTCGGACACGGGGTAGATGATTCCCAAGTCGAGAAGCTTAAGTATCTCCTTCATCACCACTTCTTTCATGGCTGGATTCAATCTCATTTGTGGATCTCGTATGGGGGCAGCATCCTTCTCAAGCAAAATGTGATGCACACAGTCTAAAGGGTTAATGCCCTTGATGTCAACCAACATCCACCCTAATGTTTCCTTGTACTTGCTCAGCACCTCACCAACTCTGACCTCCTCCATGCTTGATAACTCTGATGATATGATCACGGGCAAGGTCTCGTTCTTGCCAAGATATATGTACTTCAGGTGCTTGGGCAAAGGTTTCAACTCCAATGTAGGGGCTTTTCGTAATGATGGCATCAATCTGTCCTCCGGTTTCAACTTAGGGATGTTGAGTGGTTCGAACCCCTGAGGCTGCATGTTGCCCGAAATCCTTGCATAACTGCATTCCTCCACATCTGCTGGTTCTTCGTTCTGGGCAAGATCTTCTTCTATTTGTAAGCTGGCATCCTCCTCAAGAACTGTTTGTTGCCAAAGTTCCTCTACTAACTCTTCAGTCTCATCATGTGGTAACTCCTCAAGTTCTTCATCAAACTCATCAAGGGGTTTTTGGTCCCCTAAATTCTGGTCCTCATCTTCATCCGTGGGGTAGTCCACGTCGGTGGAATCAAAGCTATGTCCATAGACTGATTCTTCCCAAAAATCTTTTTCACTCTCGTACTCATCTCCTTCGTAGAATTGCATCACAACACCATCTTCCTCATTATCCTCATTCTGGTCAAGATCCTGAACTAGGTTGAATTCCGCCTGGATTGCATCTTCATTGTCTTCTACGAAACAACTTAAGCTATTTAATGTTTCCACTTGCTTTCCACATGCACTGAGGGTGTTGAGGTGTTCCAGGGCATCATCCTGATTTTGCCTATAAGCATCGAACTCTACTACTTCTCTCGCTACTTGGACTATCAACTTTCCTGTATCGCAATCAATCTTGGTACATGTTGTCCTCAAGAATGGCCTCCCGAGCAAGATCATTAGATTCTTGATTGCTTTCTTTCCCATGTCAAGAACATAGAAGTCGGCTGGGAACAGAAGATCCCCCACTTTGACCAACACATCCTCCAACACTCCATCGGGGTAGACTGTGGATAAATTTGCTAATTGGATGGCAACACGTGTAGGAGAAAGAGGTCCAAATCCCATCTCGTCGAACATGGCTCTTGGCATCACATTTATCGAGCTCCAAGATCAAGCATCACCTTGGGTATTGACGTAGTACCAATCGTGCATGGGATGGCGAACATGCCAGGATCCCTCTTCTTTGTCAGAATCTGGGAATTCAATAGTGCTGACACATTCTCCTCATGGAAACGGACATTATCTGGGTAGTTAATCTTCTTCAAGCACATCTCTTGCAAAAATTTTGCAGACTTTGGCATAGATTGTAATGCCATCAACAACGACAGGTTGATCTCCACCTTCTTGAACACCTCCATCATGTCCTCCAACTCCTTCTGATCACGATCGCGGGAAAAACATCGTGGATATGGGATCTTGGCCTTAGTAGTGCGAGGAACGGTCCTCTTGGCTAAAGCCTCTGCTTCTTTTTCAGCCTTCAAAGATTCTAGCATCACGTTATCTTTGTCAAATCCCAGCTTAGATCTCTCCATCTTTACATAATCAAACAAGGCTTCATCCTCCTCATTATCAAAGACTGGGTTCTTGTTGGCCTTTATCCCTTCTTCACGCTTTGCCTTCAACTCCTCGTAGATGTCATTGATATCTCCTGAGCTCATTTTAGTTTCCTCTACTCGAGCTGGTTCCTTAGGTTTGGTCTTGGGCAACATCTCTGGCAAATTCTTCCCGTTGCGCAACGTTACAGCATTGACTTGCTCCTTGTTGACCTCCACTTGGGCAGGAAGTCTTCCTGGCTTGTCATCTACCAACCTTGACAAGGTTTGGTTGATATGAGTCAATTGAGCTTGAAGGTTGTTGGATTGTCCTCGACTTTCTAGTTGGAAGTTCTCGAAGTCTCTCCTCAGCCTTTGGTTCTCGTTGGTAAACCTATCAATGGTCTCCTTCATAAACTCCGTCTTTGCTTGTTCTCGATGTGGAGGCACATAATTATTTTGCTATTGAGGCTGTTGTCGAGGTGGAGGCACATATTGCTGCTGAACAGGCTGCTGCAGTTGTTGGTGGGCTTTGGTAATGGTTGTTGCCATACCTCAGGTTCTCATGCTGATTCTGCCTATAGCCGTAGTTGTTGCCATAGTTGTTGTTATTGCCATATTGGAACCTTTGTTGCCCATCGCCTTGCTGGTTCTGACCTATTGCCTTTACCTTTTCTCCTTCTTCCACGAACCAACTGGGACATTCTGAGGTGACATGTGATGTTGCCTGGCATACTTCACATCTCTTCGCAGCTCTTTGAACTTCCTTGCCATCTACCTTCTTCTTCAAATCCTCCATTTGGCCAGACATCTTGGTCATGAAGTCTTTCATGGTGCTGACCAAGTTGTCTTGATTTCCTTTGCTGCCTTCATTCCCCCTCTTGGGATATCATCTTCATCTCGTGATTGTTCAGCCATGGCGGCTATTTTCTTGAACACTTCAGATGGTAGTTGATCGACTATTGCTCCTCCACACGCTGCAATTATGTATTTCCTCTCTGATGCCCTTAATCCCTTCAAGAAATGCTTGATCAAATCAATATCCTCAATCCGATGTTGAGGAAATCTCGCCAACAACTTCTTGAACCTTTCATAATAGTCATATAATGACTCATTTCCCCCCATCTTGATCGATGAAATAGCATTCCTCCCACTTTGTATCCGGCCAATGGGTATGTATTTGTCAAGAAAGGCCTACTGCATCTTGTTCCATGTGTCAATACTTCCCTCTGGCAAGGTATAAAGCCACTCACGTGCCCCGTCAAGAAGTGAGAACGGGAACGTGAGCAACCTTACGTAGTCAGAAAAGGTGTCTTGGGCAGCATCTTGGTTCCTCATAACTTCAGTATCGTTCCTAACAACTGTCTATCCCCATTGTCCCTAGTAGTAGTGGCATTGTTCCTTACTGTGCTAATTGCCATCTCAAAGTTTTGAAGATGAGTTTGGGGGTCTTCTCCAGGATGATCACTGAACTTGGGTAGTATGTGTATCAGCGAGTGCTTGAGCTCCCAATTGCCATTGATGGTGGGCAACTGGATACTTGATGGTCTGATTCCCTTGTTGTCAGGGAACATGATCTGACGGATAATTCTCTCCGGTGTTCCTGCCATGATTGTTGATGTTTCTGCTTCTGAACTGGATGTTGACTTCTCACTGTATGTACTTCCTGTTGAGCAAGATTCGATTTCTTGCTCAGTATCTTGGTCGTCTGTCAAGCTTTGCGTCTCTAAAGGTTCGTTGACGTCTTTCTCCAGATCTCTCTTCTTCATGCGTTGTTCTGCTCGATTTCTCCTAGCTATCACCTCCAGGAAAGCACCGTGATCTTATGGATCTCCGTCACTCCGTAGATGTGGCTTGGGCATAAACCGTGCTCAACTCAAGCTAGAAAAACAAACTAGCTTAAAACCAAGTCCCCGGCAACGGCGCGAATTTGACGGAGCACTGTCGTCACACACTTCGTACAAATAATATTTATAAACACCTCTTGCCCAACAAGGTAGTAGTCAGCGGCAAGTGGGATCGTACCCAAGGGACCTGGTGTAATCTTTCCTTCTGATGTTGCTTAATAAAAGGGTTTTGGTCACGAAGTATCTAAATAACATGTACTCAACAAGTAACAATATCAAATAACAAAAGAGTTTGGATTGGGTTTCGAATCCATGATCCTAATTACTTTTTACTCATTCATTGGTGCAGAGATATTCAATTAACTGATTTTATCACTTGGTTTAAGGCAAAGATTAGTTTACACCCTAAGGTCATGAATTCACGATGTAAACACACTTAGCCTATGTCTAATCAATTTTACAGATCTTGACCAGAAGGCAAGATCTCCTCTCTTGATCATCAAAGTCACGAAGACACTTCAGTAATGATGCTGCCCAACAGGCATTAAGAATAAACAGACCCAAGATAACCAAGAGGTAGGTCAATACCGACTGCTCTCCAACACCCTTTACCTTCTTGGACACGAAAGACACTCTCGTGTTAATCCCAATTTCTGTTAATGACTTAATCTCAATATCTAGATGGTGATCAATCAACTTCAATATTAAAAAGGGTCCGGAGGTGGCTAACGTGGTCGTTTAACGAATAGCTATAGCCCACGATGATCGCTTTTTTAGCAAAGAAAGAAAATCTTGAATGCCAGATAAATAATTAAGTCTAGAATTATCCTAAGTGTTTCGGGAACAAAATCAATTAACGAATTTAACCAATTAGACCTCACGAGTTTGAACGAGTAATTTTAGAATCACTTCAACTACATCTAACCCAAACAATAAACTTAGCTAGACATAATATTAAATAAGAACTCAAAGCAAATAAAGGAAAACATACTTAGCATAAATCTGGAAACGGGTTGTTGCCCCAAAAGCGTAGTCAAGAACCAGGTCTTGGCTTCACGCCAACAACTAAACTTAAAGCAGTAAAAATACGAAATAAAAGTAAATTGCCCGTAGGACTTGTTTCTTCCTCACTTTCTCTCAACCTAGAATGCAGAACTAAGAATAAAATCAGCGTGTAATACACAATGGAGTCGGCCATATATATATAGGCGATGGAAATTAGGGTTTAGAGAAGTTTCCTTGTTGATGAAGGTGTCTTCCATGCATATCATATCCGCCCTCTCTCTTCATGCATGCACGATTCTTCTTTCCTTGCGTGGTAGATATCTCCTTTGATTAGGCTCGGCTAGGATAAGGAAAGAAAGATCCAATCCTTATCCTCTTCCTTGAAGGAAAAGAAAATCCTGCAGCTGGTCCGACTCGCATCTTGCCCTTCATCGTCTACATCCTGAACTGCTTCCGGTGTTGACCAAGATCCTGGCTTCTTCGAGTACTCTGTTTGTTGGCTTAAGGGATATAGGGAGGTACTTTTTGACTTGTAGATTAGATATTTCGATGTTGCCCAGCTACAAGCTTCCAGCCCTATGCCCATTCGCATCGTATCACCATCTCAACAACAGATTTTCCATCGAATTTGCTCAGCATCCACCTGTTATTCCCTGCACATTATCTCTCGACTTGCGTGTCCTTCCAGATACATATTGACTCGATAAAGACTAAAAACACAAGAAAAACACAAGAAAAGATGGACACAAATATGGGTTCATCACTATGCCCTGCATAATGGAATCTTGCACTTAAGGAAGATTGCCTCGAGGTAATCTTCCCCGCTTATACTTTATAGACAGCTGATCTAAAGTACAGCACGGATTTGTCTTCTCAGGCATAAATATGTCAGATAGACGTTGGTAATGACCTATCACATCAACTAAAGTAGGGAAGTTTTCCCTACTTAAGTAGGCTTGGAGACTTCCCAAGTCTCCCCGAAATGACTAAAATACCCTTATCGTTACAGGTATATATACAGATTTTACAGCAGAATCTCAGGTATCACGTATCTTTACCTCTGATTTATGATAGAACTCGTTGATTTCTCTCAAGTTTCGTGTTGAACACACACTAACTTGATCGTCGGAGACGCGACGCCGACACATAACCCGGCATAACGCTTTGTAGGTCAGAATTCAAGGCTTAAATCCACGTGGAGAAGCTCTTCTCAATACAATCTCGTCAACACAAGGTACTCATTATGTGTTTACGATTCTTGAACACCTGTATGTTCGAGGATGACGAATCTCGACCCCATCAACTGACGCCGTCTGTGGGAAATTCAAAACTAAGACGTGAGATCCGGTTTATCGTTTTCTTCCAAATACATCTTGAGAATCAAGATCGATATATGCATGAACTTACTTTTCTCAAACCCATATCTACATATATGATGAATTTCGTATGGATAGACCCATGAATAAGCATGAATATGGAGATATTTCTTACATACATACATATCGAAGTATATCGGAGCATATTGAAGCATATCGGAGCATATCAAAGCATGATTATTTGCTATCAAGAAAAATATGACCATGATTGTTTGTTGTCAAGAAAAATCTGACCATAACGCATGGCGAAGCATGATTACAAAGCATGATTACAAAGCATGATCATTTCGATGGATATATTTGATTATATATTTGCATGGATATTATGGGATATCATTTGGCTACCCATTATATGCTCGAGCCATAAAAAGGCGAAACGAAGAGCTAAAGCTATTCCTCGAATGTTATAGATAATGACAACTCCTCCCCGAGATCTGGGGCAGGAATTCGAGGAATCTGTTACACCACATAGCCAAACAACCCTGGGAGGCCCTCCCTCTGCAACTAGGTCAGGCGAGGAAGCTTCCAAAGACCTTTAACTCACAGAGAAGAGTTGGGGTTATCAGCACTCCCGCAGAGTCGTCCTAATCAGGTTACTCAACCCGACATGGTTGTCTCATCCTCAAACACAGAGCATATGTTTGGTTTAGATCCGACTCAGATACCTCAACTACTGGAAATATTGTTGCGAGAAAATGAAAAAGACCAGAGAGAACACCTAGAAACAATTCAAAAAAACCCTAGTCAAGAACAAAGGGAACATTCTGATGAGAGAAGATTCTCCTCTCATGAGGGGCAACATTCCGAGTATGGCCTGAGATCAAGAGTGCCCTACATTCCCGAGAAGGGTCGCATAAACAGAAAAGAGTGGTTGGAAGCTACCTCGACAGCTCGACCTGATGAAGAAGATCAGTCAGGTTCTTACCAGCCGTATTTCAAATCAGCATCAGCCACCGGTACAAAGGTGGCTGCTTTGAGAAAAGAAATGAAAGAGATGAAGAGGCGCTTATTGAAGCCTGATTCAAATGATTTTGATGAAATAGGTTCTCCTTTCAGTGATGCAGTACTGCAGAAAACCTTGCCCGTGAATTTCAGAGGGATACGGGAGCAATATGATGGAACTACGGACCCTATGAAACTTCTCATGAGTTTCGAGAACAGTTCTACCCTCCACCAGTATACCGATGGAGTCAAGTGTAGAGTCTTCCTCACAACTCTCACTAAATCGGCACAAAGATGGTTTAGTCAGTTGAATCCGGCATGCATATGGACTTCTACAGACTTCAGCAACATTTTCTGACATCAATTAGCAAGTACACGAAGGCAGACTCGCACTTCTGTATATTTGATGTCCCTGAGGTAAGGTTTCCATGAAAGTCTCAGAGATTACCTTCAAAGGTTCAACTCTGCCACCTTGGAAGTTCCCACTGCTATCTCGGAGGTCAAAATGCATGCCTTAACACAAGGCTTGTGTGATGGAGACTTCTTTAGTTCTTTGGCCAAGAAGACATGGACTTCATTTGAAGATCTCTTGGCTAGAGCTGACAAGTTTTGTAAACTTGGAAGAGGCCAGGGGGATGAAGAAGGAAGAAGATCGAACCATCCACCCTCGCCAGGAAGCATTCTTGTCCATCTCAGAAACGATTCCTCTTGGGGTAGAGGAAAATAAGGAAAAGAATGATAAAAGAAAAGAATCTCGTAATTTTCCAAGAAAGGAAAGATTTGATAAAGACAATTACACTTACACCCCCTCTTACGGTGGCACCCGCTGAGCTCTTTACAATATTGTCCAGGCAGCAGATAGGGTTTTCTCTACCTTGAAGCTATCAGAGGGAACCTCAAAATCCCAGAGTGGGTCCTTATTGTGAATACCATAATGAGTTTGGTCACGAAATAAAAGATGAGCTCTTTACAATATTGTCCAGGCAGCAGATAGGGTTTTCTCTACCTCGAAGCTATAGAACGATTGGTAAAAGATGGCAAACTAGTGGAATTTGTGAAGAAGGAACGTGGTTACAAAAGGAAGGAGGATGACAGGAAAGAGTACCAATGCCCTCGTTCACCGAGGAGTAATATGAGCATCCTAGATCTCTGAAAAGAGAGGAGACTTCCTAGAAAAAGGGACACATCCACATGATAGTAGGTGGACCTTCAGGAGGAGATTCCAACAGCACAAGAAAGACCTTCGCCAGAGTTCCAGATATGCACGCAGTGGAGCGAGTGCACGAAGTAAGGAGTGTGAGAAACTACCCCTTGATACAATTCAGCCCAGAATATGAGATTGTTGTTCTATGACCACATGATGATGCTTTGATGG
This sequence comes from Schizonepeta tenuifolia, assembly GCA_029490685.1. NCBI lineage: Eukaryota > Viridiplantae > Streptophyta > Magnoliopsida > Lamiales > Lamiaceae > Schizonepeta > Schizonepeta tenuifolia. Next base: position 93,491,592 of record CM055956.1, read on the forward strand.
TCACCACAGAGATTGGTGGTTACGATGTCTCCAGTGTACTTGTGGACACGGGAAGTTCGATGAATGTAATATTCGGCCATTGCTTCGAAAGCATGAAGTTAAATATTGATTTACAGCCCATCGAAACCCCCTTGTATGGATTTTCGGGAGGAGTTATTCATCCTCGAGGATTAGCTTTATTGCCCATGGCAATGAGAGAGTTCCTCTTGAGGAAGGTACGCATGATAAAATTCTTGGTGGTGGATACAGCATCATCTTACAATGTGATTTTGGGCAGGCCTGCCCTCAATGAATTTGAGGCAGTAGTGTCCACTTTCCACATGAAACTGAAGTTCCCTGTGAAGGATAGAGTGGGAGAGTTGGCTGGAGAACAAGATGCTTCCAGAGCATGTTATGTCAAAGAAGTCAAGGTGTCTGGTAAGCCTGTCAAGCGACCCAATGAAGGACTGGGAGACTCCACTGAAAAAAAGATGAAGCAGATGGAAATAAAAGAAACACACCCAGAGATGCAAATGTCTCTCGGAGAGAAACTTATGCTAGTGGAACTTTACCCCAATAAGCAAGGGTATACTACTCGAATAGAAACTCAGATGGCACATACGGATTCTGAGGCAGTGATAGCTTGCCTACGAAGCAACACTGATTTGTTTGCTTTCAGCACAGATGACTTAAAGAGCATTGATCCTAAAATTGTTATGCATTATTTGAACGTGGATCCAGTTGTCCGCCCCGTCAAACAAAAGTTGAGGAGGTTTGATCCAGAGAAGGACAAGATTATCATGATTGAAGTGAAAAAATTGCTCAAAGCTGGGCATATTGTGAGAGTACAATACCCTGAGTGGATTGCCAACGCAGTCATGGTACTCAAGGGGGGGAGGGGGAGAAGTGGAGAATATGCATAGACTTTCGGGATTTGAATAAAGCATGCCCGAAAAATCACTACCCCCTACCTAGAATTGATCAATTGGTAGATTCCACTTCTGGATGTGAATTGCTATCAATGATGGATGCCTATCAAGGATATCACCAAATCTTGATGAATCCAAGAGATGTTCGGAAAGCTTGCTTCATCGTTAGAGGAGGAACGTTTGGCTTCAAGAAAATGCCCTTCGGTTTGAAGAATGCAGGGGCAACGTACCAGAGAATGGTGGATTTGGTTTTCTGGGAACAAATCGGAAGAATCATGGAATTTTACGTGGATGACATGCTAGTCAAGAGTTTTAAAGTTGTTGATCACGCAACTGATTTGGAAGAAGTCTTTGGAGTAATCAAGAGTAATGACATTCGATTGAATCTTGCTAAGTGTGCTTTTGGAGTGCAATCTGGAAAGTTCCTGGGTTATGTTGTCACACCCAGAGGTATTGAAGTGAATTCGGCGAAGGTTGCCGCGGTGCAAGAGATGCAAGCTCCCCGCAACTTGAATGAAATTCAAAAACTTAATGGCAAGATTACCGCACTGAGCCAGTTTATTTCTCGTTCAGTCGAGAAGAGCTTACCTTTCTTCAAAATCTTGAGGAAAGGTAATAAGTTTGAATGGACGGAAGAGTGCCAAACAACGTTCAATGCTTTAAAAGAACACCTGACTGCATGCCTTTGCTCACAAAGCCTGCGATGGGAGAAACCCTTTATCTGTACTTCTCAGTGGGAAAGGAGTCGCTGAGTTCGGTGTTGATACGGGAAGAAGGTGGTGAGCAAAAACCCATCTACTACACCAGTAAAATAATTCAAGACCCTGAAGCGAACTATTCAGAGGTGGAAAAAGCAGCCTTGGCGATTATTACTTCTACTCGAAAGTTACGTCCTTACTTTCTGGTGCACAAGGTGGTTATGAGGACAACCTTCCCATTCCAGAACATTCTCAGCAGACCGGATTTATTAGGAAGAATGGTTAAATGGGCCGTAGAGCTGGGGTAATACGATATCAAATTTGAGCCACGACCTACGATAAAAGTTTAAGCTTTGGCAGATTTCATTCAGGAAACTATCCGAAGTGCAGAACTGGCTGAATGGAAAGCTTACATGGATAGTTCTGTTACTAAGGAAGGATGTGGCGTAGGAGTACTGATCATTCCTCCCACCTCAGAAGAAGTGCAATTTTCAATCAAGCTAGGATTCAAAGCTTCGAACAATGAAGCTGAATATGAAGCGCTAATACGAGCTATGCAAATTATGGAAGGATTGGGGGCTGAGAAGGTCTTGATATTTTCTGACTTTCAATTGGTTGTGTCCCAGACGGAGGGAACCTACCTGGCCAAAGAAGAAAGAATGGTCAACTATGTAGCAAAAGTGATACAATTGAAGGCAAGATTTACAGAATTTCGAATGGAGCAAATTTCCAGAGAGGAAAATACTCAGGCGGACAAGCTGGCAAGGTTGGCCAGTTCTATGGAAAAGGGAATGGACGGCCCAATTACATATCTCGAAGAAGAGGAGAGAGATACTGCCTTGGATGTAGGAGCCATTGAAGAAGTTAGAGATTGGAGAGTTCCCGTCATACACTTCTTGATGACCGGAAAATGCATGGAAGGTTCCCTTGCATCTAAACAGGTTTCCTATGCTCACTTCCGCATGATTGGAGATCATCTGTACAAACGTGCCACGACTTATCCCTATCTGAAGTGCATATCATAGGTGGAAGGTGCAAGTGTTTTGCAAGAAATACACTTAGGAAATGGAGCAGGCCACACTGGAGCAAGGGATATTGCTCGAAAAGTGTTGCGGGCAGGATTCTATTAGCCTAACATCGGCAAGGATGCCAATGAATTTGTCAAGAAGTGTTCCCAATGCCAGATACATGGACTTTGATTCATCTTCCCGCTGAGGAATTGAGAGTTATGTATGCCTAATGTCCCTTCGATAAGGGGGGGATTGATCTGGTGGGAAAGTTGCCTACCGTAAAGGGAGAAAGGACCCACCTCATAGTAGTTGTAGACTACATCTCCAAATGGGTGAAAGCTGAACCCGTTAGCAAGGTTGACGATGCAACGATCATAAAATTCTTATGGAAAAATATATGTTGTCGATATGGATTTCCTCGAGTCTTAGTATCGGACAACGGTGCCCAGTTTATAAGCCAAGGAACCATAGAATGGTGCTCAAAGCTGAAGATTGAGCAGAGATTCGCAGCAGTCGCGCATCCGAAAATGAATGGCCAAATGAAAGTTACCAACAGAACAATTGTCAATGGCATCAACGCAAGGTTGGATGATAAGCGTGGCTTGTGGGCAATGGAGCTTGATTCAGTACTATGGGCTTACCGCACTAGTCCTCGAAGGGCTACCAATGAAACTCCTTTCAACCAAGTCTATGGATCTTCAGCGGTGATACCCGCGGAGGTGATCTCTGAAAGTCATCGGATTCGATTCTATGATGAGGATCGGAATCAAGAACTCCGGAGAAAAGAGTTAGATCTTGTGGAGGAAGAAAGAGAACAAGCTCGTTTGAAAATAGAGTGGAATAAAGAACAGATACGTAATTCGTATAACAAGAAGGTACGAGTTCGTCGGTTTGGCAAGGGAGACCTTGTATTGAGAAGGGTTGATGCCTTGAAGTCAACTAGGAAGTTCGAGCCCAATTGGGAAGGACCTTACAAGGTTACTGAAGTCCTGGCTGGCTGAGCCTACGAATTGATGGATGCCAAAGGAGAAGTCTTATCTCGCCCATGGAACATTAGCAAGTTGAAGAAGTACTATGTGTAATAGAAGATAACCCCTACTTTTGTATCACCACTAGAAAATGACTCATTCCTGCCCGATGCACAGATGTTGCTTTCCTGCTTGTACATGCAGATTGGATTTTTTGAACGTAAATATGATGCAGCTCATTTTAAAGATTGTGGTTGTGTGAGTCTTCGTATCTGGAAATGGGTTCAAGGTTGAGGATGAGCTTGCCCATGAGAAACCAGAGCGTTTCAAGGGTGAGCAAGGTTATCGACAGGCAACCTTGGCGCGATAATGGCTACATGCGCCTCTGGAGAAATTAGGGTGAACAAGGTTGTCGGCAGACAACCTTGGCCTGACAGTGGCTACATGCGTCTCTGGAGAAATTAGGGTGAGCAAGGTTGTCGGCTGGCAACCTTGGCCCGACAGTGGCTACATGCGTTTCTGGAAAATTTGATACTTCGATAGCATTAATGCCCCTATGATGCGGGTTGAACAAGATTGTGGACACGCAATCTTGCCTGAGCAGAATGATTACCAAAAATGAGACATTCTAAACAACTATTCGATTGACGAACTCCTACTTCTTTAGAAAAGGGAATGAGGGAGAGGTAAACACATATATGAACATATCAAATAGCATGCAGAATGCAAAGTATAAGAGCAATGGCAAGAAAAATTTCAAGCATGATGATCAAAAAGCACGATTGACATAAAGGCTCACAGGCCGCAGATTGTTCAAGCAAAAGAAAAGTGCAGCAAAAACAGAAATAAAGTGGCAGCTGGGAAGCCATTATAGCAAAAACAGAATTAAAAACGGCTAGAGAGCCATTGTAGCAAACACCATTGTAGCAGAAATTACAATAATTCACTCTACGCAGAGGGGTTCTCAGAAACTTTGCCTTCTGGCTTCTCCTCCGAAGCAGAGTTGGTCGCAGCCTGATCTCGTCCTTCCACTTCATCTTCCTCTCCTAGGGGCTCCTTCTGGAGGGAGAGGAATCCCACCTCTGAAGCAGCCTTTTCTGTAGGAGGAGTGGTGACGTTGGGCACGGAAGTATCCTCGATTGTTGGCTGCTCTACCAGAGTGGAACTAGAGGCACCTGCAGATGAGAGGTCATAGAAGAGATTCTCCATGACAGTTAAGGAGGGATCGAGAATAAGGCTGAGGGCAAGCTTCCTTGCACAAGCTTGCACCACTGGAAGCTGATATTCTTGCTCGGGAAGAAGGTCGTTCAGGGGCAGCAGATGAGGAGGGAGCTCGAGATTGTCCATGAGAGCCTTCGTGTTCACCTCTCCCGAGTAGGAAGGCTCCCTCATCTGTACAGCAAGGTTGGATGCTCCCTGACGGATAAAGTAGTGAATAGTACGACCCAGATCGCGCAAGTGCTGGCCACTTCCTTTGTATGCTTCCACCAACCCCTCTGCCAGTTCCTTTAGAAAGGCTTGACCTGCAGTTGTGCAAAAAAACCCTTGTTGGCAAGCTTGGATGCCACCCTCGTAGCCTTCCTGGCGAGCTTTAACCAAATTGTCCGCCTAATTCCTCTCAAGGGAAGCTTTCTCTTCCTCAGTCATAGCAATAAGCTTACTAAGGGAATCCACCTGCAATAGGGCATCGGCAAGGTTGCCTTCCATCTGCTTGCACCTAGTTTCCAGCTTGGAAACTTGAAGAAGAGCTTTGCCAATTTCCTCGTTCTTTTTCTTGGAGGAAGCAGTAGAACATTCCTTCCTCCTTTCCTCAGCCTCGACCAAGAAAACGCCAGCCTGAGAAGAAAACAAGTAAGTCATTGTGCCAAAAAATGATGAAAATTTACATCTAAAAACAACTGCTGGAAAAGGTTCAAACCTGGATCAAAGCACGCCCTATGGCATTATGGAGGGCTTCAGTAGAGAATGCAGAGGCTTGGTTCCTCTCAGAAGAATTGGTCATGTGGCGGAACAGAGCCACGCACTGAGAAAATTGCTGGCGATGAACTTCAAGTTGATTGGAAAATTGCTATAGAGGCATAGTTGGAATCTTGCTCCAAGAAGCTTTGGTACCCTTCCTCTTCTTAGCTGGAGGAGGAGGGGGCAGATCAGTCATTGCTCGACTGCGAGTCCTCAGACACAATCCTTCAGAGGAAGGATTGGCAGGAGAAGCAGGAGTAGACTTTCCCTGGGAGGAAGCCCCTTTGGAAGTTTGCTCCTCAGTCACTTTGTTGGAGGGAAAGTTGACCTCAAGTTTAGGGAATAAAGGCAGAGGAACAGAACATGGGGGTGGATCCTACCACGATAACATCGTCTTCCTCCTCAATGCCTTGAGCAGTCTTCAACCAGTCTATAACTGCAATAATTAGAAAGATAGAAATTATTACATTTTGCAAAATTTATCAAGTGTTTGAATTCAACCAAACACTGGAGCAAACACCTACTCATCCCAGGAGTGGAAGGTTCATGAGGAAGAGGAGCCAAACCAAAGTAGGCCAATGCGGAAGAATTCGTGAGAAGGTCCCGAATATTGAAATCATTATCAGAATTAAGACAAGTGCTTAACTCTCTCATAAGCTCCTCATCTGAAGAAGGAATGGGGTGCATCTCTACTTGAGAGAATTTCTCAAAAGAATACCGCCAATGTTGTACGGTGAAAGGCCAAGAATTATCCACAGGAGTGACAAAGATGTAGTGGGGCTGCCAAGTTTTATCATTTCTGGTACTCTTACCCAGAAAGTGAGCGGGACTGTTGGTTTGGGAACTAAACATAACCATCCCTTTTTGGTATTTCATTTGATAGCAAGCGTGAAAAAGTTCCGGAGTAGGATTACCTCCGTTGGCTTTCAAGACTATGTAGAAAGACAGAGCAGTCCTAATGGAATTGGGGATAATCTGACTAGGGCAGACTCGATAAAGAGCACAAATGCGAGCAAGATATGAGCCCCGCTTCAAAGTGCTTTTTCCAGAAAGGCAATGTAGGGGGAGTTGTATAATTTGGCTGTTCACTAAGGCTGGGAACTTGAAGGCGGAATCCCTCAATCTTAAAATCTTTGATTAAGACCTGAACCTCGGCCTGCTTAACAAGAGATGGAGATGTAACCAAATTCCAGTTATCCCTACTCGAAGAAGAATCGGTCTCTACGGGTAAAGAAAATGAAACAGACCCCGACCCTTCTTTCTTGGGAGATATGTGGGGAACGTAAATAGGGGCAGAAGGTGAAGATGCCTCTTCGCCGGTAGAATCAGTCCGATGAGTAGACAATTCGGAAGGGTTTAGGTCAAACCCTCCCCCCAAATCGGGCAACGACATTACTACCACAAAGCACTGAAAGAAATAAAGCCTATAAGGAGAGTACCAGCGAAGTACTTGAAAGGATGAATGGAAAAGTTGGGGCGACGGCGAAGAATTCCGGTGGAAAAATGAGATTTGAAGAAGTAGAGCGAGAGAGAAGTGAAGCGCGAAAATGAAATGGAATAAATGAGGAAATACGGTAATAATTCAAATTATTACCGTATTAGGGTGGTTATCACCTAAAAACACTCCACGTGTATAACTAACGCGACGTGAGATGTCCCATCTCTGAAAAGGTGGAATTCGCAGAGACGGAGAAAGAAAACTCCTCAACTGATTTACCTTATCCGAACAGGTAAGGTTGCCTCGAAGGAATGTTACTACTGAAAATTTATCACTTGGTGTAGACAAGTTTTCTCTTTTCAGACTTGAGGGGGGAGAAGTTGATGGGACACCTTCAGTATGGCATGGTTGCCCGAAGGCAACCTCCCAATAATACTCTCAGTATTCCCCTACTCGAATGACAACCTTGCCCCAATGCTCGTATAAGCGGGGGAAGTAAATCTTGCTCTTAAGGAAGATTGTCTCGTGGTAATCTTCCTCACTTATACTTTATCGACAGTTGGTCTAAAATACAGTACGGATTTGTCTTCTCGAGGCATAAATATGTCAGATAGATGTCGGTACCGACCTATCACATCAACTAAAGTAGGGAAGTTTTCCCTACTTAAGTCGGCTTGGAGACTTTCCAAGTCTCTCCGAAATGACTAAAAAATACCCTTATCGTTACAGGAATATATACAGATTTTACAGCAGAATCACTACAAGAAAAACAGAAATAGACTACACGTAATAGACAATGGGAATTTCGTTCGTGTAGTCTATATTAATATAGAAGACGGTATTTGTTGTCACCGTCGTCTATAAGCATTCAAATAAACAACGGGGATTAAATCCTGTCGGCTATGAGCACTTTCTAACGGATATAGACAACAGGTCAAATTCCCTTTCGTCTAATACGGAATAGACTACGGTAATTCCCTGCCGTCTAATACCGCCGGCGAGTAAAAAACTACGGGGTATTAAATCCCCGTCGTCTACACCAAAATGAAAACGTTGTCGTATTATTATTTTTTTTCTTTTCCTATTTTTTAATTAAAAAAGAAATCCCTAATTCCTAAAATAAGAAATCCATAGTCGAGCTCGCGCGCCTCCTCTCTTCTTCTCTTTCTCTTCTCCATCTCTCTCCCCCTCTCGCCGCCTCCTGCCACCACTCCCCGGCTGAAAATCGCCGCCGCCCGCCACCTATCCTACTCCGTCTCTCTTCCTCTTTCTTTTCCGCATCACCTAACACCACCACTCTCTCTCCCACACCTCGTTGACCACCACCATTCCCGGCAGAAAATCGCTGGCGTCCGCCACCACTCCCGGCAGAAAATCATCATCGTCCACCGTCGCTCCTTCACCGCCTCTTACTCCTTCTTTTGTCCGTGCGAAGGGCAAGGTTACCCTCTCTCTCTCTCTGTATCTGTAAATTTAATTTGGCTGATGTTTTAGGGGAGTGTATTTAATAGTGACTTTCATTGGATTTTAAAGACTCCTAAACTCTACAGATTTTAAAAGTCAATGCATTTTTGTTGGAGTTGAGGATATATTTCGTTTGGAGTTTTGGGGGAGTCTGAAGAGTTACTTTCGACTTTTGTTTGAGTTGTGAATTCCAGCTCCAGGAAGAAAAGAACACAAAAATTATAAAGTTTTTATGAGTGAAGCTAATAAAAGTACGGGCGACGTTTCACCTTCCCGCATTCCCAGCGACCGTTGGACCCCAGCGCCGGCTGGGAGCATAGAGCGACCGCTCGTACTCTGCCGGCGCTGGGATTTCAAATCTCATTCCAAACGATGGGATTTCATGCAGTGTATTTTTGTCCTCAAAATCAAATGAAAATCAAATAGAAATCAGACTTTGCAAAGTCCATAGAGTATTAAATACACCAAGAATTCAGGAATCCAAATGAAATTGTAATTAAATACACCTAAACTTTTTTACGATTTCTGAAATCAAACAAAAGTATAAATTGAATACACCCAAATTTCAGAAATACAACAGAAGTCTGGATTAAATACACCCAAACTTCTGAAATCTTTAAAATCCAATGAAACTCTACATTGAATACACCCCCCTTAGTCTGGAAATAGTTTGTCATTTCTGCAAAAGTGGATGGAATATGTAGATCTAGTAGCTAGATTGAACTTAGGAAAGGTATTCACGGGAATAATTCAACATGCTATCTGATTTGAATTATATCTGCAGTTGAAAGATTTTGTACTGTTTTATTTTTCATGTTTCTTGGCTATTTAGATGATAGAGCCAAAACTGGATTCTTAATTAACAGTCCGGCACTTCTATACTTTCCAACCATTAGCAATACAGGCAGTATTTTGCTTTGCACATACACCCCGAGCACCAGACTCTTGTGGGATGCTGTTTCTATTATTTATGCAGGTATAGTCACCTTGGAGAAAGGCTTTCCCTTCTTTCTGATGGTTTCTTTGTTGTACTTTGTGGCTTAAGCCTTCAAATGTTAATTCCTATAGCTGTATCTTTAGAAGTGTGAAAGAGCTGGATATGCGTGCTGTGGTGTTCTTATTCCTTTATTTTTTGGTACCTTAAATTGGATTTTGGTGGCTGGGGCAGGGTGCTGACCACCTTGAGGTTCATTAATAAGTGTTTGAAGTAAAATTTGAACTCTGAAATATTCTCATTAGAGCAACAGATACAACAGATCTTTTGAGGTTTTGAATTGCCATGGACTTAGGGCAGTGGTTAATGAGTGACTGCTGTAGTTTGAAGTAAAATTTGAACTCTGAAATATTCTCATATATAAATTCTTTGTTCTTTCCAAATCTACTCCTAATAGGAAATCTATATCATGACAGGCACATCACCACATAAACTTTGAAGAGCTAGTTTTCTATATCTCAAGTGATTCATTTCTGAGTCTTCATTGTTAAAAGTTTTAAGGAAACATGGTAGAAGAGATTCTTAATGGTTTCTTTCTGTTCTGCCTGATGTCTAGTTACGATAATTCTTTCTGTTCAATGTACTCAATTGGCTCAAGGACTGTCTAGGCTTCCATCTTCCTCTAAATGAAAGTGTATTCTCTTTCTGATTCACTGCAGGTTGTAATGGCCTTACAATGTCGTGGAGAGCATGCTCTAGATGGTCTTTACACTGGGATCAATACTCAACACATAATCATGGCGAGCAAGATGGTATACTCTCCTCTGCCTCCTTTATGATTTCTTGATATAAATACACTCATACCCTTATATATATTATATAGGAATGGCTTCATATAAAAACAAATCTTAGTGCGGAACGATCACGCTTTTTTTATTTGTCATGGTTTTTTATATACTACTATCTTGCTTCTATGTATGAAACAACATATCATGAGAATGGCCTAGATTGAACACTATGCTTGCAGGTAGAAGAATATAGTGGGCTGCGTATCCAGCCACACAAAGCAATTGTTGGAGCTAATGCTTTTGCTCATGAAAGTGGAATTCATCAGGTTAGTGTTCAACATTTTTCCTTTGCGATAGTCTTTTTTGCATTTACAATTACATCATACATAGTCTGGTTAAAATGATCTACCCTTTCCTTTATCACAAGTAGTGAATGTGTACAATTGTGTTTTTCCTCCTGCTTTGCAGATGGTCACTTTCATATACTTTCAATTAAAGTCTTTTACATACATACATGTGTGTGTGTATGTGCGCTTGATAATTTTGAAGTCAATTTTGTTGTGAAATTTTGTAGGCATTTGTATAAGGAATGTGAGAATGCAAACCTTCTTCATAGATTTCAATTTGTTAATCCATACAAAATATCACGCAATCCGAATGTTGGTCCACAAGAAAAGGCAAATATTATACACGAAAGGATGATTGGTACATTGCCTAATCAACTTATTCTTTTGCCATGTAATGTGGGGTACGTAAAAACTAATTATATTTAAGTAAAATATTTGTGCATTGTAGTCAAAATTTAATTAATTACATGTCTATCTTGTTAGTTACCATTGGATTCTTATGATGATTGATCCACATAAAGAGATTGTATACGTGTTGGATCCATTGAGAGATGAAGTTTATGTTGAGGAATGGAAGAACATCTTGATAATGTAAGAGGGTGTTTGGTTAAGCTTTTAAGCTCCTTAAAATAGCTTATAAGTTCTTTATTATTAAGAATTTAGGAGCTTATAAGCTGTTTTAAAGAGCTTTTAAGCTCAGCCAAACACCTACTAAGTTTCAAAGTAGTTGTGGTGAATTTTGTATAGGGCACATTTTTGGAACTTAAAGAAGGCTTTTTTTTTTTTTTTTAATGTTCAGGGCTCATAGACAATTCAATATGAGCATCGGCAAAAGGGAAAGGGTGGCTCCATTGTGGCAAGGGATCAAGGTATGAAACTCTTAATGCTTTTTTGAAGATTAATCATATGGTTGTAAATGGTGTTGGTTACATATATTATGTCATTTGGTATAGTGTCAACAACCCGATGGACAACAATGTGGATTCTATATAATGCGCTACATGAAAGATATCATTGAAAATGAAGGATCTATCTCCCCCATCCCATTGTCTTCACTTGTAAATTCATTTCATGTTCAAGGTTCAATTTTTTTTATGATATAATTTTGTTTTTCTTATTATGTATTTCTAGTTTACCCAAGGATATTATTCGAAAGATGAAATTGATGAAGTGCGTACGGAGTGGGCTGATTTTGTTGAAGAATTTATAGAATGATGATGGTAAGTTTGAATATTTCATGTAGTAGTGGTTTTTTTTATTTTTGATCATATAGATGGAAGCCACTTGGATGCATGGATGGATAGGCTTGGTTGAGTTGCGAGGGTGGTAATGGAATGTTGAAGACATTGTTATTATTTTGGAAACTAAGACAATGTAAACATTCATATATATGTATTTTAAGACCAGTTGTAGAACATGGAATGAATGTGAAATGCTTGATTGTATGACTTTGAGTTTATAATGTAATGAACTTTTTTTATGTTTATGATTTTTGTTGTTTATGATATTATAAATAGATTGCATGAGAAAATAAAAAGCATATAAAATAATAAGAGGGAATGTGGTGAAATACCCCTTTTTTTAAACAAAAGTTGCAAAATACCACCTTAAGTTTAAAAGTTGCAAAATACCACTTTGAGTTGTAAAAAGTCTAATATACCCTTAATGAGTATACAAGAAGGCTACCTTTCATTTGAATCATACAAGAAGACTAATTTCATGTATGAACTTCCGACGAAATTTTCCGGCGAATTTCTCCGGCGAAAAATTCCGGCGAATTTCTCCGACGAAAAATTTCCGACGAATTTTTCCGGCAAACATTCGAATCATACATGAAGCCTAACTTCATGTATGCATCATACACGAAGACTAACATTCATGTATGGATCATACAAGAAGCCTAATTCGTGTATGCATCATACACGAAAATTTTTGCCTCCAAAAAGTTCAAATTTGTAACATACATGAAGATAAGTTTTCATGTATGATACATACACGAAAATTGACTTTCATGTATGCATCATACACGAAAATTATGCCTCCAAAAAAATCAAATTTGTATCATACATGAAGATAATTTTTCATGTATGATACATACACAGAGATAATTTCATGTATGCATCATACATGAAGTTAGGCTTCGTGTATGATTCAAATTTTCGCCGGAAAAATTAGCTGGAAATTGTCGCCGGAAATTTTTCGTCGGAAACATTTCACCGGAATTTTTTTAGCCGGATAATGTCGCCGGAAAATTTCGCCGGAAATTCATACAAGAAATTAATCTTCGTGTATGATACAAATTAAATGCAATCTTCTTGTATACATGAAGGGCATAAAAGTCCTAAATAAACTCAAAAGGGTATTTTGAATTTTTTTTTAAAAAAGGGCTATAATTTATGTTTTGTGTTTGAGAAGGGGTATTTTGAGTTTTTGCTCAAATAATAATATATGTGAATAGACAACAATACTGTAGACCACGAAAGAAAAACTGTTACCTATTAGTACTAAATACGATGGGCAAAACACTTTGTTTATATAAGAAAAATCGTATTCTATGTATTTGAAAAACAACAGAATTTGCACTTATAGACAACGGGGGTTACCCGTCGTCTATAACTATTATAGACAACGGTGAATCCCCATCGTCTATATCCTATTAGACAACGGGGAATCCCCGTCGTCTATAACCGCATTTTATAGACTACTCGGCTATAGACTACAGGGAATTTTGTGAAAGACTACGCATTTTCCCCGTTGTTTGTAACCGTTATTCTTGTAGTGAATCTCAGGTATCACGTATCTTTATCTCTGATTTACGATAGAACTCGTTGATTTCTCTCAAGTTTCGTGTTGAACACAAACTAACTTGATCGTCGGAGACGCGACACTGGCACACAACCCGGCGTTACGCTTTGTAGGTCGGAATTCAAGGCTTAAATCGACACGGAGAAGCTCTTCTCAACACAATCTCGTCAACACAAGGTACTCATTATGTGTTAACGATTCTTGAACACCTGTGTGTTCGAGGATTACGAATCTCGACCCCATCAATGTCAGTCCTCATCTTGCCCACGATCTATGCTTTACCTAGGTACGTACTCTCTCCTCGACATAAGGATATGAGGGGGGGGGGGGGAAGGGGGAGGTACTACTTCACTTAACAGCTTCACTCTAAATAAGCCATTTGCCCATTTGCATCGTATCGTTGATCAAGGCCTTTTGAGCAGATTTCCACCGGATTATGCCCAATACTCCACCGGTCTTGCCCTGCATCCACTTTCCTCCACTTGTGCCCTCCCAGACACATAATAGTTAGACTCTAAATGCACACAAAACACGAACAAAAGACACACAAAAAATATACAAAATATGAGTTCATCAGTTTTCCAAATAATGAAGCCTTCAACACGTAGAAAAGTGGATGCTTCTTTCTAAAGCTTAGAGACTCGATCTATTACAGAGAATTTGCTTATATATTGCAAGAACAAAAACTTATAGACTCGATCAAAGAACAGGACTTTGAGAAACTAGAAGGAAGCTAAGGAGGAAGACTGAAACTCTTTGCTACTTTGCTACGAACACTTGTTGTTTTTCTTGCTTCGAGATGCTACTTGCTTTGATGCTTCTTTGCGTGAGGATTCTGTTTTCTTCTTGCAATGGTGAAGGCCTCTAATTATAGAGAGGGAGATCAAAGCGTCGTTGGAAGAGCAGTTTGACCTCTGTCATAAAGTATGACACTCCACCTACTCCTCTGTAAACTTTCCCGAAATGGTAACTATGAGCCTTGCTTTATGCATGTCTCTGCGGTCGGTCCATTTAAAGAAAATTCCAGGTTGTCTTGTACTTTGAGTAGATTTGAATTTCAAATTCAAGTTCTTCTTCTTCCTCCTCCGCCTTCCAAGTCTTTATTCCTTGACTTCTTGACAGTTGACTTCAATAGAACTACTCGACATGCATGAACTGCATGGTTTGGTCCGCTGAGTTCTGATCTGACTGACTAACTCGAACTTGAACTGCCTATGAGTCTTGAGCTATCTTCTTCAATTTCATCTTGTAAAGATAAAATCCCTACGCTCAAAGAGTGAACTCTAGCTAAAGTCACACTGATAGCTCATTTACTCAGTTGTAATCAGTTGAGTTTTGGTAGAATAAAAAAAAATTACTAATTTTCCCAACAAACCCTTAATTGGAAATTAATTAAATCCTAATTAGAATTTAATTCTAATTAGAAATTAAAAGGGCATTGAATTAGTTAAATCCTTTGTTAACACATGATTTAACGTTCTCTGTTTTGAACACAAATTGTTGTTTTTGTTGTAATCTCGGGCACTCGTTTCTAACAGACCTCAAGTTAGCTAATAAATGTGAGCAACAACGATGGCGAGATCGATAATCGCTTGAAACTTGAGTAGGAATTTATAGGAAATATTTTTTCTCTGCAACCGGATACAGAGGAGCGACAGAGATGACCTGAATGTGTGAGGGAGACTGTGATGTGTATGCCTGTGTAGAGAGAGGCATCTAAGCACGGCAGAAATTGTTGGAGGAGTCGTCATCGTGATAGGTGATGTCGGACGTTGGTGTCGTGGTGATGCTGCTCGATTGAGGAATTTTTTTCATCTGGTTTTCGAGAGAAAAAGTGAGTACAGAGGTTATTCCATCTAAATTTTAAATATTCCTATATTGATTTAATTATTTCTCCACTATTGTGCATAAAGTGAAAGAATATAAGTAAACATTATAAATTTGTTTAAATTTTTGTATTAATCTTCATCCATTTTTATGTTTTTAAAATTATGACACAATATATAGATGATGTACAATTGACGCAAATATACGACACTAAATGTAACATTAATTTATTTGTGTTGTATAATTATGATATTTTCTTAAATTGTTGCAAATAAATTGTCGTAATTTAATGACATAAGAATAAGTGTTGCATCAGTGTCACAAAATTGTGACACAATATTTAGATGACGCACAATTGACGCAGATATACGACAACACTGTTATAAAGGTGTTGTATAATTATGACATTTTATTAAGGTGTCGTAAATAAATTTTCACAATTGATAGACATAAAAAAGTGTCTTATCATGTGTCACAAAGTGACATAATACTTAGGCAACGCATAATAGACGCAATATATGACACTAAAAACATAAATGAGATAATTTTACGACAATTACGTGTAACATCGCATGCACATATATCGTAATAGGTCAATTTTGTTGTAGCGACAGAAATTATACTTATGTTAATTATCTGATACTACTTAGTTTTCTGTACATATCACAAAAAATATTTCTGCTAACACGGGACAAGAAGTAACTCACTAATTAATGTCATCGATTTCAAGATAGCCCAGTCCAAAAGAGAATATTTGGGAAATCCGTGGACAACAAGTATTGCCAAAATGAGTACTCCATATAAATTCTGTTGATCGTTAATTATAAAAACAGTAATGAGCACAAGATTTGAAAATATGCAGTAATCATAGATTAGTTAACGTGGATTAGTTATATAATTACATAATTAATGTTATCCACTGTGGCTCGGTTTGGTCTGCATAAAATTATTGATGTTAATACATATCGAATATATTAGTTCATTTTTTAATTGGTTCAATATAGATAAATAACTCTTTAAAATATATATCAAAAGATCGACTCAAAGATCTGTTAAATAATTTATTTTAACTACTCTCTCTAAAAAGTTATTAAAGATTCGATCGATATTAGTTTTGGAAATTATATGAATATCACTTAATATTTCCATTTTTCATAGCAACACAACGCACGCAAAAAGAAAAGTATTAACCAAACAATTAATTTTTGGGAATGTAATGAATTGAGTAAATTTGAACATGTATAATCAAATTTGGATTGCAAGTTTAACCCAGTTTATGATTAGGAGGCGAGCTCGACTGGGAATTTTTATTTGTGAAGCGATATATATTGTATATGATTAAACAAGTTCTGTAAATCGATCTGCTCTAACATTAATAACCTAAATTAAGACAAATATATATATATATATGATCAAATTAACTTGGTATAAATCAGAATGCATATCATACCCCATTAGGCGCAGCAGAGAAAACTAATTATCTAATTAATTTATTTTAGAAACGTAAGAGAAAGTTTAACTATGATTACGTAAGCTCTTACGTAAACAAAAATTTAACCATATATAAACCGCATTATTTATAGGTCACAAAGTTACTGAAATTAATAATTACTCTAAAAATAGCATGTGAGGTCTCGTATAGACAATCATCCCCTGCCTCAATCAGCCCGCACTAAACAATTTATTATTATTATTATTATTATTATTATTATTATTATTATTATTATTATTATTATTATTATTATTATTATTATTATTATTTTCTTTTTATGTATGATTCTATTTTCATATATTTGTAGATGAAATAAATTAATTATTCTACTGGAATTATTTTTAATAAAACATGGAGTAAAACACATTCATAGTAGTAAAATTCATTTTTGAACTTTGTGCGTTCATATGAAATTATAATGTCGTATGAAAAATAAG
Organism: Schizonepeta tenuifolia; assembly: GCA_029490685.1. Taxonomy (NCBI): domain Eukaryota; kingdom Viridiplantae; phylum Streptophyta; class Magnoliopsida; order Lamiales; family Lamiaceae; genus Schizonepeta; species Schizonepeta tenuifolia. Next base: position 93,508,667 of record CM055956.1, read on the forward strand.
TTCATGTATTCTCTCTTTTATTGCATTTTTTATTTTCTCCACGTCGACGAGCTAACAGATTTCGCTTGCATTATTAGTTTAAATATAATTCTCATGTACGATCCTTTATTAAAAAAATAAAATAAAAGGCTTATGTACGATGCATCGCATTGATGCATAAAGTGTAGCACTGATAGTTAATGCCTAATTAAATTGAACCGAGCTATATGCATCTAACTCGTGAAACAGCAAAGCTTATATTTTAAATAGAAAGCGATACGTGTTATGAAATTAACGGTCTAAGAGTAACATAGTTTTTAATTTATTAATTAGGACCAATTTCATTGGTAGACCTCATTATAAAAGTGTGACATTTACGCTCATAAGTTAAAATAATATATACTTTTTAGCACTTTCTGCGCGAACATGCAATACTGTCTCATCTGTGCATGATTGTAATTATATGACAAATTGAATTTCTTGACAACAAATGTTATATATATAATGTTATTTTAAGTGAGAAATGAAAAAAAATCTAGATATTTGATCTTTTTTAATTAATAGAGTCAGATTTGATGATGCATTAAGTTCCTGTACTTTATGTATTATAATGTTAATATATTAAGTTATTGCAGTTTATGCATTAGAATATGTATGCATTACGTTTATGCACTATATGCATTTGCAATGTGATAAAAATACATTAAAATGTTCTCACTTTTGCATATAAAATTTAGTCTCATTAAATCGCTATATATATATATATATCGCAAAAATTTAGGTGCAATTAGTTGCATTGTATGCAACCGGTTTGACCCGACTCACATTCAATAACCCGGACGCATGGGGTACACGCGCCCTTCACGGCGCGTCCACGCTCCAGCAGTTATTTATTTTTATTTTTTTTTTGGGAATTCAGTATTAACAGATATACAATTAATTACAGCATCCATATAGCAAATGAGCTTCTAGCCTAGTGGATAGAGCTCCTATTCTCTCTCTAGAGACTTTAAGACTTAGAATTCGAGTCTCAGCGATAGTGATCTTAAGTTTTTATTTTATTTCTTTTTCTTTTTTTTTCTTTCTTCTTTTTCATTTATATCGTTGAATTTGTGTTCTTTTTTCCCTTCTTTCTTCATTTCCGTAAACTCTTTTTCTTTCTTTGTTTTTTTTTTCCTTTTTCTTCTCTTGTTTTCTTTTCTTTTTTTTTTCTTTCTTCTTTTTCATTTTTATCGTTGAATTTCTTTTCTTTTTTTTTTCTTCTTTCCTTGAACTTTTTTTCTTTCTTTTTTTTTTTCTTTTTCTTTTCTTATTTTCTTTTCTTTTTAGTATCTTTATTTAAAATACATATAATTCAAAGTGATTTGTCATGATAAAAAGTAATTATTAAAATTAAATTAATGAAGAATAATTATTGATATGAATAAAGATAATATTTCACAATTAAAACTTTTCTTAATAACAATGTTTACTTTTATTTACGACAATTTGTACCTTTAATTATGTAGTCAAGTAATTATTATTATGATAAAAATTAATTATTGATATAAAAGAAGGTAACGTTTCACAACTATTATGTTTCTTAACGATAATATTTATTTTAATTCATGACAACTTGTACTTTCAATAATTCGGTCAAGTAATTATTGTTGCGATGACAAGTAATTATTGCTAAGAAGAAAGGTAATGTTTCACAATCATTAACTTTTCTTAACGATAATTTTTACTTTTATTTACGACAAATTATACTTTTAGTTATTTGATCAAGTAATTATTATCGTGACGATAAGTAATTATTGACATGAAGAAAGGTAATGTTTTTCAACTATTACTTTTCTTAATGACAGTCTTTACTTTTGTTCACGACAAAGTGTACGTTTACTTATTTGGTTAAGTAATTATTGTCGTAAGAAAAAGTAATTATTGATATGAAAAAAGTTAACGTTCCACAACAATTACTTTTTTTAATGATGATTGTTACTTTTATTCATGACAATTCGTACTTGTAATTATTTAGATAAGTAATTATTATCATAAGTAAATGTAATAATTGATATTAAGAAAAGTAATGTTTCAAAAATATTAACTTTCTTCAAGACAATCACAAGAACTTGTGTTTTTAGTAATTTGGTAAAGTAAGTAATTTAGTCATGTAATTATTATCGTGATAAAAAGTAATCATTGACATGATGAAATGTAATGTTTCACAGTTATTACTTTTCTACGACAATGTTTACTTTTTATTCACAACAACTTGTATTTTTAGTTATTTGGTAAAGTAATTATCATCGTAATGAAAAGTAACTATTGTCGTGAAGAAAAGTAATATTTCTGAAACATTACATTTCTTTATATTAACAATTACTTTTCATTACGATAATAATTATTAGCATGGTAATTTTTGTCATAATGAAAAGTAATTATTGATATAAATAAATGTATTTTAATAATATTACTTTTCAAAAATCAATAATTTGAAAAACAATTGGAAATATAAATAATAGGAGACAACATAATCAAAATTTAAAAAACAAATGGAAAAAAAAATTTTAAAAAAAGAAAACATGAAGAATAAATAATTTTTTTTAAAAAGTTAAAACTGAAACTAAAATAAATTGAATATATAACATAATGAAAATGAAAAATTCAAAAAAGAAATTAAAAATCGAAAAAAGAAAATGAAAAATGGCTGTAAAATAATAAAACCAAGTGTATACGTATAAATAAAAATCGTTACCTAAACTACAAGGATGTACCTGTAGTCCAGCAGCAAATGGTCTTGTGTTAGAGCCTTAGCTATATGAGCCCCGAGTTCGATTCCTTATAGCTGCATTTCTTCAAATTTTTTTTAATGAGAGCAACTAGCGGGTTTGGGTTTGGGTTGGGGCGGGTTGATGGGCAGAACCCGATTGCATACTATGCAACTGGTTGCATGGAAGTGTAGCTCTCTCTCTATATATATATATATATGAGAGAGATCGTATGAGAATATATTATCATAAGAAATGAGAATAGATCTCCACCATAGATCTATGGGTGATGAAGGGTCAAGATTTGATCTAATCAAAGCGGGTCAACCCGTTGAAATTTTTTATATTTTTTCCGATTTTTTTTAAACTGTCACCCAAGATGCACCACTTCACATATTCAGATGCACCACTCTATATAACTAGATGCACCACTAAGTGCATTTAGATGCACAAGATTTTCAGTTTTATTTTTATTTTTTTATTTATTTTTTTATTTTAATAAACAGTCACCCAAGATGCACCATTTCACATATTCGGATGCATCACTCTACATAATGAGATGCACCACTATGTGCATTGAGATGCACCGAATTTTTTAATTTTCAGATTTATATTCCCCCATTTTTTTTGTTTGCCTCTTCGTTTTTTTGTTTGCCGCTTCTCTTTGGTCAAGATTCAAGCGAGGGGAGCCGAAGGCCTCGAAGCGAGCCAAAAAAGTTCAAATTGTTGCCCGCTGATTATCCTTATATTAGTAATCGGAGCGAAGGTGGAGCCGTAAAATCGAAGCCAAATGCGGAGGCGGAGCCGGGAAAAAACATTTGTAAAAAAAAAACTAAAAGAAAAACTGAAAAAAATCTGTAAAAAAAATGAAAAAAAAAAAACTGAAAAAAAAATTAGATGCACCACAATGTGTAACCAGGTGCACCACATAGTGTAATTAGATGCACCACACAGTGTAACTAGATGCACATTGTTTTACGAAAAAAAAAATTAAAACAAAACTGAAAATCTTGTGCATCTCAATGCACTTAGTGGTGCATCTCGTTATATAGAGTGGTGCATCCAAATATGTGAAGTGGTGCATCCAAATATGTGAAGTGGTGCATGTGAGCTGACCCTAAAAAAAAAAGTCAACGGATTGACCTGGGTTTGACCCGCTTTGACCAGGCCAAATCTTGACCCTCCATGTAGATATAATCAATGGTGGAGAATAATTCCTAATTGTCACTTTAAGATCCATTTGCATGGGAATCACTCCCCATATATATATATGAAGAGTTAGAGACTTTTTCAGGACACTTAAATAGGAGGTAGTGCACATTCAAGGCACATTATTGCAGGCCGTCAATTTGAGGACACTATCAATTAAATATTGCGCCCGTAGGACAATTCTCGGCCCGAACGAGCTAAATCGCACGCCCCGTGCACGTGACGAGCCCAAACGCCACATGTCAGCCACATCAACCTCCACTCACCGTCCCCTAACCCCTCTCTCTCTCTCATTGACCAGCCCCCGCCCCTGCAGGCTGCACCCTCTCCTCTAATCTCTCTTCCTCCATCCATTTCTCCACCTCCTCAAACCTGCTTATCACCCACACGAACGGTTGCTCGGACGCTTCCAGTCGTAGCCCATCTCCATCAGCTGCCCTGCCACCAGCGGACACTGGCTCCCCAGGCACGCGTACATCACCGACGCCGCCTTCTTCGAATTCAGCTATTTCAAACAATCGATTTCTCTGATCGAAGCCGCATTCCCTCTCTCGAATTTGTCTGCGGCATCTCTATTGCAGGGGGAAACCAGTCCAATGCACCAGACCTTTTTATTAATGGCGTCGGCGCAGCCAGCTTTCAATTAGGGAAGCTGTTGACGACGACGACGTACGCGTTCCATTTCACCTAATTTTTTCCCCCCAAATTGGAGAATACTAAATCTACTCATCTTGTTTGAGAATCCAAACCAAAATCATCACACATATCATGGAGTTCTTCAACAATGTGAAAGCCGTGAGGCTGAAAAGCGCTCGAAAAATACCTAGTCGCCGACCACGACGAAGAAACCGTCCTACAAATCAGCGACGGTACATCGAACTCGTCAACGGCTACTCGATGAGATTCCGACAACGGCTACGGTAGAAGGCGGCGGCGGCCAGTGTGCTGTTTGCAAAGAGGGGTTCTGATTAGAAGCGGCGGTGAAGCGGATCTCCTGCGCCAATATTTTCCATGAAGACTGCATTTCGCGGTGGCTCTCTATCAATTATTCAGGTCACCTGTTGTTCTATTTGGTTTAATTTAGGTCTGAATAATGAGTTAGTTGAGGCTGTGTTGTTGAATCTGGGCTGGGATTGTGAGTTGAGGGTGGAAGAGGTGACAATGACGGCGACGGCTGTCTGCAGCGGCTTCTGAGCTGCTGACCATGGGCCGGTGATGAAGGTGGTGAGGGAAAACATGGAGTCTTCGCTGGACATTGGACAAAATAGAAGGAGATGTTAAGGGTATTTGATTTTGGGGATTTCTTAGTAATATGTCTGTGAGAGTGATATGAGAAAGAAAGACATAAAAGCGTTAGGAAAAGAGAGAGGGGTTGGGGAAGAAGGTGAAGTGGAGGGTGAGTGGAGCTGAGGTGGCAGACATGTGGCGTTCGGGCCCATCACGCGCTCAGCACGTGCGATTTAGCCCGTTCGGGCCAAAAATTGTCCTATGTAGGGCTTACTAATTCTTTACTGTCCTCAAATTGAAGACCCGCAATGAAGTATCCTGAATGTGCACTACCCCTATTTAAGTGTCCTAAAAAAGCATCTTCCTCGTGTATATGAATCAACAAAACCTGATCATACTAGGAAGTAAACCTTTTGCAACGCTACTACACCTCTTCATAATTTACTTAATTTCAAGTTTCCAACAATAGTTTGGTTTTAATATTTTATATTTTTATACACTAGTAGTAATATTTTTCTTTCACAATGACTACAGAAAGTCCATGTCCCCCTAACTAGACTATTACAATGTAGTCTATAAAATGATGGAGTAATTAAATATAATCTAGCTAATTGATTTTGTCGTTGAAATATACGAGTTATCAAACAATATACATTCATGCCAAACATATTAATTAAAATGCTAATTTGTCTAACAAAATGCTTAGGTGCATACGTGTTCTAGCTCAAAATTAATTGTGGAGATGTAAACGGGATAGATTGATTTTAAAAGAAATAAGAATAATTAGGTTTCATAATGATCTTTCAATCACTAGTTAACTACTCCCTAATAATTGAGTAATTAAGTTTATGTATTTGGAAGATGAAAAATATTCTTAAACATAAAAGTCGCAATTTATATATTACAATAATATTTTTTAAGAAGGTTGATGCTTACCAGTTTCAGGAGTCAAAGTAATTGCAACGGTGATATGCTTTGATGCATGTTTACAATTTACTAGAGAATTATAAATAAATTCGGTGACCACAAAAATCATTAATGCACACTCTCAAATTAATTAGGACTGTGTATACATGTTTGTCTTAATTACATCGTTGCTATATACTTGCATGGATGCGTGACATTACAAAAACAGTAATTAATTTGAAATAATTTTATTCAAAAAAATAAATCTGAGATAGTTTCTTAATTTATATACACAATTCAATCAGTAGGTAATTTCTGTACTTAATAATTGTCATACATTGTGGACGGACGAAATATATATCGAACCTTCTCAAAAAATCCCTCAGGAAAAAAAAAAAAAAAAAAAAACGTTTTCTTAAAGAAGAAAACTCATATGCCTATAACTAACAAATCCGACACTACAACACTGATGTGAGAGCAAATAGCTAAGCGCAACTTGCAATAAACCTTTCAAATTAGAACAAACTAGACTCCTAGAAATGAGGAATTAATGTATAGTAAACTATAAAGGTACCAAGAAACCCCTAAATAAATAGATCCATAACAGTGTACTATAAAATTGATAAGAAAAAAAAAACAAATAATAAATGCAAGTAGCCCGTGTATATATATATCATATAAGTGACAGGGCGTTAGCTAATCAAAATAAGTCAGATAGATAAAAATAATATAAGTTAATTAAACGTTTATTTTTAAGGATTAAATTTAAAGATATCTAATACCATATAATCATTGTTCATATTTGATTGAAAGAATCATGGATAAAAATAATTAATCATATCTTATTTATATCCTATTTAGTAAATCTAAATAAATAATAGAATCTGACACCAATATTATATATACCCCACATGGCAATAGGTTCAAATATTTGCTGCATGCACTTAATTTTTTTCTACTATATATAACAAAAAGTTAAGATCGCAACCATAATCAACAAGCACGATTAAAGTAAAATGTAATTATATATTTTGAAAAAAATTAAGAATCTGGTTTGACAAGGAAAAAGTAAAACCCTCAATTAATCACTATAATCAGAAATTACAACTTTCCAAACCCTGATTTCTCTATCCAAACTTCCACTAATAACTGAAAATCCCCCATCCAAATCTTCATCATCCTCAACTGCAACAAGTGATTTGACCGGCTTACAGTGGCCTTCCATAACCGCCAAACAGCAACCTCCGAAATCCAAACCTTTTCCATATTTCCAGATTCTCACACTTTTGTCTGAAGACCCACTTATCAAGAAATCATTCACACACACTAAACTCAAAACCGCCCCTTTATGCCCTTTCAAACAACAAGCAATAAAGAAATCATCATCCCTTCTTTCCCAAACAAGAATTACGCCGTCGCCGCCGCCGGAGATTAAAACCGACCCCTCCGCTGTCAATGCGAGAGCATTGACGCTGGAACCGTGCTTCGACAGAGTTGTAGGTGAGCTGCGTTTTTTTCCGTCTTCGGATGATCTCCACACTTTTATCTGCCCGTCGGCGGAGCCCGTGTAGACTGTATTATCGGAGGGGTTAACGGCGACGGCGTTGACGGCGTCGGAATGCGCGGCGGTAACGGAGTCGATGCATTGCATATCCGACGCCGTTTTCCACGTCTTGAAGCTCCTATCCCATGAAACGGAGTAGAGTTGGCTGAGGTCGTCGTTAACGGCTAGTCCGGCAACGGCGTCGGCATGCTGGATCCATAGCTTCTGCTTGTGACGGCGGACTTGAACGTAGTTTTTGGCGGAGAGACATTTGAGAAAGCGATCTTTCAACGTCGGAAGCGTCGAAATCAGTTGGTGTTTCCGTTTGGTCGGCGACGATGACGTCACCTGCTGCCAAACCCTAATCTTGGAGTCTTGGTGGGCCGTGAAGATTTTCTTGTTGCTGAAGGCGATGGACTTGGCCCAGCCCGAGCCCGACCCTAACGTCTCGACGAGGGCGAGCGCCGTCAGATCGAAGACGTTGATTTCCTTGATGGTGGCGGCGTACAGGAGGTCGCCGTGCACCGCGAGGCAGCTGATCTGCGCTGCCGTTGCCTTGATGGCCGCAATGCTGACGTGGGAGATTAAGGGCTTTCCGGTTGGGTAGTTAATGTCACGCGAGCTATGATTAATGTCACGTGAGCTGTAATATGTGTGTGTGGAGGAACTGGATCTGATGCTGTTGAAACTCGAATCTTCACACAGTGTGGGTGCACTGCGCGTTGTGGTAGAGGAAGATGATAGTGATGGGGATGAGTTCGAGAGTATTAAGGTTGAGTAGTAATCATTTTCCTGCAACCGCCATGATTGGACATCCTCCATTGTTGCTATGCCAGAAGAAGGATGTCTTTTCTTGGACTTTGAAAAACAGAATTTGGTTCTCTCTCTCTCTCTCTCTCTCTACACACACAGTAGAGGGATCGATCTCAAACTCTCAAGAGATGTGAAAATGTTGCATTTGATTTTAGGGGTGGAGATGTCTATTAATAAACGATTTGGGCAAAGGAGAAGTTGACATTTGGACCAAAAACTGTAGTGTGGGTCAAGTTCCAAGTTTAATTGGTTGGTCTTGCATTTGTCAATGGTGTTATTTTTTAATTAAGGGCTAATTAAACTAAGGTGATGGGAAAATAACACTTACTTTTTACACTTTTTTTAATGGTTATGATTTGATATGGTGGTTTGATCAAATCTTTTTCTTTAAACCACCCTTTAAGAACATAAAAGCATGAACTATAAAATGTGTGGCTAAAGAACTCATTTAAAATTAACCGATTAAAAAAAACTGAAGTAATATAAAAGTCATTTCGATCGAGTGGAGAATATTTTTGAGATGTTATAACATCCGGATTGATATACGAATATTTCGAGACAATTTAGTTAATTTATTGTAGATATATCGTATTGATACAATATTATTAATCGAGAATATTTTACGCGAGTAAATTTATAAATGGTAATGAAATTGTGAAAAACTAAATGAATCCAAAACAATGCATTATTATGTAATAAGCAAGCAGTTCTAGGTTGACTAAATCTTTGAGTTGAGGCCAAGATTTATGTATGCGAAACTTCGTTGCTACTCCAAATTTGAGCATATATTTATATATGCATATAATATAATGTCAGGAAAAATATGAAGAATATGCTGTTGATGGCTGACAAATGTTCATATATACCAATCTTTGGAGAAATAAACAATTGATAAAGGAATAAAGTCATGATTGAGACATTCTTAGCACGTGCTACCTTTTAGAAAAGTGGGCACTAATTCGACCAATGAGGTTTTCATTTCTTATTATATTTCTAGTTTAGTGAGATTTGTTTAACAAATGCTTCGTTTGTTTATATTTGTACTCTTAATGTAGTAACCCTTTTGAGGGTTCTTTTTTCTTCTTGTGGATCGTCGTAATTCATGAATATGAATATTTTATATCACAACCTCGAAGGTTCGCCCTACCACTAACATGTGAGAGAGGCATGTATATTATAAGAATAATTAACTATATAAAATGAAATTAATTTGATCACAATTTGAAACATTGTGAAAACCTTCTTCCTTTACAAATTAACGATGTATTCCATTCCATATAAATACATGGGTCCAACTTTTTAAATACCACTACACAAAATACTATTCTTCTATATCCTCATTTTAAATCACACTCTTTTATATACCAAAATAATTAAAAGACTAATATACCCTTAACTTATAAAAACAAACAAAATAAAAAATAAATAAAAACAAAAAAAGACAAAATCTAACCCTGCCCCAACCCCAACCGCCGTCCCACTCTCTCTCTCCCCCCAATTTTGTGTCGGCGGTCCCCCCCACCCACTCTCTCTCCCTTCCTCACGTCCCCGTTGCCGTGTCTCCCTCCCTTCCTCACGACCTCACGACAGTTCGTCCTCACGATTGATTGAACGTCGTGAACGGAAGAACACGAGCAACCGCCGCCACAACCGCCGCCGCAATGAGTCGCCGTCGACGTCCTCCGGCAAAGAGGAGGAAAATTCGAATTTTCGAGTCCCAAATCCACCGGTTAGTGCCCTTTCTTTTTTCGAAATTCATGCTTAAATCTTCGATTGAATGCATGTTTTTTAGTTGTACATGTTAGAAATTGTTATATGTTAGAGTTAGGATTTTCATGTGGAAGATTTCGACATTGTTTTTGGTGTAATAGAGTTCGAGATTTTTGAATTTGTTGGTGTTGGGTAGTTCGACATTTGTTGTGTTGGTTTGGTGTTCTTACGGGGTCGATGGAGGTGGGAAAGACGACGGCGAAGGGGCTCTGTCGTGCTCACGATGGGCTTCCCATCGTGAGGTCACGGTGAGGTTACCATCGCCCGACCACGATGACACTCAATCATGAGCTCACGATGGCGAGGGCTGTCGTGACCACGGTAGAACCCTTCGCCGTCGTTGCGCCGGTCCTCCTCCCGTCGTGACCATGGCCACAGGCTACCCCCCCCCCCCCCCCCCCCGTCCTTCATCTTCTTGTGTTTATGTTGGTTTGTTAAATTATAACACGTTACCATGCACTTAATACTTGGTTTTATTGATTTTGTAGGAACATTATCAATTTGTTAGACCCGCCATGCTGTATTCGTCTCCTAAAGTGAACCTTTACATGAGGGTAGACGTGTTTGATGAAATTAGAAGAGTTTTATTTGAAATATCCGGTGATCATCAAGCCGATGCATTCTTAAGAACCGGTGTTATTGGGCGGTTGATTGATGCAAGAAGAAATCAGAGTGCAAGTAATGCGCTAAATCTGACAATAGCCCGACAGTTGCAAGGGATTGGTGCTAATCGGGTACCAGAGAACGAGCTTTGGTTTTATCTTGGTCATACGACCATTCGTATGATGGCAGTGGAATATGCTCTCATCACCGGGCTTCACTTTGGAAACTCTACATTTAATCCTCATGCAGTTCATGTACCTCCTAGAACTGGCATTCACTACAGATTTTTCAACCGCCGAGAGATAAAGACAAATGAGTTGCGCGATGCCTTCAACAGAAAATAACTTGGGAGAGACATCGATGACTATTTGAAGGCGGCCAACTTGCTCATTTACTATTATTTCCTCCTATGTCGGGACAAACCCACCATAGAGAATTGGGCATGGACGTTAGTTGAAGACTTCGAGGCTTGGGATGCCTTCCCATGGGGCTCGTACACATGGGGAGCACTATGTCACTATGTGTACAACGCCCAGACAGTCCCCAAGGACTACCACCTCTATGGTCTGGTTTGGGCTTTACAGATTTGGACTTATGAGATGATTCCGGTGTTGGGAGATCGATGTGGAATCAAAGATCACATCGAGAGAGTGCTCTGGTGCTTGATGTGGGCCACAAGAGTGATGAAAGTTGATTTCAGTCAATTCTTTGATAATATACGGGTACATTTATAATCTTATAACGTTTTTCATTCATTCAATGATGTTATCTATGTTAGTTTCTAAAATTCTAATATTACATTTTCATTACCTTTGCAGCTTCAGGTATTGGAAAGTTTTGAAGCTACGGAAGCAGAGCGTTATGAGTATTACATGTTGAGCTTCGAAAATGGAGACCCTTTTGATGTTCGATATATACCTCCCAAACAAATTGCTTCCAGAAATAACCCGACTACAAAGAATGCAAAGCAGAAGACTATGGGAAAGATGAAGCAGTTAGCAGCAAGGGTGGTCCGTGGTGACCCGGCACGACAGATGTCGAAGCGTCGTCGGGAGGGTACCCCACCACCTCGCAGTTCACCACCTCGTAGTTCACCACCTCCCAGTTCACCACCTCGTACATCACAGTGGGGGCCCTCGGGAGAGCCAAACAGGGTCTGTTGTTTGCACGGACGACCATGACCCCTCCATGATGAGGGCACGAGCAACAGGGGGGACGAAATTGAGCACCGGTTGAGGAGCGTTTTGGACGACGAATCTGACAACGGCTTCCTTGCTAAACTGATTCGGAGAATGAGTCAGTTTTTTGTTATGAGGCGCCCAAACAGTCCTCCACAACAGTCACATAGGAGTCATAGGACGGCATTGGACGCGGCCCGTCACTCTACCTCGGCATTCGACGCTCAGATGCGGACTGGTAGGATCGACCAGGACTGGGATCCGGCCCGTCACTCTAGTGCTACAGGTTTTAATCACATGCTGATGAACCCAAATGTGTGTTCATTTTTCTTGTGTTTTTGCCTTGTGTTTTGAGTCTTTTCAAGTCAATATATGTTTGGGAGGATACAAAGTCAAGAAAGTATGTGCAGGGCATTACAGGATAGATGTTGGGCAAAAACCGGCAGAAAACTTGTTTATACGATGTTGGGCAAGAAACACATCACAGTGGATCGTGGGCAAGACAGGCGTAGCAGGCACAGAGCGGAAGCTGTTGGGCAACATGCGTAACAGCAGCAGATTTCTTTCGCTACAAGAAAGAGGATAAGGATGGAAACTTTTCTTTCCTTGTCCTAATTGAACGTGATCTAGGAAGTATCTACCATGAGAAGGAAATAAAATCGCAGCTGCATGGATAAGGAAGGAAGCGAATATGCATGGAAAGAGTCCTTTACCAACAAGGAATCTAACCAAACCCTAATTCCATCGCCTATATATGTGTGTGGACGACTTTGGGCGACTTGGATACCACCACCACCACTTTCATATTGTCTTTTATTAGTTCTTAGTTAGTTTGCATTTAAGTTTCGAGAATTCTTAGATTAGATTCGTTTTTAGTATTTTACTTAGATTTCTGTTGTTGGTTGTTGACCAAGACCTACGTTGTTGACTTCGCTGTTCATCAGTTTTATTTTCAGAATTTATTCAAGTATGTTTACTTTAATTTCCTTTGTGCTTTCTTTTATTGTTATGTCTAGCTAAATTCCTTTGCTTGGATTGGAGTAGATGATTTGAATCTAATTACTTTGTTTGAAATCGTGAGGTCTAATCGGTTTAGTTCGTTGCATGACTTTTGTTCCCGAAACACTTAGGATTAATTTTAAACTTAATTGATATTGAAAGTTGATTGATCACCATCTAGATATTGAGATTAAGGCAATAACAGGAATTGAGATTTAACTCGAGAGTGTCTTTCGTGCCCAAAAAGGTGATTAGTGTTGGAGAGCAGTCAGTAATGATTATCTCTTGGCTGTCTTGGGTCTGATTTGTTTAATGCATGTTGGGCAATACAGTTGCTGAAGTGTCTTCGTGACTGTGTTGATCAACAGAAGGGATCTTGCCTTCTGGTCGAGATCTATTTAATCTGTTAGATAAAGGCTTAGAGTATTCATGTTGTGACTTTGTGACCATTAGGGCATGAATTAATCTTTGCTTAAAACTAAGTGATAAAATATTGTAATTGAATCTTCTTGCACCGATGAACGAGTGAAGTAATTAGGATCAATGATTCAAATCCAATCAAAGTACTTTTGTTATTTGATAAGTTTCTTGTTTAGATTTCAGTTTTGAGTTACAGTTGTTGAGTTAGTTCGTGAGCAAAATAACCCCCTACTTTAGTGACACCGAAGAGAAGACTACACCAGTTCCTCGTGGGATCGACCTCTACTTGCTACTGGCTACTTGCCTGTTGGGCAAAAGGAGAAAACAAATATTATTTGCATGAGGCTAAACGACAGCTTTGTCAAATTGGTGTCGTTGCCGCGGAACTGGTTCCAAGATAGTTTGCTCTTCAAGAAGAGAGATTTGAGCGAGACGATCCTTACTCTGACCTAAAGAATGGAGGATCCCGAGAAGAATGGCGGAGAAGACCATTCGTGAGTTGATGTTCTCGGGCAACAACATGGGCATCAGGACTTCGAGTATCAAGTTGCCCAAGATCACTGGAAATTGGGAATTAAAGTACTCATTGATTCAGATTTTGCCCAAGTTCAGCAATCATCCCGAGGAGGATCCGTTACGGCATCATCAAGACTTTGAGATGGCATGTAACACTGTTCGAAATCAGGGTGAAAATGATGATGCCCAAGACCGATTTCCAGACTATGTGAGGTTGCTCACATTCCCTTTCTCTCTACATGATGGGGCGCGTGAGTGGCTATATACCATGCCCGAGGAGAGAATCGAAACATGGGAGCAATTGCAAAAGAAATTCCTCTACAAGTACCTCCCTGTTGCCCGAATCCAAAGTGTAAGGAAGACCATCGCCACGATCAAGATGGGAGCTAATGAGTCGCTCTAAGACTATCATGAGAGGTTTAAGGAGATGATCGTGAGGTGTCCTCAACACCGTATTATGGATATTGACCTCATTAATTATTTCATGACAGATTTACGACCTTTCGAAAGAAGATGGATTAATGCGGCATGTGGAGGAGAAATCATTGATATGTTTCTCACGGAAGCATTTAAAAAGATAGCTGCTGTGGCTGAGGAGTCAAGAGAAGATGATGATATCCCGAGGAGTGCTTCATATGGGGGAGATGGAAATTCAGACTTGCTGGTCAATACCATGAAGGAATTCATGACCAAGATGGATGCCAAAATGGAGTTGTTGAGCAAGAAGGTTGATGGCGAGAGAGAAGTCAAGAAGGCTGTCAAGAAGTGCGAGGTATGCTATGCCACGACCCATGCTACTGACCAATTCCCAAATTGGTTTAAACAAGAGGAAGTCAACGGTTTTGGACTACTACAAGGTGGTAATGGGCAACACGGGTTTGTGCCCAATCTGAGCAACAATTATGGATTTGGGCAGAATAGGAACTTGAGCAACAACTGTCCAGTACCTGCTCAACACCAACGATCTCAGCAGACTGCTCAACACCGGCAACCTCCACAACTTGCTCAACATCAACAACCATATGTACCCCCACATCGTGACCAAAACAGAGGATATTATGTGAAGGAGGCCATTGACAGTATTGCCCAAGAGAATCAGAAGTTGCGTAAGGACTTTGAGGACTTCCAGACTGAGACCAAGGGCAACACAACCAACATCATGGCTCAGCTATCACATATCTCTCAAGCATTAGCAAAGTTGGTGGAGGACAAAAGAAAGAGACTTCTTGCCCAAGAAGAGACCAATCGGGAGCCGACGAAAGAAGTTGTGAAGATTACTAAAGTAAGCATGGAGTCAGCTGATACTGAGGAATTAAATGATGAACTCAACGCCGAAAGAGAAGAAGTGCTGGGCAAGAGGACTACTGCCTCGACCTATAGGAAACATGCTTCATATCCTATCAGATTTGCCCGAGATAAGGAGCAGCTGAAGACGCCCAACATGTTTCAGAGCTTGAAGAAGGTGGAAATTAATCGATCTCTGCCGACTACATTTCAGTCACCGAACATCTCAGCAACAATGAACCAGTTCTTGCCCACGAAATATCGAGATCCGGGTATGTTCTCTGTACCATGCACAATTGGAACAACCAATATTCCAAGAGCCATGTTTGACTTGGACGCATCCATCAATGTCATGCCCAAGTCAATGTACGATGAGATGATGATATGACCGTTGACTCCTACTCGAGTTGTGATTCAATTGGCGGACTTGTCAACGGTGTGGTCCGATGGACTCGTGGAAGATGTCTTGGTCAAGATAGGGGATCTCATATTCCCTGCAGATTTTTATGTCTTGGACACGAGAAGGCTGTCGGGCAAGAGCCCAATGATGATTTTAGGGAGACCATTCTTGAAGACGGCCAAGACCAAGATCGATTGTGAGACGGGAAGATTATCATGTGAGTTTACGGGAGAAGTTGTCACGTTCGATGCTTACAACACACGAAGGCAACACCATGAAATTGAGATGGTCAGGTGCATTGACATTACTGAGCCAACCGAGGAGGATCTTGAGCAACAGACTGGTATTAATGATCTTGATCAAGAGGGCGGAACCAAGGATTTTGCCAAGAGGAGTCTGTTCAAGATAATGAATTGAAGATCACTCACAAGGCCAAGAGATCTTTAGGTGTGGAGCAACCCGACCATGCTATGAAGAAGTTGGATATACAAGCATGGCCTCAAAAGAAGAGGATGAAGAAAGCTCGTGACCGGATCATCAAGAAAAATGATGGGAACAATGTTGATCAAAAGGAGGCTCTAGATCTCCTTGACTTTGAGGAACACTAAATGAGTCCCACGTCGTGCCCACGATGTTAACCAAGGCGCTGACCAGGAGGAAACCTGATATTATCTTTCCTTTTTATTTATTTTATTTTAAATTTTTATTATTTATTTAATTCCTAGATTAGGTAGTATTTTCGTAGAAGGTATGGTTTGTTCATGATGTGCAGGAGCTTGGGCAACAGAGCAAGATTGGGATGACAATCAAAAGCGAAGGCAATACCATCAGCACGGCCTTCTTGCCCAGAATCATTGTCAAGGGCAAGAGGAAGTCTGCTGTCTCTGGAGGACATCTACGGCAGCAGCCTGAGCTAACTGAAGAGGATTGTTGTCGCACACAAGGAGTTCATACTTGCTCAGCGTGTCACCAGAAGAAGGCAAAACATGCATGCAACACTTCTTTTCCAAGAACTATGAGTGTTGGGCAGGATGTACACCTGCTTTGCCCAAGAAACAAGGAGTCGCGAACCTTGGAATCTTGACCAGAATGGAAGAAGTTGAGCAACACATATGGTGACCGTCCAAGCTACTCATTTTGCTCGCAACACGTATTTTGTCCACGACACATCCAGGTGTTTTGTCATATTTTTTCTTGATTCTTGTTTCCTCCCTTGTGTTTTAGTTTAGGTTTTGTTTTTGATTTTGTTTTGTTGTGTCTTTTGATTTTATTGAGTTATTTTGGTCAAAACCCTACCCACTTTGTTGAAAGCAAAGTGTGTGGGTGAGGTCGTTGTTGGTTTATTGAGTCAAAATATTTTTAGTGTCTGTTTTGCCCTACATTTTACCACTTTGCCGAAGGCAAAGTGTGTGGGTGTTGGGATGTAGGTCTGTTTTGTGTGTTTTTAAATTTTGTTTAAGTTGTTGATTAGTATGTTGGCATGATAGGTCAGAATAGGTATGTTGATGTAAATGATGATGATGCCGTATGTAGATAGGTATGACGGAATAAGTTTTGAGCAAAAACCGTGAGGATTTGAGCTGTTGACTGCTTTATGCATATATGCAGTGTTTGTTTCTTTCTTGTGTGATAATAACCAATTGAGACTTGTTGATCTAGAACTTTTCTGCATCTCTTATTGAAACTTCATGTAATTTAGTCGAATTGCTTAGATGAATTAGGCATTTTTGTTCCAATTAGCCCATGACCAAAATTCCCTACCTTGACATTTATCCTTTGCTAGCCCCTTTGAACTTGTTGATAATTTTTTCGATTCACTTATAGTAGCCTGAATTTATAAGCCTTCCCGGTCAACAACTCAGGTCTAGAAAAAGAAGGGATGAAAAGAAAATGTTGGGTAGCACTTACTGGGCAATATCACCTATTTAGAGGTATTGGTTAAGGACTTAAAAAAAAGAAAAAAAAAAAAAAGAAAAAGAAAAAAAAAAAAAAAAAGAAAGAAAAAATAACAAAATAAAAGTCCTGAAAGAATAAATGTGCTAGGACCGATGTTGTATTTGAGGGGAGTAAGGAATCTAGAGCATTCTTGTTGCCCAAGAATTGAGTTCTTGACATAGCCAAATTCCAAATTATCGTACCTTTTGCCTTAAACTACGTTACAACCCAATAAAGTCATAAGGATAAGTAATTTCAATTTTGTTCAAAAGAAGTAGAGATGTAGAGGGCAGACAAGCCTATGGAAAAACATTGTTGGTCAAGAGCGTATACACTTAACCCTATACACTTGAGAGATGAGTGCTGGTGAGGATCCCCTTGTTGCTCAATAACTCTATCTTGACTTATCTGATGGCAATATCTCTTTGCATATTTTGTACACTGTTTTGATTAACTTGTTGACTTGTGTTTTGAGTCTGTGTTCTTGATTTGTCTTTTCCGTGTCTGAGTCTTGGCAAAATCATTGCAATTGCACACTTGAGGGCAAGTGTGATTCAAGTGTGTGGGTGTGATGAACCCAAATGTGTGTTCATTTTTCCTGTGTTTTTGCCTTGTGTTTTGAGTCTTTTCAAGTCAATATGTGTTTGGGAGGACACAAAGTCGAGAAAGTATGTGCAGGGCATTACAGGATAGATGTTGGGCAAAAATCGGCAGAAAACTTGTTTATACGATGTTGGGCAAGAAACACATCACAGTGGATCGTGGGCAAGACAGGCGTAGCAGGCACAGAGCGGAAGCTGTTGGGCAACATGCGTAACAGCAGCAGATTTCTTTCGCTACAAGAAAGAGGATAAGGATGGAAACTTTTCTTTCCTTGTCCTAATTGAACGTGATCTAGGAAGTATCTACCATGAGAAGGAAATAAAATCGCAGCTGCATAGATAAGGAAGGAGGCGAATATGCATGGAAAGAGTCCTTTACCAACAAGGAATCTAACCAAACCCTAATTCCATCGCCTATATATGTGTGTGGACGACTTTGGACGACTTGGATACCACCACCACCACTTTCATATTGTCTTTTATTAGTTCTTAGTTAGTTTGCATGTAAGTTTCGAGAATTCTTAGATTCGATTCGTTTTTAGTATTTTACTTAGATTTCTGCTGTTGGTTGTTGACCAAGACCTACGTTGTTGACTTCGTTGTTGATCAGTTTTATTTTCAGAATTTATTCAAGTATGTTTACTTTAATTTCCTTTGTGCTTTCTTTTGTTGTTATGTCTAGCTAAATTCCTTTTCTTGGATTGGAGTAGATGATTTGAATCTAATTACTTTGTTTGAACTCGTGAGGTCTAATCGGTTTAGTTCGTTGCATGACTTTTATACTCGAAATACTTAGGATTAATTTTAAACTTAATTGATATTGAAAGTTGATTGATCACCATCTAGATATTGAGATTAAGGCAATAACATGAATTGGGATTTAACTCGAGAGTGTCTTTCGTGCCCAAAAAGGTAATTAGTGTTAGAGAGCAGTCGGTATTGACTTATCTCTTGACTGTCTTGGGTCTGATTTGTTTAATGCATGTTGGGCAATACAGTTGTTGAAGTGTCTTCGTGACTTTGTTGATCAACAGAAGGGATCTTGCCTTCTGGTCGAGATCTATTTAATCTGTTAGATAAAGGCTTAGAGTATTCATGTTGTAACTTCGTGACCATTAGGGCATGAATTAATCTTTGCTTAAAATCAAGTGATAAAATATTGTAATTGAATATTCTTGCACCGATGAACGAGTGAAGTAATTAGGATCAATGATTCAAATCCAATCCAAGTACTTTTGTTATTTGATAAGTTTCTTGTTTAGATTTCAGTTTTGAGTTACAGTTGTTGAGTTAGTTCGTGAGCAAAATAACCCCCTACTTTAGTGACACCGAAGAGAAGACTACACCAGTTCCTCGTGGGATCGACCTCTACTTGCTACTGGCTACTTGCCTGTTGGGCAAAAGGAGAAAACAAATATTATTTGCATGAGGCTAAACGACAGCTTTGTCAAATTGGTGTCGTTGCCGCGGAACTGGTTCCAAGATAGTTTGCTCTTCAAGAAGAGAGATTTGAGCGAGACGATCCTTACTCTGACCTAAAGAATGGAGGATCCCGAGAAGAATGGCGGAGAAGACCATTCGTGAGTTGATGTTCTTTAGGAAGCAGGGATATGAGTGTTATGTGCCTATGATTGAGACGGATCATCGTCTAACAAACAAATTATTTGATCTGGTGGAGGATCCGAATGAGGACTTCCCTCAAGAAGTAAGTTAGTAAGATGACGATTCCATCGTGAGCTCACGATGGAATATCACCGTGAGGTCACGATGGTAGGGCAGTCGTGAGGTCACGATAAATACAATCGTGAGCTCACGATGAGTACGCTAAACCCCATCGTGACTTTAGGATTTTTGACTAATTATGGTGTTTTAACCGGTTATATTATTTTGGTATGTGTTAAATATGATCTACTTAACATTAAAATACATCAACAAATGAAAAATTACACATTTAAACACACAATTATAGTGTTGGCGAGATGTGTGACACAACAATGAATACATTACTATATGTTACATATACAATGACTCTTGCATTTGATAAACCATACACCTCTAACAATAACCCATTTAGTGTTTCTTTAATATAAAACTGCAAAATATGATGTGCAAATGTTTCTTAAGACATAATATAACATTACAACACTAATTAATCATTATTTTAGACGTAATTGTTCCGATTTATTAGTTCACGACGGATAAAAATACCATCGTGAACCTAGTCGTGAGAATGTCATCGTGATCACGATGACCTTCGCCAACGTGACCACATGGTGGCTTCTTTATCGTGAGGTCACGAAGGCATCATCATCGTGAGCTCACGATGGTGCCATCGTGAGATCACGTTGATAATGCCTTTGTGAGGTCACGTTGGCGTGGTCATCGTGACCTGTCCAGAAACTCGAAAAAAAATAACATTAGTTTTTAAATTAGCATCGCATAAAATGAAACATCAAATTCAACACAAATTTTAGTACAAATTCATACAGAACCCTTAAACAAATCACCAAATAAAGTCACCAAATAGGTCTAGTAGTTTAATACGAATAAAGTTCAAACATAACTTTTAAACAAATCTAAACTACAACCAACACGCTAGTCGACATCTAGAGCCGTAGAGGGTGACGCACCATCTTGTGCTGCTTTATTTCGGGCCTCAAGTTCCGGCGGCAACCAAGCAGTGTCCCTCAGGATCAGCACTCAGCATCTAATAATTTGCTGTGTCGACTCCATCACCTCAAAGATCACGGCATCATCTACTTTGAGGTCGAAAGTACGTGTGAATGGTTTCCACCCTGCATACTCAAACTTCGGTTTCTTCAAAGATCTAAGGTACATCAACTGACATTCGGTTCCATTATGATTGGCAACCAATGGCACATCCGCACGAGGAAGTTTACAAACAATATGTGCTGGTATATGCTATATTGCACACAAAGCATTAATTAAAAGTCATACAAAATAAATTAATTGTTTGTTTAGTGGTAGAAATTCTTACCAAATGCCATGGGGCCGAAACATGTGACTTGGCTAGGATAACATCGAAAAAGGGCTTGTCTCCTAATAGACAACACAAGTTTGAACCGGATGGGTTGGTCGACATCTACAACCATCCAAATGCTACAAAACATAAAGTGAAGACAAACATCAACATCAACCAATTAAATTCAATAATTTGCCACATTTTATGTTCAACCAATTACTTTAATTCATACATATGCGGAAAACATAAATCGAACATCATTATTAACATCAACATCTCCAACCAACTTCAACAATTGACACATAAATTAAAAAATTTTACATATCAACAACATCAACATATTCTTCGAAATTCAACATAGAAAACCAAATTAAAAAACAACAACATATATCGGACATAAAACAACAACAACATCAACATATCAAACAAAATTTTAGAATTCTTGCAAAAGAATACTAGATAATCAATTCATCAAAACATAAAACCAAAGATAATTTCATAACTCCTATAATTGGGTGGCATTGAGGTCGAAGAAACGTACCTCCAATCGGAAGCGAGCGGTGGGGGCGGCAGCGGCGGCGGTGGACAAGAGAAGCGGAGGTATTGAAAAGAGAGAGGGAGATAGGAATGAGATAATAATGATATGTTGGGTATTGTGGGAAAAGAAGGTAATGTACGTATGGTTGAAATAAAAAGTTTGAGATTCTGTCCCACTTTATCGGGAAATCTGGCTTCATCACGATGGGATCACCATCGTGAGGTCACGATAGGAGTGACCATCGTGAGGTCACAACTGTTCCTTCATCGTGACTTCACGATAGCTATCTCATCGTGACCTCACGATGCAGATCCCATAGTGAGGTCACGATGGTTATGTCATCGTGATTAAGGCAGAGACTCACCAAAAATTATCCATGTATGCAAATAATACCTGTCTAAAAAATTCTGAACATAAAAACAGATATTAAAGGTTTAAAAAGGTCAATACAGTGCCATAAACTCAACAAGTTCTGTTACTCATATATTTCATCTTCAATTGGGTCAGGACATGCTCTAATATCATGACCCTCACGACGATAATTGCTAAATCTTTTTTTCCTCCAGCGTCGTTGACTTGATTCTACTCCCCCAAAATCATGAAAATTTTGTTCATCCTCTGTTTGTTGGAGAGGGATATTCAAATCGACTCCACCAAGGAGAATAGATGTCGTGCATTTTTTTCTGTTGTGCCCAGATCCACCACACCTTGAGCAAACTTGAGGACGTCGTGCTCTCGTTCCTTCAACTGCTGACCGAGCACGGCTCGTTCTTGGACGACCGGCCTGACGTACATCTTCTGGAGGATAAACCCTAATTGATTTGATCTCCTACGGCACATTCCACTCATCGGGGTGTGGTATTTGATTGATATGCTCAGCATAAGTCTGTCTTAAGCCGTCTTGTTTGAAATATCTATGTACGAAATCGTACACGTTCAAACCAATGCCGGCCCGCCTGTTAAAATAGGGAAAATGGAATTACTTACATACAAAATGAATATAAAAATAGTAGAAAATTATAACAAATAATATAGATTTTACCTTATAGCGGCAGCAGCATGCTTACATGGAATCCTATCCTCATCGAAGACATGACAATCACACGTCAAATTTTGAAGATCAACTTGATATTGTTAATTATCTTCGTCTACTTTATAAACATGGTCGGTGATTGCTCGAATAGGAAGAGGGAGACTCGCTTGCACAGATAGAGAAAGCTTGTTGAATGTAGTCACAGTCAACACATGATCTCTTGATTCAGCATCGGTACGCCACTCGTCAAACCAATCCTCCAATGTGTGGCGAAATGTTTCAAGTAATGAGCACACTGGTAAACACCTACCCCACCACAAAATACTGTTCACTGATTCGACAGCAATGGATGTCAGTAATCCATAGCGCTGCACAGGACATTTTGGCCTAGCCCACCTCTCTGGTCTAATTTGAGAAAGTCGTTTGTGAGCACCATTAGGACTTACAATGTACAACAATTCGAAAAAGTTTTCAAACACTTCGTGGCGATAACTAAATGTTACTTCATAAAAGAGTGTGGCCACAGTTTTGCCGTATGGGGTCAAATTTTTCTGCAGATGGTGATAACACAATCCGTGGAATGCATTTGGATAGACGGTTCGAAATGCATTCCTAATGCTCTTATGTTGGTCGCTCACTATCAACAAATCTTCGGGTGGATTGAAGCATTTGCGTAGGTTATAGAGAAAATAAGTCCACGACTCATCGTTCTCTATCGGACCAAGGCCAATTGCAAGCGGAAACACTTGCTCGTTCCCATCCTTCGTGCAGGCAACAAATAAGGTTTCTTTGTTTCTACCCTTAAGATGAGTCCCGTCTACTATGAGCACAGGTCGAAGACACTGCTCAAATGCTCTAATACACTGTCCAAGGGCAAGGAACATGTGACAAAATACTCCTTCACTAATCGTCTACAAGTCGTATACAGTCCTAGGATTACGTTGTTTCAACAAATACAAATACGACAAAATCTTCTGATATGACGAGGGGAAGTCACCGTACATTCTCTCTATCGCTAGCTGTCTTGTTCGGACGGCAAAGTTGTATAACATTTGAACACCGTATCGCATGCGCATCTCTGCCATCATCTCCTTTGGCCTCAGAACGACCTTCTCATCTATCAATTTCTTAGAAAAATAAAATGCAGCCACCTCGCTACTCACCGACCTTGCACGTGCAGCACGGTTTAAATCTGATTGGCAACTGTGATCCAATGTCAACTTAGTAATCCGAAAAAGAGTTGCACATTCCATATCACACAACCTAAACGTGCAATTCTTTCTACCACTCCTACATAGGTACACTGCACGGTTCGAAGCGGAGCGATCGGTCTTACACTCTACAAAGTGCTCCAAATGATACATTCCTACAGCTATCCTCAACTCTTGCACCGATCGAAATATTGACCCTACCTCGAGACTACCATTGATGACGATAGGCCGCTCAACCCATGCCAACAGTATTGTGCTTTTAATGTCAGGATGTGGAATGATCCAATTGCGCTGTGTACGCTCATGCTCAACCTCGTTTTCTGATTGATGGTCCGATGAAAAGTGTCGCTGCCCCATGAGCCTATCCATTTGTGCCGGCTGTCCAATCCAAGCATAAAACTCTTCTTTCAATGATTCAAGCAAATCTTTACGACGATCTTCCTCTTCATCTTCGGATGTAGATACCGTTTCATCCTCCTCATAATCTTCATCATATTCATCATCATCATCATCAT
This sequence comes from Schizonepeta tenuifolia, assembly GCA_029490685.1. Taxonomy (NCBI): domain Eukaryota; kingdom Viridiplantae; phylum Streptophyta; class Magnoliopsida; order Lamiales; family Lamiaceae; genus Schizonepeta; species Schizonepeta tenuifolia. The sequence goes on from CM055956.1 coordinate 93,533,081, forward strand.
CGTCACTATCATCTTGTGCACCCGAGGTGCTACCTCTCACATTAACTTCGGGGGTGGAGTTCCCGCGGTTTTCAATCACATAAACCTCCGGATCCTCTTTAGGATCCGCTAACCATCGAAGTAATTCTAAATCGCTCCACAATAGCACTTTTGCCTTCATGCCATTAATGGTTGTGAGGTACCATAACACATATTCGGTCTTCTTCCCACCATTCAAACCCTCTCTAATGAGTTCCACAAGGTTAGCACGATTAATCGTGCCGGGGTCGATGTAGACAACAAATAAATCCCCGTCCATATATGTCGATCGCTCCCAATGACCGCCGTGATATATAATAATACGACGTAAAGACATCTGAAATTAAGAAAATATACAAAAATAAAGTGTAAACAATAAATAAAAATACTTGTTTAGCACACATCTGTGGTGGTCACGATGATGATCACCATCGTGAGGTCACGATTCGTGAGCTCACGATGGCAATTGTCAACGTGACCTCACGATGGTGATCACCATCGTGAACACGGTGAACTTCTGCATCGTGACCATAGTAGAATTCGTGGTTAGCTTAGAACTAGGTATTTCAACTTCTTTTAACCCCCCGATACCATGAAGTTTTTAATTTAAGACACCATTATATGAACAAAATAACATATTTCATGACATAAGATGAAGCATATCTTGTATTATACTTTGAAAAATCCTAATTTCACCCTAACAATACCCTAATTTCAACAACAACTTATATCAAATGAACAAACATTATGCATATTATGCTTACCTTTGTATGAAGTAAGGAACGTCACGGATCCCCCGTTGATGCTTTCGTTCTTCTTGGGCGAGATTTTGGATGCTTGGAATGATGATTGATTTTTTTTTGTTTTTGGGTGTATGTTTGTTGATTGTGTATATGTTTGAATGTGAGGTTATGAGTTTGAATGAGGATTATTCTTCCCCATTACTACCACCACCAACCTCAGTGGCTTCATTTATTACCTAGTACACCCGAAAATATTCACCAAATCGAATGTGTAGATACATTAATGAGTTTTGCATGCAGCAGTCTTGGTCACGATGGGATTTTCATCGTGAACACTCCATCGTGACAACTCCAATCGTGACCACGTGCGGAGTCAAAAATCTGACACGATTGACTTTGAAAACTAATGGTATTTTAGTATTTTTACAGGATTTTGGTATACAAAAGAGTGTGTTTTAAAGAGAGGCTATAAAAGAAGTGTTTTTTATGTTTTGGTATTTTTTTTTAGTTTCCTCTAAATACATTTCACTCAAACACAGAAAAATGTCAGAATTACATAATTTATTTTTCTATATTGATAGTCCAATAAAGAAATTTGCTATTTCCTGTGTCCACGAAATGATTACCACTTTTGTCATTTTAATCTGTCCATGAAATAATTGTCACTTCCATTTATAATAGCAGGACCCACATAATACATTAATTTAACCTTATATTTCTCACTACTTCACTCAAATTTAATGTGAGAGCCTTACTCCACTCACAACAATACCCACTATAATCCATTATTACTTACTCACTCGGTATTAGTTATAAAGTCCCAATTTATATGGGCACGAGTATTAAGAAAACTTGTAAAGTGTTTTTGAGTGGAGTAAAAGTTAGAGTAGGGATAGTGGTATTGACAAAAAGGTAGTGGTATTGACAAAAAGTAGTGATAGAGTTGTTGGAAGGTGGGCCCATCAATGACAAATGAGTGTAAATAAGAGAGATTCTTGAGAGTGTATGAGTCCATAAAGTGAAATAGAACTTTTAAAAAAATACATATAAAATGTGTGAAATGAGACTTTATATGTAATACGGAGAGAGTACCATTTTCTTAAAATCTATACCGTCTATAATATGGTAACTATTTCGTGGACAGATGGAGGATTAAATAAATATCATTCATATTCAAATTGGGTTTCCTGATAGTGAGTCCATTAATATATCACTATGGACTCCGCTAGTTGGGCTTATTAGGCTGGTTCTTCGGCGTAGTCCCTTTTTCGGCCTTGCAATTTTATTTTTCTTTCCTTGTTATTCCCTCCGTCCCATTAAAGATGAGCCCTTTAATTTGAGCACGGAGGCTAAGAAGAAATAGTAGTGAATATATTTAGTGGAGTATTTTATTAATAAAGAATATAAAGTATGAATAAATAATAAAAAATGTAAAAACAATGTGAATGCAAATGTAAAAGCAGTGTGAATGTAATTAATTATTTCCCAAAATAAAACGGGCTCATCTTTCGTGGGACAGCCCAAAAAGGAAAGTGACTCATTTTTCGCGGGATAGAGGGAGTAGTACTTTTATTTTGAGAAGAAACCTATTACTAGAGCTGTCAAAATTGGCCCGAAATGGCCCGGCCCGACGGGCCAACCCGACCCGCCCGATGTTTGGGCTGGGCTGGGCTGCCATTATTAGTGGCCCGAAAAAATCCGGGCCATTTTGGCCCGGCCCAAGTGACCCGACGGGCCAATCGGGCCGCGAGCCTAAAAAGCCCGACGGGCTACAAGCCATTTTGGCCCGGTTATAATTTTTAATTTAAATTTATAAATTATAATTATGAAGTGATTAATATGATTTATCACAATTAGTGTGATTAATCACAACGTCACAATAATCGATTTTCGAGCAAGCCATATCATATGAACCGTGACTACACCCACATATCGATCTGAATGAACTCTCGATCCGAATGAACTACACCCACATATCGAAAAGAAATAAAATATTTTTTCACTTGAATTAGTTGAAATTATACATTAATTTGACACCATAAAATTGTTAAAATAAGTTGTCTTCTTGTAATCAACTTCACATTCCATACCGCATGTACTGTAACTACAAAGTTAGTGATTCAATTGTAAAATTTTTGTCCTGTTTTACCCAATTTATTTACTTAATGTTCTAGCAGGAATTAAGAATAATAGATAAGTCTATTTAAGTCTATTAAGAATTTATGTTCTAGCAGGAATTAAGAGTAAAGATAAAATAATAGATAAGTCTCACTTCAAAGACTTTAATAGGTGTGTATTATTTTTATTTAAAAATAGATAAATTAAGTGAAACATTTATTCAAGAAAAAGTAGGAAAATTGAGTGAAAGTTACACATGATCTACCCATTTTAAATTTAAATTTATATCTGTATAGAATTTTTAATTTAAATTTAAATTATAATTATTTTTTAAAATTTATTTTCTGACCGGGCCACTTTGGCCCGACCCGCCCGTAGGCCTGATAGGGCTGGGCTGGGCCAACATTTTTGGTGGCCCGTGAAAATTTCGAGTCGGCCCGGCCCGACCCGAAAATGTGCATTTGGCCCGGCCCGGATGATTTGACAGCCCTACCTATTACTAAGAAAGGGTAATAATATTCGGACACACTGTGGCCGACCACACAAGCTAAAAATGGTAATATATGTTTTGAAAATAGAAATATACCATAATTGGGAAGCATAAACCCTAAGGAAATTTGATTATTTCCATTTTTACAGTCAACTTTCCTTTTTTTTACGCGTATGGCTGGCCACAGTGTGTCCGAATATTATTACCCTACTAAGAAAATAGTACTAAAAGCCTTTCAAAAAAAAAAAAAGAAAATAGTACTCCATCCGTTCATAAAATGATGCCCCATTTCGTGTCCGGCACGAAGATTAAGAAAGTTGATAAAGTTGTTTTGAGTGGGTAAAAGTTAAAAAGTAGGGGTAGTGAGATAATGATAAAAAAACAGTAGTAATGACAAAAAAGAGGTGGTATTGACCAAAAAGTAGAAATAAAGTTAATGTGAGGTGTGATCATCAATGGCAAGAGGTAGTAATTTTAATAAAGTAACGAGGGTATAATGATAAAAATAACAAAACAGAACATTATTTGGTGAATACAAATAAGGGATAAAATAGGGCATCATTTCGTGAACAGAGGGAATACAAAAAGAATTGCATTAGTTCAGATCACATTTCCAAATATTAAATCGATTTTTTGCTTCAATCTTATATTTGTCAAAACTGACAATATAAACAAACATATAGTGAATTCCTATATTATTATTATTATTATTATTATTATTATTATTATTATTATTATTATTATTATTATTATTGTAATGTTTTTAACGTGACAAAAAAAAAAAGTGAAAATTGCAGCTAAAATTGATGCTTCCAGAAAATCTCTGATTTTTGGTAGCTTTCTGTAGTACCATGCGATTCCAAAGTTGTACTAAAAGAATCGTTCTGTCCTCTTCCGACATTTCCCTCTGTAATAAATGAAGATAACTACGAAGTACAAATCCTTCCACTTTTCAGACATGAAACCAACGTTCTCTTTCTGTATTAAGTTGTCCCATTTCATGCATGCCATTCACTTCTACAGACTACCCAAAAAAAAGTTCACTTTTTTCAAAGGTTAATTAATTTTCCACCACCTTCATCTTAGCTGCATAGAAGAAAAATACTACTTCTGTAAGAATTTATGTTTCTATTTCCATTTATTGTCTGAAATCAATCACATTTTCATTCTTGTGTAGTTAATTATTTAGTTTCTGTATACGTTCTTGCATGACAATTTTTTATGTTGTAGTGAATCAAGAAAATGGTGTATAAAAAAGAGCCAAAGATTATTCTGCCGCCACCTCCCGATGAAATCCCCCTAAATGTTGTTCCCATCAAAATGGTTCTACCAGATGAATCTCCAGTGATGGAAATCGTGGAGTATAAAGCTGCTCCGGCTATCAGCCACGTCGTACTACGGAAAGAATCGCCGGTTATGGAAATAGCGAAGCCTAAAGCTGCTCCGGCCATCAGCCACCGGCCCGGTTCAAAAGGGAAACGAGTGTGTTTATTGACAAATTTTTTCAATGTTACCATCGCCGGAGCTAAAGATGACTTCTATCATTATGATGTTAGTCTCTTTCTTGCAGTGAAATGCTACTTCTTCCTCTGTTTTTTGAAATTTTGCTTGTGATAATGTTTTTTTTTCTTTTTTCTTTTAAGGTAGATATCGATCTTTTATGAAGATGGTAGTGAGATCACCAGTAAAAATGTGAAGAGGGTTGCGGTTGAAGAACTCTCTAAGGTGTATAAACAAGAGCTAGGTGGGAAAATACTTGTTATGATGGAGTTGGAAGCTTATTCACTCTCGGTCCACTGCCACAGAACAAGCTCGAGTTTTCAGTCGTGATGGATCAAAAAAGGTTAGGAAATAGAGTTTATTAGCTAAATTATAGTTTTCTAAATTTGATGTAGAAGTGTCATTCTAGTATGTTTGTGTTCTAGTTTTGGTAAGGGCAGCAGTCCCCGAGGCGATGGAAGCCCGGATGGGAATGATCAGAAGAGGCAGAAGCTCGATTCTCGTTACAAAACATTCAAAGTGCAGATGAGTTTTGTCTCTCTAATTTCAATGAAATCCTGCAATGAGAGAAGCTTGAGAGTCTTGAATACTGTTCTGCAGCAGCAAGCATGTAGAAAGTGAGTCCAAATTTCAATATGATGATTTATTTTGTATACATGCTGATTTTTTTACATGTTTAGGGGCTGTCTTGTTGTTGGCCAATCTTTCTTTGTCCATGAGCAATCAAATTATATCAACTTAGGTGGTGGCATTCTTGGATGTAGAGGGTTTTTTTCGAGCTTTAGGTCTCTTCAGAGTGGATTGTTTCTGAATTATGGTAATATGAGACATTTTTGGGCTCAATTTTCTCAATCAAATTATTGATCGTTGTGTCACCGATTTTCGTTGCTCGTGTTGCAGACGTGTCTATGACAACAATCATACAGCCAGGAGCAGTTGTGGATTTCCTTATCAGCAACCAAAATTTGAAAACTCCCTTCAACATTGATTGGACTAAGGTAAAACAAACTTCTTTCGAGGTGTTTGGAATGTGTTAATGTGTATCTAATGATTTAATCGACTGTCTATAGGCTAGCCGAACATTGAAGAATTTGAGGATTAGAGTGAAGCATTTGAATCAGGAGTTCAAAATCACAGGACTAAGTGAAAGATCTTGCAAAGAACAAAAGTAAGTCCAAGATTAATCCAATTTATTTGAAATTCATAACATTTTTCACTTATAATTTTATGTTTTCCAGATTTAACTTTAAGTTGAGAGGAGCAAGTGACTGTAATGGTGGCATCCCAACTGTTCAGACAACGGTTTATGATTATTTTGTCAGTACACGTAACATTTCACTGAGTTACAGCGAAAACTTACCTTGCATCAACACTGGGAAGCGTAATAGACCAGTTTTCTTCCCAATCGAGGTGAAATTGATTATTACTTATCACTTTTCTCTCATCATCTCAACATTTTGTTTCCACTCTCATAGATGGTGAAGTTGATAATTTGATGTTGTCTATGCAGCTTTGTTTTCTGGTTCCGTTGCAGCGTAATAAGAATAATTTAAACGTCTATCAGAGAACCGCTATGGTAACAAAATGCAGCCAAAAACCAGAGGAATTGCTCAAGATTTTGACTCATGTAAGTAAATGGACTAGTAAAAGAAAAAGAAAAAAAATCATAAATATATGAATAGTGTGATCAACTTGAAATATGATTCTTTGATAGGTTTCAAAGAGGATTAAGCATGAGGTTGAGACTGATCCACTGCTGCACACTTGTGGCATTTCGATCAACAGCTCGTTAGTTCAAGTTGAAGGTCGCGTTCTTGCATCCCCACAGGTAATCTCTGACTCTTTTTTACTTTAATCTTGAGTGAAATTTAGTTTCTAAATTTGACTTATTCTTGAATTTACAGTTGAAAATGGGAAATGGCGAGCAAATCATACCTAGAAATGGCTGGTGGAACATCAAAGAAAAGGTTACATGACATAACTTATGTTTGTTCATCTTCATTTTGCCTCTATTGTTACTAATGGTAGACGTCGTGCAGAAATTTCTGGAGCCAAAGAAACTCGAGAATTGGGTGATAGTGAACTTCTCTACTAGCTGTAATGTTCGTAACGTGTTTTTAGAGTTCTCCAAAGTTGCCTCAGCTAAAGGAATGGTTAGATATATCATTTTTTTTTTTAAGGAAGGACTTCATGACAATATAGTACTTATGCTGTTGCAATTAATGTTGCTTGCTTTTTTGCATTTCAGGTTACGACTCCTCCGGCCTGTGTTCTCGACGAAAATCCTAAAAATAGAAAGAAACCGCCTTCAGTTAGAGTGGATATGATGTTCCAACAGTTACAATCAAAATTCAAGCAACAACCACCAAATTTCATCATCTGCCTTCTTTCTGATAAGAAGTTCTCTGATTTATATGGTTAGTTTATGATCTATCCAAACCTCATGAATCGTATATTCAACAGAAAAGATCAGTTATTTATGTGATTGTTTCTATTGAAGGTCCTTGGAAAAGGAAGACTCTCGTAGAGTTTGGAATTCAGAATCAATGCCTTTCAACTAGCAAATTTGATGAGCTATATATGATCAATGTGCTGCTGAAGATAAACATGAAGGTAGTTAATTCTGTTTCTTCTATTGAAACTCCATTTCTCACTCATACTTACATGCTTCTCTCTCTAAAGCTTGGTGGGCTTAATCATGCCATCGTCTCTGAATCAACACGAACAATCCCATTGGTTAGTAGGACTCCTACAATGATTCTCGGAATCCATGTCTCCCACGCTGCTCCTGGTCGAGCAGAGGCACCTTCCATTGCTTCAGTATGAACATTATTACTCATATCATTAGTCCTGCAACAATCATTTTGATCCTAATCCTGCTTCCATTTTGCATTTCCTTTTTGCATCTTTGCTGTTTTTAGGTAGTTGGCTCGAGGGAGTGGCCAAGAATGTCAAGTTATCGCGCTTCTCTTCGTGCACTTCCTTCAAAATCTCAAATGATCGATTCACTTTTCAAGCCAATGTCTGAACAAATGGATGCAGGCATAATAAGGTAGCAAAACACTATTCATCTTCTCACTCTACAATGAGTAGTTTTAACTGTTTTATCATACTTTGTATTCAAGGGAGTTGCTGAAGGAGTTTCACTCGAGCTCCGGGCAGAAAAAGCCGGCTCAAATCCTAATATTTAGGTCAGTGCAGGCTTGTATTAAATCAAATTTCTTTGTCTGAAAATTTCCTTCAGCTCAATTCTGATTTCGGATAATTTTCTTCTTTAGGAATGGAATAAGCACATCACAGTTTAAGGAGTTCTTGAATGTAGAAATGGAGCAGATTCTTAAGGTTTGTCTTTTCCTGTCTATGGACTATGATTAATCAAATTAAAATAATCCACTTCCAATCAAATCCAACTGTCTGGACATAAATTTATGATTTTCTGTGTAAATATTTCTAGGCCTGCAACTTTCTTGATCCAAACTGGCATCCCAAGTTCACGGTTATTGTCTCACAAAGGCGGCACCACACAAAATTTTTCGAGGCTGGTTTGGGAGCTAACGTTCCTCCAGGTGAGGCCGTTGTCTTTAAAATGATAAAAACTGAAAGACTTTTGTATCAAAATATTCAATCACGTATATATATGTTTGTGTGCAGGAACTATTGTTGACAGCAAAGTTTGTGATGTTCAATGTTCTAATTTCCACATGTGTGCTCATTCTGCTAGGATTGTAAGTAAATCAAATCGTTCTTTTTTTACCATCCTTAAAAAACTGAATCTTTTTTGCTGCTAATGTTATGTTGTTCACAGTTTTGCATTTTGTTCGTGAAATTTAATGATTCATCTGTTTGACTTCAGGGGACATCGAGGCCAACCCATTACCATGTCCTGTTAGATCAAATTGGTTTCACATCAGATGATCTGCAGGAACTGATCCATTCTTTATCCTACATGTAAGCAATTCATCAGTAAAACTCTAATTCAAAGTCTTAATTATTATATTCTACTATAATCTACCTTCCCCCCCCCCCCTCCCCCCCTATGCTATTCAGGTTCCAGAGAAGCAACAGGGCGATATCTGAAGGTATTTTACCTCTTTTCTGAAATGATTATTGAAAGTACTTCAAATAACGAAATGAAATTCCCTGATCCACAACTCTAAACGGCCTCTTTAAGAACACGTTGCTCGAGTTTTTAGCTTTGGTCGTTTATTAAGAGGATATTCGTGTTGGTTGCAGTGGCTCCTGTTCGTTATGCACGACTAGCTGCTGCTCAGATATTGCATGCTATCAAACCTGAAGAAATGCTGAATACATCTCAAGGGTATCAACTGCCAAAGTTGCACAAAAATGTGTCGTCTTCAATGTTCTTCATCTGATTAATCTTCTAACTCAGCTAAAACCTTTGAAACAATTGGCTTATTTTTCCATGAAGATTCAACTATTTCATATTAGAAGTAAGGATTTGATTATGTAGTATGTTTTTATTTCGGAGCTGCAGGATATGCCTGAAACTTTGCTTACTTCTGTAGATTTTATATATGCTTGCTTTGAAAGGATCAGTTCCCCAAACTAGTAGAGCAGCCTTCTAACAGAGACCGAAGGCGTTTTACTACAACACTAATCTTTGGGTGCGCATAAGCTTCGTTTTGCACACACAAAGCAGCAATTTCAGCCATCTAGAGAGAGAGAGAGAGAGAGAGAGAGAGATCATAACCTTATCATGAAGAGATATCACATATAGCTGCATTGCAACAAGGTTTGATTAATTTCAAAAGAGAGTCAAGTATATGAAGAAGCAGAATTTCAGTTGAATAAGATTCTAATCTGCAAAACAAACTGTTTTACCTTTTCAACTGCATTTGGAGGGTACTCTCCTTCAAGTCTAGAGCATCAACGATCTCCTCCACTGACGTCCTTAGCCACTGCCTGGTTTAATATAAGTTTGGCAGTTTTTCAACCACGGTGCTTATAGATGTTCATGAAATAAAACAAAACAATGCATTGCATACCCATGTCGCAAGAGACTCCTGTCCCTTCGGCCGTCTATGATCAAATGGTTTAAGGCCAGTCAAGAGTTCTAGGAGCACCACACCGAAGCTGTAAACATCGTTTCTCCAGCTTAGCTTGGCACTTAATTACTAAATATCTAGAACCCAAGATTTTAAAAATAAGCAAAAATCTTTCAGCACTGGCGAAACACATGGATTCAAGCTACTAGTTCTGTTAATCGGTTTTGTAAAGACTCAGAAAAGCACATACTCAGGAGCATGATAGCCCAAGATGGAAAGTGGAAGAGAGACGTTCTGTCATGTCAGCAGCCCGATTTGACAGACCGAAATCAGCAATCTTAGCAACATTTTAATCTTGAAAGAGTATATAAAACATTGCTAGACTTGATGGTCAGATGAATCTGTGCTTTCTGATGTGCAATTACTCAAATTGTGTTTTTTTTTTTTTTTTGGGTAATTTCTTTCTCCATTTCATGTCTATGATAGATGTAACAGAAATTTGACTAATAATCAAAGATTAATGAGGTCCTTAGTGTAACATTTTTCAAGAATAAAGTACGATCAAACTATCAAATCAATAAGAAGAACTCACTAAAATAATGAATGCTTTCTTGACGATCAAACTGAAAATCTAGTCTCCAGCAATTCAGCAAACTAATACACAAATTTCTATCCACATTATACATAGCATGAAGTTTGATGAGATGATACAAAATTTCATGAATACACAGTCCTTCCTTCCCTTGGAGCTGTATCCAAAAGAGGTTGCAGAGCTTCTACTACAGAGCTCATGGGTGGACGAGAAGCGACATCATCTCTCATACACGATATAACAACTTCAGCCATCTGTTTCAACCATATCACAATTATCCAAACATGATTAATTGTTACCTCAAATTCATCATTTAAACTGCATAGATCATATGCTCATATACATATACATGGAACAAAACAACTGATTTTACCTTTGTAACTGCCGCTGGAGGGTAGCCTCCTTTCAGCCTAGCATCAACACACTCCGTCATCTTGTTGCGAATCTTCAATTTCGCCTATTTTAATGTAAACAACAAGTTTCACAACCACTTCAATATAGTTATGAGTAGGAAAGGTTGGGAAATTTTTCATACCCATTGCACAAGATCATGCTGTCCAAATGGTTGTGTGCGATTAATTGGTTTTCAACCAGTCAAGAGTTCCAAGAGTACTACGCCAAAGCTATAGACATCGCTCATCCAACTTTTCTGGCTATTTGAAACACGTTTTCCTCCAGAAATAAACCATTTTAGGCCTAGTAAAAAGTTGCTTTTCTTGTTGAGGGAGTGGAGATCAAATCTGTGATCTTAGCAACTTCATTTTCATCAAAGAGTAAGACATTGCTGGATTTGATGCCTCCATGAATCTGTAACCTGTCATGAATGTATGCTAATCCTTTCGCAACGCAAACTGCAATCTTAACTCTTTTCTTCCATGACAAAGTTTTGATGCCCCTTTGCCCTGCGTAATAAGTTAAATCAAATAGTAGCTGTCACTCTCAAATAGTAACTGAATTAAGATTTCTAGATTGTAGTTGATAGTAATTCTAAGACAACGTAACATCATATAATCTTTGGATGTAACTTTGACAGATCATTGACAAAAATAACAATTTCCAAAGGAGAATAATTTTCTATTTTTTGTGTCGAGCTCACCATGAAGAACGTCGTGTAGGGAGCCATTAGGAGCGTATTCATAAGCTAAGACACGCAGGCCACCATCCACGCAGCAACCAAGTAGCTCCACCACATTTTCATGCCTTAGGCGGGATATAATTGAAGCCTGCAAGACAAATAATTAAGCATATCTTCAAGAAAGTAATATGGTATTTTTACACGAGACCGTCATAGCCAAACCTTTGCTAGAAATTCTTGGAGTGACTGTAATAGGGACCAAAAAGTACTCAGGTCTCCGAGAGACCTGAGCTCATCGCGTAACCATAACGGGCATACAATCGGAAAGTTGGTATAATGTCGAAGTTGATATTATAGTATCAAAAGTATGGTATGAGCATTCTGACGCTAGGGGCTCGCGCGAGGCCTCCAAGTAATTAAGGATAGAACAGATACCCAGGGACCTCAACACCCAGGCAGACCACCTCGCCAAACTGGCTAGCTCATTGAACGGTCTAGTGTCGGAGAAAGTAACGTTGCTCAGAATGGTAAGCAGTCGAATAGAAAAGAGCATCCATGAAATAGAAGAGAAAAGTGATTAGAGAGCACCCATTTTGCATTTCCTGAGAACGGGAGAATTGCTAGAGGGAAAAAGAGCTGGAAAGAAGAAAATCTACGCTAAGTATTGTCTGATGGGAGGACATGGCTTACTCGCAGCCATTACTGAGATGTGTAACAGAGGCAAAGGGTCTGCGGATAATTAAGGAAGTGCATCAAAGAATAGCAGGATGTCATACAGGATTCCCAGACCTGATCCGGCGAGTGTGCTGAGAGCTGGGTACTACTGGCTCTCTTTGAAAAAAGATGCTGAGGTTTTTGTAAGAAGGTGTCACAGTTGTCAAAAGCATGGGTCGTTGATCCATAAGCCTACTGAGGAGCTGGGAGCTCAGTACGCAGAATGTCCATTTGACAAATGGGGCATAGATCTAGTCGGTAAGCTTCCCATGGCAACGGGAAAAAAGTGTCATATCATAGTAGCGGTGGATTATTTTAGTAAGTGGGTAGAGACACAACCCTTATCTTCAATAACAGAAGAAAGCATCATAAAGCTCATATGAAAGAATATTTGCTGCAGATATGGCCTGCCCAGAGTGCTGGTATCTGACAACGGAACACAATTCTTTGGAAAGAAAACGCAAGCTTGGTGTAAAGCTAGAGACATAGAGCAGAGGTTTGTGCTGTTGCTCACCCGGAGACCTATGGGCAGGTGGAAGTCACTAATCGGACCATAGTAAATGGTATTAAAGCGAGACTGGAAAAGGAGAGGTCTCAATGGGTGGAAGAGTTGAACTCAGTATTGTGGGCGTATAGAACTGGACAGAAAACAACTATAGGGCAGTCTCCTTTCTATTTGGTATATGGCACTGATGTTGTCATGACAATGGAGGTAAAGATGCCAACGCATAGAATTTTGGCCTACAATGAGGACCTAAACAGAGACCTCAGAGCTGACAGCTTAGACCTGATTGATGAGGTGCGAGAAGAGGCACATCAGCGAGCCCTAGCTTACAAGGCCTGCATAAAGACAGCATATGATGCGAAAGTAAAGATCAGGAAGTTTCAAGAGGGAAACCTTGTGCTCAAGAGGGATGATGCAATGCATCCAGTGAGAAAGTTTGAACCAAATTGGGAAAGACCTTTTGTGGTAACCAAAGTACTTCCCGGTGGAGCATATGAGCTCACGAGCCATAAGGGGTATGTGGAACCAAGACCGTGGAACATAAGTAATTTGAAGAAATACTATATTTAGAAACACGTTATGGAAAATTGTGTCTTAGTGGGAGGAGGTCTGCGTGTCATATCTCATGCCCACCTTTTTTGGTAGAATACTTGTTCAGCTAGACAAGTGTTTCTGTAATGGCACGAAGAGAGCTTGTTTTGAATAAATAAAGGCTGAGAAGTTATTTCTTTATTTTTGTCTTTATTTGCATTTCGTTGTGTGATGATAAACAACATTATGAAGCCGAGACAAGGTAGTAAACATGATATCTAGTAAAAATAAAGCAAAGTATTTACTCTAAATGGTTTAACAATGAGATGAAACCATCTAGAGTAGGGAGAGTAGGGGTGTACCTTACACCCATAAGGGGGTCCCGCAATACCTCATGAAAATACAAAAAAACTAAAAAAAAAAGAGAAGAAATACAGAGGCAAACGAGAACATAATGACAGAATAATCATAGTTGATTAAGCTGCTAAGTAGGAAATGCAGCACTAGCAAAACAAGCAAAAGAAAGGAAATTGTTCAGTACTAAAATATAGAAAAAGTTGTCCAGTACGAAAACAGATAAAAATATTGTTCAAGGCATAAAGTACATAGCAGCTAAGCTAAGAAATTAGTAGTGTCATCATCAGGATCAGCCCTCGCAGTATCAGCAGACTCGTCCCCAGGAACATTCTACAGCCTTCCTAGTCCACCACCAAGGACTTGTGAGGTCCCACCAGCTAAGGGCACATCTGAAGTAAAGAGATGGGAAATGGATTAATGGAAGAGGTGGAAAGTTGTAATAGCAAATATGAAGATAAGTACATGAGAATGGGGTAGGGTATGAGATACCTGATGTCTTAGTAGTTTGAAAGAAATCTTTTGGGAAGAAATCATAAATGGGCTCTGGTGGATCAGAGAAGGCTGCTTGCAAGTTGCAAGGTGCAGTGAGAGCCTCAAAGGCCTTCTGCATGATGGGAAGCCACCAAGCCGTTCCTAGAGGAGCAGAGGGATCACCCTTGAATGAGGGACGTGGAGGAAGACATTTCACTATCGGATCTACCACTATGGGCTCCTTGAAACCCAAGCTGCGAGCCTTGGCTACAAAATCATGCCACACCTCTTCGCTAGAGAGGCAATGTCTTGGCAGATAGACAGTAGGTACTCAGGTGAAGCTTGGAAAGATTCCAAGAGGCCTTGGTGGAGGATTTGCAGTGCTTTCTGGCCTAGAGAAGTCTGAAAGATGTAGCTGCGGCAACAGTGAACCCCTTCGGTATAACCTGATTGATAGGAAAGGTTGGCAACGTGAAGAAGGTCCTTGGTCCCCTCAAGTTCTTTGCTAACTTGAGGTAAGTGATGACTGAGCTCGGCATTGACATTGCTGAGGGATGCATTCTCCTCGAATAAAGCGGACATCTTCTCTTGGGACATGAATAGCTCGTGATTTTTTCTCTTTAAATCGTCATTGGCTAAGGAAAGTCTGCTGCTGGTATCCAGGATGTCTCGGTTTTGGTGTTGCAGGTCCTCATTTACCTTGGTTAACTCATGCAGCTGTACTTGGTTAGCTACAAGCACCTCTCTCAGTTTCTCTATCTCCTTCTCTTTAGTGACATCTTGGAATTGCGATAGTCGGCCATGAGTACTGATCAGCTGCAACAATATCAAGGGAGAGAGAAAAGGACATTAGATATTTAAAGTAAAGATGTGATAATATTTAAGATAAATACTTTCTGAAAACGAGAGCATGGTAATGACAATACCTGCACCAAGCTATGAACGCTCTCCTCTTGAAGTTGAAGCAAAGAGGAAGGGCTAGCTGTAGCCTCCTCCTCTGAGAGAGGGATGGCCCACAGTAGGGAAAGGCACTCAGAAGGAGGTAACTGGCAAAGTGAGCTGGAGGTTTGGCCTCTGAAGGCATAACCTGATGAATCAGCACCCTTAGGAGGAGAGCCGCTGAGAAGAGGAGTATGCTTAGACTTCTTAGTGGCGCCAAGGAAAGGTAGAGGAAAAAGGGGCCTCTTAAGGCTGGTAGAGGTGCTCGCCTTGGTTTTTTCCTTTTGAGACAAGGAAGAAAGCCCACCAGAAGTAGCCTTATCCCTGCTAAGGTACTGAGAAGGAGCACCCAAACTGAGTGATTTAGTGGTTGTAGGCTTGATGATGACCTCCGAAGCTACAAGAGGAGCTGGCTGAGATTGTGCGGATGCTGCAGCAGATGAGGGAATTTGATTGGTGGGGTGCGAGGTATCATAAGTCTGAGATTCTCGGCGAGCTTGCTCCTCCAGTAGAATGGCAAAGTCGAAGTCTTTATCATCAAGAAGCTTTACATCCTGAATCCAACTCGTTTCTGCATAAAGCAGAATGCAAAGAATAAAATACATGTTAGGAAAGCTCAAGGAACAAAAAAGGGAAAAGATCAAAAGGCAGTTGAAACCCACCCTCGATGGAAAAAGAATGGACTCCTCGAGGTGCTAACCCGAAGAAGGAAAGCACGCTAGAGTCACATAGCAAGGAATTGAATGGAAATGGGGCAAGTTGTGCCCTTTGAGTTAACTTTGATAGCACCTTGAGATCAATAGAAGAGATATCCTTAACGGCAGGACGGGGTTGCTTCAGGCGAAGTGTTTGCCATGAGGGATAAGTGAAAGGCCAATGACTCTGTTTGGGAGTGACAATAAAATATTTATCTCTCCAGTCTTTTCCCGTCGTGTGGGGTACACACAAGTATTGGGCGGGACCTTTGGGTCTAGCGCTAGCATAGTAAAAGGCGCCAGTGGGTTTCACATCATACACATTTTGAAATAGGGAGGGGGTTGAGATGCCTCCATTTCTGCGAAGCAAGATAAAGAAGGTCAACAGGATTTTGACAAAAGAGGGGTGAAATTGGTTGGGCCATAAATTATGCAGGTCATAAACTTGAGTCACGAAGTCGGGGAGAGGAAACCTTAAATCTGCCTCTATTTGGTTATACCAAAAGGCTACTGAGGGATAGTCCAGTAGATGAGGGCGATCATATGGTTCCGGCATGCTAATATCAAACAACTCATCACAGTTCAACAGCGACTTTACTAATGCTAATTCTACAAGGGTTAGGGAGGATTCACTTGCTATAGTGTTCGGAGCCATAACAGGAGGAGCAGAAATCTTCAAAGAGGGAGAGGTGTGAATCCGTCTCTTTGACCTCCTGGCTGGACGGGGAAGAACCCTCGGTTAAATTGATGACTTCTTCAGGGTTGGAAGGAAGTGTCTGACTTGAGGCGTTCTTGATGGCTATTCGTCGAGAGCGACGAGCAGAAGGTTGTTTCCTTTTAACTTGAGTGTGAGAGGATGTATCTGATTGGGAATCTTCATGCGATGAGAGATGAGGCTGAATATCGGATGTGTGAAATTCGGGTTGATCGGAAATGGTATCTTCTTCGGAAGGAGAAGGAGACTGAGCCATAAGATAATCGCAGTAAAAATTAGGGAAAATGTGAGGGTGAAGAAAAGATGAAAGTAAAAATAGTAATATAAGAAAGAGAAGGGGACGGTTGAGTAAAGTAGGGGAAAGTTGCAGAGTTTTCTACCCCCCCCCCCTTACACGATAAAAATAAGTCAAAGCTAGTTTAAATTTTTTTTTTTTCAAAATAAGCAGGTCTCTGCCAAGGAAAGTTTGGGCCGCTGAAAAGATTCTCACGTTTGATAAACCTTTGCAAGTTGAAACTACTCTGTATTTTCAAAAGGAAGATCTTTCGAAATTCAGAGTAGGGGGGAGTAGATAATAGGGACCAAAAAGTACTCAAGTCTCCAAGAGACCTGAGCTCATCGCGTAACCATAACGGGCATACAATCGGAAAGTTGGTATAATGTCGAAGTTGATATTATAGTATCAAAAGTATGGTATGAGCATTCTGACGCTAGGGGCTCGCGCGAGGCCTCCAAGTAGTTCATTAAGGATCTCACTGGGTATCTGCCATGAGATCTTTGATTGACATCTCCCGTCGGAGACCTACCTTGAGGTCTCCCGTTGAGAACTCTTTCCCAGTTGTACACCTGACGAACAAAGACACTTTAATTAATACTCGCTCGGTACTGTCAGAAAGTACGTTATGCCTTAGCCAATGGAATAACATCGCGTGTAAAGGTCAAGGTAAAAGATATAGCAGCAACACAACTTCACCCTCAAGAAAACACACGAGTATATATATTACAAAACCCAACACACGCACACGTTACTTTTAGACTTGCTTCCTGTTACATTCATCTCTCTTAGAGAAAAAACCCAGAATACTAACTTAAGCTTCGGAGGTGGTTCGCCGGGAAACATCCCCGGCCCTCCTTTCCTTGTAGAGCTTGGCGAGAACTTCTCAGCGAGAGACAATTTTGACCACCAGAGAAGGGAGAGAAGTACGGTCTAGGTAGGTGTTGGCGTTTGCT
Organism: Schizonepeta tenuifolia; assembly: GCA_029490685.1. NCBI lineage: Eukaryota > Viridiplantae > Streptophyta > Magnoliopsida > Lamiales > Lamiaceae > Schizonepeta > Schizonepeta tenuifolia. The sequence continues at coordinate 93,550,780 of CM055956.1, forward strand.
CGTTTCCTTGTTCTAATTTTATATGATGTATGTTTCTGGTTACATTAGACTGCTTTATAGAGTCTTGTTTTTTAACTGCTGCAATCTGCCCACTTTTCAATACTGCATAATATACCCTTCCATGGAATCCATCAAGAAAGGAACACTTAACACCAAATTTATCAGTAACCTCCTTGATTTCATCGATAAGAATTCGAGGGACAGTGACCATCTGTTTGTTACCACCATGCTTGACCTTAAATTCACTACTGAAATGACAGGGAAAACAACGCTGTCGTTCTTCTGCACTGTTTTTGTTGAGTTATAGCCTGCACAAGTTTTAGAATTAGTATATGAACAATAAATTATTTTTTCACTTTAATGCAAGTAGTAACCACTTATTGTTATTTACTACCTCTTTTTAGAAGCACACCTCTTTGCCAAAGATGTGATGGTTTCTGTACCATGGCTCTTTTGGCATCTTTTCTTCTAGATGAAGGCTCAAATGCAACCATTTTTCTCATAGTTTCTTCCACTTTAGGTGGCACAATATTTTACGCGTTTTTGTAGCTCGTCGTGAGTTTCTCAGCATTGACAGATAAACTGTCCTGATCTTTAGATGGATGGATATCGTTCAAACAACTTTTTATCGCGTATGGAGCAGCATATTTTGAGCTTTTTTGCTCAAGTGCAAACTCAAGTTGAAGAACAGCTTGAGCCATTGTTGGCCTTTTCTCTGGCTCACCATTCAAGCATCTTGCAGCAATCCCCACAAAGGCCTTAAAGCTCTCCTCTGAGACTTCACCCCTCATATTTGTGGCTACAATCCTCTCAAATGTCCATCACTAATATTTTCTCGAGCCCACACTGTTAAAACCCGCTCCTCGTCTGCAACACTTGAATCTACCGCTGGTCTCCTACTCAAGACTTCCAACAACAACACACCAAAGGCATAGACGTCGCTTTTCTTGGTTAATTTACCACTGGTTACATAAGCTAGATCCATATACCAATATGTGCCCTTAATTTTTGTACTAACATGGCTCTGCAATCTGCTTCTGCTCAAGTGTTTAGCCAAGCCAAAATCAGAAACCTTAGCTACAAATCCCTCATCTAGAAGAATATTTGAAGCTTTTACATCGCGATGTATGAGTGAATGGCCCGTGTGAAGATAGTCTAGTCCTCGACCTGCTCCAATGCATATAGAAAGGCGTTGCTTCTAAGTGAGAGATGAGAAGACATGGCCGTTACTTGACAGTTTATAAAGGTGATCAGCCAAAGTTCCATTTTCCATATACTCATAAACAAGAATCATTTCATTATTCTCATTGCAGCAACCAATTAGTGGTACTAGATTCACATGGCGTAGCTCAGTTAGTGTTTCGATCTCTGTCAAGAACTCGAGAGCACATTGTTTGGAATTTGATTTCAACCATTTTATCGCCACCTTATCCCAACAATCATTAAGTACACCTCTGTAAACATGACCAAATCCACCTTTTTCCTATGAGATGTGCATCACTGAAACTTCTGGTAGCTGACATGATCTCGCGAGTGAAAACTGACGACAAATACGCTGAGCTCTAGCTGATAACAAGCTATCCTTAGCAGTCACACTAGCTTGAAAAATAATTTTAATTGTGTAGATTATGATATTTACCAAAGCAAGTAATGCCACTGCAAAAGTTGCAATTACATTTCTTTGACCAAGAACTCTATGCAACTCGTACGTTGAATCTTGCATCAAAGGCAAAGTATTTGAACCGGCCAGAGTATTATCAGGATTGCTCAACTTCAAGATTTCAACATCAGTAATAGGACCATGTCCGAGAATGAATTCGCCATTACTCGACTGCAGACATATCAGAAGATCTCGTTTACCCTCTCATTTATACCCTTTCATCATGACCACGAAGTCCCTAAATAAGGTAGTGCTATTTTCATCATTGTCAGTCACAATCATCTCATTAATGTATAATTTGAAACTAAGGCCAAAAATCTTCACGAGCTTGAATCCCAGCTCGGAGAAATGGATCCTGATCAAGTACTGAAACCCCACATCCACAGATGTGATCCATGTAACATTCTTCAAATTGCTAGATTTCTGCTTCGGAACTATTTCCCTCTACCCAAAAATTTCACCATCATCGGTGACAGAATTCTTTCGAAAATTCAGTCTGCGAACTATTTCAAGAGCAGTAATGCCATCAACATACACCAAAGATTTCCCCACAGCTTGAAGTCCAAAATCTCCCTCTCTTTTATGGTAAGATAAACTAGGAGGCACTGATAAAATCTCCACGCCGTTTGATGGGCTAATCTCAGGAGAGAAAACTATGCGCAACTGTTGATGATTTTCAATGTTTATGTAGAATTCCTTAACAAAAGATCTCACACCAAGAGCATCAGCAGTGATAAAAGCACTAAAATTGCGAAGCAGGGTGAAAGCACCGGCTTCGACAGAGAATAAGTCTTTTGACTTTTTAAATCCTCTGTATGCAGTTGCGTTAAAGTGAAGGCGAAGAATTTTCTGACTTGGGCTTACTCGAAACGTGTAGGAGAACTAGGAACGAGAGAGACATGCTGTTTTGTGGGGGACTGGATCAACGGTGGAGATCAACTTATCTGTTGTCAAACATGAGGCGATGGACGAGCCCTTTATGTGTTGAAGATCTGCACGCCATTTTCTACCATCATTTGCAATAGATGCTGCCATGCTCGAGCCACAGCTGATGGAAACATCATCATCATCTGCGAAGAGAGCTGGACTACTAGAGGCGGTTGTGGGAGTGTTGAATAAGAAAAGAAGTAGCAAAAAAATTGAAATTTGATGGAGATTCATGCTTACAAGTTTTGGTTTGTTTGAAGCAGAAAAATGATGTCCAACCATTTTCAGCAACATCAACAGTTAGTTGATTGACTTTGGCTGATCGTTAGTTGTTCTTTTTTAATGCATGGTTAAATATGATTATACGCGTAGTTTACAAGTAAAGATAAACTATAGACCTAACATGTCCGAAACCCCAACGGAGTAGATGAGTCATTGGTCTGACTTTAGCTAGAGGTCACTGTTTGAGCGTGGCCAGGATTTCGGTTCAGGGGGGCTTAATTTTCGGAAGTCCAACAATATGTGCCATTTTTTAAATCTTCGTGAAAGAAGTCGACTTTGAATTTATGAGTCAATTTCTTCTCCATAATAAATATGAAAACTCGAGTATGAACTAGAATTATTGAAGCCATTAAGAATGAATAAGCAACATTTAGGTTTCATGATTTCGGCAAATAAAAATTTGAGGGGTTAATGATTTCTAATTTGGAAGAATTCTAGACATTTGAAATATACCAATAGGAGTAGAAGAAGAATAAGATTTAGCAATATGAAAGCCATGAGACTCAATCTTTCACTGCTCAACTAAACTATCCAGAACGAATAAAATCCAAAATCTAAAGTTTCAAAAAATGATAACTGATTTGGAAATTTTATTGAACACATGGTGGACATAATGTACAAATTAAAGAATAAACTACGTATATATCACTAACTTTTTCCCAAATGCCAGGGGTCTAGTGACCCCCTGCCCACCCCCTAGCTACGCCCCTGAGCGTAGCGATTTTATCATTACAAGATCAAACTAAGAAGACAACTCAAAACTAGTAGGCAGTTCAAGTTCGATTTGGTCACTCAAATCACCACTCAGCTGACTCAATTTATGCATGTCGAGCACTTCTGTCGAAGTCAGACGTCCAGAAGTCAAAGAAAGAACACTTCTATCGTATTTACCCACACATAATGTAAATGTCAACATGTGTGGTTATAATTTTGCAGGTAAAGAGTTTTGCCCACACATGTATATATGTGTGGATAATCAGCAAACATTTACCTACACATATAAATCAAAGGAAAGAGTCTTTTGGGGGTATCAAGAGGGGTACCAAGGAGGATACCAAGGTTTTGGAGGGCCATCTGGGCCTTCTAACATGTATAGAGGACCGTCGGGGTCCGGAAGCTTCTATGGTGAAGAATTTGCAAGCATGCCGGAGAGAGTGGAGCACATTGACAACTATTGCACGCAGTGGGATAGTGAGTTTGCGGTGATGCAGCATGATATTCAAGCTATCCGTCTCCGACAGCAAGATATGAATGAAATTCAACAGCAACAAATCGACAACCAACAAGCATTCCAAGCAAAAATGTATTAGCGGTATGATGAGTTCCAAGATGACTTGTATGCTCGGCAGGAGAGCTACCAAGAATCTTTTCAACAATCTTGGTTTGATCGTCAAGATCAATACCACCAAGAGTAACGAGCCGACCACTAAACCTTCCGACAAGAACTCTTTGAGCGTCAAGATAGATATCATCAAGAGCAAAGAGCCGCTAACAAGCTTTCCAACAAGCGTGGTTCGATAGGCAAGATGCATTTCAACAAGATTTATATGCACACCAAGATCGATACCACCAGGAGGATCAAATCAATCGAAGAGACTTGTTGGCTCTTGTCCGCCGATTTGAAGCTCACCAACTCAATGAAGGCCACAATTCCTTCGCCAATTTTCCCTTCTTTTTCACCTTCTTTTTCGGGGAAACCTCTCGAAATTCTTCTTCTATATTCTTCTCTGTTAATTTTTTTGGAGGTTCCCAATGTACATGGTACACCGAGTCAAGACTGTACAAATACAGCTCCATAGTGTCTTTCACGAGAATAGGCATCGGGATATGTATGACAAGACCCTAAACAAGTTATGTAAAATTATTATTAGATCACAAATTAAACATATAATATAAATGATAAAATATTATAAAAATAAAGGGACATACCTCTCTCTCAAAGAACGTGCTGAAATCTTCCTTGAAGAGTTTTGTAGTCCACATAAAATATTGAGGAACTGTAACGGCGGCTGCTCGGGTTCCACAATACTCTCCCAACAAAGGAATACAGTCGTAAGATTCAGTGCACTATTTGTACGTCCATAATCTCTCCCAACAAAGGAATACAATACGGGCCAATAAGTGATGCAGTGCACTGTTTGTACTTCCAGATCTCTTATGTTTAATGTAACGGCCAACAATTCCCGCCATAAATTCATTATACACTTCTTGATATCATTTTGGATTGACCGTAAAGTGCCGAAATACCTTCGTTATTTCTTTGAATACGGTATCACGACAATATAAATTCAATAATTTATTATGATCACGCAATTCAGGTATCATCCAGTCACAACTGGGCTGCAATATAAACACACAAACCATAAGGAATGAAATTTGAGTGCTAAAACCAATAAAATCACAAAACACAAACAAATAAAACACTCTCGGGTCAACCCACGACGGGGCTACCCCCGACGGCGGCTACCTACAACGGGCTCCCACCATGGATTCAAAAACACCCACCGTGGGCAGCCCCAATTTCTCATATTAAATCCAAAGTTTAACGACAAATCTTAGAAATAACACTACCAATACTCATACAATCATGTACATTGTTCTCATATTTAATAAATCGTCTATAAACACACATATAGAAGCATACATTCGAACTTTACAAAATTCAATTTTGTGGGTTGAGAGAACTAACCGGCGGTTCATTTTCTCATAAATTAACTTCCTCCTCGCCGGAATTAGGTAGCAACGCCATCGACTCTCCATCATGGTCGGATTGGTTGCTCATTGCCCACGGCGTGTGTGTGTGTGTCGTGGGTGAGAGACGGCGTGGGTTGAGAGAAAGAGAGAGAGAAGGAAAGTGATGTGTGGAGTGGGGTAGTGGGGGGACCGATAGAGAGAGAGGGTTTTTTTTATTTTTTTTCTTTTTCTTATTTGTTTATTTAAAGTAAGGGTATTTTAGTCTTTTACGTGATTTTGGTTTTGAAAACTTATACTCTTATAAAAGAGTGCAAAAAACTACTACCTTTTATCAAAAGGTATTTAAAAGAGTTCTCCCTTAATAAAATGGTAACCAATAAGCTTATATTTAAACAAATAGTAGATGCTATCATGATTAATTGGTCATATAAACTAGTGCAATAGATCCCATATAATTAATTGATTTGAGATCACACAACTGAGAGCTAACAAAATTAAATTCCTTCCCATGCAACTTATCACACGAATAATCCCATATAATTTTTTTCAAATATAACCGTATGCTAGTATATAAGATAATATACCTTAACAAAAATAATCCATAACAACAAAACAATAGTCTTAACTAACTAGGTAAAGTGTTGTACGAAATTCCATAGCAAAAAATAAACAAAGTCTCAAAGTATAAATACTATATCTTGAATCCCTACTAAGTAAACCAAATACTAATTAAATCCTTGAATTCTCCCAAGTCATTCTTGGCCTCCATGTCTGCTTCGTCTCCAAACATTGAATAGAGAAAGAATCTAGAAAGGGGTGAGTATATCGAAATACACTCACTGAGAAAACATACAATTATTCATATATATTTGAACATGTAAATATATCATCTCATCGTAAACATATGAAACATGGTGCATGAGATTTGAATCTCAATTTGAACGTATAGGGTTGTATCCTTTTTTACGTGAATATATACGTGTAGGGCTGTATCCCTTTAACGTATCATATAGGGTTGTATCCCTTTAACTTAAATGCGTAGGGTTGTATTCCTTTAATGTTAACATATAAAGTTGTATCCCTTTAACTTGAAAGCATAGGGTTATATCCCTTTAGCTAAAACTTGAGCACACATTAATCAAACATGAAATATAAACACATAAAAATATACATATATAATTAATCAACGTGCATAAGTTCCCTCACCTTACACTTGAACTTGACTTGCGTAAACTCGATGAAACTAAAAAACAGCTCTTAATATAAATCGTATTCTCGAAAACTTGAATTATGAATGCACGAACATCGATCTCTTATTTATACCTGTAAAAACCGAGTATTTGAATAACTAAGAGCTAATCAAACTTATCACTACAATAAAACTATTGACGAAAAAGTTAATTAGTAGATTAGTGGAAGTGATGAGATATTCGTTTTAGGATTTGAAACAATTTAATATTTCATAGTTATTTCAATCATGTGTTATCTAGGAATATAAAATAATAAATGTTTTATTCTTAAAATCTTACAGTTGATAGCCATAAGAAAATACTTCGTTTTAGAAGAATTCTATAACTTTTAAATAACCCAAAATTTCTTAGAATATCTATCTCTTGGACCAAAATAAATAATAGTAAAACAAACTTTAGTAATTGTTATAAAGTAAGTAGAACTAAGAACACAGAAAATAGAGAGGGAGAGACCGCGCAGATGTAGAGAAGCAGAAATATTATTACTACTCTCAAGTATATCTCTACAAGGTAGGGATCATTAGATATATATAATAACACTATAATATGAAATAGAAAATTCTAACCAATCCTACCAGTAATGTGCATATATTCGTAACAGTAATAAGACCATATCAAGAAAATTTATTTGTATTAGAATTCTAAGTGCATTAATATTATTTATTTCTTCTTCTTCGTGATGTGTACAAGAAACAGAAAAGAAAATAATAATTATTAAAGCTCCTTGCGAAACTGATTTGGTCGAAATATAAATCTTATAACTAATTATTAAGAAAGATTCAAAACAAGTGACAAGGTGTAGTTATATAAATAATTTTGAGGAGTTCTAACTGTACTAAAAGTCAGGGACGAAAAAAAATCACTTTTAACTTTTAAATCTCTTCTTTTGTCTAATTAATAATATTAATAATACTAATTAGTCAACTAGAAATATATTTTCAGCTAAACATTCAACTACCTAATAAACTTATTTACCAATTTCTTCTAACCAGAAATTTTTCTGGGCTTGATGCTAGAATATTAGATTATGACCCAAAAAAAAAATTGAATGCCGCCCAACTTATAAAAAAAAAATATAAGTCTAATTATGCTTACAAGAAATGGGGATGTTACAGATTTAGAGTATCTTCCGACACATTTCCAATCACATTCAGGTTTTTTCTTCTTCAATTCAAAGCCGAAACGGAATGTATGTTTCCTTATCCTTAATTATCAATAGTCAATACTTCCAGCGACACCGCCCCAACCCAAAAGAATGCGTATCGCTTAATAGTAATACCATACCCGAAGGAGAACTTTACAAGCTTGGCCAACCCTAAATCTGAAACTTTAGCCACTACTTTGTCATCTAAAAGGATATTCATATTCCAACTCTTAATTGTGACCTCGACCGATTAAGATCTTGAGGCGCAGTGTGTGATTCGGTATGTGCTCTTATACAGTGAAATAAAATGTAATGCTTTGAATTTTACACACACTTTGTTATCAATAAAGAAAAAGAAGAAAACCAAATATTAATCAGCTTTTAAAAAGACAATTGTCACTAAGAAAAGTGAAATTATTATTTCCTAAATTTTAATATTATTTGTTATGATTAATAAACCCCTAATTATGAATTAATATACCACAGTTATAATTTATTAAGAGTTAATAAAATATAGAGAAACAAATGAAATTGATGAACTTTTAGAGATTAAGAAGAATTAATAAACACGAACTGAAATGGTGTTAAAAACTAAAAAGAGAGTGAAAAATCGATAGACAGAGAAATTATTGAAGTAAGAACAAAAAAAGAAAACAAAAGTTGAAAATTCCTTCAATGGGGAGGTGATCCCATTACCACGAAAAGTAAAGCCTTATCCCAGACTTCTTATTTCTTAACCACCGGGCTGTGGACTGGATTTTTTATGACGGTACGGTAGATGCGACCGGTTCTTCAAAATTGTGAGAAATGAATCAAATTTTTATTTTTTACTTTGATTTTGGAAAATTAAATTCGGTTTTGAAATTAAGAAGCAGTGTCTCCGAATAAGTGTCCTGGTCCTAACATGAGCAAAGTCGTACAATGTATACAGATTGATTGATATAATTCTTCAAAATTGTGAAAAAAATAAATTAATTCTTTGTTGCAGGTAAAATTATTACTACTAATATTTAGGAGACTTTTGACTAATTCGTTATCCCACTACAAAGTCTCGGCATATCTTACTCTCATGTATGCATATATGCAGTAGGTAACCGCGTTATATGTGTTTCCTTGAATTCAGTTTCTAGATTGAAATTCTTGGACTAATAGTAATATTGAAGGAAGAAGTAGAGTGCAAACAAAATAATTAATTGAAGAGTCAAAAGAATGGTACGTAACTTGTAAGAATTTAAATAAATGATAAACAATAGTCAAATATAAGAGCTGCATTGAGTTTTGCAAGCAACTAGTACCGACTTCCCCGAGCACACACGTATGATAGTATTTATTTATTTATTGAAAAGACTACTAGTGCAATTGAGTCGTACCTGACTCAAATCACATTGAACCTTCTAGTAATGATTAACAGAAGTCGTCTTTTCATTCATCAGTACAATGAAACCTGTATCGATCTATTGATTATATATCTCCCAAGCTTTTCTTTTTGGCAATTAATATCCATTCATAATACAAGTAACTTGTTTGACTTCCCGATAAAACCGGGTCTTTTTCTTAATAAGTGAGCAGTATATTAACTAAATTAATTAAATATGAGCAACGCGAGGGGGATAAAATTGATCGAATTGGCATATGACAGAAAATGAATTCAAATGTTTGACTTACCTGAAATATTAAAAGACTATATGTGTTATTTTAGGGATATTATAATGTGCTCTAAATAAATTTTAAACAGCGGGGACCGTAATATATGTCAATGATAATATAGTTATTCATTACTTATATTATCCCACAAGTAATAAAATATGGTAGTATAATACTTCTTCTATCTACGAAAATGTATATTATTTACCCTATTTATTTGTCTATAAAAATGTAATATACTTCACTTTATGTACCATCATACCCTTCATTTTTTATATTATTTATTAAGTTTTACGTTTATCTCATTGACAACAACTTTATTTCACTACTCATTAACCCCATTTTTATTCCATTTACAATAACTTTATTATTTTTTTTTTAAACTCGTGTCAAGTAAACACTAGGCACGTTATCATAACTCATAAGCGGAGTACATAATTATATCTTGGATTCTTGGGAGAGGAAAAAGTTTTTCTCCGAAATTCATAACCTAGTAACAAAATTTCTTAAAAATAATACCTTAGTACGTTACTAGATTTTTCATTACATATCAAAACAAATACTCTCCTTCCGTTTTTTAAGAAACTAGTGTGTAACTCATCGAGAATTGACAAAATAATTATTATTTATTAAGATTAGTTGATGCAATTTGCTTGGTAGTTATAAAATTTTATTTTAAAAGTAAAAATATTTAGTTTCTAAATAAATTCAAAAAAATTGATTCTCAATTCTCTCGTCTTCTTTTTTATTCTTTTAGTTCAATTTAATCCACATGCTTAAGTAAGATCATCAAAAATATTGGCCGCAATTTGATTGATATAGTTATAAAATTTATTTTGAAAGTGAAGTCTTTTATTAAAACTTTTCTGCGATTCCTCCGTCTTCATTTACTATTTTTTTATCTTATTGTAGTTGAATTTTAATCTATGTGCTTCTTTATGATTATTAAAAATATTAGTTACAATTTGCTTGGTAGTTATAAAAATTCATTTTGAAAATGAGAATCCTTAGTTTCTAAATAAATTAAAGAAAATTGTTCCGTGATTCTCCCGTCTTCATTTACTATTTTTATCTTTTTTTAGTTCGATTTAATCCACATGTTTCAGTAATATTCCAGAAAATTGTTCTGTGATTCTTCCATTTTCATTCACTAGTTTTGATCATCTTTTAGTTCATTTTAATTCACATATTTCATTAAGATTATAAAAAATATTAGCCCCAATTTCCTTGGAAGTAAGTTTTATTTTGAAGTTAAAATCTTTGGTCAAATAATTGATTGTCTAAATTAAATTGGTTGTAGAAAATAATTGTGGGAAGTGAAAATATACATTGATCTTGAATATTTATATATATTTTTCAAGGGTTGGAGTCTTATATATATGAATATATAAATGCTTACTAATAAGAATATAATATGAATAAAACAGAATTACAATATATACTTTGTTTTCTAGATGTTTCTTGTATAAAATTATTCAAGCCATTCGAATAAATGGTATGAATATTTATTGTAAAATTTAAATACACACTTTATATATATATAAAAATATCATTTACTAATTTAACATATACATAGAAGTAAAGCAATAAGATATGATAAGATCCACAAAACAAATGTTTTGGTATCAAGCTCATTAAATATGGCGACAAAGACAAAGTAATTAAAAATATAAAATAATAATGATGTAGAATCTATAATTAAATTAAAAGTATACTAAATGAAGATTTAAGATAAATAGAAGTACCGAATGGAGTGAGAACATAGGACCTAAAATTAAAGATTGAGCTCAAATCTGCATCGGTATAAATAATATATAGATGTTCCCCGCCATCCAAACACGCATATTAAGAAAATTAATAATTTACTTTCCTTGCCCTTAATTAATAGCATAGAAAACTTAAAAAAAGTAGGTATAACAAGAATTAAATTGAAAGTTTCACATTAATTTATGGGTAATTGGCCTATAAATTGCTCAACTTTCAATAAAATTTTGGTTTTGTTCCCTAACTAATTAAAGATTCTATCTCAAATTCCCCAACTTTCAATTTATTCTGATTTTGCCTCTATCGTTGAATTCTCCCAAATTATCTGCTTACATGGCAACTGAAATATCCTAATAAGCATGTCATTCGATGAACAAAACGATGTCGTTTTTCACTATATCAAACGACGTTGTTTTTGGTGGAATTAGAAGGTAAGAGATTAGAATATATATTTGGGTGAGAATTTAGATTCAAGTTAGGGTAAATTTATGAGCAGCAGCTGGAGTTCTTCCATGGCTTCTTCTTTATCGATTTCGTCTATACACACGTCTTCTTAGCCAAGATTGTGCAACCATGATACCTTGTTGCTGACAGTAAAGACGTCGCTAAGTTCTTCACAAACGACACTATTTTAGTTTGTTCAAAACAATGTCGTTTGATAAACGCCCTAATGTTTAATGCCACTCAAATGCCACGTGAGTGCCATGTAGACTATTTTATGCCATGTCAACAAATCTCAAAATTATTTCCGGCCGGAGGCCGTCGTTAGAGGTGAAATCAGAATAAATTGAAAGTTGGTGAATTTGGAGGCATAATCTTTAGTTTGGGAACAAAATCAAAATATGTTGAAAGTTGAGGAATTTACATGTCAATATTAACTCTCCGATATTAATTTATCTAAATTTATAAAAAGGAACATTATTAGGAAACAAGAGTTAAAAATGATACTTATAGTAAAAAAAACGGAAGGAATAAAGTCTAAGGTGTCAAATAAATATTAACTCTCCACAATCAAGTATAGTTACACCCTTCTCCATTGGCAAACATAATATATTGAAAACCAACTTTGTTGCCTGATTTCATACCTTGATGTAATTAACCACTTGAAGTTTGGACGAATCATTTTATTGAGAATTTAGAATTGTAACATGTATTTTACGTTTTACATATTTATCATAAAGTTCATAAATATAGGTCTCTGAGAGTTATTTTTTTAAATCAATGCCACTTTTCTATGATTTATATACGTGTATTGCACGTAGAACCTCTTATTTAATATGATTGATTTATTATAAGGTAGTAGCTTTGTTTTTTATTTTATTTCTTCAAATATAATCCTAATCTTATTAAAAATTTTCAAGCTTTTTGTATCCTATACGAAATACCTATATGTAAGTATACTTTAAATATCTATAATTATTTATTTTAGAAATTTATTTAGATAATTATATATTTGATAAATTTACATTATAATAATAAAAATATGTTAGGTAAACTGAATTTTGTAAGAATTGTAAGCATCCGCAACGTATATGTATTGATATAGATAAACGTTAATTATTTTCCACGAGTCTTCCATATCAGCCATCATTCTAGAGAGAGATATGGTGGGGGATGAAAATTATGGAAGTGGAAATTTGAAGGAAGAAGAAGCGGAGAGGGAATGAGTTGAGATGTAGGGACAGCATCGGAGTCGAGTCAATTGTGGAATTTGTTCAAATTTAATAAATTAAAAATACGAATATCGATCGGGTTTGAAATTGAATTAATGGCAACAACTGAGAGCAAATTCTTTCCATCTATCTATCTATCATCATTATATTATATTATATTATATTATATTATATATTATATTATTAAAAGGAAAACGATTTTTGCTTTGAAAAAATTCTACGTGGCACCTCTTATATTCCTCCATTCATATTTATTTAAATTCTCAAATTTTTGAATTTTTAAATATCTAAACTAAAATTTTGTATCCCACATCGGTTTATTAATGAAACTTCACTTATTGAAAAGCCTATAAATACTTAGAATCAATGTATATTTCCTCATCTTTTGCTCCACCAGTTTTATTTAGCCAATTTATTTATTAATCGGCCGAATAAATAACTATATTTTATAGTTTAATTTAATTTAATTTGGTAAATTTTTTAATTGACCGAATAGATAATTATTGTTTGTAGGAGTTTTATTTTTGGCTAATTTATTTATTAATCGGACGAATAAATAACTGCTATATTTTTATAGTTTAATTTAATTTAATTTTGTCAATTTATTAATTGACCGAATAGTTAAATATTTTTATTAGGGAACCAATTTATTAGTTGACAGAATAAATGGTTCCAAAATAGTTTGGATAATTTATTGGTTGACCGAATTAAATTTGGAAATAGTCTAATATTTTTTATTTAATTTGATAAAAAATACGTAATATCTAATTTGTCAATTAATTAGGTAGACATGCCAATTTCCAACTGACGGGTACCTCAACTCGGGATCCCATGTGACACATTTTCATTCTTTATTCTTATTAATTTTAACACTTTATTCATTTTTTTCATGTATTTTCTAAAATCTGGAATCGTCATAAATTGTGCATTTATAAATCAAAATTATGGTCAACGGATCAATTCTGACCCGGACTATGGCGGTAGACGAGCTAATTCCCAACCGACACTCAAGAAATTTTTCATTTTATGATTTTTTTCCATGTATTTTCTAAAATCTATAATCGTCATCCATAAAAATAATTTTTACGTTATTTGTAGTTGGATTTCTAGCTTTGCATAATTTATTATTTTAATTAATGAATATTACTATACGATTAAGGACGATAACGAATAGTACAATCATTATTTTTATTAAATTTTTGGATCTAGATAAATTCTAAATAAATTTTATAAATTACGCAGTTATAAATCAGAGTCGTGGTCAACGGGCTAGTTCCGATGCAGAACTGTGGCGGTAGACTAATATACGGATTTTTTTCAGAAAGGAACACAAATGACTAAATTTTTAATCGGATTTTAAACAAGTACGAGTATAAAAATTTCAAACAATTTTGAATAATCATAAACACATCATCTCAAATTGTTTGATTAATCGTCTCCGTTGGACAACGTAGCATATGTAGAAAATTGGCAGACAAATTACTAACGATTTATCAACGCGTCAATTCCGACCAATAATTGTGCACGTAGATGGGCCAATTCAATACTTGCAGGACAACTTTTTTTTTAATATATTATATAATTTTGAACTCATAAAATTAAGAATATTTAGGGTCAACTTTTATCTTATATCATTGACTAAATAATTTTATGAATCACAATCATTCCACATAAAATTTTGTAAAAAGGAAAAACTACCAAGTACATAGTGAAATAATTCTTGAAGTTCTATTCTCAATTAAAAAAGTTATTCTCGAAGTTGGTAAAAAAGAAAACGAATGTTTATTTCTGGGGAAAATGCATAAAAAAATCCTGACCTTTCCCCAAATTCTGGTTTAAAACCAATCTTTTTCATATTCTCAAATATAACTATCATCTTTCAATTTGACGCAATTGACTCTCGCGATTGATTTTCCCTCAATTTTTTGCTGATTTGGAAGCCAGAAATTCCTAGATACACACAGGGAATGCCCATAAGAATTGGAAAAAGGTCGGTATTTTTTATGCATTTTTGCCTTTTATTTTCTATGAATATATTTGGAAGATGATTGTTTATATAATACTATAATTTATAATTAAATTTTTATTTATTAAATATTGTGTGAATATTTTTGGAATATAGTTATGTATATAATTAAATATTAATTTCAGGTAAAAAGAAAACAAATGTCATCATTAATTTTTTTAGTGAATATATTTGGAAGATGATTATTTATATAATTTAAAATCAGTATTGTAGTCAATAGGCCGGTTCCTGGTCGGAACCATCGGGGTAGACGGAATGATTGTGAAGCGGTGGTCTAACTCTTTTTTTTTTCTTAATCTTGTGTTGTTTCATAATATGGGGTATTTAGGGTCACTTCCATCTTATAGACAATCTTAACATCTATAGTATTATTCGTTATCTATATATCTCTTCTCTCTCTCACTACCCGCTCCTTCCCTTGCCTCTTTTTCTTCATAAAAAGCTAGAAAAAAATCAGCTTAAGAGTCGCTTTCCTTTGAGAGAGAAATATATTTTTGCCCACATCAATTTTGTAGAAGAACAGAGCTTTAACAATTATCGAAAGTAATGAGAATATATTAGTTATAATTTTTAACAAACATAACTATATAGGTTTAAGACGTAAACATTTGGTAAAATTACTTTTTAATTGAATTTGAGATGTGTTCAAGGGATATAAATTCTAAGCGAGTTTAGTAGATTGCATAATCGAATTATTTAACGCTAAAATAATTAACAAATAATATTTTTTTTAATCTATCACATATTAGTACTATTTAATAGTTTTATTAATTTTTATAATTTTCCGTCGATTTCCGACGGGTTATATGCTAGTTATTATATAACCGAAACGATTCTTCTTTTAAAAAATCCTATGTGGCACACCTCTTAACCCTTTATTCTTATTTATCTAAATTCTCAAATTTTTTGAATTTAAAATCAATATTTATCATATTTATTATTTATATTCAATCTATATTATACATTATATGAAAACAAAATCTTAAAAAAATCACATTTTCAAAATCAATATCTAATATATTTTAATTCCGACTTACTGACTAGCTACATCATATTTGTACAAGATTTATTAAGTGTTTAATTAAAGGAAATTGATATATTGGGTATATTTTTTAACACGAGTGGCAAGTTCCCACATCATTATATTACTAAAAGGAAAACGATTCTTATTTTGAAAAAATCCTACGTGGCACCCCTTATATTCTCTATTCATATTTATCTAAATTCTCAAATTTTTGAATTTTTAAATGTAAAATAATAGATTTTAAATATCTATAATAAAATTTTGTATTCCACATCGGTTTCTCAATGAAACTTCATCAATTGAAAAGCCTATAAATACCTAGAATCAATGTGTATTTTCTCATCTTTTGCTCCACCAGTTTTATTTGGCCAATTTATTTATTAATCAGCCGAATAAATAACTATATTTTATAGTTTAATTTAACTTAATTTGGTCAATTTATTAATTGGCCGAATAGATAATTATTTTTTGTAGGAGTTTATTTGGCCAATTTATTTATTAATCAGCCTAATAAATAACTGCTATATTTTTATAGTTTAATTTAATTTAATTTGGTCAATTTATTAATTGGCCGAATAGATAATTATTTTTATTAGGGAACCAATTCATTAGTTGACAGAATAAATGGTTCCAAAATAGTTTGGATAATTTATTGGTTGACCGAATTAAATTTGGAAATAGTCTAATATTTTTTTATTTAATTTGATAAAAAATAAGTAATTTCTAATTTCTCAATTAATTAAGTAGACGAGCCAATTCTCAACTGACGGGCACTTCAACTCGGGATCCCACTTGACACATTTTTATTCTTTATTCTTATTAATTTTAAAATTTTAATTTTATTCATTTTTTTAATATATTTTCTAAAATCTAGAATCGTCATAAATTGTGCCTTTATAAATCAAAATCGTGGTCAACGGGTCAGAATTGTGCATTTATAAATCAAAATCGTGGTCAACTGATCAATTCTGACGCGGAACCGTGGCGGTAGACGAGCCAATTCCCAACCGACACTCGATAAATTTTTCATTTTATATTTTTTTTTCATGTATTTTCTAAAATCTATAATTGTCATCCATGAAATAATTTTTACATTATTTATAGTTGGGTTTCCAGCTTTGCATAATTTATAATTTTAATTAACGAATATTACCATACGATTAAGGACGATAACGAATAGTACAATCACTATTTTTTATAAATTTTTGAATCTATATAAATTCTAAATAAATTTTATAAATGACGCACCTATAAATCAGAGTCATGGTCAACGGGTCAGTTCCGACGCAAAACTGTGGCGGTACACTAATATACGGATTTTTTTTAGAAAGGAACACAAATAACTAATTTTTTAATCGGATTTTAAACAAGTACAAGTATATAAATTTCAAACAAGTTTGAATAATCCTAAACACATCATCTCAAATTGTTTGATTAATCGTCTATGTTGGAAAATGTAAAATATGCAGAAAAATTGGCGGAAAAATTACTAACGATTTATCAACGAGTCAATTCTGACCAATAATCGTGCGCGTAGATGGGCCAATTCAGTACTTGCGGGACAACTTTTTTTAAAAAAAATATATTATATAATCTTGAACTCATAAAATTAAGAATATTTATGGTCAACTTTTATCTTATATTATTGATTAAATAATTTTATGAATCACAATCATTCCACATAAAATTTTGTAAAAAGGAAAAACTACCAAGTACATAGTGAAACAATTCTTGAAGTTCTATTCTCAGTTAAAAAAGTTATTCTCGAAGCTGGTAAAAAAGAAAACAAATGTCATCATTTATTTTTCTATGAATATATTTGGAAGATGATTATTTATATAATACTACAATTTATAATTAAATTTTTATTGATTAAATATTGTGTGAATATTTTGGAATATAGTTATGTATATAATTAGATATTAATTTCAGGTAAAAAGAATACAAATGTCATCATTAATTTTTTTGTAAATATGTTTGGAATATGATTATTTATACAATTTAAAATTAGTATTGTAGTCAATAGGCCGATTCCAGGTCGGAACTGTCGGGGTAGACGAGATGATTGTGAAGCGGTGGTTTAACTTTTTTTTTCTTAATCTTGTGTTGAATTCATAATGTGGGGTATTTAGGGTCACTTTCATCTTATAGACAATCTTAACATCTATAATATTATTCGCTATCTATATCTCTTTTCTCTCTCTCTCTCTCTCTCTCACTACTCGATCCTTCCCTTGGCTCTTTTTCTTCAGAAAAAGCTAAAAAATTCATCTTAAGAGTCGCTTTCCTTTGGAGAGAAATATATTTTTGCCCACATCGATTTTGTAGAAGAACAGAGCTTTAACAATTATCGAAAGTAATGAGAATATATTAGTTATAATTTTTAACAAACATAACTGTATGGGTTTGAGACGTAAACATGTGGTAAAATTACTTTTTAATTGAATTTGAGATGTGTTCAAGGGATATAAATTCTAAGCGGGTTTAGTAGATTGCATAATCGAATTATTTAACGCTAAAATAATTAACAAATAATATTTTTTTTAATCTATCACATATTAGTACTGTTTAATAATTTTATTAATTTTTATAATTTCCCGTCGCTTTTCGACGGGTTATACGCTAGTTGGTTATACAATGAAACATCACTTATTGAAAAGTCTATAAATACCTTGAATCAATATGTATTTTTTCATCTTGTGCACCACAAGTTTTATTTGGCCCATTTATTTATTAGTCGGCCGAATAAATAACTATATTTTTATAGTTTAATAATTTAATTTAATTTGACCAATTTTTTAGTTGGCTGAATAAATAATTATTTTTTAGGGAACCAATTTATTATTTGTTCGAATAAATGGTTCCAAATTTGAATTTGTGACATTATTCGCATATTCGAATCACTATTCGAATCGACTTCCAATATTTTTTTTGATTCGTAATGATATTCGCAAATATTCGAATAGTTAAATGCATATTTTTTCTAATATGGTAATCTTCACTTTTATATAAACTAATATATCATTTATTAATTTGTTTCTTTTACGTATATTTAATTATTAATCCTATTTGATTTAGAAAATAGAAAAATACTATTTAACTATAACTTTTCTATCCCACATCGCTTTTAAGCCAATCTCCATTTATTAAAGAGCCTATAAATGCATATAATCAATGTATATTTTCTCATTCTTTGCAGTGTGCACCATGCACTAATTTAATTTGTGCAATCAATTAATTGGAAAACTAAATAGTTATAATTTTTATTATAGGAGTAATTTTTTTAGATACAAATGAAAAACATTTTTTTCTCTAAATATATATGGAATAAAGAGATATTTGCTGTCAAAATGAATCACAACAATTTTCATAATTATTTTCTTCTCTAAATCAATACGGGACAAAAAGATATTTGCTGTCAGAATGATTAATCACAATTCTCATATGAAATCGACGTGAGACAATTCTTTCATAGCTAAATATATTTTGTCCCACATCGATTTTGAAAAGTAAGAAAGCTTTAAAATATTATCTATAAAAATGAGGCCCAATTAATCGGTTGGACAAATAAATAGTTTAATTTTTATTAAAAATCTAATATGTTATTAAGTTCTATTATATAACCTACTACTTATTTTATACATGTGCATTATTCATTTATTCTATTGTGCACAAAAATTAAGATCATATTCAACGGGATGATTCTGATCGGAATCCTGGGGGTAAACAAAACGATTCAGTTACGGCAGTTCAACATAACGGGGGCCAATTCAGTTACAACATTTCAACATAACGAGAAGATTCCGACTTGGAACTGTAAGGGCAGACATGCCGATTCCAAACCGACAGTTCAATATATAATATGAACTTTTATTTATTAAAATTTAATATGCGATAGTATAAAACAAAGTATTGTCTGTATTTTTTTCTTTAAGGTAATACTTGTTAAAAGCTCAAATCTAATTCACACCCATTTTTAGATAATTTTCAATGTCCTCTTTGTTCTCAAAACGGATGCGAGACAAAAATTATTTACTTCTCAAAGAGATTGTCAGAACCGTGGGGGTAAACAAACCGATTCAGTTACGGCAGTTCAACATAACGAGGGCCGATTCAGTTACAGCAGCAACATAACGAGAGGATTCCGACTTTGAACTGTAAGGGCAGACGGACCGATTCCAAACCGATTGTTCAATATATACTATGAACTTTTATTTATTAAATATTGTGTGACATGTATTTGATTTTTTTATTGCGACAAATATATCATAATATTTGATTCTTTACATAATTTATAAATTCAAACGAGTTCAAATAATACCGAATATTATTCTATATATAAACTAAGGATGTGAACGAATATTGCAATCACTTTTAAATTAAATTTGAGTCTATATAAATTCTAAACGAGTTTAATAAATCATGCAATTTCAAATTCATAGTTGAAATTTAACTTTTGATCTTTTACTATTATTTTCTACAAAATCAATATCGTAGTTAACGGGCATGTTTCGGGTCGGAACCGTAGGGTAGATGGGATGATTGCGAAGTGGTGATTCAACTTTTTCTATTTTTTTGTTAACATTATGTTGAATTCATAATGTAGGGTATTTATGATTAGTTTAATTCTTATAGACAATTTTCAAAATTATTTTCTTTTCTAAATAAATGTGGGACAAGAAATATTTGCAATGAAAACGATCTATCTTAATTTTCATACAAAATTGACTTGTGACGGTATCTTTGAGAGTCAAATATATCTTTGTCCACATCGATTTTGAATAAGAATAGAGCTTTGAAAATTATCAAAAAAAATGAGGGTAGATTAGATTAGTATTTTTAACAGACATTACTATATATGAGTTTAAGATGTAAACATGTGTTAAAATTAATTTTTTAATTAAATTTGAAATATGTGTAAGTACATAATTTCCCGTCGATTTTCGACGGGTTATACACTAGTTTCCATAGAATAAAAGTCACGCTTGTGGCGACGGCAAGGACGAATTATAATTTTTTGAAAGGGTCTTCTTCCGAATTACTATAATTAAGACCGCATCCTTTGACCAAATGAACAAAGAAATTTAAACAAACTTACAAAAATCTTTTCTAATTTGATTTGATGCCAATATTTAATTTCCCAAGCTCAATCTATAAAAGGACATAACCTCCACTTCCCAAAAACACAAACTATAACATTAACCATGAAAACTCCTACCATTTCTTATCTCACTTTAACTCTTCTGTTAATCTTCTCCTCCTCATCATCGGCAACTTCGCACGACCATTTTCTTAAATGTCTGTCCAAAAAATCTCACAACGACGTCGTATACACCCCAACCAACTCATCTTTCCTTTCTATACTACGATTCTCCATCGTCAACCAAAGATTCACAACTGAAACTACACCTAAACCACAGGCAATCATAACCCCGTTGCACGAATCCCAAATCCCACCCGTCATACGCTGCGCCAAACAAAGTAAATTGGAAATTAGAACTCGAAGCGGCGGCCATGACTTCGAGGGATTATCCTCTGTATCGCACGTCCCGTTCGTGATCATTGATCTGATCAATCTCAGTGACATCACCGTTAATGTTGAGGCGAAAACTGCATGGGTCGGAGCCGGTTCGACCGTCGGTTCTTTATATTACAGAATCGCAGAGAAAAGCCCGGTTCTAGGGTTTCCGGCAGGCGTCGGCCTAACTATGGGTGTCGGCGGCCACTTGGGCGGAGGAGGCTACGGCGAGATGCTCAGGAAATACGGCTTTTCCGCACATAACGTCATCGATGCAAGAATAGTTGACGTTAACGGCAGAATCCTCGACAGAAAATCAATGGGAGAAGATCTATTCTGGGCCATCCGAGGCGGCGGGGCCGCCAGCTTCGGCGTGGTGACTGCATGGAAGGTGCAACTGGTGGATGTTCCGGAAAAAGTCACTGTTTTCCGAATCAGTAGGACCCTGGAGCAGAATGCTACCGGGATCATCCACCTCTGGCAATACGTAGCTCCGAAGATCGACAAAGATTTGTTCATCGGCGTCACCATAAATAGGGCAAACGCGACGGTCAGCGCTTCCTTCTTCTCACTCTTCCTCGGCGGCGTCGACAGACTGATGCCGCTGATGCAAGAGAAGTTCCCGGAGCTAGGTCTAGAGAGAGAAGACTGCACCGAAACGAGCTGGGTCAGATCAACCCTACACGCCGCCAGTTTCCCCATCGAAACGCCGCTAGAAATTATGCTCAACAGAAGTCAGCCACCTCTAGGATACTTCAAAACAAAATTAAACTACGTGCAGAAACCGATTCCAGTGTCCGGTTTGGAAGGCGTGTGGAGATATTTCTACGAGGCGGAAGGGGCGACGGGAGGGTCGATTGTTTTGATCCCATACGGCGGAAGAATGGCGGAGATGTCGGAATCCACCATTCCTTTTCCTCACGGCGCTGCTAATTTGTACTCGTTCGCTCATTTCGTATTTTGGGGAGAGAACGATGCGCAGAATTCGGAGAAATACATAAGCTGGTCGAGGAGGCTTTACGATTACTTGGGTTCTTACGTTGCCACAAATCCGAGGACGGCGTATCTCAATTATAGAGATCTTGACCTCGGAGTCAATAATGTGGTAGGGAAGACGAGTTACGCCCAGGCTAGTGTTTGGGGCTTCAAATATTTCAAGGCCAATTTCGACCGCCTTGTTAGGGTCAAAACTATGATTGATCCACATAATTTCTTCAGGAACGAACAAACTATTCCGCCACTGCACTCAAAGTGGTAAAAAGGAGACTAAGTAATCAATATTCATAAGGACTGCTATGCATGCATGCATGCATGTGTTTGATTCTCCATAATTAGTTGTTATAACAGTGTCATGTTCTTTTCGATTCTGGGTTTTTTCTATTCATTTCATTTTGTACAATAATATCATTTTGCCTTCAATAATGATATACTAATAAATTGATACTATTTATTAGAATGATATACCATCTACCGGATGTAATATATACTTGTGCTAATAGTAAAATGCGATCACTTCATTAGTGAAAGACAAAAGATTTGAAATCACTTCATTTGTCCATTTACATGATTTGGTAGTTACCAAGTCCTCATCGATCCTACTATACAATATTCTTGTCACTTGGAGAATAGTCCAAAGTTTCTGCATTTATCTTATCATCAACAATAGCTCAATACATGCAGTTGGCAAGTTGTTGCTTCTATTCAGTTTCTACATTGTAATTCTTTGACTATTGAAAGCAGAAAAAAAAATGCAAATAAATTAAATAATTGAAGAGTCAATAATTTTTCTAGTAGCAAATTGGGTTTCACTTGACAAAATTCAGAAGACTTAAGGAGGAGTGAAACGGATGGTAAGCCAAACAGCGTAGATGAGCTATATAACAAGATTTCTTATTTACCAAACATTGTAAAACAATCACGAAAGAGTAATACTTTTGAACAAATCTTAATCAAAAGTCTAACCTTCAATCCATAATCATATCAACGTAGACATTCACAAAGCCAACTAGATACCGTTAATAAACCCAATTACTAGTTTCTAATTAATATCTTGGCAAGAAACTCAAAATCGCAAACGAGGTCATTTAATTTAATTAATTTTATTTTATTTGTTTTATGGTTGGAATTCAGTAAATCCGTTTTCGGCACAATTGTTTAAAAACAATTTTTTTTAGGAAATTACAGTAAGGTATATATTTGTTATCAAATAAATTGCTACACTACCATATAAAGTAGAGATCATTACTCCGCATGCAGACAGTATTAAACTCAAGACCTCTCACAAATGATAGACTTGTAGTACCAACCACTTAAGCTAAGTCTCATCGGGTCATTAAAAACAAAATTAAGGCTCTGATTTGAAAACTTCCCACAGTGGATTCCAGATTTCCGAATTAGATCCCTTAGATTCTCTAAAATTTCAAATTGACCCTTAAATGTTTCGTGTTTTAGCAACTTGATCCTTGAATGCCTTTATTTTATTGTTTGTTTGAGACTTCGGAAACATTATGAAGTCGAACGCAAGTAATGAAATTCATCAGAAAGGTGTTAATAACTGTAAAGATAATATTCTTTACAAGTCTTGAAGTTTATCACCAAAGGTGTTAATAACTATAAACATATAGTATTCATTAACTTTTACAATCATCACAACAAGTAGTGAAATAATTTTACTCCCCTAGTATTATTTATGTTAAGATACAAGTCTTGAAATTTATCACAAAAGGTGTTAATAACTGTAAACATAATATTCTTTAAGGGCAAAATTTACAAAAATAAAAATAAAAATAAAAAATAAAACTATATATAACTTTTTTTTTTGAAAATAAAACTATATATAACTGAGGACAGGAATAAAATGAAATGAAAGGAGCCATTTGATTAGCAGTAAAAATAATTATAATTTGTTGTTTCTTCAGCTCCCCTGCTACAGTTCCATGCACACTATATATATCAACATAAAATCTCAACTAAATTTCAACTTTGAGATTATTATGGTTTCGGGAGAAAAACAAGATTTGATTTGTTTGATTGTTGGGGAGATTTGGTTCCGTCGTGCGCCTCTACCGCTACGTACCATCTTAAAAGTATATTAAACTGTAGAATTTTTTATGTTTATTAATTTAGAAAAAGTTTTCTAAGAATTAAGTAAAATTACAATTATAATAAAATTAATAAATTCTAATCCGCATTTGAGTACTGTTTTTGTTAGAAAATGAAGGTGATTATATTGTGATTTGTGTGTGGTGGGTAATTTTGATGAAGTGGTGAAGATGAATATTGTAAGTGTAGTGTGGTGAATATAGAGATGAATTTTGAATGGAGCTCTTGTCTCCTAGAAGGCTATAGAGAGTATGAACTTGTTAGAAAGCTTAACTTGATTGCTTGATTTGCTCTTGGCTTTTTGGCTTACATTACAAATGGTACAAACTCTTATTTATAGGTGTTGAGAGAATTCTCTAGATCCTCATAGGAATCTAGAATTCTCTACTAATTACTACTAAATTCATCTAATCTAAATTATACATTCTCTAATCATGAATATTCTAGAATATTTCTAGATCCTACATTAATATCCTATACTTTGAATTCTCTAGAATATTTCTAGATTCTACATACAACTCATATAATCTTAATTATTCTAGAATATTCTAGTTTATATTTATTTAGATAATTCTAGATAAATGCATCATCTTTCAATACTCCTCCTTGATGCATTTGTCGATAACTCCAAGCTCGTGGCGCTTGTTTGAGCCCATAGAATGCTTTCTTTAAAGAAGAACTTTGCCTTCTTCTTTTATAAATCATTCTGGTTGCTCCACGTATACTTCTTCTTTCAGATCTCCATTGAGAAAAGCCGACTTGACATCCAGTTGAAAAAGATGCCATTTCTTCTGAGCTGCAAGAGCTATGAGTGCTCGAATTGTGTCCATTCGAGCAACTGGAGCGAATGTCTCTGTGTAGTCGACTCCTGGTATTTGAGCATATCCCTTTGCGACAAGCCTTGCCTTATGCTTTTGGATTGAGCCGTCAGGATTCATCTTCGTCTTGAATACCCATTTGACTCCAATAACTTCTTTGTTACTTGGAAGATCCACCAACTCCCAAGTATCATTCTTTTCAATCATTTGTATCTCTTCCTCCATTGCTTTAATCCAAACTTTTTCTTTTGAAGTTTCTGCATAA
This sequence comes from Schizonepeta tenuifolia, assembly GCA_029490685.1. Taxonomy (NCBI): domain Eukaryota; kingdom Viridiplantae; phylum Streptophyta; class Magnoliopsida; order Lamiales; family Lamiaceae; genus Schizonepeta; species Schizonepeta tenuifolia. The sequence goes on from CM055956.1 coordinate 93,576,571, forward strand.
TTACTTGGCTCCAAAGAACAAAAGTTGCATATTTCATAAGTATTAGTATATTCATATAAATCTGCTAAAGTTCTTACTCGGCGAGGTGGAGATTCTGGTGAAGAGCCAGCTTCACTTGATGTTTTAGCTTCTGAGGAGGATCTTGGCGTAGATGTGGGGCCTTCTTGAACTTGTTCTTCTTTATCTGGAATTTCTTCGAGTTGTGTAGTTGTGGTCATCCTTTCGACATCTTCTGTCTCCCAATTCCAAGAAGCTTGCTCGTCAAACTCCACGTCTCGACTTGTCACCAGCTTCTTAGTCTCGAGATTGTAGATTATGTATCCTTTGGACTTGGAGCTGTAGTCGAGGAAAATGCCTTTCTCCGTCTTATTCTCCAGTTTATGCCTTTTGACGGAGGGGATGTGAATGTAACAATACTTCCAAAGACCTTCAAGTGTTTGGTAGAAGGTTTCTGTCCCGACCATACCTCGATTGGAGTCTTGTTTAAAACTGCCTTAGTTGGACACCGATTTAGCAGATAGACCGATGTATAGACTGCTTCCGCCCAGAACTTTGTTGGCATTCCTTTCTCCGCGAGCATGGACCTTGCCATCTCCATGACAGTTCTATTCTTCCTCTCTGACACTCCGTTTCAGGGTTCTACCATTAGTTGATGCTCCATGCCTTCGTCTTCACAAAACTTGTCGAATTCTCTAGAATTATATTCGGTACCTCGATCACTTCTCAGCTTCTTGATTTTCCGACCACTTTGATTCTCCACAAAGTTCTTGAATCTCTTAAAGATTCTAATGACTTCTGATTTTTCTTGAAGGAAATATACCCACGTCATTATAGAATAATCATCAATAAAGAGGATGGAGTACCTGTTTTGATTTATTGAAGGCGTTCTCATTGGCCCACAGACGTCGGTATGGACAAGTTCCAATATTTCCTTCGCTCGCCATGTTTTCTCCTTTGGAAATGGTTGTCTGTGCTGCTTTCCCAACATGCATCCTTCACAGATGTGATCTCTTTTGTTGAGAAGAAGGAGGTCTCTCATCATATATTTATGATGAAGTAGCCTAATTGAGATTAAAATGCCCAAATCTTCGATGCCAGAGACTTGTATCATTGAGTTGAGCCACCATTGCATTTTGTGGATATCGCCAGAAAATGGGAAAAATTCTATTTTTTCCCATTTTTACTTCTTTCTTAGTTTCTATAGCAATGGTACATTTTCCTTTTGTCTCCACCAACTCTCTGTTTCCCATCTTGACCTTTGTTGTGATGGAATCATCGAGCTCACGAAAGATGTTCTCGTTGGATGTCATGTGGTTGTTGCATCTGCTATCGATGTACCACTCGTCGTCTTTCACTTCTGTTGCAGAGTGACATGGGTAGAATAGATGTTCTTTCTCCTTTTGATCTTCTAATATAGTTGGTCTGATGGTTCTTTGTATCTCTGCAATCTTTTTCTGTATGCCCGAACCTCTAGCAGTTTTTGCATTGTGGCTTTCCTCGATGATAGCAGTCCTTCTCCATATGATTTGTCTTCTTGCAAATCCCGCATGGTGGAAAGTTGCGTTTGTTCTCCTTATTGTGGGAGCTTCCTTCCTTGATACGATTCTTGTAGTTTCCACCATTTCTTTTGACGTTGAGCTTAGATTGGAAAGCACTTTCAAGTGAGCTTTCATGTCGCCTACTCAATCTTTGCTCGTGAGCTTCAAGCGAACCCATAAGCTCCGCAACGGACATTGTCGACAAATCTTTTGATTCTTCAATGGCAGCTACTATTGGATCGTACTTCTCGGTGAGGCTGATCAAGACCTTTTGTATGATCCTTTCATCAGAGATCTTTTCTCCGTAAGATCTCATTTGATTGACTATTTCCGTTATTCTTGAGAAATAGTCTTTTGCAGCCTCAGAATCTTTCATTTTTAGATTCTCAAGTTCATGCTTTAAACTTTGTAATTTAATGGTTCGAACTTTAGTATTTCCTTGGAACTCCTCTTTAAGGATATTCCAAGCTTCTTTCGCCGTAGTAGCTTGAATAATTCTAGCCATGATGGAATCACTAACTGATTGTTGAAGAAGATAAAGAGCTTTAGCATTTTGTTGCTTTAATTTTTTGCATACCTCGGACGATGATGCCTTTTTGCTTTCTCTTTTAGGCATGGTTTCTCCTTCTTCAGGCATAGTGATTTCTTCTCAACGACATTCCAAAGATCATGAGATTCAAGGTAAGTCTTCATATGGACACTCCAATAGTCGTAGATCTGTCCGTTGAATATTGGAGTCGATATTGAGAGACTTGATGTTGCCATGACGCCCGCTTATGATCGAACAGGCTCTGATGCCACTTGTTAGAAAATGAAGGTGATTATATTGTGATTTGTGTGTGGTGGGTGATTTTGATGAAGTGGTGAAGATGAATGTTGTAAGTGTAGTGTGTTGAATATAGAGGTAAATTTTGAATGGAGCTCTTGTCTCCTAGAAGACTATAGAGAGTATGAACTTGTTAGAAAGCTTAACTTGATTGCTTGATTTGCTCTTGGCTTTTTGGCTTACATTACAAATGGTACAAACTCCTATTTATAGGTGTTGAGAGAATTCTCTAAATCCTCATAGGAATCTAGAATTCTCTACTAATTACTACTAAATTCATCTAATCTAGATTATACATTCTCTAATCATGAATATTCTAGAATATTTCTAGATCCTACATTAATATCCTATACTTTGAATTCTCTAGAATATTTCTAGATTCTACATACAACTCATATAATCTTGATTATTCTAGAATATTCTAATTTATATTTATTTAGATAATTCTAGATAAATGCATCATCTTTCAATAGTTTTCATCTTTATTTTTATTCTTTTTTTGTCTACTAAATCTCTTTTTCATTTCATTTTTGCAATAAAACATATCTTTACCACACCACAAATTTAATAATTTCACAATTTACTCCAACTAAAACACATCTCTTAAGTTAACTCTAACCCTATTTTGTCAATCGATATTACATTAGCATCCCAAAAAAATCTGCATTATCTCGTAAAACAACACTCACGTTTGGATGAACTCCAGCATCATTCTTAATACACAATGCAGCAACTGCAACCATCTAGTTTTCAAATAAAATCATCATAATCAGAAATCAAATGCAAGAAGATCTAGTAATCAGCAAAACAAGTGATGATTGTACCTTTTCAATTGCCTTCCGAGGGTAGTCTGCTTTAAATCTAGCATCAACAATCTTGTGTACCTTGTCTGAACCGAGCTGTGGTTTTGTCTAGTGTCACATGATTTTGCAAGTAAAACAATAAACAAAAACGAAATTAAACAACCATTTTGATCAACTAATTTTGCAAGTAATTCAATAAAGTAGATAAACGAAACAACCATGCATTTGATCAACTGAGGCACTAATCACATATATACATACCCATGACACAAGGTTATGCTGCCCTACTCCTCGTGTGGAGTCGACTAGTTTACGACCTGTCAAGAATTCAAGGAGAACCACACCAAATCTGTTAACATCACCTTTCTAACTTTGCTTACTCAATCCATATCTACAGCAACACAAATATTTACATGTACTCTGGGGGATGATAATCACTACGACTCAAGGGATGCTTCTCACATTTTGGTATGTTACAAGAGCAAGAGCATTCAGTTGGCGGACAAAGATTAGTTAACTCAGTGGTTTCATCATCGAAAACTAAAACATTGCTGGAAATGATGTTATGATGAATATATAAGATCCTTGTCATGAATGTAGCATAATCTTGCTACAATCCCAACATCAATTTTGAGTCTCTGTGCCCATGACAAAGCCGGACATGGCTCCAAGTCTAAGCTTTGATGCCTTGTCGTCCTTGCACATATATATATAGTCCTCTATTATTACATGAAAAAGCTATTAATTAGGATTATGATGAAGTAGGAATGAAGAAACTGAACTAACTAACCATGAAGAATGTCATTAAGGATCCTCGTGGGTCAAACTCATACACCAACACCCACAGATCTCCATCCAAATAATAACCAATTAGTTCAACCACGTTCTCATACTTCACGCGTTAATGCTCTTGACACTTATGCAAGAACCGTATGTTAAACCAACATCATAACGATATATGTACACATATTGCCAAACCTGTGTTATAAATTTGTAGCTTCGGAACTCGCTATAGAGCTTTTTAATACTACATCTATCCAGTTTTCAGAATTCCATGGAATACACGTTCTCCTCCGAATCCATAACGAACTATACATTTGTCAAAAAAGTTATGAGTAATGCCCTTAATTTCAGCAAGTGGGACGGCAAGGACATAAAATGGCATCATATTCACAATGTGATGAGCTACCACAATAATTTGCTGCATATCAACATGACTTTGTTCGTTTTCTACAACGTCTTCTTCTTCAATTGCAGGGATTGTTTGTTGAAGTTGCTGCTTATCAAACTTCAACCTCGTTCTCATCCTTGCTAGAACCGGGCTACTCGTTCGTGCAAATTACAAAGGAAAATCAAACAACAAAGAGCTGGACTAAAAGTAACAATATTAGAAATACAAAATACGAAATTCAAATTACAAGAAACGATTAAAAACAAACTCAAAGAAGTCGCTCGAAGGAGGAATCCTTCTGCCCGCAAGACGAGAAACGCCTCGGTAGTGCTCACGGATTGGCGGCTCGTCCCCAAAGGTAAACGACTTCAAGTCTCGGAGGTAGTAGCACCACAAACTTATGAGCTTCGGCGAACTAGATGAGGAGGAGAACTGAGCTTTTACACTATAGAAATGTTACTTTTGTATGCTATAGAAGTGCAGATTTTTTTGTGTGTGTAGAAATGCAAGCTCAAATGCCTATTATAGGTTAGCTTAACCTTGTGGTAAATTACCACCATTAAGCGCTCTAATGAGCCTAATAGCTGTTTCACGTCATTACGGTCTAGAATTATACCACATGACTGTTACAAGAATGAAACAAATTGAATTCTTGTAATGACGGCGGTTTCATGAAGGAAAAAGTCATAACCGACTTTGATATGAAATCAATTAAACCATTAAAAGTTTAATTGAAAACTATGTATTGAAATCATATTAGCCGACCCAACTTACAAATTAATTTGTAAATAGATAGGTGGGTCGAGCCCAATCCTTAATTCTTCGATATAGGGCTAACAGATTATTAAAGCCCAATACATATGGTACAAGTTGCACTCGTTCCTTATAACGAATTTGTCTACGACAAATTCATTTTCAATATACTTCCAATACACAACTTAATATATCATTTCTCACTCACCAAATAATAGCTTTGAGAACATGAATATATATCGATTATTTACTCGACGAGTAAAATAATTCTCAATTATTTAATTCTCAATAATTAAATAATTAACCGCCACAAATAATGATTTTAAAACTATTGTTTCCAACAATCCTTTAATGTGGTACCTGTGTCACCATACCCAACATAATTGCATAACATGAACATCATGTATAAATTTCTAAATTATTTGTATATAAAAAGATTTCAGTTTTACCAGATCTATTCCAAAATGGCCAAAATAGTAATTTTTGTGTTGGCGTATCTTTCCTCTCTTGTTGTTCAACTGCTAATTCAAGTTGTGCCACAGTTTGAGTCATAGGGAGACATTTCTTGGGTTCAAAATGCAAGCATCTTTTAACGACCCCCACGAATGTCTTGAGGCAACATTCCGATACTTCACCTTTCAAATTCAAAGCCACAATCTGGTCAGCTTTTCCAATTCGATTTTTTTCTTGAGCCCACATCGTCATACACAACTCATCCTCAGCAAGATTCCGATCAACTAGTAGTTTCCCAGTCAACACAACCCCAAAAACATACGTTGATGGTCCCGGTTAACGAGTATCTGGTGTATGGAGGGGATACACCAGTAGCAATTATTCTTGCTTTCAAAATCTTTTCACTGAGCTAGCTGCTCAAGTCAGTTTGCTCAACAAGTAAGAAAGTCAGTTGGAGCTGGAGCTAGAGGCTTTTTCAGGACACTTAAATAGGGTGTAGTGCACATTCAGGATACCTCATTGCGGGCCTTCGATTTGAGGACAATAAACAATTAGTAAGCCTTCCGTAGGACAATTTTTTGGCCTGAATTGGCCCGAATGCCACATGTCTGACACATGTCTGCCCCCTCACCCTCGCGTCACCCTCCACTAACCCCTCTCTCACCCCTATCTCTCACACGCATTTTGTCAAACACCTCATGCGCATTTTGCACATGAAGCACCACTGGAAGCCAGAGGCTTACGCCACCCACGCCGACTGGTACTCCGACCATATGCAGACCCTCACCTCCGCCGAAGATTCCATCCTCTACACCTACGACTCCGTCTACCACAGCTTCGCCACCGCCATCTCCCTGGAGGAGGCCGAGTCCCTCCGCCAGTCTGACTCCGTGCTCGAAGTGTACGAGGACACCGTGTACACGCTCCACACCACCCACACCCCTGAGTTTCTCGGCCCCGAGGTGATGGCCGGAAAGTGGGCCGACCATAGCCTCCACGAACTCAACCGGGCCTCTCAGTACGTCATTGTCGGAGTTCTCGATACCGGCGTCTGGCTCGAATCGAAGTCGTTCAGCAACGCTAGCATGCTGGTCGTGCCCGTGCGGTGGCGCGGCGAGTGCGAGGTGGCAGTGTTTTGATCCGAAGATCCACTGCAACAAGAAGTTAATCGGCCCCAGATTCTTCTCCCGAGCAGGCATGAAGATGAACCAATCATTTGATGGACATGTACGCAAGTTGCAGTGTGCAACAAAATGCGCACTACGTGTTTGACAAAATGCGGCAGAGAGAGAGAGAGGGGTTAGTGGAGGGTGATTGGAGGGTGAGGTGACAGACATGTGGTAGACATGTGGCATTCGGGCCAATTCGGGCCAAAAATTGTCCTACAGAAGGCTTACTAATTGTTTACTGTCCTCAAATCGAAGGCCCGCAATGAGGTGTCCTGAATATGCACTACCCCCTATTTAAGTGTCTTGAAAAAGCCTCTAGCTCGTTGGAGCTGATCACACAGTTAGGTACACAACTGACTTCTTTGGCTGAGGGGTCAGTTGTATATTCTAACTGAGGTTTCAAAGAGTTTAGCTATGTGGAAGTTGGTAGAAATTAAAGCTCGTTACTTAAACTGAAACCTTTATGAAAACGGAGAAGGTCAAGTTCCCAAAACTTAGTGTTGTTTGTAAATATGCAGTTTATATGCAGAGTTAGTTGGTTAGGTAATCGAAATATAAATACAGAAAGTAAATACTGGAAATAAACGACACAGTATTTTTACGTGGTTTAAAGATTGACCTCCTACCTACACGACTTCCTTTTCGAGGAAGTAATCCACCGGATAAGCTTACGCGTACTTATCAAACGTTCCACTTAGTTTACGGGTACCAAGCAACCTAATCAGTTCGATTACAGGTTCGAACCAAACCTTACAACACTTTTACGGGCAAGTGTACAACCTGGTCTTAGATTACGGGTTCTAAGGGACCTAATCTTAGATTGCAGGTTCTAAGGGACCTAATGTCTTTGATTGCGGGTTCAAAGATGGACCTGAGGTTTTGGGGGTTGGGAAGTTTTTCCAACTATGAAGCCTTCTACACAAAGAGAAGTGGAGGCTTCGTCCTAAGGCTTAGAGACTCGATCTTTTGGGAGAGAGTCTGCTCAGAAATAAATAAGCAGGAACCTATATTCTAGACTCGATCAAAAGAATGGCTTTTTGAGAGGCTAGATGAAAGAACAGGAGGAGGTGTGGACACTCGACTTCTACTTGTTCTTCGACTTGGTTGTTCTTGCTGGAGAGTCTGCTATTTTTTCTTCACTCAGCACTCTTGCTTTTCTCTCTCTTCTCTTCTCTTCTCTCTCTCTCTCTCTCTCTCTCTCTCTCTCTCTCTCTCTCTTTCTCTCTTCAATGGGGAGACCTCTTATTTATAGAGGGAGATCTAATTAGCCGTTGGAAAGAGCCATTTAATCTCTGCCAAATGTATGACACTCCATCTGCTTTACTGTAAACTTTTCTAAATTGGCAACAGTGACCTTTGCTTTTTGCACGTCTTTATTGTCGGTCCATTTATAGTAAGTTTCTTAGCTGACTCGTGTTTCCGAGTAGATTTGAATTTGAACTTCAACTCCTTCAACGTCTTCAAAGTCTTCTCTTCTCAGCTTTGTGATGTCTGACTTCAACATAACTTCTCTTCATGCTTGAGCTGCATGGTTCAGTTGAGGAGTCATCTGAGTTGTGGTCCAACTGAGCGTGTTCCTCACGAACTAACTTCTTCAGTTTGACTGACTTCTTCTGCTTGAAGCCTGTAAAGATAAATATCCCTACGCTCAAACTGTGAACTCTAGCTAAGTTCAAACAGATGGCTTTCATCTACTCGGTTGGGGTCAGTTGCGTTTTGGGATAAATCAACACTTTTACTAATTTTTCCAACAATACGTATCACTTGCCTTAGTAAGTCTATATATTGGCCATAAAATGAACCTTCTAGCATATTTGTGCTTAAATTTTTAGCCAAGCCAAAATCAAAAACCTAAGCTATGAAATTATCATCCAAGAGAATGTTGGTAGACTTGACATCACGATGTATGATTGAGCAACCTGAGTGAAGATAATCCAGACCTCTCCCATCTACGATGCATATCTATTACAGGAATGAATTTATTGAGCTTTGTTGCATATAAGAAAGAAATTGACAAAATGGAAATTGGGGATTTAGGGCTCAGTGAAGATAAGTTTTTTGAATTAGGAAAGGAAGTCAATCTGCTCAAGGAAGAAAAAGGACTGGCTGAATTGTGACGTGTCGCATGAGGCTTCCCTTTATTTTACTTTATGCTTTGTTATTTTAATTTTCCAGAAATTGTAGCTATGGTTCGTACTATGTTGAAAACCATAGTATAAATAGGTTGTTGTTGGGCTTTAACCCTAAGAAGTAAATTTCTATTTTCCTCCTATCTTATTCTCTCTCTCTTTTCTCTTCTCTCTTATCTCATATCTCGCCTCCCATTTCTATTTCTTCCAATACTGCATTTTTATCTTAATTTCCTCATAAATTTAACATCAAATACATCGGGTCCATTACAAGTGGTATATCAGAGCTCAGGTTGTGCTTGTTGAGAAGTAGATCTTGAGGGATTATGGCTGAGGCAACTAGATTCAAAGATCTGCAGGAGGCACAAAAGAAGATGGATCAAGTGCTCCAAGCAGAGACAATGAAAAGAGTTGCTGCAGAGGAAAGACTAAGTGAACAGATTACCTCCATTGATAGGAAGGTGGAGCAGAAAAATGGAAGGAATCGACAAGAAATGCGAGCATTTATCCAACACCTTGGCAGAGATCAAATTACAACTGCTGAATTTGGGGTCTGGTGGTGAAAAGAGAGTTGAGTGCTCAATCCTTGGTGAATCTCCATTCTCTGCAAAATCTGAAGGTAGTCATGTTAAACGATCACCTTTTACTTCCAAATATAAAACTGATTTCTCTTCAAATCATTCACGTGGGGGTAATACATTGCATAAAGTGTATAATCCTAAATTCAATGGCACCAACCCTAGGGCTTAGATCTTAAAATGTGATAGCTATTTTATATTGACCTCTGCTATGAGTGATGCACATATGGTACAAATGGCTATACATAATTTTGAGGGGAGGGCTTTTTAGTGGATTCAAAATTTTAGTGATGATAGCATTATGGAAATCTCTTGGGAACAATTTCTCCAAGTAGTTGCTGCGAGGTTTGAGGACTTGAATGAAGCCAAAATAATTATGGAGTTCAAAAACCTCAAGCATACTAGTTCCTATGTTGATTATGTGGACAAGTTTGAGGAGTTGAGAGCTTGTTTACTGCTTAGTAGTAACATGGATTACTTAGAAGAGTTTTTTGTGGCCAGTTTTACCAGTGGGTTATCTGAGGAGATGCAAGCATTCATGTTACTGTTTAAACCCCGAACAGTGCAAGAAGCAATTGAGGTAGGGCAGAGACAAATTTAAACCCTGAAAGCCATATCTAAGAGGATGAAATCAACTCCTAAATCCTTTCAAATTCAAGGTATAGGATATAAAAGACCAAAGGGTGTGGTAGTCCACAAACCTTATACATCGAATAGCACAAGGACTCCTATTAAGATGCTAACAAATGCTGAAATGGCTATCAGAAGGGAGAAAGGCTTATGCTATAATTCTGATGAACCTTTTGTAGTTGGTCATAAGTGTAAGCATGAAGTGTTCTATAATGGAAATGACAGAAGAACAAGAACTGGCTCATATACAGATGGAGGATGAGTATGTAGAGGTAATATTGGCTGGGAATGAGCCCATGGAAGAGGTCCATATGGCTACTCATGCCATATTAGGTAGTACTACTTCAAGAACTATGAGGGTTATAGGAGAAGTGGAAGATCACAAACTGAAGATTCTTATTGATACATGGAACACACTCAACTTCATTCAAGAGGATACACCAAAGGTTTTGGGACTAGCTCTTGAAGATGACAGACCATTGATGGTGAAGGTAGCTAATGGACAAAAATTAATCAGTGCTCAAGTAGCTCCCAACCTTACTTGGACAGTGCAAGGACGCCAATTTACTTACTCACCTAGAGTATTGAAGAATGAATGATGTGACTTGATATTGGGAAGTGATTGGTTGGAGTTTTGTTCTCCTATTGGTTTAGACTACAAAAAAAATGACATTCACAGTATTTGTTGGGGGTAGAAAGGTGAAATTGAAGGCCATCACAGACATTGCAGAATTCCAGCTCATTAATTATCAAGGATTGTTCCAGCTAATACACTACCATTTAGATGAGGTTGAAGAGGTATACCTGCTGTAACTAAAACAGATTGGGGAGAAGTCTGAAGTACCAGAAGATGTTCAACCCCTCCTTGAAGACTTCAGGGATGTTTTTTAAGAGCCCACATCATTACCACCTACAAGGGGAACTGAGCATCAAATAATATTGAAACCAGGAAGCATTCCTAAGCATCACTACCCTTATAGAACTACCCATAGTAACAAAGATGAAATTGAAAGGATAGTGCAGGACATGCTAAATTCTGGAATTATTCAGCATAGCAGAAGTCCATTTGCTTCACCAGTCATATTGGTAAAAAATAAAGATAGCACTTGGAGGATGTGTATGGACTACAGGTATCTCGACTGACTCACAGTGAAGCATGACTATCCAATTCGATTGATTGATGAATTATTAGATGAGTTACATGGTGCTAAATACTTTTCAAAAATAGATCTGAGAGTGGGTACTTTCAGGCCTTCAACACCCATCATGGGCCTTTTGAGTTTCTGGTGATGCCCTTTGGGTTGTGCAATGCTCCTGCAACATTCCAGTAATTAATGAACTAGGTATTTCAACCATATCTAAGGAAATTTGTCTTAGTATTTTTTGATGATATGCTGGTTTACAGTAGAACATGAGAGGATCGTATTCAGCAGTTAAGGTTGGTCCTATCTAAATTGAGAGAGCATACATTGTTTGCTAAGAGGAGCAAATGCCAGTTTGGTCAAAAAAAGAATGGAGTATCTAGGCCATGTTATCACTGAGAAAAGAGTTAAAAAAGATCCTAAAAAAGTTTCAAGCATGCAACAGTGGCCAACACCAAAAATAGTGAAACAGCTGAGAGGATTTTTGGGGCTTACTGGGTATTATAGGAAGTTCATTAAGGGGTATGGATTGATAAGTAAACCCTTTACTGACTTACTAAGGAAGGACAGTTTCAAATGGACAGAGGAAGCACAAAAGGCTTTTAAAAATATGAAATCAGCAATGACTACAACACCAGTCCTAGCTTTACTAGATTTTTCTCAACCTTTTACTTTAGAGACAGATGCAAGTGGAATTGGGGTAGCGGCAGTGTTAATGCAACAACAGAAACCTATAGCTTTCATGAGTAAAGCTTTGTGTACCAGAAATCAATCTCTATCTACATACGAAAGGGAATTTTTAGATGTAATAATGGTTATGCAAAAATGGAAGACATACCTACAGGTTCATAAGTTCATCATCAAGACAGTTCAGCAGGCACTCAAACACCTCTTAGAACAGAAAATCATGAATCATGTACAACAGAAATGGATAACAAAATTATTGGGATTGAACTATGAAATACAATATAAAAAGGGAGGTGAAAATAAGGTTGCCGGTGCTCTTTCTAGATGTTCAGATACTACTATTGATTACTTTGGGGTGACCACAATTGTGCCTATCTGGATGCAGAAAGTGAAACTCAGTTATCAAGGAGATGATCTTTTCTCAAGTTTTAACTGCCAAAGCTATAGATCCAGCCTTATACCCTGAATTTCAAGTGGTGGCTGATCTACTCAAATATAAGGGGAGAATTGTTGTTGGTTCAGCTACTGATCTGAGGTCTATGATATTGCAAAGGTTCATAGCACCCCCTTTGGTTGTCATTCTGGAATGCAAGGTACCTCTGCTAGACTGAAGACTTTCTTTTATTGGCCTTACATGAAAAAAGATGTTGAAACTGTGGTCAAGCAGTGTGATATTTGTCAGAGGAGCAAGGCAGATCATGACCCTTATCCTGGTTTATTACAACCCTTACCCATACCAAATAAATTTTGGACACATATCTCCATGGATTTTGTGGAGGGATTGCCTAAGTCAAGAGGTAAGGATGTTATTATGGTGATAGTGGACAGACTTAGCAAATATGCACATTTCTAGCTCTTTCACATCCCTTCACTGCTCAATCTGTAGATAAGTTGTTCCTTGACAACATCTACAAATTGCATGGACCCCCATCTAGTATCATTTCTGACACAAATAAAGTGTTTACTAGCAATTTCTGTAGGGAGCTATTTAAACTCATGGGGACTAAACTGGAGATATCCATAACTTATCATCCACAAACAGATGGTCAAACTGAAAGGATTAATCAGTGCTTGGAGGCATACATGCATTGTATGGTAGGGGCGACACCTAGGCAGTGGAATAAATGGCTTTCATTGGCTGAGTACTGGTACAACACGAATTACCACAGTGGGCTTAAATGTACTCCATTCCAAGCTCTCTACGGGATTTCATCTCCTCATGCTGGCTTAGGATCTTTCCTCAACTCAACAAATCAGGAAGCAAAAGATTGGATTAGTCAAAGGCAAGCTACAATGCACACGCTCAAGGAAAATCTCAAACTTGCACAGGAAATAATGGAATTTTATGCCAACAAGAAGTGCAGTGAAAGAGCATTTGAAGTTGGTGAGTTTGTTTACCTGAAGCTACAACCTTTCCGGTAGAATTCTGTCTCTCTTCGCCGAAATCTGAAATTGTCGGCCAAGTATTATGAACCCTATGAAGTGTTGGAAAAAATTGGAACCGTAGCCTACAAACTCGCGTTACCAGCTACTTCTCAGATTCATTCAGTTTTCCATTATCGCTGCTCAAGAAATGTTTGGGCAAAGACAGGATTCCTTCTACAGATCTACCCGATATTGATGTTGATGGACACTACAAGGTTGCTCCTTTTTCTGTCCTAGAGCATCGCACTGTGCAACGTGAGGGGAAAGAGATTCCATAGGTTTTGATTCAATGGATTAATGGAGGTGCTGAAGCTACCAGTTGGGAGGATTTGCAGTCGTTCTACCGGAAGTTTCCAGCTTTCGATCCTTGTGGACAAGAATCAAATTCAGGAGGAGGTATTGTTACATGAATGAATTTATTGGGCTTTGTTGCAGAGAAAAAAGAAATTGGCAAATGGAAATTGGGGATTTAGGGCTCATTGAAGATAAGTTTTTTGAATTGGGAAAAGAAATCAATCTGCTCAAGAAAGAAAAGGGGCCCGAGTCCAAGAATGCAAGTGGCTGAATTGTGATGTGTCGCATGAGGCTTCCTTTTATTTTACTTTATGCTTTGTTATTTTAATTTTCCATAAATTGTAGCTATGTTTCGTACTATATATGTTAGATATAAATAGATTGTTGTTGGGTGATGAGTCCATATTTTATGTTTTTTTTTTGTATTGGTCTTAGGTAGTTTAGATCGAGTCTTTTCGCGTTTTGTCTAGTTTCTATGTCTGGGAGGACATATTTTGGGCAGGAGGGTGTTTGCTGCCTTGCAGGTGGAAATTGGGCGCAATACAGGGAAAAGAAGCAGCATTTCTGGAAGCTGGTCAGGGAGAGCCATATTGGTCAAGACAGATAGGAGGAGTGTTTTGGTCAACAGGTGAGTTTCTCTCCTAGGTTTAGAAGGATAAAGAAAAGATGATCTAACTTAAATATCTTTCCTTATCCGACTAGATTTAGGATCCGCAAGGGATCTCTTGGAGATAGACGTGACTTGCCTTGTTGGGGTCGAGCTTATCAAGTGTTACTTGCATCCCAAGGTAGCTCGTGAATTCCTTCCATGTTAAGGACTAAGGGGCCCAAACCTTAAGCACTCGCCTATATATATATATTGAAGCCCTGATGCTGCAATGATACGCCGTCTTTTATGCTTATTTTTCCTAAAATTTCATCGAGAGTTTGTGAGGAGAAAAACAAGTCCTACGGGCATACTTTTATTCGTACTTTGTTATTCGGCACTTTTGGCCGTGTTTAGTTTCTGCACGTACTTCGTAAGTTTTAATATAGTGTTTATGATTTTCTTCAATTCGAATGTATGTTACTTTATGATTATGTTAAGCTTTTATACTTGGTCTGGGCAAGACAGTTAATGTTAACCTATGCTTGAGAGGTCTAAATTGTGCTAGATAATTGCATGCATGTGTTCCCATAATGTTAATGAGCTTGTTCAAATATGAGATAATACGAATAAGAGGTTAATAGGCCGTTAATCACTTAGGACATATTAGATCACCAATCAATTGAGAAGTAGGAGTGTTTTCCACATCTTCTTAGTTAAGATCGACTAGCATTAGAGAAAGGTGTCTACCCTATTGGGCTAGACGGTGATGATTCTTTGTTTGGCCTTTCTAGAGATAAATGCTCCTTGGGCAAGAAACTGAACGATGACTCCGACAGAGGTATTGCCTAAGGTAGGGAGCCGACAGTGCGTCGCCAACTAAGTAAGGATAGGTAAGGGAAGGGTTTGTTAAGAGCATGACAAGTAAAAAGAGATCTCGGCATTCAAGTCCCATAACTAACGATGCATGCATATGATGAATATATTTGCATCAATGACCAAGCTAGGATTTTCACTTAACAATGTCTAGGTCCAGACCAAGTCTCTTTTATTATTGATCAAGTTCTCTGTTTACTTTTCAGTGTTTTATTGAGTTCTCGAATTGGGCAAGAGAGCCCTAGTGACCAAGATAGCAAAACCAACTTTTCTGAACAGGTGGAGGAGGTTTCAAGAGATAGTGACATTGAACTCCTTGTGGATCGACCCTGTACTTACTTGCTAACTATATAGTTGTGAGGATAGGCTACAAATTCATTTTGAGAGTGCGAACGACAGCCTCGTCATTGGGTTTTAACAATAAGAAGTAAATTTCTATTTTCCTCCTATCTTATTCCCTCTCTCTCTCTCTCTCTCTCTCTCTCTTATCTCATATCTTGCCTCTCATCTCTATTTCTTCCAAGACTGCATTTTTATCTTAATTTCCTCACAAATTTAACATCAAATACATCGAGTCCATTACAATATCTTAAGTTGTTCCTTCTACGACAAAGATGAGTCGCCTCTATCCCTCGACAGTTTGTATAGTGATCTGCCAGCGTTCCATTAGCTATTGAAATAACTTAAACGAACAATTTATGCATATAAATTGTATTACTCACTGCATTACTTAGCACATAGATTAGCGCAGTAAATAACAAATATGCTAAGTAAAGAACACGCAGAAATGGTAACCCAGTTCGGTTGGTCAACCTACGTCTGGGGGGCCATTTTGTCCAAGAGATAATCAATTCACTATTGTAAGTTGCAGTTATAGGTTCTTACCCATATAGTTCGTCAACCGTATGAAGCTCTTTCACTCGCACTCTTCCCAACCTAGCGTGAACTAACAATTGTTCAAGACGCACTCAAACAATCTAAGCTCGAGTCATAACCCGACACTCACCTCTCTCCCAAGTGTTTTTATATGAAACAAACACTCTCAAGTACAATATGAAAAATACTTAATCACGCAAGTTTACTAGCTATGAATATAAAGTAAAATAACTAAAGCTGCGGCAACCTCCTAATGATGTAAGTATTGATTTGGGTTAATTATTCAGAAATGTAATCAATTCTTGCTTTAAGTAATTTTTACAAAGCTAAATATGTTCGCCAGAAAACAATTGTGGCTCATCGACTTGCTCGAGCAATTAGAGATTTTCTAAACCCTCATATAAGGGATGAGCTCCCCTCTATTCTGGATGACCTTCTCCACGTTACTTGTATTTTCACTTAGGCTGTGGGCAGCGGCGCGCTCGCTGACTCAGCGAGCGCATTAGCCGAGCTTGATAATCACTGCCGAGCGCCGAGCTCACACCCTCAAGCTCGATATAGCAAGCCTGCACTCACCCATGCCCGATGCTATGTGGTGACCGCTGGTTGGTCACCGGCATAGCCATTGCGATCGCCAACGGTCACCATTCAAATATATTTTTTTTAATTCTAATTTAAACACTATATATATTCAATCCCCACCCACAAATCACACACTACACTCTCTATTCTCTTTTCTCCACACTCTTTTCTCTCAAATTTGCTCCTAAAACCGGCGGTCACCTTCTCCGGCCAAGCCCTCCGGCGATCACCTTCTTCTAAAAAAAAAAAGGGTCCAAATGCCAATTTCAACTCCAATTGGCCATTCGCCGAAAATTCGCCGAGCCCCAACCCCTCTCGTCCATCCCCTCGACAAATTTTTTTTCTCAAACCCCAACGAGATTTATTCTCGTCGCCTCCAGCTCCGGCTTTCGCTCTACAATTTCCCACGGCGGGAGCCTACGTTCCTCACTTTCCGGCTGATGCCTTTGCACCGTTTCAAGGCTTCGGAGCCGCCAATGCCGCCATTGCCGCCCTCTTAATGTCGCCAATGAGCACCGGCTACCCCACGCACCCCGCGCCGTCGCCCGAAGATTTCAACTCGGCAGTAAATTTAGACGCCGACGGCGACGAGGTCCAAGTCACGTCGCCGGTAAAGAGGAAGTGGAAGAAGGCGGAGGCCTCTGACAGTGGTCGTCATGGTGGCCGTCGTGGAGGTGGTAGGGCGGGTGCGGTAGAGTTGGTGGATTCGTCTTCCGAAGGCGAGGACGGGCCGACGGGATACACAGAGGCCGAGATCGAGCTCTTGGCTAAGTGTTGGGTCGACATCTTCCACGACCCCATCGTCGGCAACGGCCAACGGTTGAATTCATATTGGCGCCGTATTTTGCAGCGTTACCGCGAGCTCCGTCCCAAAAACACATCGAGGAGGAACCCGCAAAAGCTCCGCAACCATTGGGATCGAGTGAAGCTCATCTTAATGGAATTCCAACAAGTTTACAAGGAGTGCAAGCAATCGAGTCGAAGCGGTGAGAGCAATGAGGACATTTTGTCCAACGCTCTCAATTCATGGCAAGAGGCGAAGAAAGGTGCTTTCAAGCACTTGCCGACGTGGCGGGTAGTCAAAGATACGCCGAAGTTCGCCATGGTCTACTCCGCAAAATACCATGAGGCAAAGAGAACGAAGACGAGCGAAGATGGGAGCTATACCACTTCGGTGGTAGGGAGCAATCCGAGTGGGAGCACACCGCGGTCCTCCAATCCACTTTCTGGCAGCAAATTTGGGTCGGAGCACTCTAGTCGGATGGAACGGCCAATGGGTAGAGACAAGGCAAAGGCGGCAGCAAGAGGGATGGGGAAGGCCGGATCGAGCTCGGGTAGCGGTTTGATATCGACAAGTATACGAGAGGAATTTGTTCAAGCGGCCACGAGAATGTCGCAGCAAATGGAAGAACTTACGAGGCAATAAGACTATCATATCATCACGGAAAGCACCGTTGGTATAAACCGGCCCAGAAGGAGTTCCACGATCGATGAGTCAGGGATCTTAAAATAAAATATGGGTGACCCATTGATGATGAGTAATTTTTTTATTTTAAGCTCTTGTTTAATGTAGTATTTTAATTTTATTAATGTAGTTTAATGTCTTATTCTAATTTTAAGTGGAATGAAATGATTTTTTTTTTAAATTTCATTTTATTCGAATTAAAAAAAAAAAAGATAAAATGGCGAGCTTGGCGAGCTCGCCACTGCACTTCATTTGGTGCGAGCACTATGGGCCCACCAAAAAGCCAAGCGAGCGAGCTCGCGGAGCTCGCCGCTGCTAAAGGCCTTAATATTATTTTCCTTGAAAAAAATCACTTGAACTTTGGCTTGGGATTCTTCCCATTTCTTTGTTGTAATAATATGGATAGTGTCAGTTGAACCACTGGGTTGGGTATAAAATAAGCAAATGATGAAGCCTTGGGGCGATTATTATTATTATTTTTTTAATATTTAATTTGCATTTTTCAAATTTTTAATTGATTACTATGGCTCTTGTGTATATAATTTTTTTAATAGGTATTAATTAACGTTCATTATATATCACCAAAAATTTATTTTGAAAATAAATAGTTTTTAAATAGTGATACACATAAGATGAAACACAAATCGGGGATGAGAATTCTTGTAAGCTCTTTTTTTTTTTTTTTTCATTTTTTAAGCTGAATAAATATAATCAACCCAATCAGCAATTGCTAGCTAATATAAATTGAAAACAAAAGCTAAATTATTAAATAATTATATACTGAAGTAATCACCAAGATAACACAAATATGATGAGATAATAGAATCCTGTAAACATAATAGAATCACGAACCCACCCTGAAGTGAAATTGTAGGAGTATTAACAAACAATGATATCACGCATGCAACTTACATGAACTGCCTGAACTCCAAAATAAAGCCATAAGGAAATAACACAGCCATGTCACCGATCCGTGTATCCCCGTTCTAAGATAAAACCAGCCCTTCGATCAGAACCTATAGAACAACCCCCAGCCGTAGATTTATCCAGATAAAGTTTTAACTCCGCTCTCAGATTATTATTAATTTATTTTATTATTAATTTGCAGGAATTCCTTTTTCCCATTTCCGATCCAGCTCCAAGGTGCCTAACCCATTTATAACCCCTCTCCTCATCCAAAATTATCCACTGAAATTGCTCTTTCCATACTGTAGCTCCTTTACCTTAAAGTAAAACCAGAAACATCTCCCTCTCCCTCTATAATTCTAGAATTTTGCTTCAAGTTTTAGAGATCGATCGAGATTGCTCGTAGGCATGGCGAGTGAAGAATTACAAGGCGGCGATCTTCAGAATCAAGCTCAGCCGCCGGCGCCGTTGCAGCCTCCGATCCCCCTGCCTCCCTATCCAGAGGTAGAATGCAGATTCTATCTTCTTTTACAGCTTCTTAAATAGTTTGCATCACTGTGGTTCTGTGAATTGCATGTGTTTTAGTGAAAATTCATGCATTGATCTCTGAATTTCGCGACTAAAAGTCCATTTTTTGTTACTGATTTTTTTTTTTTAACTTTATTTTTGTAGATGATTTTGGCGGCAATCGAAGCGTTGAACGAGGAAAATGGTTCGAACAAATCGTCGATCTCGAGGCATATCGGGAAGCACATCGAAGCCACCTATGGCCCGATTCCGCCGGCGCACTCGGCGCTCCTCAACCACCACCTCAACAAGATGAAATCCTCTGGCCAGCTGCAGTTCCTTAAAAACAATTACCTAATTCCAGATCCGAACTCGCCACCGCGCCGTGGCCGCGGCCGTCCTCCCAAGCCGAAAGAGCCACTTCCCCAGGGAGCCGTTCTGCTGCCTCCCCGCCCCCGTGGCCGTCCGCCGAAGTCTCTCGACCCCACAGCTCCTCCGAAGCCCCAGAGTGCAACTACGGCTGCTATTTCTGGGAGAAAACGTGGCCGGCCGCCAAAGGCCGCGGCGGCAGATGGTGTTGCAGCTGCAGCTACAGCTGGAATTGCAGCTCCGGCTCCTCCTCCGGCTGCCGGAGCAGCGCCGCCTCGTGGTCGTGGAAGGCCGCCGAAAGTGAAGCCTATGGTGACTACTTCTCTAGTGGCTTAATTGAAAGAAGAGAAAAGGTTAGGGGCTATAGGCTAATTTGTTGTGGTAGTGTCGCTTGTTATTGTTATTTGCATTTAGACCTTCGAGTTTGAGTTAATTTTAGTTTAGGATGGTGAGTGGCAATTTCATTGTTGTAACTTTGGTGTAAATTTAATGGGATCACATGGGATTCTCACTTTTTATGAGGAAAAGAAAAGGGAGGAGGAAAAAGAGATTCTTTTGATGTTTTAATTTATTTACATAATGCTTTTCTTTTCCTTTATTTTATTCTAATGGATAAATCAAATTTTATATATCTGCATCTTTAAAAATTTGGTTTGAGGTGTGTCTAGGCACTTTTGCTTTAATTTCATTTAAAAGGAAAGTGCATTGGGGCATGATGTGTTGTTACTGTTTGTTTGGTTTCTTTAATTAGATTTGGCCAAAAAAGATGCTGTGGTTGTAAAGTTTTTTTATTTGATGAATAGAAATAGAAAAGGGTTATAAAGGAAAGTAACTGTGAAATGTGGTGAATCATGACATTATCAAGAATGTGAGGTTTGATATTTATTTTATTTTTTGATTTTCAAGTGAGTTGGATTTTGGCGGGTGAATCTTGGTTTAAAATAGTCAGCAATCATATGGCAATAAATGCGTTGGTTCGTGGTTGGTAAACAGAAATAGGAAGTACACTTTGTACTGAATTTGTGTTTTGGTCATTAATTTCAAAAAATTGTTGAAGTCTATGAGTTTAAAGAATACAAGAACAATAAATCTATGCAGACATGTTATAGCTAGTCATAATTTGGTTCAAATAAGAGAAAAAAAATAATTTATTTATAATTTTATGTTTTAAATGACTTTTAATTATTTAAATATTCAATTTATACAAATTTGGAGATAACAAAAATCTCGATATAGAATATGATAATAACATAAAATATATGTTTGTACTTCTTAAAATAAATCAAAAAATTATTTAAATATGTCTATTTTTACTTAATTGACCAAACTATTAGCCATATTATGGCTAAATAGCATCACTCATACAAAAAACGTTTATCTTTTTTTGTCTACGAAAAATATGCTTGTTTTTTTATTTTCTTTTATACACAAAAAAGATGCATATTCCATTTTTAGAAATATGGCCCACACACTACTTTACTTTACACTTCCACTTAACTAATTTAATTTATACTTCCTCCATCCAAGAAATGGTTGCCACATTGTGGGCGGCACATGTTTTAAGAAAATGGTAGTAGTGAATTATAGTGAGTATTATTGTGAGTGGAGTAAGAGTCCCACAATAAATGTGAGTGGAGTAACAAAAGTGTCAACCATTTCGTGGACAAATTTAAGTAGCAAAAGTGACAACCATTTCATGGACGGATGGAGTATTAATTTAATCATCCACTCAATCCAAATGAGATTATTCCACTTACTCAACTTTAAACTATATAATATATGGATCCCTTATTTCATTCACAACACACTCCACTAATTTATTTAAACCTCGTGTCATTTTGAAATTGACGTCTTTTTCCTGGATAAATGGAGTACTTATTTGTGTTTTCAATTTTTTTTTAATTTTTTTTTTACAATAGAAATTTTTATGTGGGTGTACACCCACAAGAATTTCCCTTTTTACAAAGGGTTTTCCTAATTGGCGCAATTTGCGCCGGCTCAATAGATATTGATGATTGAATATTTAATTAGAATGACATTTTTATCCTTTTGTTTATTTTCATTTTATAATTATAAGAACCTCTGCAGCTGTATATTGCGAACAAATATACCATTAAATGTGTGTGATTACGATGAGAACTTTGACTGATTTATTGTATGAATTAAATAATCCCTGGTGACATCAAGAGACAATAATCTTCTCAATTTTTTTTTTGTTTTCCATCGCATTAATCATTTCCATAATCTAGTTGAATTTAATTTTGAATCTCAAAATATCACCACCATTGTGAAGTGTGAACATGGATGAATTTAATGCTAGACATGCAATGCATGAGTTACTTGGGTTAAGCGATGATGATATAGTCTAATAAATGATGACGATTCACGGCATGACGAAGATGTCTATGATACTGCTGATGGTAACAATCATGATGAAGCAACAGGTGATGATTGGAACGTTGAAGAAGGTCCATAAGTAGGTATGGTTTTTCCTAGTGTTGAGAGTTTGCATTTCATGATATCAAGAATATGCGAAGTTGAAGGGTTTTGGCGTAGCAAAAAATTCAGCTACTAAGGGAAAAGATTATCATTTCCCAAATATCAGCTGTCATAGAGGAAGGAAATCATATGGTGGAAAGGCATCGAAAAGAATAAATTGTCCAACAAAAATTAGTGCAATTTTTAAATATTATGTGTGGGTGGTCTCTATGAGAAATGATAATCACAATCACGAACTGGATGGTTCAATACATTGCATCCAAAACTAAATAAAATGCATGGAATGTCTATAGAAAATTTGTTAAATTATTTAAATAAAACTATAATATGTATATATATATATATATTTTTTTTTTTTTAAATTTCTAATATTATATATTTAAAAATACCAAATCGAACCGATCCGACATCCAAAATTAGAAGAAGAAAAAATGAAAAGAAACAAATGTCAGAAATTAATCTTATATTTCAATATTTGATTCGATTGAGATATTCTATTTTCTGTAATTTTGTTCATCCCTAGCGTAAAATGCAATTAAAGTTACATTAGACTTAGAAGTTGTGATGTTGCCTAAAGTATCCACATCGATTGAGCCTCAAATAAGCTCAAACATGCTGAGGGCCCACAGATGAGCTTGTTGTAACATTGATGAAATTACATTAAATATAAATAATAAAAATACACTAATTAAAAGCAAGAAATTTTAATTAAGCATAAGATAATTTCATTAATTTAAAAAGAAAAGAAAGAAGAAATTATAAGGTAAACGAAATAAAGTGAAGGAAGATATAGAAGGATGAAATGTAAATATTATAACAATTAAGAAAGATAGAAAAAAAAGGCTAATGTGTTTCGAACTCTCATCAATCAACTATCAACTACAAATACAAGAGATGGCTAATCCAGTACACCATCCTCAGTTTTGGAAATGTAGTGTTAGTTGATTGCCTATAATCACGGAGGATGCCTCTCCTCATTATTCGGGGACTCATCGAAGATACGGACTCGAGCCGGCTGACGAGTGTAAATCAGACTAAGAAAAATAATTGTATATGTTATATATCAATTTGCTTTTTTTTTTGTGTGTCACTTGTTTAGAAAAAAATTGATCCCTTTTTACGGATAAGTCAAAAAATGAATAAGTTAAAATTAAAATAATTACTAATTAGATGATATTTTGTACATTTGAATGAAATTCAGTAGGAATGGAATGACGGTTGTAAGATTGGATCGATGAATGATATTACTATGTCAGTATGTCTGATATACACAGATCATGCAATAGTCATTTTCTTTTGTACGTCAAAATTTATATTAATTTTATTATAGAAATAGTCATTTTTCAAAATATTCACAATACAATTAAGAAATAAAAATCGTAGTTGAAGTCATACATGCATGTTCTACAAATTACTAAGATACATTGTTTGTTTGATAAGATAAAATATGGAATATTAATTACATCGAGTAATTTGGTTTTTACCCATATGAAAGTTTGAATGATATTATTAGAAAAGTAGAAGTATTATTGCTATTAATTAAGATTTTATAATGAACTAGTATTTTAAAATTCTGAACTTTAAATAGGGACAATGAAGGCAAAACACTATTTCATTTTTTTTATTGGGACATTTTTATCCTTGTTGAGCTGGCTCAATTTGAACTTAGGTTTACCGTTTTACAAATTAACGTAGTTCCTGGGAGTAGCCTCTGTTTTTGTAAAGTGTTCTATTATTGCAGAATTTGAGATTAAAATAATGACAAAAGTCTTATTTTATCCTTACAAATATTATTGGAAAATGTAATTATTCGACTTTGAAAATAAGAAATATGAGTATAAAAGTAATATCTCATGCTTCCTTAATTTTTGTAATTTTTTCAATAGAACACTTTTATATATATATATATATATATAGAGAGAGAGAGACATATTTTGAAATAGCTATAATGATCATTAAAATATAAATTTTGGCCCACCTTCTTTAAAAATATAAATTTTGGCCATTTTTTTCAATTTGGGACAAAAATACCCTTAATGAAATGCGGAGCGGGTCGGGTTTGACGCGTGCGGGCGCGGGTCGGGTCAGGCGGGTATGAGGCATTTGATACTTTTGGTACAAATTTAGTCTTATTAGTACCAATTGTTCTAGTATATCTGGTACGAATTTAGCCTTATTAGTGCCAATTGTTCCAGATTTGGTACAACTGGGACGAATTGTCAAATTAGTTCCAGATGTTCTAAGTTATGATATGGTACTCTTGGGACGAACATTCCAATTATTTCAAGTTATACTACTCCAATTTTGCGGCTCCGCCTTCGGCTCCGATTATACGGCTCCGCCTTCGCTCCGATTACTAATATAAGGATAATCGTCGGGCAACAATTTAGATTTTTTCGGCTCGCTCTGAAGCCTTCGGCTCCCCTCGCTCGAATCTTGACCAAAGAAAAAGCGGCAAACAAAAAAACGAAGAGGCAAACAAAAATTTGGAAATTAAAAAAAAAATGAAAAAAAACAGAAAAGAAGGAAAAAAAATCTGGAAAATAAAAAAAAACAGAAAAAAAGAAAAAGAAATCTGGAAAATAAGAAAAAAAATAGAAAAAGAAAAGAAAAAAAAACTGGAAAATAAAAAAAACAGTAAAAAAAGAAAAAAAATTGAAAAAGGAAATTAAGTGTCAATAAAATGGATTAAAGAGTGATGGATCACAAATAAAAGGGGGAAATGGGTATTTAGGTCCTAAATTCAAAAAAATGGCTATAATTTATATTTATGAAGAGGGTGGGCCATAATTTATATTTCAATACTCATAACTATATCACATGATATTCTCTATATATATATATATATATGATCATAGAAAATTGGGCAATTACGTCAATTAAAGGTTAGATTGGAAACTATAGGGGCAAAAAGATTTTGAAGACAATTTATTACTCTCTCCGTCCCACTCAATTTGAGACGGACACGGAAATTAAGAAAAAAGAGATTAGATGTAAAATGTGTGGTTAGTGTAGTTAATAAAGTGTTATAAAGTATTTTTTAATTGATAAAATGATATAAAATGTTTTTGAAAAGTGACATAAAGTGGTTTTGAAGTGATATAAAGTGAATAAAGTGATTTCTTAATTATTTCTTTAAATGGAAAGTGAGACAAGTAGAGTGGGACACCCAAAATAGAAAGTGAGACAAGTAGAACGAGACAGAGGGAGTACAAACAACTGTGTATGTCCGTAGCACCAAAATAAAAAATGCATCTTCGATGGTATAAGTAGCATCGATCAATTTATTTAAGCTCTCATCGAATTTGTCGTCTCATTTCGACATTCTCGGAATCCCTTTTCATTCGGGGTGTATAGGTTTATTCTTGTCCCCCTCGACTTTGAAGTCTTAAAGGAGTCGCTCCTTGTTCATGCCTCTGCACCAACGATCACTTCGTACTCAAGTGTTCTAAAAATACTTAATAATAAATCACAAAAATCATTGTTCAATTTTAAAGTGATACTCTTCAAAATACAAAAGATAAAAAAGTTATTTAATTTATTTTTTGGCGAATTATTGTTTGTTGAAAACGATTAACAAAAAACTTGTCATTATACTAATATTCCCCCGTTTCCTTTTTCTTTTAAGAGAAGCCGCCTTGCCTTGCCGCCAGGTACAAATTCTAAACCCCTTGAAATTATTAAGTATTTTTACATGTTTGTTTTATCCAAGTTGATTGTTTTCCGTCCAAGTCATCATTAATTCATGAAGATGAAGGAAGAAACTCGTCGTTGGTTATTGGACTCTGCAGCCTGCAGGTATAATCAATTCATCATCCTCTTTTACTTTTATTTTTATTGTTTAATTAGTTTATTTTATTTTATTTTACTGTATTGTTTAGACACTAGTACTACTCCCAACGGCAACGGTAATAATAATAGTAGCAATAGTTATGTGCAAATAATGGAGAAGGAGAGTCGTGTGTTTTTGGTGGATCACTTGTTAACCCGCCGTATAAGTAATGAAAATACCAACTAGATAATTTATGACTATAAATTAACTCTGTTACTTCAGAAATTTAGCACAGAATATAGCACAGAATATAATGACTGAGCTAAGTAAACTGACACAGAGAATAGTAACCCAGTTCGATTAAACAACCTACGTTTGGGGGGCCACGCCCAAGAGAGAACAATTCACTATCGAAAGTCGAAGTTACAGGATCTTACACATATGGTCTTCCACCTTATGAAACCTCACCACTCACACCCTTCCCGATCTACGTGAATTGTGATTGCAAACGCCGCACCCTTACAATCTAGGTTCGAATAACAATTCAACACCCAACCCTCTTTCAAGTGTTTGTTTAATGAATTAAACACTTACAAGATTACAAATCAACACTCATTCACGAAATAGTGTTAAAGCTATAAACAATAAAAATAGCTATCTCTGCGGCAGCCTCCAAGATGACTCAATGTCGATATATATAGGTCTTGAGAATCCCTAGATCTTATCTCCATCGATTTGCCCTAGTTTCCTTATGCATGAAAACTCTTCCTTGTTGGAGACGTGCCTTGTGGAACAAGTGGAATAATCGGATATATTCGCCCAAAGATATCTTCTCCGTATCTATCTGGATAAGGTAACAACCTTCGCAGAATCCGCTCAGTTATGGAAAGAAATCTTTCAGGTTGTTCCACTTCCAAATAGCTCAGACTAAAACGCAGTCACCAGACTCTGTATCGCACAACTTAAAACACTTCAGTCAATCTTGCTTCTACATAAATTTGCCAATCTTCAATGAGCCACCTGCTCAAATCTAACAATCTCCCCCTTTGACATTTATGTAGACAAAACAATCATCCAAGCATTAGAACAAAAATCAGAGTAATAAGCATCTTCATACTAGACTTCGATCATGACAGCACATATGAAGATCTTGATGAAGCTCCCCTTAACCCGAAATAGGGGTTTAAGCAAAACGACCTCTTTGATCACAACTCCCCCTTGAACTGATACTGGAGAAAACGAACTGGATCAGTACTTGGATCACAACTCCCCCTCAAATCAAACATTAGGAGAACTTTAAACTTCATTAACTAAGGTGAAATAAACACCTTGCAGCAGCGGAATACATAAACAAAAAATAGCAAAATAAATGCCATTCTTCCATTACTACTCCCCCTTTTTGTCTCACATGAATGACAAAATGACAAAAGAAGGTAAATAAAACCAACAACTAAACAGAATGGGATTGGGAACCATCATTCTTATGGCGTTTGGCACCACGTGCCACGCTATCTTCCTCTGAGTCTTCCTTAGCTTCAGACTATTCTCCAGCATCTTCTTCAGTTTCCTCATCTTCATCTCCATAATCCTCTTCATCTTCCTGATCATCATCAAATTCTGCTTCAGCGTCAGTTGGCTCAGTCTCTGGCTCAGCTGCCTCAGCATTCTTCATTCCAGAAGGTCCCACCATCTCAGATTGAGATTGAACATTGAAATCATGAAGAATAGCAGCTATGGAGTCTTGTCTCATCTGCAGAGACTTAATGATCTTCCCAAGAGAAACATGCTCTCTATGCAACTCTCTATACATCCTGACAGATAATGCATGAGCTCTGGCGAGAGGTAGCTCAGTCACTGGCACAGAGGCCTTAAAGTGATGCTGTGAACGACGACCAGGTCCTTCAATATCTCTGAAATGATGCGTTTCATTAAACAATTTGTTGTTGAAGCAAAACGCCACAGGATCATCAGCCCAAACATCATTAGAGCCAACAACATTAGGTAGTTGGGATTGAATTATCCCAAAGATCAAACTGGGAAAACCTAAGCATCGGTCTTTTCTCAATTCTCCAGCATGGTTGGTTACGTGATAAAACACCAATTTTCCAAAGTCAAAGCGCTCAAACCGACCAATTCTATACAGCAACCTGCCCAGGGCTTGTCCCACATTCGATGTGTGACCGGATGGAAGCCAATTGAACACGGCAATCTTGTGAAGAATAGCATGCTTCATAGATAAATGGATCCCACTCACGCTATCACTCTTTGGCCACTTCGAATAGTAACCACCAGTTATGCCTTTAACCACCTCATCAAGACTTACTTCTTCCTCCACAATATCTTGATCATCACGATCAACAAATGAACTAATAATTCTAGGAGAGAAGTCAATATACTGACCTCGCACAAAAGACTTGAAGCAGTACTTTGAGGTTGGATCCTTGATGGATTTTGACATGTTGCAATAGAACTCCAATACGATTGCTGGCTCAAATCTTCTCACAGGTAGGAAAGTCTGACCCTATTTGGCTTGGATCAGCAACTCCAATAACCCCGTATCTGCCAAGGATTCAGGCTTCACATATCTCTCCACGACGAGCTTCCTTTCAAGAGCAGTGCCCCAAGCTTGTCGATGTTCATCTGATTTGAAGCGATAATCATCATCTCCATCAAACGATCGATGATGAGGAGCCCTAGAAATATTTCCAGATTTGAGAGAATTGTGACGAGCATTTCCAGCATCACTCTTGGTAGCATTTTCAAAACCTGATTCAACATCAATTGGATCTACTGCTGGCTTCTTTTTCTTCTTTCCAACCTTTGACTTTGGAGGTTGATCCTCATACATCTTTTTCTTCCCTTTGCCCATGGCAATAGCTGCTTCTTCAGCTTGTCTTCTTAATTGAGCCCTTGTGTGCATGGCGGGATTAAGCTCAATAATAACAAGAGTAGGTAGAACATTTCTCTTCCTCTTTCCAGCAGCAGCAACTTTCTGTGTCTTTCCACCCTTACGAGCAACAGCTTGAGTTTGCTTCTTCTTCTTTGGCTTTTCAACATCAACAACTGGCTCATGTGCAAGCACAGACGACGACTTGCGAGCCTCTGAATCAACAGCCATAGATGGCCCTTTCTCATTCTTTTCTCCGATCATTGGAGATCTTTGCCTTTGCGACCCGCCAGTGGAGACGGCGGGTTTGCGAAACAGAGAACCCTTCGAACCATGTGCAAAAGAGGGATAAGCTTCGCGTGTTCTACTCTTAGCACTAGCCTCTTCTTTATTCTTTGCCATCAACTTTGCAATAGGAGTGTTGAGAGTATCCTCTCCCTCAGAATGAGCGTCGTCTTTAGAATCAGCAACCTCTGCTTTGTCCGGCGATAGAACCTTCTCCGGCGACGAGGTTTTCTTTGGCGGTGCATCTTTCACCGGAGATTCTTCATCGGAAGAATACTTGTAAAGTACCAATCTTCTTCTTGTACCCCTGGTCGGAGCGGAGGTAAAGGGTCCAAGATCAGGCATAAGGGTATCGCCGTCATGAGAGTCATCAGAGAGCTCTTGCGATTCCTTTGATCTAGATGAACGATCAGACGACATGGATTAGATGGTGAACGAACAACACAGAAGTAAACACTCTTGGAGAAGAAATATATCAAGCATGAATATGAGAGGAGAACCAAATATTCGAACGCTATATTTATGGAAGCAAAAATCGGTGCAAATTTTTCCCAAAAATAGGATAGAATGGTATCCCATAAGAATAGAAACAAGATATATATTTATTTTGAACTCCATCCTTATCTGCAACGGCCGGAAATTTCAAACTAATCCATAATTAGCTCGGAATTCGCAGAGACGTCTGCCAGAAAATAGCCGTTGTCTGCTTTATGACGTCAGCAAACAGTTGTCAGTTTGAATAGACTGTGCCAGATGCTGTGCTACTTCACTCTGGCTCAAACCTGAAAAATTCAAAACTCCAAGCCAACCATAAATCCAAAACATCATAAACTACATAATATGATTAATTCCACGAGCCATGCTTGCCGTCCATAACCCCAAGCGAGGGGTCTCCCTCTAAAAATAAATCAGAGAGAACAAATTTCCAAAGCCATTCTCAATGACTCAAACCTTGAACCATCAAGTGCCTTGGTGAAAATATCAGCTAATTGCTTCTCAGTTGAGATGGACTCCAAATTAAGAATCTTCTTCTCGATCAATTCTCTAATAAAATGATGACGGATGTCAATGTGTTTAGTTTTCGAGTGATGGACAGGATTCTTAGAGATATCAATGGCACTCTTATTATTGCAATAAAGAGTGAATCCTTCGGAGCTAATACCGCAATCTTCCAACATCTGCTCCATCCACATCAATTGAGTGCATGCGGATCCGGCTGCAATATACTTAGCTTCAGTAGAGGATAAAGAAACACTCACTTGCTTCTTACTGTGCCATCCCACCAGATTAGTTCCAAGAAAGAAGCATCCTCCAGAAGTGCTCTTTCGATCATCGGGGCTACCTGCCCAATCGACATCACTATATCCAACAATAGATGAGGTGCAGTCCTTCCCATACCAAATACCCAAATCACTTGTACCTTTCACATACTTGATGATGTTCTTCACAACAGCTAAGTGACTTTCCTTTGGGTTAGACTGAAATCCGGCACAGACGCTAACGCTGTAGCTTATATCTGGTCTACTTGCAGTCAGATATAGAAGACTTCCAATCATGCTTCGATACAATGATTGATCAACAGACACACCATCCTTGTCCTTGTTTCATTTGACTGAAACTCCCATTGGAGTTCTTCGAATCTTGGAGTTTTCGAGGCCAAATTTTTTGACCAATCCTCTTGCATACTTCGATTGAGACAGAAATATCCCTCCTCGGATTGCTTAATTTGAAGTCCCAGAAAATAATGCAATTCGGAATATAAGCTCATATCGAACTTCGTGGTCATGTGAGCCACAAACTACCAGAACGGTACACCGACCATACAGGTATTGATCTCGGGACAGATACCATCTGCTGTTGCTGATAGTAAGCCAATATGTCGTCAAGTGGACACTCCATGAAGAAACCTCCCATTCTGGATGGGAAGAATTATGGATACTGGAAGGTGAGAATGATGTCGCACATTAGAGCTATTGATGAAGGAGCTTGGACTGCAATTGAATCAGAATGGACCCCTCCTGTGAAAGAAGACAAAACTCCAAAGATAAAGAAAGATTGGGATGATACTGCTGTCCAGCATGAACCATAAAGCTCTGAATGCTATTCAATCTGCTGTGAGTTTGGAAATTTTTGCCCTTATTTCCACTTGTGAAACTGCTAAGAAGGCCTGGGATATTCTTCAAACATCTTTTGACGGGAATCAAAAGGTCAAAGGACAACGCCTTCAACAACTCACCTCACAATTTGAAAATCTGAGAATGGAGGAAACAGAAAACATTGGAGAGTTTCATACAAGACTCCTTACTCTTGTAAATGAAAGTTTTGCTCTTGGAGAAAAAATGTCAGACGAAAAGTTGGTGCACAAAGTTCTTATATCTCTTCCACACAAATTTGAATACAAGGTTGCTGCTATTGAGGAAGCTTAAGACTTGTCATCCCTCACGCTAAATGAGTTGATCAGCTCTTTGAGAACTTTTGAGATGGACAAACAGGCTGAAGGATCAGATAGAAGAAGAGGAGTGGCCTTTATAGCTCACAATTGGAATACTGAGTCAGCATCTAAGCCAATAGACAAAGAAGAAGTCAGCGATTCCTTAGCTCTCTTAGTAAAGAATTTTGACAAATTCTTCAAGACTGGTAGAAAGAGAGCTAATAGACGCCCATCAAAGAAGGAGAGGGAGATGCCAAGTGTTCCAATGAAAGACAAAAGCATCAAATCTCGCACAGAAAAGATTGGACCAAGATGTTACGAATGTGAAGGGTTTGGGCATTTTCAAAAAGAATGTCCAAGTTATCTGAAGAATCAGAACAAGTCTTATAATGCTATTACTCACAGTGATGAAGATACGGATGAGAGTGGAAGTGATGATGAAGGCAAAGTTGCTCATGTTGCCATAGTAAACATGAATGAAGAAGATAAAATTCCCAAAGTGAAAGAAGTTGAAGAAGAAAGTAATGATGAGTCGGTTGATGAGAATCACTTGATTAAGCTTTATGAAATATTGAAGGCAAAGTGTGAAGAAGTTTGGAATACTAATGAAAGTTTGAATACAACTCTGAAGGAGATAACAAAAGAGAAAGAGCTTCTTAAGTCTCAAATTGTCGATGTATGCCAAGAGAGAGATCAGCTAAAATCTCTCAATACTGCTCTTCTAACTGAGACTGCCAAGCTTCAAGAAGACAATGTGCTAAAGACCAATGAGCTCGAGCACATTAATAAGGTGGTAAGGATGATGACCAATGCAACTCCCAAGTTAGATCATATTTTGGAAACTGGTCAACCTTCTTTAAGCAAAGCTGGTTTCGGATATCAAGGAAGTCGTTGGCAAGCTGTTGATGAAAGAAAAGGAAAAGAAGTTCGTTCCTGCAAGAGAACAATAAAAGAGTGAGCAGTCTCAGATTAAAGAACAAAGACGAAATTATATGGCTGAAAAGCGAACTGTCGCAAAGCAACAGACTCACAAAGCACCCCAGTCATCCAGATAAGTGCCAACAAGACAGGTTCAGTTTTCAAATACTATCCTCCCAATATGCTATTATTGTGGTCGCACTGGACACATCAGACCAAGATGCAGGTTTTATCTAGCTGATAAACGTCATGCCCTGATGAATGGCAGAAGAGGACCAAAGCAAGGAAGAAACTACAAAGCTTATGTCACCTGATGGTCCTGAAACGAGTTACTGGTGTATGGGGGGGGAATACACCAGTTAGGATTTTAAAAATAAACTCTTGAAAATTACTTCAACCGAGTAAAAAGACTCAGTTGGAATCTCACAGCTGAGTAAGCAACCTCAGTTGGAAGAGTGGTGCGGTGCGGAATGTGGTGGAAATTATCAACTCTTAAAACAACTCACGTTTTTGTGCACGGTTGGTCAAAAACCAAAACAGTTGTGAATATGCAGATGCAGTTTGTATGCTGGTTAGTCAGTCAGTAGAGTATGCAAGAAATAACTGAATAAGGAAAAACACAAGCACACAGAGATTTAACGTGGTTCGGAGATAACCCTCCTACATCCACGGGGAGTTGTGAGTCCACACAACTCTGTCCAAGTTCTTCTGGACAAATCACTCAGCTTACGCGGGCTGAGCAACCGTTATGGATAAGTTTGCGGGTACTTATCAACCTTACAGTTTAGTTTACGGGTACTAAACGACCTAACTACTCAGTTGCAGGAAGAGTAGGATCCTAAACCTTTTCAGGTGAAAGAAAAATGTATTTTCAACTAAAAGCTCGAACGTGATGTGAGCTATGATCTAACTCTCTACGAACTCTCACTAAGTGATGTTCTCAAGGTTCGATCTAAAGACACAAAAACTAACTAACTCTAGAACTCTCAACAAGTGATGTTCTAAGAGATTAACTTCAGTTCAGCTCGTGAAGAATATTGCTCTTTCTTTTGCTCTCTGGTTTCTTCTCGCGTGTGTGTCTTGTATCTTCTTCGAATGAATGAAGGCCTCTATTTATAGGCGGAGAGTATCAACTAGCCGTTGGAGGAGCTGTTGATCTCTGTTCTTTGAAAGCAATGGCTTGTCTCTGATCTCTGCAGACTTTTCCGATATGGCATCTGTGCTCTTCTGCTTTCCATCTGAGATAGCCTTGTGTTGGACCAAATGGGGTAATGACTGAACGGTCAAACCCTCACGTGACTTCCTTTTTGAAATTCAAATCTTAACAACAGTTTTCCAACAAGGAGTGGTCGGTTAAGACTTTCGATCTTCAACTAGCTTGTTCTTCAGCCGATGTTCTATCTGACAACTAACAGTTGAACTCTCAGCTGACTTCGTCTTCAAGCTGTTGATCTTCTTGGTTGAGTTCTACAATTGATGTTCTGAAACTGAACACTCAGTTGTCTTCCTTGTATCTGGTCAGTTGGGTTCGAACGCTCAGATGGCTTTCTTTCATCTGATGTTCTCTTCCCCTTTACTGTTTCTCATCTGATGAACGCTCAGTTGTTTTCCTTACAACTGATGTTCTATCTCTTGAATGTGACTTCCCCCTTTTTGCATTATGATGAAGTGAACGCTCAGTTGTAAGACAACTGATGTTGTGTCCAAGTGATGCCTTGTTGCCATCTTTAGCTGGAGACCTGTAAAGATAAAATCTTGACAATGCTCAAACAGCGAGCCTATCTACTAACAATAGGTTCTGGCAACATCTACTCGGTTGGGGTCAGTTGGTTTTGGAATTCATCAAAACTATTACTAATAAATTTCCCAACAATTTCCCCATTTTTGATGATGCCAAAACCACTTACAACTTTAAACCTCTACTGATCTAAACCTTACTAACTTATCTAAAATCTTAGCTGAAATTCTAGACAGTCTGTAAGATAAAACATCAAAGGGTTAGCACAGTTATAACATGATATTTAAAAGACTTTGCAATTCAGAGCTTGGACAATGAGGGATTGTTCATCAAGGTGAATCAAATATATATACTTGAAATTTTCATTACAACTGATGATTACACAGATAAGCGCAAAAATCAAAAATTACAACAGTTGCTAGAAAACTAACTGAGCTAGAACTGTAGCCCATACTTACTAAAGATCCTAACAAAAATTTCCCTCTTAGTAGGTAACTCCTTGGAAATGTCCACTCCATGCTCCTTGCAAACCTGCCTCGCCTCAGATGCGATCTTCGTGCGGTTCGGGTTGCTGGAATCTGGGAGAAGAGGAGGCCGATAAGTAACCCTCTTCGAAACTGGAACAGTGTTCAGGTCCAGGTTGGCATCAATCATAGCCCGCCTGAACTGGCTGAACATGCTAGGATCCCCTGAGTGCAACTCGGTCAGCGCTTCCTTGAACGCTTTCCTTGGGTCGTCGGTTGCGTAAACTTTCCTGTAGTAGAAGTCGTTCACGAACTCCTGCTTGAACAGCTCCCACTCTTCATTCCACTCGGTCGGCATCCACTTGTCAACATGCCTGAACCGACTCTCAACCTTGGACTTTGCAGGCAACCTTTGTTGCTTCAACCGAGCTTCCGCCTTTGATTGAATTTTGTTGATGCGGCGTCGGCTGCGGGAGGCAACGTTGTGGTCTAGGTTCTGTGACACCTTTTTCAACTCAACCTCGAACTGGTTCACCCTCCTCGCCTGGCTGGCGGCAAACTTCCTGATCCAGCTCAGGTTCATGTAGTCCTTCTCCTCTACATCCATAGCCTTGGCCGCTGCAATGCACTCTTCGGTTGTTATCCCGTCGAGTTCAGAATCCAGCTCAGCTGCGATCTCGGCTATGGAGCTGTAGGAAACTCTAATCTTCTCTGCCTGCTCCAAGTCTTTAGACATCTCAACTCCACCGACTTCGGTTGACTTGGGAGCAGCAGACTTCCTCCTCCTCAGCTGAGATTTGGATGGTTGAGCAGCTGGCACTCCTTGTTCTTGGGTTTCTTCTTCTTCCTGCGCCTCAACTTTCGTCTCCTTCTCTTCCCCCTTTTTGGCATCAGCAACAAGGCTTGCTACTGAACCGTCCAGAGAGTTGAGTTTATCCTCGGTTAGTTGAACACGGTTGAAGAGTTCATCGACCGCACACTCCAGCTCGATCTTCTTTGCCAGTTCGGAGTCCTGGCGCTCTTGTTCGGCCTTCTTCAAGACAGAGAGGTTGTCGTTGACCTCTGTCTAAAAGGCAACGAACTCAGCCCAACGCGACTCGAACCGGGACTCCCATTCAGCATCCTGCGTCTGTTGGGACTTGGCCAGATTTGAATCGGCCAAAGATTTGAAGACGTTCACCTCCGACTTCAATCCCAACAGAGTGGACTTCAGCTCCGACATGTCCTGACTGGTGGAGGAGGAGAAATCATTCAGTTTGGTCTTCAGTTCGGCATTCTCCTCCACCAGTTGTTGGTACTTTGCTTCTTGTGCTGCCAACTCCCTCAGCTGGTCATCTTGTTGGTGCTGGAGGTTGGCGAGCAGTTCGGTCCTCAACTGGTTGACCCTCTCAGCTACCAGCTCACAGATTTCTTCAGTTGATGGAACGTGCTGAGCAGCTGGAGGGGCTTGAGCGGACTGAGCTAGAGGCTCAGCTGTGACCATGGCTTGTCTGTTCGCCAGGTACAGCTTCAGATCTTCCTCTTCTGCCTTCGCGGCGGCGGCTGCTGCATCGACATCCTCAAGGAAGTCAGCTGATTTTGCCAACATTCTGTCAAGGAAGTCGACACACTCCTTTCCAGCTGCCTCCCTTGTGTCCGTCCCTTCAGCCAGACTCTGGTCCATCCGTCGAGTGAGCAGCGCAATCCGGTTGTTGTACGCCACCTCCAAGTTGGAATAGTTGAAGTAGGCTCGGATGCGGGACTCATCGGACTTCAGCCTGTCCCAGCTCTGCACCCTGATCGTATCCTCCTTAACGTACCAGTGGTTGAAGATCAGGTGGAACTGGTACAATAGCTCGGTTCCCAGAGTGGTGAAGATGGGCATGTTGCGAGCCTCAGGGAATTAGCCTAACAGCTTTTGAAAGTAGTAGGCCACTCTGCCTTCGTGCTCCTGAGCAACTACCTGCAGATCCTCCGCTTCATTAATTGGGGAGGGGGTAAGATTGTATAGCTCAGGTTCAAGAGGTTCATTGATGTTGGCCAAAGAGTCGGTCACAACATCGGCATCGAGCTGAGAGCTCGGAATTTGGGATTCGGTCGGGAGAGTGGGTTCAGAGGTTTCCTCAACATCGGCCAAAGGATCGGTCTCGATGTTGGCATCGAGCAGAGTGCTCGGAATATCTGGCTCTGGTTAGGTAGAAAGAGCAAGAGGCTCTGGGGGCGGTACGGCATTGTCTCCTGCCGTGGGGGAGGTGGTAACAATTTCAACGTCCTCAGACGAGGAGGATGCATCCGACGTCTCCATGCCCTCAACCTCATCAGCTCCGGGGGCTAGAGGGACGATCTCGAATGACGCGGCCTCAGCTGAGCGGCTGGATTCGGAACGCTCCTCAGCAGGTGTTGACTCAACCGGTGCTCCCTCCTCGGCTGGAGCTTGCTCCTCAACTGGCTCCTCACCTGGAACCTCAACTGGCTCATCAGCTGACTCATCAGCTGGAACATCAGTTGGCTCATCAGCTGGCACCTCAGCTGCCTTCTTGGTCGACTTCTTGAACCGTACCCTTAACTTTTTCTGGGCAGGTTCTTCAGTTGACTCCTTTTCCGCCTCAGCTCGCCGGCGTGAAACTTTGGATTTGGCGGGGCGAGCAGCGGCTTGTTCCCCCTCAGCTGTTGACTCAGCTAGCTTTCCCGACTCCCTCTTGTCCTTAGGAGTGTAGACACTCCTAAGCACCTCCTGTGCTTTCTTGGCTGTCGGGAACAACAACAACTTCTTCAGCGGCGTCTCCTCGCAGTCAGCCCAGACCATGTTGCTGTCCTTCGTTGCGAGCAAGATGAGGGCGGAAATCTTACAGCCGAAGTTGAGTGTCCCCTTCACACTCAAAAGTAGATTCATCAAAACTAACATGAGGTGTTATCTCCACAACACGAGAGCTATTGTTGAAAACTCTATAAGCCTTGATCCGAGCAGCATATCCGAGAAATATGCCTTTCGAAGCTTTGGCATCAAAAGTTTTCAACTGAGTTTTCCCGTTGTTGTGAATATAACACTTAGAACCAAAAATGCGAAAATAAGAAATATCTGGCTTCCTGCGTCTCCATAGCTCGTATGGTGTCTTTCCCAACCGCTTGATCAGAAGGGATCGGTTCTGAGTGTAACATGCAGTGTTGATGGCCTCAGCCAAAAATCTCTTTGGCATAGCTAAGCTGGTTAGCATGGATGTAGCTACATCCTTCAGCGTTCTGTTCCTTTGCTCAGCTACTCCATTCTGTTGCGGAGTACGCGCGGCTGATGTGTGATGGGTAATTCCATTCTTCTCGCAATACTCGATAATGGTTTCATTTAGAAACTCAGTTCCACGATCTGATCGAATAGAAATGATCTTCATCTCTTGTTGGTTCGATATTCGATCCATTAGCTTGGGTAGCTCATCTCGGGTTTCACTCTTGTGGTGCATGAAGATGGTCCACGTATATCTTGAGTAGTCATCAATTACAACCAGGGTGTACTCGTTCCCGTTCATGCTCTTGGGTGTAACTGGCCCGAAGAGATACATATGGATCAGCTGTAACACTCGGTCGGTTGAGAGAGTTGATTTCAACCGGAAGGAGGATCTAGCGAGCTTTCCCAACTGGCATGCACTGCAGATATGTGTTGTTGAAAACACTCGGTTTGGTATGCCTCTTGCATGTTCTTGTCTGGCGAGTCGGTTCATTGTCTTGAAGTTTAGATGGTTGAGCCTTTTGTGCCACAACCAGCTCACATCTGAACTGCTCTTTGATAGCAGGCAGGTGTCAGGAAGACTATTGTTCCAGTCAGCATAGTAGACGTTCCCGGTTGGCGATCGATTTCCCAACAATATGACCTGCTTTGATCCGACATCTTTAACTCTGCAACCCTGTGCATTAAACTTGACAGAGAAACCATTATCACAGAATTGGCTGATGGAGAGCAAGTTATGCTTCAATCCATCAACATAAGAGACATTAGAGATTGAAACATGATTGGTTTCAAGTGTACCGTAACCTCTGGTGTAACCTTTTGAGTTGTCACCAAAGATAACTGATGGACCTTCTTTCTCCACGAAACTTCCAAGCAAATCCTTCAGATTCGTCATGTATTTCGAGCATCCACTGTCCATCACCCACATTGTTGTAGACGCTTTATTCTTCCTCAGTTGTTTCTCCTGTACCTGCAAAGAGAAACTCGCTTAGGTCCCCAATTTCAGTTGGGTCCTGGAGGGTTAGAACCAGTTCCCCCTGGAACTGTGCGTCGCTTTTCCCTATAAACTCGGATGGATTTATCATTCCAGATCACTTTTCCTTCATCATCAACTATAACAACACCTCGGTTATCCTTAGGCTTGTTGTTAATAGTGATGTTCTGTTTCTTGGGAGGAGTTGGATTTCTCCCATTCTGAGCTTTCGGAGGAGAGGCTTTCCCTCTGTTTTGATGGCGATTCTTATCCTGTTGAATTTGTCTGTGAGGTCGAACGCCATGTTGGAATCTTTGTGGCTGATTCTGATTCCAACTCTTTGAGTGTTGTTGATAGGTGTTCATGCCCTGTTGATGATTCATGTTGTGGCATGAGTATCTCCAACTGTTCGACCTGTTCCTTATCGGTTGACTCGGTTGGAACCTTTGGTTGAACTGGGGATGGAACCGTTGTTGATTCAGATGATTGAACCCTTGTCGGTTCTGCGGTCGGTTCCATTCTTTCTATTGTTGACTCTGAGGTTGATGAAGAGGTCGGTTCTGATTCTGAGTTCGGTTGCGATTATGTCTTCGACGCCTCTGATTCCTCTTCTGACTTTTGGAACATTCCCCCTCGGTTGATGTCCGAACCGATGGAACATTTTGTCCTTCATCTACTGTTCATTTTCCCTTCTCAGTTGTGGTTGCATTAGTTGGTTGAGCTTGCTGAGAAGCAGAGGTTGAAATATTTTGTGGTGACTCAGGTTCCACTGTGTTCGGTTCAACAGCTTTAACCTCGACAACTTTGATGAAGGTTGCTGGAGGAATTCCACTATCTTTAATCACATCATAACCGAGTCCTGACACGTCATCCATCTGTCTGCTGTAACTGATAAGATTCTCTATGATCTTGGATGACTGATACAGCTTGATTAGATTGTCCTTCTCAGTTTGCAACTCCTTGACGAGGACAGTTATCTGCTCGGTTTGTCCATCTGACTTCTTTATCAGCTGCTCGATCTGAGCCTCTTGATTTTTCAACTGATCTTGTTGTTCCTTGATCTGCTTCGTCAACTCTTCATCAGTTGGAGCCTTAGCCTCGTTCAGTTGACTCTTGAGATTCTCAATCTCCTCGGTTTGGCTCTTGATCAGATCGTCTTTTTCGGTTAAGGAATCTTCAAGTTTGGCGAACTGAGCTTGAAGACTCTTAAACTTAACCGATTGGTGATACAGTTCCTCACTGAGTTCTTGAAAATCACTCCAGGAGGGTTCCAACTCTTCATCTAGTGATTCCTGCATGTTAGAAATATTTGAAGAATTTAACTTAGCAGGATTAGAGTGTACCTCAGTATCATCCTGGTCGGTTCCAAGAGCCATGAGGCATTGATCCTGACCGGTAGCGTTGTTGGTGGAAGTCAGCTCATCCTCATCTTCAGTGTCAGTGAAGATGTCCATGTCGTCAGCTGCTTCTTCTGCAACCATGGCCTTGTTCTTTCCAGCTTGTTTGGCCCTTAACGCTTCTCTCTCTTTCTTCGATAGATCTGGGCACTCAGCCTTGAAATAACCTTCCTTCCCGCATTCAAAGCAACCGTTGGTGACAGGACTGTCTCGAATTCGGTTTGATTTGTAGAAACGTTTGTATTTCCGAAACCGAGTGTCCATGTCGGCTAGTTTCTTTGACAGGGCTGCAATGTTCTGTTGCAGTTCCTCTCTGCTTGGCTCTTTTACAGTCGTGTCAGCCAATTTGGTTGGCCTCGATGTTCTCGATTTTGAGTAGTCAGCTCGGAGAGCAACTGACTTTGAGGCTGAACCAACATCCTAAAGTCGACTCGTCTAAACCAAGGACTGAGATCTTCTTCGGTTCACCTTATACTCATTTCCCTTTAAGATTGAGAACAATCTTTCAGTTCCCATTTCACCAAGGTCAGCTCGGCTCTCGTGGATATTGGTAAAAGTATCCCACTCAGCCGGTAGAGCTTGTAACACTTTGAGATTGATTTCTCTTAGTGTGTATTTTCCTCTTCGGATGAACTGGATTCTTCTGAGGATGTCCATAAACCGGAGCTCTAGCTGATCAATTGTTTCATCTGTCTTTAGAAAAAAATTGTCGAAGTCTTGGCATGCATGTGAGAATTTGTTCTCCTTCGTCTCATCACTTCCTTCACTCAGCGATGCCAGGATGTCCCACATCTCTTTTGCAGTCTCACGCTCCTCTATCCAAGGCAGATAATCTTGTCCAACTGTGGACATTATTGTGCTCTGAGCCCAGATGTCTAACAGGCTCACCTTGGCTTCCTTTGGAGTGTAGTCTTCCGGCTGCTTCTCCACAAACTCCACAACTGTATCCCCATCGTTGGGATTTGTAGGAGTGCGAGCTATTCTTTCTTTGATGATGATCGGTCCGGAAGAAAGAACTTGTTGCATCCTATGATGCTTCGACAGTAAGATCTTCTTCATCTGTGTCCTCCAGGATGTATAATTTACAACCGAGAACATTACCACGATCTTATCCTTGACGTCCATCTGCACACAACAACAGAGCAAATATGCAAGCAAATATGCACTAGCGTGAAAAAGATCTGTTCAGTTGACCACTGAAGAAACTTTCTCGAATTCACACCTTGTGAAACAGAGTCAGTAGTCTTTTGAACCACTGCTCTGATACCACTTGATGGTCCCAAAACGAGTTACTGGTGTATGGGGGGGGGGGGCAATACACCAGTTAGGATTTTAAAAATAAACTCTTGAAAATTACTTCAACCGAGTAAAAAGACTCAGTTGGAATCTCACAGCTGAGTAAGCAACCTCAGCTGGAAGAGTGGTGCGGTGCGGAATGTGGTGGAAATTATCAACTCTTAAAACAACTCACGTTTTTGTGCACGGTTGGTCAAAAACCAAAACAGTTGTGAATATGCAGATGCAGTTTGTATGCTGGTTAGTCAGTCAGTAGAGTATGCAAGAAATAACTGAATAAGGAAAAACACAAGCACACAGAGATTTAATGTGGTTCGGAGATAACCCTCCTATGTCAACGGGGAGTTGTGAGTCCACACAACTCTGTCCAAGTTCTTCTGGACAAATCACTCAGCTTACGCGGGCTGAGCAACCGTTATGGATAAGTTTGCGGGTACTTATCAAACTTACAGTTTAGTTTACGGGAACTAAACGACCTAACTACTCAGTTGCAGGAAGAGTAGGATCCTAAACCTTTTCAGGTGAAAGAAAAATGTGTTTTCAACTAAAAGCTCGAACGTGATGTGAGCTATGATCTAACTCTCTACGAACTCTCACTAAGTGATGTTCTCAAGGTTCGATCTAAAGACACAAAAACTAACTAACTCTAGAACTCTCAACAAGTGATGTTCTAAGAGATTAACTTCAGTTCAGCTCGTGAAGAATATTGCTCTTTGTTTTGCTCTCTGGTTTCTTCTCGCGTGTGTGTCTTGTATCTTCTTCGAATGAATGAAGGCCTCTATTTATAGGCGGAGAGTATCAACTAGCCGTTGGAGGAGCTGTTGATCTCTGTTCTTTGAAAGCAATGGCTTGTCTCTGATCTCTGCAGACTTTCCCGATATGGCATCTGTGCTCTTCTGCTTTCCATCTAAGATAGCCTTGTGTTGGGCCAAATGGGGTAATGACTGAACGGTCAAACCCTCACGTGACTTCCTTTTTGAAATTCAAATCTTAACAACAGTTTTCCAACAAGGAGTGGTCGGTTAAGACTTTCGATCTTCAACTAGCTTGTTCTTCAGCCGATGTTCTATCTGACAACTAACAGTTGAACTCTCAGCTGACTTCGTCTTCAAGCTGTTGATCTTCTTGGTTGAGTTCTACAATTGATGTTCTGAAACTGAACACTCAGTTGTCTTCCTTGTATCTGGTCAGTTGGGTTCGAACGCTCAGATGGCTTTCTTTCATCTGATGTTCTCTTCCCCTTTACTGCTTCTCATCTGATGAACGCTCAGTTGTTTTCCTTACAACTGATGTTCTATCTCTTGAATGTGACTTCCCCCTTTTTGCATTATGATGAAGTGAACGATCAGTTGTCTTTCTTACAACTGATGTTCTGTCCGAGTGATGCCTTGTTGCCATCTTCAGCTGGAGACTTGTAAAGATAAAATCTTGACAATGCTCAAACAGCGAGCCTATCTACTAACAATAGGTTCTGGCAACATCTACTCGGTTGGGGTCAGTTGGTTTTGAAATTCATCAAAACTCTTACTAATAAATTTCCCAACATCACCTTAACATCACTCTTGGCTAGAAGTGATGATCGATGGTACTTGGATAGCGGATGCTCATGGCATATGACTGGAAATCTCAATTATCTCTATGACATCAAACGAAGGACAAATGACATTGTCATCTTTGGAGATGGAATTCGGCTCAATATCATTGGAAAAGGAACTTTGAATGTTCCTGGTATGCCACATTTGAGGGATGTTTTCCTTGTTGAAGGGATGTGAGCCAACCTGTTTAGCATTGGGCAACTATGTGATGAAGATTTGGATAAATTTCACCAAGACACAATGCATCATCACGAAGGACAAAGAAGAGTATCTAGTTGAAAATAGAGGCCTTGACCGGTGTTATGTGGTTCGTCCTCCTACAGTGTGCTTCAGTGCCAATAGTTCTGTGACAGAAGTTTGGCATCAGAAGTTGGGACACATCAGTACAAGAAATATGAGAAAGTTGATGAATGTTGAAGCCACAAGAGATTTTCCACGTCTTAAGGTGTATGAAGGCAATGTTTGTGGACCATGTCAGATTGGAAAACAAGTGCATGTGGGGCATAAAAAGGTACAAAGTATCACTACTTCACAGGTACTGGATTTAATGCACATTGACCTAATGAGACCTATGCCTACAGAAAGTATTGCTAAGAAGAAGTTCATATTGGTGAGTGTTGATGACTTCTCAAGGTTTACATGGGTTGAGTTTTTGAGAGACAAATCTGAAGCATTTCACCATTTTAAGGTTTTGTATCTTCGGCTAGAATTAGAAAAAGATACTCAACTAAAGAGACTAAGGAGTGATCATGGCAAGGAATTTGAAAATGGAGAATTCATAATATTTTGTGAAGACAAGGGCATCGCACATGAATTTTCTGCTCCAAAAACTCCTCAACAAAATGGTGTTGTGGAAAGAAAGAATCGCACTCTTCAAGAGATGATGCAAACTATGTTAATTGCTCAAGATGTTGCTGAGTGGTTTTGGGCTGAAGCAATGAATACCGCCTGTTATATCGTCAATCGTGTGTACCTTCGCCCTAAGACGAATCAGACTCCATATGAAATATGGAAAGGAAAGAAACCAAGCTTCAAGCACTTTCACATATTTGGAACTGTTTGCTATGTTCTAAACGACGAATTCAAGGCAAAAAGCTTGATGACAAGGGAGTTGAAGCCATTTTCTTGGGTTAT
The DNA here is from genome assembly GCA_029490685.1 of Schizonepeta tenuifolia. Lineage (NCBI taxonomy): Eukaryota > Viridiplantae > Streptophyta > Magnoliopsida > Lamiales > Lamiaceae > Schizonepeta > Schizonepeta tenuifolia. The sequence continues at coordinate 93,620,924 of CM055956.1, forward strand.
TCCAGAAACAACAGAGCTTTTCGAGTATTTAACAAGACAACCAGGATTGTGATCGAGTCTATCAACGTGGTGTTTACTGATAGAATGTTTCTGAGGATAATGTAGAAGATCAGTTACTGACACCTGTGCCAGAGTCTGCGCCAGTTTAGAATCCAGCTCAGACTAATCAGGGAGATAGTGGTTCTTCTGAGGAGGGGACTACTGTTGATAATGGTCCTGAGGTTCTTCAAGATGCTAACAATGGCAATGTTGTTGTTCCAATTGCAGGCTCGAGGAAAGTAAGAAAAGATCATCCTATTGATAATGTTATAGGAGAAGTAACTTCTGGAAGATCGACGCGAAATGTTAGACGAGATTATGCTAAAATGGTGGCCAATCTTGCGTTTGTTTGTTATGTCTCCACAGTTCTTCCAAAGAATGTCAAGGAAGCTCTGCAAATTGAAGAATGGATTGCATCTATGCAAGAAGAGCTCATTCAATTTGTTCGTTGCAATGTTTGGGAGCTTGTTCCTCGACCCATTGATGTGTTGGTTATTGGAACCAAATGGATTTTCAGAAACAAGGCAAACGAAGAGGATATTATCACCAAAAATAAGTCTCGTCTTGTTGTTCAAGGCTACTCTCAAGAAAAGGACATTGATTTTGAAGACTCGTTCGCACCGGTGACACGGTTGGAAGCAATTCGTTTACTCCTTGGAATGGCTTGTTGCATGAACTTCAAGCTATATCAAATGGACGTCAAGAGTGCCTTTCTAAATGGTATTTTACATGAGGATGTTTATGTGGAGCAACCCCCTGGCTTCGTGGATCCAGATTTCCCTGATCATGTGTACAAGCTTAACAAAGCATTATATAGCTTGAAGCAGGCTCCAAGGGCGTGGTATGACACATTGTCGAAGCATCTCATCTCCAAGGGATACACTCGTGGCGGATCAGACAAGACCCTATTCTATAAGGAAGATAATAAAGGTATTATCCTTATTCAGATATATGTTGATGACATCATTTTTGGGTCAGTGTCACAGGAACTGATTCAAGAGCCAATTAAAAATACCAACTAGATAATTTATGACTATAAATTAACTCTGTTACTTCAGAAACTTAGCACAGAATATAGCACAGAATATAATGACTGAGCTAAGTAAAGTGACACACAAAATGGTAACCCAGTTCGGTTAAACAATCTACGTCTGGGGGGCCACGCCCAAGAGAGAACAATTCACTATCAAAAGTCGAAGTTACAGGATCTTACACATATGGTCTTCCACCTTATAAAACCTCACCACTCACACCCTTCCCGATCTACGTGAATTGTGATTGCAAACGCCGCACCCTTACAATCTAGGTTCGAATAACAATTCAACACCCAACCCTTTTTCAAGTGTTTGTTTAATGAATTAAACACTCTCAAGATTACAAATCAACACTCATTCACGAAATAGTGTTAACGCTATAAACAATAAAAATAGTTATCTCTGCGGCAGCCTCCAAGATAACTCAATGTCGATATACATATGTCTTGAGAATCCCTAGATCTTATCTCCATCGATTTTCCCTAGTTTCTTTATGCATGAAAACTCTTCCTTGTTGGAGACGTGCCTTGTGGAACAAGTGGAATAATCGGATATATTCGCCCAAATATATCTTCTCCGTATCTAACTGGATAAGGTAACAACCTTCACAGAATCCGCTCAGTTATGGAAAGAAATCTTTCATGCTGTTCCACTTCCAAATAGTTCAGACTAAAGCACAGTCACCAAACTCTATTTTTCGCACAACTTAAAACACTTCAGTCAATCTTGCTTCTACATAAATTTGCCAATCTTCAATGAGCCACCTGCTCAAATCTAACAAGTAATAATTTGGCAATGCGATTGCCAATTGAGAGCAAGCAATCCGTTTACAGTGGGGCCAAACACAAACCCTTTGACTTTGTCCTTATTTATTAAGAACCACAGTTCAAAAACTGCACATGTTGTTGTTGTTGGCCTCCGCATTTTTCTGATTTTTCACTCATTTTCGGACAACTCTTCATTTGATGACAGAGAAACGTATCATCAAGTTTCTATGATGGAACCTGGACAACTTCATGGGACAGTGGATTTCACATCCCAATTTCAATTCCGTCTTTTGTCGACATGATTGTAAAATAATTAGGGCAACTATTGGACTTGTTTCTCATCATCATCAGCCTCCTCTTTTATCATCATCACTTGGGTATGAGTTGTATACTCTTTAAGGTGGGGAATCGACCCTACTATGCCCAAGACTCAGTAATAACAATGCCATGCCCGTATCCACAATCACACCACATTGTTGTCATTTCAGATGTCGACACTCACTGTGTTGGATTTGAGACATTGCTGCTCAAGAGGTGATGCTGCTCAAAGATATTGGAAAAGTTTATGTAGCCAAAAGTACAGCCGAAGTGTTGAAGCCGCTGCGTAGAACAAACTCTATTATGTGTGCTTCAGTCTATGCTAAGGGAACATGAAACAGTTTGGAAGAGACTTTCTTTATCTGCGAGGATTTTGCGGGATCTTTTCCATGGTTGTGATAGATGCGGAAAAGATACTTTTCAAGCAGATATCAGTCGTGTTCCTCAAGCCTTATCCTCACAAGGAAAGAAGATCTAAGAAGATATATATGATGGCGAAGAGATCTAGGATTTCTAACCTATATATATTCGACATCAACATTGTGAGGGTCGACCGCTTTGTTTTATTGTTTGTGTGCATATACTTTCTTGAGAGTATTGTAATTGAGTGCACAAATTGTGAGGGTTTATCTTTGATAAATTCAGTCCGTAAGAGAGTTAAGAGTCGGAATAGAGGTTCGAGATTAGGTTGAGTAATTGCAAATCGATCAATTACGAATTCACGTGAAGTTAGGAAGAGGGTGAGCGAAAGGGTAGCATAAGGTGTTGACCGGTATGTGTAAGATCCTCTGTAGCCATTTCTTCTAATAATAGATTGGTTCTCTCTTGGGCAAAGGCCCCCCAGATGTAGGTTGTAAAACCGAACTGGGTTATCATATCGCGTGTATTTTATTTTTGCACAGTTTATTATTTCTGTTTTACTTACTGTGCTAAGTTTTCCAGTAATACAACATCCTTTATATGCATAAAGTGTTTGTTTAGATCTATATATTGGTACCAGAGCGGTCCACCGATCTTACAGGTGTTGATCTTGGGATAGACATCTAAACGTGTTACTGCGTTCGTGATAAGACACAATGACTTCCACAGGTGGCAGTTCGATGATGAAACTACCAATTCTTGATGGATCCAACTATGGATATTGGAAGATTCGTTTGAAGGCACACATCAGAGCCATCAATGAAGAAGCGTGGAAGACGATCAAGTCAGAATTCAAACATCCCACCATAGCCACTGGTGAACCCAATGCTGGAAAAGTCAAAGACAGGAAAGAATCTCGAAAGATGAACGAAAAGAATCTGGGATGAATCAGGTTGTATTGAATGCCATCTAAGCGTCTGTTAGTGTGGAAATATTCTCTCTTATTTCCACATGCACCTCTGCAAAGCAAGCATGGGATATTCTGGAGATTTCCTTTGAAGGAAACAATCGTGTGAAAGGGCAACGACTACAACAACTAGCGACCCAGTTCGAGTTACGGAGGATGGAAGAATATGAGTCAATCAGTGACTTTCATGCAAAACCATTGAAAATTATTAATGAAAGTGTGGCCCTTGGAAATAAGTTCAATGATGAATATCTTGTCAAAAAGGTATTAAGATCTCTCCCAATAGATTTGAGTACAAAGTGGCTGTAATTGTAGAAGCAAGAGATCTATCTACCATGAAACTAGATGAACTCGTTGGATCTTTAAGAACCTTTGAGATGAGGAAGAAGGGCGAAAGTACTGAAAGGAAGGAGTTGCCTTTCAAGCTCACAACTGGCATCCTGGGGCGTCGTCTATGCCAAAAGGAGAATTAGCAGTTGTTGAAGCAATAGCCTTAATCACAAAATCCTTCAAGAAGGAATTCAAGAAGTTTGCCAAACGAGGACTTGACATGAAGAAAGGAAATAAAGCTGAGTCAAACCAACTGGATAAGGAAGACAACCAGTTCACCCCAAAGACTGGGCCACAATGCCATGAGTGTCATGGTTATGGACACTTCAAGCGTGACTGCATCAATATGACATGGAGGCAAGGCAAGTCATACGTCGATACACACAGTGACGAGGAAATTGATGATAGTGAAAGTGAGACTGAAGAGAAAGTTGCTCATGTTGCAATCTCTGTAGTACAGTCGTCCACTCATGTGCCTGCGGATGTCCCTACTAGTAAGGACAACCCAGTTGATGAAGAAAATGATGCATACAGTGTGGATGAGGAGTCAATGATAAAAAAATATAAATATCTGATCATTAAGTGCGATGAAGTTGAAAAAATCAATATAACTCTCAATGCTCAAATTGAGGAAGTATCTAGGGAAAGAGACAATCTGAAAGTCTTAAATATGTCTCTGCTAGATCAAAATAACATACTTTTCCACAAGATGGATCACATGGATAAGTTTATTAAGATGATGAATAGTGAAGGAACTAACACACTTGACAAGATTCTTGAAGCTGGACAAAGCTCGACCAATAAATTTGGTTTGGGTTTTCAAGGAAAGCAGTGGGTGGTTGTCAAAGACAAAGATAAGAAGGTGAAGTTTGTTCCTCAACAGGAGAAACCTTACATGGCAAAAGAACAATTTTCACTCTTCTCATCATAAAGGTGTAAGTGTTTTTTCTACCGTCATGTATAGCACCCTTATTATATTGCCATGGTCGACCCAAAACTATATGAGCAACATCCATAGGCGCTACATCACACCAAACTTCATCATGATAATTTTTACCCATTGAAAAAGAAATTAGACATTTTTTTTTATCAATTTTTACCTTATTATATTTCTTTATCCATGAGATTGAATATAGATGAGCATGAGCACTTGTTTGGAGCTTGAGTTTGTCCATCATTTCTTAAGAAACAAAATTCTCAAAGCTGCCTCTATCAACGACTAACGAGCATATCTCCCCATGAGATTTGCACTTCGTGCGAAGGATACTACGCCTCAACCAAGATTGGTTATTGTCTTGTTTAGGAGCTACAAGAGCTCTTTGTATCACCAAAAATTCTCCAACTTTCGGTTCGATCTCCTCACGCTCTTACTCATTTTTTTATCATATGATGGGTTGTCATCAAGTTGTGGTTCTTCATCTCCCACTACAATGCCTGCACAAGTATCATTTTTACAATTGGGACACTCTTTCATGTAATGACCAATTTGTCCACACTTGAAACACGGTTTTGATTTGGCTTTAGATATTGAACCACCACCCTCTTTGTGTGTTCCTCACCTTTCAAGTTTTGATTCGTCTTTTAATGATAGTTGATAAGCATCATTATGCCTCCAAAGTTATTGCATCTCCACCTCATCCTTAATTGTAGGTTTGAGCCCATTGATATACCTTGCAACAAGTTGATCTTCCAAGTCTTCGTTGCTACTTCTAGCCATCAACTTGTTGAATTCCTCCATCAGTCACATTTTTTCTGGCCTGTTGCAAAGTATTAATTGTACAAAAATACCTCGAGCAAAATCAACAGGAAGGAAAATCTCACGCAATCTTGTCTTCATCTTCTCCCTAGAGGCAATCTTTGGTTTTCTTTTTTGCAATCTCATATCTTGTATTTTGTCCCACCAAAGTAATGCATAAGCTCGAAGTCGAGTGGCAACGAGCTTTACTTTCTATCCCTCCGAGGTATCTTTATATTCAAATAATTTTTAGATGGCACTAAGCCAATCAAGAAATTCTTCCGGTCGAAGACGACCATGAAACTCCGGTATGTCCATCTTTATGAAATCTTTGGATCGGTTGAACTTTGTAAAGAAATTGTTAATTTCTTTGTTGGCAAAAGGATTTACATACTCCGAGTCGTCACTGGAATAGTCATTGCCTGAACTACGTTCGCTTCTGGCCTCTTGATGCTTAATATGCATGGTAAGGTCCTCAACTTGTCTCCGAAGTGCCTGAATTTCAACATCTCGTTCATCTTCAAGATTTTTCATGTTTTCTCTACCACGCCCACCTCTTCCGCTTCTCGCTACCACGAGAGATAGATGGAAACTACCAAGAGCGTAATGTGGTTCTGATACTAAATGATGAGAATGGAAACAAGAGAAAAGGGATGAAATAGACAGAATGCTTGATTCGACTTCCAAGTCGGGAAAAATAAAGGAATGAGAACTTTATTCTCACACTCTATATATCAAAATACTCCCCCTCCCTATTTCCTTCATAAGATAATCTATTGATAGTGTGCAAATATAGATAAGCTAATAAATGAAATAAATGAAAAAGACTCTTCAAAACTAGCAACATAACTCTTGAAGGGTGATTAGAACGCCCATAACTGATTAGAACGCAACATAACTCTTGAACGGTGATTAGAACGCAACATAACTCTTCAAAGACTCTTCAATTTTAATGCTAATTAGAACGCCCATAACTCTTTGAATACTTGGAATCTGAAGCACCACAATATCTTGATGGAAAGGTAATTGAGGTGGCTTTCCAATGCAACTGTTCGTTCATTATTTGGAGTTGAATTAAATTGAGGATGTTATGATCGAAACATTGAAGGGTGGTCAAGCTAGATGATTCTACGAATTTGCCCCACATCATAACCAAGACATGTGTATTTACACATGGAAAAGTAAAATAAAATAAAAATCTTAAAATAATATTTTAGCATCATATCTCATTCCTTTTCACTTTATTTTCTAAATTCTAATTAATTGTATTCTAAGATTTTGATTCTTTATATCTCATTTAAATAATTAAATCAAATTGATGCGGGACAATACTTAGAAATTTTGAAACTAATAATGTTTCATTCATTTACAATTTTCTTGACAATTCCTCGAACACTTGATGTGCACTCGCAACCTCTATCTATTTCTCTCTCTCTCTCGTTACCTTTTTCTCAACCAACATTTGTACATGATTTTGTATATGGAGTTGAGGCGACTCCACTCAATCTGGAACCCATCACCTTCACGATGTTGATCCTAGAACCCTTGTTGCAAATTTTATTGTATTTTTTGGGGACAGAGGCTAGGGCCATGGTGAGGATTAAGGACGGTGGTTGTTGTATTTGTGTTTGCTGTTGACGTCAGACTTCTTCCTCTAGAAACGATCGGTATGGACAGAGAAGCCGTTACGAGAGATGAGGGGGAGGAGGGATAAAGAGAAGCCGTGATGGGAAATGAGAGGGAGAGAAAAACAGAGGTGGGAATGGAAGATGGAGAGAGAGGAAGGGAAAAATATTGGAAATGAAAGATTAATTTTATTTCCACGTGTCTCGCTTACGTATACAATCCGGTGAGTTAGATGGACAAAACTCGTCGAAAATCACTGACGGGACACTGAGATAAAAGATTTGAAACGTTAGGACATCTTTAGAGAAAAATAATAGGTTAGAAGACATTATTGCAAATTCGTTGAAATGTTGAGACATAAAGTAATATTTTCCCATTTTAAAAATAAAATCAGTATGTGGCAGGTCACCTTATGTTCAAATAACATCACCCATTTAATACTCCCTCCGTCCACGAAATGATTGCCACTTTTGCTACTTAAGTTTGTCCACGAAATGGTTGCCACTTTTACTACTCCACTCACATTTATTGTGGGACTCTTCCTCCACTCACAACAATACTCACTATAATTCACTACTATCTCCCATTTTCTTAAAACCCGTGTCGTTCACAATATGGTAACCATTTTCGTAGACGGAGGGAGTAGTAACTAGTATAAATAACGTGCATTCACACGTATAATTAATAATTTCTATGAAAGCTCGTATGTGCAGTACTAATTTCTTTTTTCCCTAGTAAATTAATGTCCACCTTTAATTTTTTGAAAGAGTTTCAGATGAATGGAAACATAAAAGAAAATTAATAATTATAATTTTTTGTTTTGAAAAAAATATTATTAGTAATATGTCTTACTCCCTCCGTACGCGAAGTCATGCCCCAATGACGGCTCGACACGGAAATTAAGAAAGTTGATAAAGTTGTTTTTAGTGGGGTAAAAATTAGATAGTAAGGGTATTGTTAATGATATAGGTTTAGTTTGTTAATTGTAAATTAAAGATAGTGGGTGATTGTACACTATAAATTTATTTTTAAATTCATTTTTTTTGTAGCCTACTTAATTAAATAAACCTGTTTTTTTTATCTAATCGAATTAGATTAATAGTAGCATTAATTCACCTTTTTATTTCACACTGCTTTTAATCATCAAACATTTATTGGTTTTATGTTTGGTTTTAAATTCAACCTGTTTTTTTTTTTCTTTTTTTAATCCATAAATAAAAAAAAAACTTGTGAAAAATAAAGCAAACATCAATACAATTTCCTTTAGATTTCGTACAGGAGAGAGAGTTGTAACAATACAATAAAATAAAGCAGACATGATTAGATCAAAAAATCTGGAGGGAATCTCATAAATTTACAAGCTGTAACAGTACAATTTGGAGGCATTTTTTTTTTGGGGGGGGGGGGGGGGAATTTAAACTACCCCTAACACTACTTTACAAGCTATAAATACCAGCATTGAATACAGATTTTTTCCAACATTCTCACTGCCAAAAAACTGAAAATTTAAGCAGCCATGCCAGAGTTAAAAAGAAGACCCAATTTAACAGATTTGGAGCGCCACAACGTCGTGCAATGGCTCATCCATCACAGTACGAACTCTAATCTTCATTATGGAGCAAAAAAGGAAGCTGCTGAATTGTTCAAAATTGATGTCAAGACTGTTTGGAGGATCTGGAAAGCTGCCTCCACTGAAATTGCCTTGGGAAAACCTGCAAAAGCTGTATCAATGAAAAAGGGAGCAACTCATGTGGATAAAAGGGTGTTCGATGCAGAAAAAATGAAAAGTCTATCAGTTTTAGAGAGGTCTACCATCAGAAAACTAACAGCCTTGGGATTAGTAAGAGATCAGTGTAAGAAATGCTTAAAGCAAGGATGGTAAGGCCTCATACTAATGCCATCAAACCATTCCTAACTCCTATGAATATGCTTCATAGGCTGCAGTTTAGTCTTAATCAATTGAGAAACATTAGTATAGATGGGAAAATACTTTTTAAGCCCATGTATAATACCATTCACATAGATAAAAAGTGATTTAACTTAACAAAAACAAAGGGCAGATATTACTTGGCTGCAGATGAAATAGAGCCCCATAGAACTTGCAAATCCAAGAACCATATTGAGAAGATAATGTTCATGTGCATGGTTTCTAGGCCTATAATTGACTACACAGGTAGAGTGATCTTTGATGGCAAGTTTGCCATCATTCCATTCATTTATAAGGAAACAACTAAAAGAAACAGCAAAAACAGAGAGAAAGGGACCATGGTGACCAAGCCAATCCAAATAATCAGCAGCGAAGTAATGAAAGAAACTTTTCTGCAGCATGTAACTGATTTTTTCCTTAAATTTTATCACTATCAGAACTCATTCATCACTTAGTTTCAATTCACTGCTGCAGATGATTCCTATCATTAAAGCAAAGTGGCCAAGCATTGCAAGCAAAGACATAATCATACAATAAGATAATGCAAAACCATACATTTCCAACAGTGATCCAGATTTCAGAGCAGCAGCAGAAGTAGATGGATTCAATATTCAGCTAATTTGCCAACCAGCCAACTCACTGGATACAAATATAAATGACCTTGGTTTTTTCAGAGCACTCCAGCCACTCAAGGATGAAAAGATGGCAAACAATGTTGATGATTTGATTAGTAATGTACAAGAAGCATTTGCAAACTTCCTAGCATGGAAGCTAAACAATGTTTTTCTAACATTACAGGAGTGTCATCATGAAATCATAAAGAACAAAGGCAGCAACAACTACAAGATATCACATATGGGAAAAGAGAAGCTGATGAGGCATGATTTACTGCCATAATGCTTGGAAGTTGATGAACAACTTGTAAGGGACAGCTGGGATTATCTGAAGGAGCATGGAATTGAGCAAGAGCAAGAGCCAACACACAACAATGACAACATAGTTCAGGGGCTGCAACAGCTAGTTTTACTTTAGGGAATTCTGAAAATCAGTTTTTTGGTCATGATTTACACGGACAAACATGAAAGGTCAGCTTTTGTTGTTTGGAATGTAAATTTCCCTTGGATCAGTTGTTTATGAATCAATGTACTCTCAGCTTTAAATCTGAACATCTATTTATTTGCATCATTGACTCAATCATTATCCTGTGTCAACCTCCAAAACTAGGATTTAAATAATCCTAGTGGTGGCATCAACAGGATCAACAACTCCCAAACAAACAAAAACATCAATCAAGTGTAGCATCAATTATTGCAAAACCTCAGACAATGAGCCTATCCATTGTCATCACAGGTATCATAATCAGTTCATGAGGTAGCATCAAGTGTAGTATCATAATCAGTTCATGAGGTAGCATCAAGTGTAGTAGCATAATCAGACCATGAGGTAGCATCAAGTGCAGCATCATAATCAGTTCATGAGGTAGCATAATCAGTTCATGTAATCACATATTAATCACAATAAATCAGAGGCAGAAATCACAATAAACACAGATAAGGCATCACCAGCCCACCCATAAACAGCCACAGGCAGGCAACATAAAGTGTAGTATCATAACCAGATATTAATCACCATAAATCAGAGTTAGAAATCACAATAAACACAGATAAGGCATCGCCAGCCAACCCACAAACAGCCACAGGCAGCAAACATCAAGTATAGTATCATAATCAGTCTCTTAATCAGAAATTAGAGAAATAAGAACACAATCACCTAATGTTTAGTGTTAAGAGTCGCCGGTAACAAACCCCGAGCTATGTATTTGGCCTTCCAATCGTCGTAGCTCAGACTTATGTCATCAAAGTCATCGAATCCCATCTCTGGAGTCTCTGGCACCACCGTATCATCTCCGAAATCAGAGAGAGTGTCATGGTGGAAACAAATCAGAGAGGTAGATTGGGATTCAGAAATGGAGAGATTGACCTCATTCGATTTGGAAAAAGACTCAAAATCGGTGGCCGCCATCGGAGTCAAAATGTCGACAGAATCAGAGGGAGTTTGGGTATCGAGAGATGCAGTGGTTGTCATCGAAGAACTGAGATTCGAGAGATCGAATTTCTTCGAGTTTGCTGGAGATTTCTACACGAAATCAGAAACGAAATAGAGATTGAGAAGAAGGAGCAGCAGACTCAGATCGAGGAATATAGATGGAGAAGAGAGAGCAGCAGAAGCAGATCGAGGAGAGTATATGAGAGAGCAGCAGATTTGCAGTTTTGAGGAATGAGGCGTGGATTAGGGTTTGAGGAATGAGGCGTGATTATAGGTTTTCAATTGGGTTGGGTTCTGGTGATTATTTGGGCTGGGATATTAGTTTTAGGCTGGGTAATTAGTTTAGTGTTAAGAATTTAATTAAGTTTTGTTAATTATGTTGGGTGAAATAAATAATGGCATTTGAATGTAAATATGTGGGATTGTTTAGGGGTAGAAATGTCCATAAAGTGAAACAGGGCAAGACTTCACGTACAAAAAAAAAGGGGGAAGTAGGGCAAGACTTGACGTACGGAGGGAGTAGTAAAATAGAGGATGTTGTTAAAAAGTTCGACTAATCATATAAACATGTTGTTTGGAGTAAGAAAAAAATTACTTGGTAAACGTCTAAATTATCAGATGAAGATTTGTAAGTAAAGAGTTTCCTTCATCTCTTACACAAAATACTCAAAGTAAAGAAGCTTGTTTGGTTCCCAAATCTTTAGATTATAATATTATATATTTGAGTTCAACATCAAATTAAATGACGCTTTTTTGTTTAGATGCATTTTTGTTGATTTAATTTGACAATTTTGATTTACATAAATATTTTATCAGTCTTAACACTCTCCATATATAAGTTCTTAATTAGAAAAAGATAATTTGGCCAACACTCCGATTTCAGTTAATTTGTAGGTTTATGTATTAATCTCGGACTAAGAATTTCTAGATTGTATTATGTCTCATCATATATAGCTTATGATTTCAAGCTAAGGCAAAAACGATTAAGAATATAAATCTCTCAAGATAAAATGGAATGTAGCTTTTGATAATTCATGACGAGCATTGTCTTTATGCATTTGGTGATGTAGTCTCTGCTTTCATCCTCTCAAAAATGTTGTTACAATATATATTTATCTTGTTTCACAAATCTTTAAGAGAATATCATGTGATATAGTCATAATGAACATTAAAATATAAATTTTGGCCCACCTTTTTCATAAATATAAATTATGGCCATGTTTTTGAACTTAGGACCTAAATACCCCCTTCCCTCTTCTATTTTTGATCCATCAATCCTTGATTCATTTTATTGACACTTGTTTTCCTTTCCAAGTTTTTTTTTTCTTTTTTTTCCTGTTTTTTTTTATTTTCCAGCTTTTTTCTTCTTTTTTCTGTTTTTTTTCTTATTTTCCAGATTTTTTTTCTTTTTTTTTCTGTTTTTTTTTTCAGATTTCTTTTGTTTTTTTTTTTATTTTCCAGTTTTTTCCTTATTTTTTCTTTTTTTTTTCTAGATTTTTTCTTTTTTTCTGTTTTTTTTTCTATTTCTTTTTAATTGCCAAATTTTTGTTTGCCTATTCATTTTTTTTGTTGGCCGCTTCTTCTTTGGTCAAGAATCGAGCGAGGGGAGCCAAAGGCCTCGGAGCGAGCCGAAGAAATCTAAATTGTTGCCCGACGATTATCCTTATATTAGTAATCGAAGCGAAGGCGGAGCCGTATAATCAGAGCCGAAGGCGGAGCCGTAAAATCGGAGCGGTATAACTTGAAATAATTGGAATTTTCGTCCCAAGAGTACCATATCATAACTTGGAACATCTGGAACTAATTCGACAATTCGTCCCAATTGTACCAAAAATCTGGAACTATTGGCACTAATAACGCTAAATTCGTACCAGAAGTACTAGAACTATTGGCACTAATATAACTAAATTTGTACCAGAAGTACCAAACGCCTTATATCTGCCCGACCCGACCCGCGCCCGCCCGCGTCCAACCCGACCCGTTCCGCGTCTTATTAAGGGTATTTTCGTCCCAAATTGAAAAAAATGGCCAAAATTTATATTTTTGAAGAAGGTGGGCCAAAATTTATATTTTAATGGTCATTATGGCTATTTCAAAATATGTCTCAATCTTTAATAAAATTGAGATAAAAATGTACAAATTATTGTCTAAATATTTGTTTGTTGGTATAAAAGGAAAATCTAGCCAACTAACTTTCTAATTGGTCATGTAATAAGGAAAATTTAGTGTTTTTTTTTTTTTAATAATGGAGAAGAATAGGGAAGTCCATATTAAATCTGTAAATTAGGTAAAAAGATAAATTTATCAAGGTAAGTTTGATTCCTAATGAATTATTAATTTCTTATAAAAAATACATTATTACCTTTAATTTAAATTTATAATAAGGGTGTGTTCACTTGGGAGTATAATTTTATACCTCTAAATGAAGGGATAATATTACGAGGTATAAATTTATAGTTCATTGTGAGGACCACAAGTTTTATATCTTGTTTGGTTGGAGAGATAATATACTTATTTATACTCTCAAAGGGGGGGCACAATGTTATAAATTTATACTCTGGGGCAAGGTAGAAGGAGTTGTCCGAAAATCTATACCTCCTACCCGAGTTTTTCTTAAATCGCAATCAAACAAGATATAAAAGAGTAAAATAATATTATATCTTATTTTATCTCATTTTACCTCTAAATGAACACATTCTAAGGAATTTTGTAAAACAAAACTCTTTATATAATATATAAAAATCAGAAATTATATAAGTTTGTAATTACTGTATCGAGTTTTATACAAGATGAGATCAACTGTCTAAGTACTCACTAGTCAACAAAACAAATATTTCCATGTCCCAGACTCATGAAAAAGATAAATTAAATTATACAAATCATCTATCATCTCACAAAAAAAATAAAATTGATGCTAAGCAAGAAAAAGGATGCAAGCAATTATACACCTCAGAAAAAAAAAAAAAAAAAAAAAAGGACACCTCATGTATACACGTCACAATTCGAATTTATATATTACTAGTATATTCGATGGTGGCACAGTAGTTCCCCCTTCCACTTTCCAGCTCCCTTCTCACCAGTCACCACCTACAAATCTACAATAATGAAAAATAATCCCCAACACTTGAAAGAATCTGACGCCACAATTTCTTCGATTCTACTGAAAAATTTGTCAAAATTCACAACCATCAACATCACGAAGCTATAATCAGTCAGTGACAGATCGCAGATCAGAGAGCTATGAAGCAGCAGCTGCTCTTCGCCCTCAAATTTCTCACTCTAAGCGGCGTCTACATGTTCACGCGCTCCACAACTCCGGCAAACAAGCTCCGGAGCCCCGAGAAATCGTTGGTAGTTTTGTTCGTACTCGAAAATCTGAAGCGAATTTTCATCGACAACAAACGATTGATCAAGGAATCGAGGAGTGAGGTCGAGATTCTGGATAACGACATCCGCCTCTTCAAAGCGTTCCTCAAGGACTGCGCGGATCGGCGCAGCAGAAACGCGGCCGTCGAGGAATTGGCGGCGGAGATCGAGAGCGTGGTGGCAGAAGCTGAAGGCGTAATGGCCGCGTACGCAGCTGAGGCGGCGGAAATTAGGGCACGGAATTGCCTCCAGAGAGCTATTGGCGGCCAGGCGAGGCTCGTCGCCGCCGCGAAGAAGGTTAGGATTTTGAGGGTAAAGGTGAAGAAAATATATGGGAGGAGCAGAGAGGCCTTTTTCCGATAGAAGCCGGCCGGCGGCGGCTTTGATTTTAGATTTCTCGTTTTGTATATGTGCAGTATGCTAGACTGTAATTTAGGGTGACTTAGTTTCTTGGTTTTTATTTTGGAGTATTTAAAATTTGGGTTAATTGTCAAAAAATTCACCACCTTTTTCAAAATTCTTGTTTTAATTTCTACTTTTTAAATATGTTTCTAAATTCTCAACCTTTTCATTTTATCTAATTTTTCTCGCGGTGACATATTCTGGTAAGGCTATTACTGACGTATTAATATTATTGACGGATGTGGCCTAATATATTACATACGTGGTAAGAACAAAATAATGACGATGACGACGTATGGCGTTAACCCATGTTGGAGAATTTTGAGGCAGAGTAAAAAGGCTGAATTAAATTCAGAATTTATAAAAAGGTGGAAAATTATTTGGCAGTTAACCCAAGTCTTTATTTACTATTAAACGACGTCGTTGCATGTGTTCCGATGATTTGCCACGTAGGCATTTCCAACTTCCAGCTTCCCATTAAATTGGGGGGAAATTAACATTGTAGAAAAAATCAGATAAAATTAAAAGATTGAGAATTTAGCGGCAGGTTTAAATTGTATGGATTAAAACCAGAATTTAGAAAAAGATGGGATTTTTTTTGACAATTAACCCTTAAAATTTTAAGTTGGGCGATTTATTTGAATTTTTTGTTTTATATTTTGAAACTGTTTTCCTTTGCTTCTTCTCATAAATGAAAAGAGACTTTTATTTTAATAATTACTACTGCCTTTAAAATATTAAGATCTATCATACACTAGCTCAGATTTTTGAAAACTGGAGATAAATTGTGTGTGTGATGCGTTTTAAAAATCTGAAGGAGTTCTTGAGTTATTGGTGTGAATTCTTTCATGACATAACATAAACATAGAATTAAATCATAGTTGAACCGTTGCAATTGGTGGATAATTCGACTTTTTATGTGATTTGTCAGCAGACTATAACATTTTTACAAGCTGGAAGTATGAAAAAATTGGGAAGAGAATCCAAGGTGTCCTCTCAACTTTCTAAAGCTACTTGCCTTGCAAAGTAATTCGTTAAAAAAATAATACTTCTTGCTTTTACTATTTATTTTAGTGATACATTTTTTCTCAGTTACATTTATTAGTCGATAATAGCATGCCTCATGCAAAAAGGACTAAGTTCAGCATATTTTAACAGAATCACTCGTTCATACTGCAACACTTAGTTCAGCTTAAGGAGCAGAACCAAAAAGTTCAATACTTGCTGGACAACATTTTTCTGCACATTAATCAGAATCACACTGCAACACTTAGTTCACCATAATGAACACAAAGGAAGTGAAATACTTATTCAACGAACGTAGATTGAGGAGACCTCGTTGCAAAGATCTTCGAAACGGGGCATATCTATCCCATTTTCTTTGGCACAGCTTTCCTCGTTACACCTGCAAGGATCATGAAAAGTTGGACGCTCGTGTGTTAAGATAGCTAATGTGGAAGATTGATGAATTATATAGATAGTGTTTACTTGCGTCTTGATTGAGAATCAACGGCAATTATTTAACTGGAGGGAAAATGGAGAGCTTGAATGTGACTGCAACGTCCTGAATTTTCTTTTCTTGAATTCTCATGGCAGAGGCAGCTGCACATTCAGTACGATACAAGTCCAACAGCTGGAAGCTCGGTATATCCGACAGTTCAATCGGGATTTCTTGAAGTTTCTCGCAGTTTTGCAGCACGAGACACCTAAGTCTCGGGAAGTGATGAGCTGAAGCTTTCCAAACGACTAAATCTGTGCGTCCAATGTGAAAAACTTCAAGACGCCGGAAGCCCCCATCAACTGCTGACCAGTTTTTCCCTTTGAATGCACTATCTTTCAACTTAAGCACTTCCAAGTTCTCGAGCAATCCGATGGTAGACATTTGACTCCAGTCAAGAAAGGTATCAGCTAATGATAGGATCCTTAGTTTCGGAGGGAATTGATAGGGTGGAGGAAGGCCGCGTAATTGGCCTTCTGAAGGCGGGTCAGGAAATACATCATTTACTAGCTTCAACCTTTCAAGATTACTCAATCTTCCCACACTCTCAAATGACCACGTCTTGCCATTCAGAAGAAGTGAGAGTCGCCCACGAACGCCCAATTTCTTCAAATTACAACATTTCTCCACAACATCCTCAGTGCAATTTTGAGGTGAGATAGTGCTAAGTGTTTGAAGTTTTTCACCTTCTTTACTAGTTTTACCTGTCTTAGGCAAAAGAGTGCAGGCGTTCGTCTTTAAGTGGCGTAACTGAAGCAACTTCCAAATATCAGCTTTCACGTCGAGGGTACGAGATGTCGTATCAACTACAAGAGTCTGTATGTTCCAAAGTTTGGAGAAGGCTGTAGGAAGAATAGCCAGGGTGCAGGACAAAGTGATATACCTCAAATGAACCAAATGGTATAAGTCACTCGGAATTTTAGTCATTTTGATGGGCTTGACTTCTAAAACTCTAAGCAATTTGAAAGCTGCAGGTATGGCTGAACAGTTCTCCGCAGGTAAGTTGATATCTTCTTTAGAGAAACAAACAAATGAGCGGACATGCGGACCAAAGGGTTTTGAAGAGACAAAGCTCGAGACATTGGAATGGATACAAATACGACGGCAGGTTACTACATTAGCAATTGGAGGTTCAAAATCTCCTTCATTTGTCTTCTTCATTTCTTGAAGGAAATTTTCCCTTTCGTTACCAGCTTCAAGTTTGCAGAAATCGCGCAGCATGTCATGAATGCGGCATGTTTTTACTTTCCCATCGGGTTTCCTGTTGTCAACTCTTACCAAGTTTCTGTTAATAAGCTCATCCAAATAACTTTCAGCAGTTTCCTCCAAATTAAGACCAGTCTTTGGTTGTATGAATCCTTCAGCAATCCACATTCGAATCAATTTCCATGCTGAGATTTCGGAATCTTCAGGAAACATCCCAAAATAGAGAAAACATGCTCTCAAGTGAAATGGCAACTTATCATAGCTCAAAGCTATGATTTTTTCCATTCGTCTTTGTGGATCCTCCTCGGTCATGTATTTACTCACGCTTTGGGACACCTTTTCCCAAGCTTTTACCTTTGCACTCATTTCATATGATGCTGAGAACTTCTTGGAAAGGATGCCTCCTATAACGACTATTGCAAGTGGGAGCCCCCCACATTGCCCCGCGATTACTTCCCCAAGAACTTGTAACTCAGTAGAAGGCCACTCCGCTTTACCAAAAACCTCGAGCTGGAGCAGCAACCGACTCTCTTCTGGAGTCAAGAAACGCAAATTGTGGGGGCCTCTAACGCGATTGGCATGCCATGCCACTTCCTCATGACGACTGGTGATCAACACTCTGCCCATCTTACTGCTCATAGGCAGAGCAGTCTTGAGCTTATCCCAATCCTCCCTCGTCCACACATCATCCATAACTATCAAGAATTTTCTACTCTGCAATTGAGCAGCAACCAACTGGGCTAACTCGTGATCAGTTTTCTTATACATGTCTTCTGTGGGCCTTGTAAGCTCTTTCAAAATGGCAAGAAAAACATCCTTTTTTGTGAACTCCTGGGATACATACACCCAAATACGAGTGAGGAAATCATACTGAATGTCTGGATCACGAAAGATCTTCCACGCAAGCGTTGTCTTGCCAAGGCCGGGCATCCCAATGATGGAGATGACATCAAGCTCATCGCTTTCTTCCTTGATATACCCTATTATCTTCTCTGCCTCATCGTCGAATCCCACCACATCATCTTGTCGCGGAATGGGAACCTGTTAGTGACTATTTTAGGACCAAACTCTTCAAGCAGTTAAGATAACTACTACGTTACATCAAAGTGGAGATATATAGTGATTTTGGGCTTCTAAATCTTCTAACATAAGTACATAGCCTTTTAAACAGTAAAGATAGAAATTTACAGATGATCATATCATATATGCATAAATCATAATGAGCTATCTTCCACTAAAGATTCATTCTTTCCAATCATACTAAATCAATGCTCCTTGTTTCTTATTCTTATAACAATACTTGATTCATATACTACTGTCTGTACCTAGATTCACAATCTTGAAATTTGCCTATTTCAAGAATCATCAATTGATAAGAAGTCAACTCTAAAAGTCTTCTACCTAAAAATCAACCACCAATCCCAAATCCAAAAATCAAAATCCAAGCATCAATCAACACAAAACTCATATCAATCAAGCATCACCTCAGATTCTTGAGGGCCTCCATCTCCAACATTGAGACTGGCGAAATCAAACTTGCCTTTATCGCCATAGATGTCTCTAACCTTGGCACCGACTTTCTCGACTTGCTTAGCGATGGTGAGGAGCTTGACCGGTGTCTGAAATGCTCTGAGGAAGTAGTTCTTGGACCTGCTCTCGGTGGCTTGAGTGACGAAGGCATCGATGACGTCCTCGGCCTCGAAAACGACGTCGCGTATCTGGCAGACCAGCTCGCGGAGGCTGTCATCGCGGCGGCGCTTCTTGGTGGAGTCCTTGAGGAAGGATTTGAAGAGGCGGAGGTCCCTCTCCAGCCGCTCCACTTGCTCCTTGGCGTCCTTGATTAAATGGACGTGGTGCAGCAGCAGCTGCTGGAGATTCTCCAGCAAGAATTCCACTGCTGCGTCCGCCATTGCATCTCCTCTCTCTCTCTCTCTCTGCGAAGCCAATGATTAACTGTGATATTTTGGTGTAAGAGGCCGTGGACCGCGAGCAGGAAACAAACAAAATATGAATTTAATAAAGAATAATTAATAAAACCACGTTTAAGTTTAGAAGTCAAGGATTGTCGTTAGATATCATATGAGAAGATTGAAACCTCAATTGTCTCTTTATGTAACATCCTCTATTTGCTTTAAGGTTATCTTTACTCTGGCATTAGAACACGTTTAGAGCACTCTATCCCTGCATTCCAAGGGTGCTTTAAGAGTGCTCTATCTTTAATATTAAACAATTCTCAATTTATAAATAAAAAAAATTAAATATTTATAAATATTTACATATCTCATATTTATTCACTCCCTTTAATCAAATCTATTAAATAAAAAAAAAACCTGTTTTACTGAAATTTAACTATTAAATTAAAAAAAAAAAAAAAACAAACCCAGCACATGTAGCTTCTTCTTCTTCCTTTCCTTTCCTCCCCCACCACCGCCACTCCCCTCCTCCCCTCCTCCCCTGCCTCTGCCAGTCTGCCACCCGTCGCCTTCGCCGCCACCTCCCCTCCTCCCGTCCTCCCCTCCTTCTCTCTCCCCTCGGCTTCCCCCCCCCCCCACCCCCCACCTCCGCTCAAGCACAGCTCAAGCTCTCGAGCACTGCTCGAGCACTTGCACCCCGCCACGCAGCCTTCTCGAGCACCCGCATGCTCGATCCCGGCTCGAGCACCCTTGCTCGAGCCGCGTTGTGGATAGTCTAATAGAAGATGTTTACCTGGCCTAATTAATAATATAAAATTTAGAAAATATATTTGGATAATATATATACTAAATTTTAAATTCTTAGTTATGCTATATATGTGTTATCTCTTTATTAAAATAATATAAAATATCATATAAAGAGATAATAGAGGATCGGATTTGTGATATGAGAGGATCATTGATGTTTCGTATTCATTTCTGTTTCTTACTTTAAATTTTAACTCTATTTCTAATTTATCTAGCTATATTTGGAAAATATCATATTTGGCACAATAATTAATCTTTTAAATAACAATAATGACAAACGGACAACTGTTGTCCGGACAAGTACCGGTTTTAGGCTTGAAAATCGATCCAACTAATATTATTTAAAACCATCAGCTTTTTTTTCTTGAAAACCGGTCCAACCAATTCCTTACACCCATCATTTTATTTTTTGTAAATAATTTTATTAATTGATTATAAATTATATTTTAATCGATTTTAGCATAACCTTTCGTTCGAGCTTAATTAAGGGATACAATAGTAAAACAAGAAAAAAAAAAAAAAACCGGCGGTTTTAAATAATATTGGTTGAACCGATTTTCAAGGTTAAAACTGATTAATTGTCCGGACAACAGTTGTCCGTTTATCATTACCCTTTAAATAATATGGAGCTTTCTAAATTTTGAAAATTGACACAACAATAGTTTTTTTTTTAGTTTACACACACTAATTAATCTTTTAAATAATATCGAGCTTTTTAAATGTTGAAAATCGACCCAATACAACATTTTTTGTTGATTTTATACACGCACGCATGACTTGATGATCTTTTGGTAAGAAGGGAAATGTCTTATCACTTGAGATTCGCTTCCTATGCAACATTAAAAAAAACACTTTAATTCCGACATGAGAAATACCTAAGCCTAATAAAATACATGCGCAATATAGAATTTTACATAGATTTTTCACATATGTTTGATCCTTGTGATGTTAATTTTGAAAATAGTTAAGTAAATGTAATAATTATCCACTCTTAAATAGATTATCTGATGCAATTAGTGTTTGAATTATTTAACACACGGTGACCATGCGTACTACTAGTAGTATAACACAAAATTAAATTAACCGTTATAATTAACTTGGGTTGAAATAAAACAAGACTCCTTAATTTTCCACTTCATTAATGTTTGTTTAAAGCAACAAGAATCGGACTGTCACCCAGCAGGCAATGAAATCCATGAAAAACGAATTCGAAATTCACGAGAATCTAGCCTGCAAATTATAGTTAAAGAAATGATTACAAATCGACGAGGAATCTGCCTGTAATCCTCCGCCTAAGACAAAAAGAGAATGTTAGAGAATCATTTTGTCCAAACAAGAAACTTAGATTATCCCAAGGCTCAATGCATTTGCCTATTTGTGTGACGTCTGAAAATGGATGTGGAAATTTGGTCCCCCTCCCAGTCCAAAGAATTTGGTTTAATTTCTTGTAATGGCTACAAATATTAATTATAGTAGAATTTTACCATACGGGCAGCTGCCGGACGAGGCGTCGCCGGTATGGGTAAACAAAGGCGACAACGGGTGGCAGATGACGGCGGCGGCCATGGTGGGCCTCCAGAGCGTACCGGGGTTAGTGATACTGTATGGAAGCATGGTGAAGAAAAAATGGGCGGTGAACTCAGCCTTCATGGCCCTGTACGGGTTTGCGGGCGTGCTGGTGTGCTGGGTGCTTTGGGCCTATGAGATGTCGTTTGGGTCCACAATGATCCATGTAGTAGGAAAGCCTGATGTGAAAAGGTCGACCCAAGAATATCTGGTGAGTCAAAATGAGATGGGTGGTTATATTACAAGTGCGGACTACGTTTTCTATCAATTTGCATTTGCCGCTATTACTGTTATACTTCTTGGAGGGTCGTTGCTGGGGAGAATGAACTTCTACGCCTGGATGTTGTTCGTCCCCTTATGGACCACGCTCTCATACTCCGTGGGTGCGCACACCATCTGGGGTCGCGGATTCTTGACACATAAAATTATTGACTATGCGGGTGGCTATGTTATTCATCTCTCCTCTGGAGTAGCGGGCTTCACCGCTGCTTATTGGGTACTAATTTTTAACCAACCTTTATTTAGTTATTTTTTTTATTATATTGTTAAAATATTGGTTGCGTAATTATAGGTGGGACCCAGGCATTCAGACGACAGGCAACATTTCCCGCCTAACAACATCATAAACATGCTTGGTGGCGCCGGCTTTCTCTGGATGGGGTGGACGGGTTTCAACGGCGGGGCGCCCCTCGCGGCCAGCCAAATTACGTCGTTGGCGGTCTTGAACACGCACGTGTGCACCGCCACCAGCCTCCTCGTGTGGCTATCGCTCGACGTGGCCGTCTACCTTAAGAGCTCCGTCGTCGGAGCTGTGCAAGGGATGATGACTGGCCTTGTTTGCATTACTCCCGGCGCCGGTAATTGATTTTATATTTAAATCTATAAACAATAATCTAGTTCTACTACAATTAATCCTTCTTCGGCCCGACAGGAATTGTGGATACATGGGCCGCAATCCTTATGGGAATCCTTTCGGGCTCAATTCCTTGGTACACTATGATGGTTTTGCACAAGAAATCGGGCTTTCTCCAAAAAGTCGATGACACGCTCGGAGTTTTCCACACACACGCCGTCGCTGGCCTACTCGGTGGTATTCTCTCGGGCTTGTTCGCCAAGCCCGATCTCCTAGCAATGTTCTACAACGCTCCGAACCATCAAGGCCCGGGCTTCATCTATGGAATTATGGATCATAATTTCAAGAATGGGCTTCGCCAAATGGGCTTCCAAATTTTAGGGGGCCTTTTCATAACGCTGTGGAATATTATTGCAACGAGTTTTATATGTATAGTAATAAGGAAAATAATTCCTCTTCGAATGGACGAAGATGGACTTGAAATAGGAGATGATGCAGCTCATGGTGAGGAAGCTTATGCCTTGTGGGGAGATGGGGAAAGGCACCCTATCCCTCTTACTCTTAGATTCCGCATGACCCCTAAAATGCCTTCGTTTTGTCGACGATCCACGTCCAACCGCTAGGTATATATGTAATTCTGATCACATATTTGTCCTAAACCGAAAGTGGATGGATATCAACTGTAAAAATAGATGTTAATTTGATTGAAATAAGGTTAGACTGGACCGATTCGATCAGACAACTCTAGATATCATCTTCCATTGTAAATCGAACCAGTCACCCCTCACTTGAGATGGAGTTTTAAGGTCTTATCATAGCTAGAGATGTATGATTGTTGATCGAACTTTTTATTTTGATCCGATGCGACAACAATTGAGAATTAAGGTCATAACTGAACATAAGCAAGAATAATTTTGTTCGCCCTCTCCATGACTGAAAATAATATAATGCTGCTGTTATTTTTATATTTATTTAATATTTTATTGTAATTTTCTTACTTGTTTGCGAACAGTACAAGTAAACGATGTTATTTTGCTTTATATTGTTATCCACATAATGTGCATAACTGGTGGGATCTCTCACAATTAACATACTAAAAACGATTTCAAAAAAGAAAATAGTATATTGCACATAAGTTTTTGCTAAAAGAAAAGAAGGGTAATGATTTACTACAGTAAGTCCAAATTATATGTTTTTCTTTAATAATAATAGTAAAAATATTAAATTAAAAAACAAAGTAAAAAATCTTGTATTTTGTGTTATTTTTACAGGTTTCTTATAACTGCACTCCAGAATTACAAAAAACGAAAGTAATTGCAGTTTTACTTTTAGAAGCAACCTTTTTTATTCAAATCGGGAAAAATAAGAAAGCTGTTATCTTCGGCATCATGACAGATCCGTTGAGATATTTATCTGCTGCTTCTGACCAAAAGGGAATTGATGATATATGCGTAACCGTCCGATACTATTTATTTATTTTATTTTATTTTTTATATGATAATATTTAAATTGTTGAGAATGAACTTTTATTTTTCTACATTATAAAAATATCAAGTATTTTAATTTTAATTCAAGTGTCGTATTCAATTTAGAATTTTTCTTTCTCTCTCTCTCTCTTTTTTTTTTTTGAGCTAGGAAAAGGGGAATGGAATGTTTGGGTTTGAATCATGACCTTCTGTTTACAAAATAATGAGATCTTCACCTACTTGAATGTCTCTAAATAAATTTTAAATTTAGAGAAAAGGTTAAAAATATTTATTGCAAGAATCGAACAATATACAAGGTTGTGAGATTCATGATATATATCTTTTTTTTTTTTATCTCACTTTATCCAACTTTTCGAACGAAAAGAAAGTAAAAATTTTAAAAATGTATTCCGATTAGCCAGGCCTATAATTTTTAATAGCATAATCCACAAGCAGATTTCGTTCATCAAAAGCCTTTTTTAACATCCTTTACGGATTAGCTTTTAGCTTCTTCTTTTAACCCAAAGAAATCCAGAAGAAATTCTTCGTTTTAGAACATTTTGTCTCTTATTTTCTTTCTGGTTTATACGAAATTTCATTATTATCCACTAAGAGTGATTAGCAAAAATCAAGGTCTTCTTCAAATACACACAATAATAATTTGATGTTGAAAACTACCTTTTAAGAGCATCGAATGGAGCCTTTGGTGTACACTCTTCAACTCAATTATAGTCTACACAAAACAATCAAGTTTAAGAAAAAAGAAAAATTAAATTAGAAAAGGGGGTTGGTTGCTAGGAAATTCATTTCCAAAGATTTCTTAAATCTATATTCGTTTTCCTTTTGTGAACTTTTCCTCCCTTGTATTTTGTAATATTTACAATTTCAGTTATTAATAGATAAAGTTTCCAGAAAAAAATTGTTCCTACTTGCAACTAATCGTGTCACACTATCTAACGATGTAACTAAAATGCTCTCTCTCATCACATTATTTTATCTTTCTACAATTGTTATGATCACACCATGGCGTGTATTGCAGGAAACCTCAATTTAATGCTTCAAAGAATTATTTTTTTTATTTGTTCATGTGTGTATGCTACAACAGGTGAAATGTATCTAGGCATTTCTATTTACCGATCGATATTATTTTGAGTGTTCACACGGTTTTAAAGATAAAACTAACAAATTTTACCGCCTCGTGTTTGTATTAGTTTGTTTTTCCTCTCTATTTTGAGCCATAGTTACTTATAATTAATACGTAATGTGCCTTTTGTTACTTTTATTTTCCCCAATCTCTTTGGATTATCTTTTTATTTGGCTCTTTGTAACGAATACAGAAAATATAGAGCGGTCCAACACTAAATCTAATAGTATTACAAATGTTATATTATATTTTATTTCAATATCACCTATACACGTTACCATGAGGGGCTGATGGGAACTCCAACTATATATTAATAAACAATTCAAAGTATAAGAAAAACCGTTGCTTAATTGTGTGCCCTACCCATTACATCACACACTATAGTGTACCCGTTCTTCTATTTAAGGTGGAGAATTCCAATCCCCAAATATATTCATTTCCTCATCACAATATCCATCACATTCTTAAACAAAATGAACAAGTTCTTCCTAGTAACCCTCTCACTTCTCGTTATCATCGGTCTCGTGGAAAGCTTCGATTTCCATGAGGCCGAGCTGGAGACGGAGGAGAAGCTGTGGGATCTCTACGAACGGTGGCGGAGCCACCACACGGTGTCGAGGAGCCTCGATGAGAAACACAAGCGATACAACGTGTTCAAGGCCAATGCTCACTATATCAACGATTTCAACAAGATGGATAAGCCCTACAAGCTCAAACTCAACAAGTTCGCCGACATGACCAACCACGAGTTCAAGAGCATCTACGCCGGTTCGAAGGTGAAGCATAATCGGATGTTCCAAGGCAACCTACGAGGAAACGGAACCTTCATGTACGAGGATGTTACGAATGTTCCTACCTCCATTGATTGGAGGAAGAAAGGAGCCGTCACGGCCATCAAAGATCAAGGCAATTGCGGTAAGATATCGTGATTCAATGCTTTTTTGTATTTTTTTTTTAAAATAGAACTCTTTGCAACCGCTACTTAAGGAAGGTTATTATATTTTTTGAATTTATATTTGATGACACTGCAGGTAGTTGCTGGGCGTTTTCGACTATTGTTGCGGTGGAGGGGATAAACTACATTAAGACAAAGAAATTAGTATCTCTGTCAGAACAAGAACTTGTTGATTGTGACACAGAGCAGAACCAGGGGTGCAATGGAGGATTAATGGATATAGCATTTGAATTCATAGAAAAGATGGGAGGAATAGCAGCGGAGAAAAACTATCCCTACACAGCTAAAGATGGAGAATGTGATTCGAAAAAGGTAAAATCTCCGGCAGTAGGCATCGACGGGCATGAAATTGTACCCGTAAACGACGAAAATGCATTGTTGAAAGCAGTAGCTAATCAGCCGGTGGCCGTAGCAATTGAAGCCGGAGGGCCTGATTTCCAGTTTTACTCGGAGGTAGGAGGATTTGAATTAATATGTGAAAGTTGGATATATATAATTAGAACAAGTAGCTAGCTAATTTGTATGTGAATGTGATAGGGCGTATTCACAGGGAGATGTGGGACGGAGCTCGACCATGGGGTGGCGATTGTTGGATACGGCACAACGCTGGATGGGACGAAATATTGGACGGTGAGGAACTCGTGGGGAGCCGAATGGGGCGAAAAAGGTTACGTAAGAATGGAACGTGGGATTAGTAAGAAGCATGGACTCTGTGGAATTGCCATGGAAGCATCTTATCCCATCAAGAAAACGTCCAATAATAAGGACGAACTTTAATCTGTTTTAAGTTTAGGATCGACTTGTTTCTCATCGATGTTACACAAATTGATTTCTAAATATTATTATCCTCGGAGCGTATGTACCACTATTCACTTATATCTATCAATCTAATAAAATACTTATTTAATCAGACTTCATCATATTATAATTCCATCTCCATCGGAGCGAAGTTGGAGCCGTAAAATCGGAGCCGAAGGCTCCATTGAAAAAAAAAATTAGAAAAAGTTGGTGCATATGGATACTCTTCGGTGTGCATATGAATATATGGTAGTGTGCATATGGACATATTGAAAAAAAAATCGAAAAAAATAGGGCGCGTGCACAACACGCGTCGCGCGTGAAGCGCACGCGTGCAGTGCACGCGCCACGCGCCGGTCTCACAATGTGAGACCGGTTGCACCAGAGACTGACTCAATAACTATATAGTAGTATTACAAATAGATTTTTTTTTTTTTTTTTTAAATAAGTTATGTATTAATAGGGCACAATCCAAGTTTTACTTGGAGAAGTAGTATTACAAATAGATAGATCTTAATTATCACGATTTCGTAAAATATTGATACACAACTATACCAAATATACATAATTCGATATATTAATTTACCAAACTGTCCTGAAACATTAGAAAAGTAAGGATATTAAAGGTATAAATTTAATTCGTATAAAAATTCGGTTAAAATTATTGTGTGAACTCCATGTAAACCTTGTAAAATGCTCTCATCACACTATTTTCTCTTTCTACAATGGTTATGAACACCCCGTAACGTGTTTTGCAAAATAACATAAAAGAATTATTCGTTTTCATTTTATTTCGTTTTTGTTAGGTGATTTATTTGTATTGTACGTATATATGTTACAACTGGCGAAATATAACAAGACTTTCTTATTTGTCGACATATTTTGTTATGCTCACATAGTCCCAAGGAAAAAGTGTCAAATTTTCCCACCTCACATTTTGTATTAGTTTGTTAGTTGCTTACAATCTTATGCGTAACTAGCCTATGGATACTTTAATTTTTTTTCCCTAAATTCTATTTATTTTAACTAATTCATAAAGTATGAGTTTGTGCATGCATGTATTTCTTGGCAGTAGAGTGGTCCAAACGCAAGATTTTGTATTACAAATTAAACAACATATTATATTTTATTTCAATCAACGATACACATTACCATTATTATATATAGGGCATGATCAACTCCAAAATACACAATGCAAGTATAAAAAACACGTTGTACCCTATCATTTCCTTATCTCAAATTCCAGTATTTTCTTGAAAATAAATGAAGAAATTCTTCCTCGTAGCGCTCTCGCTTCTCTTGATCATCGGTCTAGTGGAAAGCTTCGATTTCCACGAGTCCGAGTTGGAGACAGAGGAGAAGCTATGGGATCTCTACGAGAGATGGCGGAGCCACCACACGTTGTCGAGAAGCCTCGACGATAAACACAAGCGTTACGACGTGTTCAAAGCCAATGCTCATTACATCAATGATTTCAACAAGAAGGACAAACCCTACAAACTCAAACTCAACAAGTTTGCCGACATGACCAACCACGAGTTCAAGACCAAGTACGCCGGTACAAAGGCGAAACCTTCTAGAATGTTCCGCGGCAAACAACAAGCAAATCGATCAACCTTCATGTACGAGAATTTTCAGAATGCTCCTGACTCCATTGATTGGAGGGAGAAGGGTGCTGTCACCGATGTCAAGGATCAAGGGGAATGTCGTAAGAACTCGCAGCCGATTATTTTATTATATTTTGATAGCTAGGGTTAATTATGTTTGTACGTAGTTTTGTACGAACTGTCTATAACCGCTACTTAAGGGTGCGCTTTATTTATCGTGTTTTATGACACTGCAGTTAGTTGTTGGGCGTTTTCGACTGTGGTTGCAGTGGAAGGGATAACGTTCATCAAGACAAACAAATTAGTCTCTTTGTCCGAACAAGAACTTGTTGATTGCGACACTCAAAATAATGGCTGTAATAAAGGATATATGGAGAAAGCATTTGAATTCATAGAACATAATGGAGGAATAACAACACAGGAAAACTATCCTTACACAGCTAAAGAAGGAGCTTGTGATGCGGACAAGGTAAAAATGTTAAACTCATTTAATTAATCTTAATTTCTTTTCAAATTTCATGTCATTTTTTTTTATCCGTGCACACTTTTTATTACAGTCAAAATCTCCGGCAGCAACCATCGATGGACACGAAACTATACCGGAAAATGACGAAGTTGCGTTGATGAATGCAGTAGCTAATCAGCCCATCTCAGTAGCAATCGACAGTAGCGCGGATGATTTCCAATTCTATTCTGAGGTATAACATCCATTCTGTCCCGACCCTGCCCAAAACAGTCATGTCGGGTAATATGTTAGTCAAATCGGATCCTCTATTGCCTCTCCATGTGACATCTCCTATTGCTTTAATAAGGATTCACATGGCATGACTAAGGCTTCAACATTTAGGTATATATTAAGCTTATATATTTTTTAAGTCTTACACCATTAATTACGCCACGTGTCATCTCCTTATTAAAGCAATAGAGGATTCAATTTGTGTATTTGTAGTCCTCAAGAAAAACCAATTAGGCCCGAAAAATGATGGACTCAAATTAGTTCGGGCCTGCAGGCTAGCTCAAAGTTGGGCCTAGACCATGTATTCTCAGCGACCTGAGAAAATCGGGTTGGCTCGACAAACCCTAAAAATTGCTAGGCTTAGATGGGCTCGGGAGGGCCCGATTTGGCCCTAGCACATTAATTTGTACGACTATTTTCTTTATTTTTTTTTTCTTTATGATAGGGGGTATATACAGGAAATTGTGGCACAAACTTGGACCACGGGGTGGCAATTGTAGGCTATGGCGCAGCGGACGATGGGACCAAATTTTGGATCGTGAAAAACTCGTGGGGAACCGGATGGGGCGAAAAGGGTTATGTTAGGATTGGACGTGGAACTAGTGACGCACATGGACAATGTGGGATCGCCATGGAAGCATCTTATCCGGTTAAAAATTCGTCGGCCAGTCCCGACGAATCGAAGGTTAAGGACGAACTCTAAATCGCGAGGAGAGCTAATTGTGATGTTATATATATACACATAGATTTCTAAAGATTATTTGCGTGTAATTTGAGTGTCTCTGCTCAATGTAATGAGTTATGTCTATGAATTAAATAAAAATTTAGTAAATCAAATTTCATAATCATCGAACACAGTCATTCATATTCTGAAATTTGATGATTATTTACGTGAAATTATCTACATTTTAGTTCATGATTTTATGTGCATTGCACGTGCCATCCTAAAAGTAATAAAATTCGAGGCACACAATAAAATTACACGCAAATAATCATGAAATTTGATTATGAAATTTCATATTCTGAAACTTCTCGAATTTTATTACTTTTAGGATGACACGTGCAATGCACGTAAAATCATGAACTAAAATGTAGATACAAAAGAGATACTGTATTATATTATATCAATATATAAAAATTATATATGAATTTACTAAACAATCGTTAAAATTTAAAATAAGATAAGATACTACTTCCTACGTCCCGTTATTCTTGTCATGTTTTTTTTTTTTGACTGTCCCGTTATTCTTGTCCTGTTTCCCTTTTTGGAAATAGTTAGGAGATAATTAATTTGTTAAACAATCCACTTTAATTACACCTTTCATCATACTTTTTCACCTCATTTTCTGTGTCATTCACTATTCTCCTTCTCTCTCTATTCACTTTATTCCATTTTATTTCACTATTCACTCTCTCTCTACCCACTTTATTTTACTATTCACTCTCTCTCTACTCACTTTATTTTACTTTAAAAACTTCACTAAACATAATTTCTATTCTTAATTATTTTCTCCTTAAACCCGTGTCCAAAAGAAACAAGACAAGTTTGGTGGGACGGAGGGAGTATATGTTTGTAAGAATATATACGCGTATAATAGTACGTGATACTATATACTCTAGAGTTTGTGCCACAATGGCAATTGTAAGCTATGACGCAGCGGATGATGGGACGTAATAATAATGTGATCCATAAGAGCATCTTTTTCCTTTGTCTACAGATAGTATGATTATTTTTGGGCGGCTTAGATTTTAATAAAATCTTTGATAGTTTGTTAAGTGAGCGGGGAAAATGATCCACATTTATAAGTAGAGAAAAGGATAAATAAGTAAAATAGTGAGTGAGTAATGTGCTAAAATGGAATAATCATACAATTTGTGGACGGACGAAAAAAGAAAATCAGTCATACTATTCATGGGCCGATAGAGTATATCATATTACATGCATTACATAATAAAACTGAGATGTAACAGATAAAAGTTGTAAAATGAGATTCTAGTAATAGGTACGGATCGTGGAAGATTTTTTTGGTTTAACTCCTGTAAAAAGCTCCATCACATTATATTCTCTTTCTACAACTACAATTGTTAATTATGATCATACCGTAACGGTTTTCTGCATGGAAACATCGCCAAATTTACAGCTCCAAATCATTATTTTCATTTTCATTGTTTTTCTTTGTGAGAGGGGAGATTATTTCTTATATATATGTATATATATATATATATATGCTACAGCCGTTGAAATATAACAAGTCTTTCTATGATCTATCTGTCCATATATTGTTTTGTATGTTCACACAATTCTAAGGAAAAAGTTACAAAATTTTTCCAACTCACATTTGGATTAGTTTGTTTAACTATCTCCACTTTGAGTCATAGTTGCTTACGATCTTATGCGTAAGAAGCCTATGGTTACTTTAATTTTTCCCTTAAATTCTATGTATTTCAACTAATTCATAAAGTATGACTGTATGAGTGTATGCATATATATATCTCGACGCTGGAGTGGTCCAAATTATTAACCACAATTTTTTTTTATTATAGATGACAATTGACAATATTATATTTTATTTCAACCAACGATACACGTTACCATTATATATATATATAGGACATTTTGGAACTCCAAAATACACAATGCAAGTATAAAAAAACACCAAATGAAGAAGTTCTTCCTAGTAACGCTCTCGCTACTTGTGATCATCAGTCTGGTGGAAAGCTTCAATTTCCACGAGTTGGAGCTGGAGACGGAGGAGAAGCTATGGGATCTCTACGAGCGGTGGCGGAGCCACCACACAGTGTTAAGGAGCCTCGACGAGAAACACAAGCGATACAACGTGTTCAAGGCCAATGCTCACTACATCAATGAGTTCAACAAGAAAGATAAACCCTACAAACTCAAACTCAACAAGTTTGCCGACATGACCAACCACGAGTTTCGAAGCAAGTTCGCCGGTACAAAGGTGAAGCATCATAGAATGTTCCAAGGCAACCTACGAACAAATCGAACCTTCATGTATGAGAATTGTCAGAATGCTCCCGACTCCATTGATTGGAGGGCGAAAGGTGCTGTCACCGATGTCAAAGATCAAGGCGAATGTCGTAAGAACTCGCATTCATTCGGATTATCATCATCTTGTAATTTTTTGATAGCCTGAGGGTTAAATTTATCTTTATTTATGAACTGTCAGCAACTACTACTACTTACAGTGCGCATTGTCATCGTATTATATATGTGAAACTGCAGTTGGTTGTTGGGCGTTTTCGGCTGTGGTTGCATTGGAGGGAATAAATTTCATCAAAACAAACAGATTAATCTCTTTGTCCGAACAAGAACTTATTGATTGCGACACCGACGGAAATAATGGTTGTAATGGAGGATTAATGGATAGAGCATTTGAATTTGTAGAACATAATGGAGGAATAACAACAGAGGAAAACTATCCTTTCACAGGTAAAAAGGGAGATTGTTATGCAAATAAGGTAAAAATGATACAAATTTTAATTAATCTTTTATTTCTAAAAATTCATGTCATTTTTTACAGTCTTAAAACACATTATATTACAGGAAAAATCTCCTGCAGTAACAATTGACAGACATGAAATTGTACCGGAAAACAAGGAAGATTTGTTGTTGAATGCAGTAGCTAATCAGCCCGTATCTGTAGCAATAGACAGTAGCCCAGACGATTTCATGTTCTATTCCAAGGTATAACACCCAAAATATAGGCATGGCGGGGTCATGTATTTTTAGGTAGGTCTCGAAAAATATTGATCCGGCCTGAAAGATGAAATAGTCTTGGGTCGGGCCTGCAGGCTAGACCGTGGACGGGACAACTAATTTCTTTTTTATTACGTGACAGGGGGTATATACAGGGAAATGTGGCACGAACTTGGACCACGGGGTGGCAATTGTTGGGTATGGTGCGGCAGATGATGGGACGAAATTTTGGATAGTGAAGAACTCGTGGGGAGCTGATTGGGGCGAAAAGGGTTACATTAGAATGGGACGTGGGACTAGTGACGAACATGGACAATGTGGGATAGCCATGGAAGCATCTTATCCTGTTAAAAATTCGTCGGACAGTCCCAGCGAGGAGAGAGAATGGGCGATCAAGGACGAACTCTAAATAAGCAAGGGGAGAGAGAATCAATCGACTATACATGTGACGTTACAGAATGATTTCTAAATATTATTCTATGGAGTGTCTCACTCTATCTGCTCAATGTGTGGAGTTGGTATCTATTAATTAAACAAGTTACCATATCACATTTCATGATATCTTTGTCTACTAAACAAAGCCATTCACTTTCTGATAAAATAAAACACCAAACATTTTCAGCATCACTTTATAGTTCATACATTATTCTTCAAACATGCATATATAGTTCATAAACCCACCCTAATGAAAACTCGAACCCATGAAATACGTAGCATCAACCGTAGCAACGGATGGGATCGTTGCAGCCCTTGGCGGCTGACTGCCCGAGGCCGTTTCTTCCGCCCTTCTCCAAATACTGCTGGTGATACTCTTCAGCTCTGTAAAATCTCTTGGCTGGAGCAACTTCTGTCACAATCTTCTTCTTAAACTCTTTCTGCTTTGCTTCTAATGATTCTTGAGCTAGTTTTGCTTGTTTTTCATTGTAGTAGTAAATTCCTGATCTATACTGTGTCCCAACATCATTTCCCTATAAATTAAAGTTTGTACATATAATTTCCCATGTTAATGTTATTACAAATCATATGATAAAATTGTCGAAGCTTAAAGCAAAATTAATCAATATGATCATCAGCAAGCAAAATTATTACTAGTTTATGCAATTTTTACTTAGTCAGTTAGTCTACATCAAATTTCAAATCTCCCCTCTTTAAATAAATGCTGGGCTTTTTTTAAAATGTGGGAAGAAGAAGAGAAAAAATCAACCACCTGGCTCAAAATTCAAACTTCTTGGTTCTTAATTCCTGCCTTGAGATACATAAAACTAAAGATAATTACTTGAGCTACTCAGTTCTACTACATTTTAGGATCCAACAAGCAAGAATATTAATCGATTTAAACAAAATTAAATATAAAAATTGACAACCACATATAAATAAATAAATAATATACCTGACGATTAAGAGTAGTGGGATCATGTTTCCCCCAGAAAACATCAAGCAAAGTGGTATAGGGGCATACATTCGGGTCGAAATGGACCCGAACCACTTCAGCGTGATTGGTGGATCCGGTGCAGACCAGTTTGTAATTCGGGTCGTGAACGTGGCCCTGCGAGTAACCCACTTCAGTCTTAACGACGCCCTCCACTCTCTGAAATGTCAATTCTACCCCCCAGAAGCAACCGGCGGCGAACTGGGCCAGCTCCAGACCCGCCTCCGCCGCGAAGTCCCGATCCGGTTCGAACGCCGGGTTGCTCGACTCTCTGTCCTTGGCCGCCATTGTTAATTTGTTGATGCTTATCAAATTTCGGCCCTTTTAAAGATTTTTGGGATGGATGAATTGATGAGTTGACCGTTTTAAGTTTATTATATGGCTATAAATCACCAAACGTTGCGCTTTTTCTTTTTCATTAAATTTTAGTATAACAAGTTGGACAAATTGCATCTGGTCGTATTTTACGGTCACATGCATCATGACACGGAACCTTCTAATTTGTATTCATGTTATCCTGAATTAAAAAGATGAGATATAGTAGTGCATCACAAATTGTAAAAAGTTTTTGTGGTTACAATTTAATTTCAATACGAGGGATATGTAAAGTTTTAGGTTTTTTGACGTAAATTTATATATGGCATACCATTAATTCTGTGGTGACTCTACTCTGCGAGATTATATTCACAATCACCAAAATGAGGAGCAATTCTTACAATGTACCAACTACAAATAAAAACTTGAGAAAATTATCATGCATATCCACTATTGGGATAACATGTACTCTCAATATCCACTAGCATAATTTATTATTTTATATATTCACTTAACCCACAAAGTGTACTTTTCACCATTTATTTAAGGTTTTTTATTTAATTATCGGTACAATCGTGCATGTCAATCTACAGGACATGATTGAATCATTATCAGTTGACTAGTTTTTTGAATAAAGTCAAAATGTATTTGAGTGAGATGACAAATGAGTAAGTTTCACGTGAATAAAGCCTATTAAAATTGGCATGCATGCAAAAATTGTACCAATTTTAACAGTAATTTTGCATGCGGGTAGATTCTATATTGAATGCATTATTGAATTGGAATTCTTCAGCCTATATAAGATTCATAGTTTGAAGGATTTGTATGCAAACATAAAAAGGAAAAAAATAGAGAGAAATCCTGAGCGAATATTAGATCGAAGAGTTATAGTAGTCATTATTGTTGTTTACATACGGGTGAGCATAATACAAATTTTTATTATTTTGTAAAAGAAAAAATATTATACAGATCACTCATATTCTGTACAGATGGACAGAAATATATCCGCCACCTGTACAGGAATGAGTCGATCTTTATATTATTTTTTATCCAAAATTGTATTAATTTTGACACGCTTAACTTATATTATTTTTCTAACATTATTGTTTGTATTTTACAAAAAATTCAATCAGGCATCTTTCAAACGGGCTTAATCGAAGCTAGAAGTGAATTAACATTGTTTTTGCAATTTCCATCTCCAAATGTAAGTCTTAAAAATTTACATTAATTTTGTAATCAATTTAAAACTGTACAGATCAAAAAAAACTGTAAAGGTCGGTCGAAGTCATAACTCGACCTGTATAATATTTATAGGATCTGTATAATTTTTTTTAATTACATTATTTATTTAAATGTTTATGTGTTTTTATAACATTAATATATGTATTTTACAGAAATATAATCTAAATTCGAAATCTCATATATAGGCATTTCTTCAAACGGGGGTGAATTCAAATAAACTGTGTGTTTTCATTTCCAATTTACAAATTTGAGTGTTTAAAACATTAATTGAAATGTTGTAAAAACACAAAAATTGTACAGGTCCGAATTTATTTTTGTGCGACATGTACAATTTATTTTAGATCTGTACAAAATTGTATTTTGTAATAAATTAATTTTATTTTATTTACGTATATTTAATTATTAAATTTTGATTTTGTTTTGGCAGATCAAATGCAAGATGTTCCGCGTTAAATTCAACGGCGTTTGGGACGATTATGTTTATAATGGCGGAGAAGAGCGCACATTCTATCTCTCCGTTGAATATGATAAGTTTTTTCAACATTAAGGAACAAATAAATTTCATAATGATGTCTAGATCGTTAAGTGAGACTTTTGAAATATTATATTTTTCAACGTCTCAATTCGGCGTCAAAAAATAGTCAAAAAATATAAATTGAGTAATGATGATCATCTAGCAGTAAAAAACGAGCACCTAAAAAATGCTCTATTTGTCACGAGAATGGTCACTAGAAAAATAAATGTCCATACAAATGAGGGTTTTTTTTATAAAATTTGCTAGATGTATTTTGTTAATATTATTTGCTAGATGTGTATTATTAATATTATTTGTTAGATGTCCATACAAATAAGGGTTTTAGTAATAATAATAATACTAATAATGATAATAATAATAATAATAATAATAATAATAATAATAATAATAATAATAATAATAAGTATATTTAATTATTCGATCACATTATAATTAAACTAACTAATTTTCACAAATCATCTTAATAATTGTATAGAGATTAATTCAACAAATATAAATAAATAAAAAAGCATACAGGTCGATAATAAATTATACAGGTCGTATGAAACATTTAACGCCCTGTTCAAATTTCACACAATCTGTATAATTTTTTGAAAATGGGGATTTATCTAATTCGAACTGTAATACTATTAAACATTATAATTATATTAATTGAAACGTAATATATGAATTTTCGATTAATATATCATTATTATTATTATTATTATTATTATTATTATTATTATTATTATTATTATTATTATTATTATTATTATTCTCTTGAATAATAATAATAATAATAATAATAATAATAATAATAATAATAATAATAATATTCAATATAAATGAACTACTCATTTAACATTCAAAAAATAAAATGCCCAATTAAATGTCACGAGCAAAAACGTACAATAAAACATAGAATAATATTACAGAGGAATCTGGCCAGCACCGCACAGAATGTCACGAGTAATTTTTCTTCTAATAAATTGCGACATTCTCAGGTTGGTTACCCCATGTGATACTCGGGCTTCCGCTGATCATTCTTTCGATGGCCATGAGCGCAAATGGATCGCAACTGTGACTGTCGTCTTGTCTAAATTGTCTGACAGGGTCACGAGCAGTAGGCTTATTCGGAACAACTATAGCCAGTTGATAGGACCGGCCTCATCTTGGGCCTGACCTAAGGCCCAATCTAATTGAGCCTATATATTAAGCTCGGCCCACAGAGCTCGGCCCAGACGAAACCACTATCTGTCTTGCAGACCAAGTAACGAAGCCCTACCTTGGAGGAGAAGGAATCCAATTATGAAGGAGATTTGGATATGTACAAAGAAACAAGAGATGTATAAGGACTCCTAGGAGGATTAGGGCTCGATTCAAGGCCTATATATAGTTGATAGATTAGATGATCAAATATACATTGTACTCTCAAATATAATAAAAGCTTGATATCATCTCCCGTGGACGTAGATCTCATTGATCGAACCACGTAAATACCTGTGTCATCGTATTACTATTATTTTTAGCTACTCTTGCAAACCCTAGATTTATCATTGGCGCCGTCTGTGGGAAACATCTCTTTAAATCGACGGTTCTTTCGTAGCTGATTAACAATGGTAACGCGATCACAAAGCGCGATGGCAAAAGAGAATGAGACCCAAAGCCGATATGGGAATCCCAACGAAGGGGAAAGTCATCCCTCAAATAAGGATAATCGCCAGAAAGGAGGTTCGACCCCAAAGGAGGGACGTGATAATAACCACTCAGAAGAGGATCCATACGGGGGGATGCCCGAGCTAGAAGACATCCCTCAGAGGGATCCACCAAAAAACCCGCGTCGGAGGACACATAACGGACGATCCTTCAACACGAATGAGACTCTAGAAGGGTTTGTCGAGGAAGTAAGCGACGAATCCGAACAAAAGAAACCCGAGTCGAAGAAGGGAGATGATTTCCTCAACGACTTCGACCTCGCTACCGCCTATGCCGCAGCTGAATTCGCTAGAGCAAACAAGGAGAGCTTCAAACGCTTCCTCACGACAGCCCGGACATCCCCAATGCCCGAAGCCAGGGAGAGTTCCACGCGGAAGTCCATATCTAAAACTCCTCACCACACCAAGATGCAGGAGCCCGAGCCGAGGGAAAAGCACGACACCCGCCGGAGTCCTAGCCCCCAACGGAGTCCCAGGCGACACCACCTCCCAAGGCAACATCGGAGCCCCAGCAGGTGCCGAAGCCCGAGTTATTGCAGGAGTCACAGTCCCCAAGAAGGTCGACACCGACGCGAAAGGAGACCAACCCGACTTGTCAGTCCATTCACTGACGAACTGCTTGACGCCAAGCTTCCT
Source organism: Schizonepeta tenuifolia (assembly GCA_029490685.1). Taxonomy (NCBI): domain Eukaryota; kingdom Viridiplantae; phylum Streptophyta; class Magnoliopsida; order Lamiales; family Lamiaceae; genus Schizonepeta; species Schizonepeta tenuifolia. The sequence goes on from CM055956.1 coordinate 93,659,962, forward strand.
ATGGCATATAAGTTGCCGAACATACCACCCTACAATAGGTTGGAGGATCCCCTCAATTTTTTGACGCGTTTCAAGTACAGCATGCACAACCAGGGCCTTAAAGAGGAACACATGTGCAAGCTGTTCCCCGAGATGCTGGTCGACTACGCCCGAGCTTGGTTTGACAGCTTACCAACTGGCAGTGTAGGGTCCTGGGCCTACCTTGAAGGAATCTTTAGACAAAGATTCCATATAAAGGTCCAGGCTCGCCGAGACACAGCCTATCTCCTATCGATAAAGCAAAAGGATAAATAGTCTATAAGGGAGTACACCTCCCAATTCATGCAAGAAAGCCTGAAAGTTGATAAAATCGACGACGTCTTCCTCATCTCGGCTTTCCGAAATGGGGTCGCTGCTGGGTCCCTGAACCAGGAGCTTGCTAAACAGAAACCCGAGACAGCTCAGGAAATGTGGAGGATTGTATACCAGTTCGCGGATGGTCAAGACGCAGACCGGTTGAAACGAGACTCCCGGCCTGAAGAGACCGAGAAGAAGAGGACTGAAGTTGATCGAAGTCGGAATGATCGTGAGCGGAGAAGCGCTCACGAACGTCTCCAGCGAGGACCCATCCAGTCTCGACTCGGACCTCGGATGGGACCGGAGCGACCTCAGCGTCCTCCTTTTGTAAAAACAAACGCTGAGATCTTCGCGCTTCACGCGGACTGGTTTACCAAACCACGCCCTATGTCGGGTTCTAAACCTCGAGATAGAAACAAGCACTGCTCCTTCCACGACGACCACGGGCACCACACGGAAGACTGCCGCGACCTCGCGGAAGAGATAGAGAGGTTAGGTTAGCCCAGGAAGGCGCCCTAAAGAAATACGAAGCCGGGGGAAGGAAAAGCAAAAGGGGAAAGCGGAAAGGAGGACAGGGTCGCTGTGCTCCAAACAATAAGCGATCTAAGATCAATCATGACGAAGAGGATGACGACCCTCAGTGCGGCGTGCTACAATACGACGGGGTGGTATCAACCATCTCCGGGCTGCCCCCAGGCATGACGAGAACTAAACTGAGGACAGAAGCCCGGAGGCGGCCAGTTCCGCCAGCAGAGGAACAAATAAAAAAGAGGTTCAAGAAAAATGAAACCGTGACATTCTCCGAGGATGATCCCGTACCTACAGCTACGCCCCATAATGACGCCCTGGTGATACAAATCGGAGTGGCCAATAAGATGGTCCACCGCGTATTTATCGATGATGGGGCCGGCGTAAGTATCATATTCCAACATTGCCTGGATAGGATGGGACTTGACCCAGCTAGGGTTAACCCCACGCCACTGCATCTCAAGAGCTTTACGCAGCATGAGACTCAACCCGAAGGGATCATTGCGCTTGATGTTGCCATTGGCAGCCCGCCAACCAGCATCAACAAGCTAATCCAGTTCTACGTGGTGAAAGCGAACTCCCCCTACAACATCATACTAGGTCGGGATTGGCTGAATGCAGTCAGGGCCCTTATCCGAAACAGACCCTGCAAAAATTGTCAAGGTCTGCTTTGCAGGGAGACCTCAAACCCGCCTACAGGTAATCTAGCTCCTTAGGGAATATCAGGACGTCTTCGCATGGTCGCCCGCAGACATGACAGGGGTATCATCAGATATCATTACGCACAAACTCAACATCAACCCAGGCTCCACCCCGGTTAAGCAGAAAATGAGAACATTTGCTGCCGAACGAAATCAAGTCATCTACAATGAGGTGCAGCAATGGTTGAAGGCAGGGCTTCTATTCGAGGTCAAATACCCAGTTTGGCTATCTAATCCGGTAGTAGTGAAGAAAGCAGAAGGAGGGGAGTGGAGGATGTGTGTGGATTACACCGACCTCAATAAAGCTTGCCCAAAGGACTGCTATCCTCTCCCCAACATTGACGAGAAGATTGAATCCTTAGTGGGATACGAGGTCTTCTGCTTTCTTGATCTCTACAAAGGGTACTATCAAGTTCTAATGGATGAAAAAGATGCGATCATGACAGCTTTTGCCACAAATTTCGGTGTTTTCGCATTCAAATACATGCCCTTTGGGTTAAAGAATGCCGGAGCGACGTACCAGCGAATGGTCGACTTCCTCTTCCGAAATCACATCGGCAAGATTGTCGATGTATACGTAGACGACATTGTCGTCAAAAGTAAGGAAAAGGCTTCAGCAGTTGATGACCTACGAGCGACACTTGACGTACTCAGGGAAGCGAACCTCAAGCTGAACCCAAAGAAGTGCACTTTCAACGTGCGATCTGGAAAATTCTTAGGATGCTGGATCTCGCCGGAGGGTCTCAAAGCCAATCCGTTGAAAGTCAGAACCGTGCAAGAAATGAAGGTACCCCAAACTATTCGCGATGTGCATAGGTTGACAGGCTGCATAACAGCACTAAGTCGTTTCCTCTTCAAAGCCGCCGAGAAGCAGCTCCCGTTCTTCAAAATTCTCAAAAAGGCACCTGTATTTGGGTGGGGACCAGAGCACGAGCTAGCCTTTGAGGAGCTCAAGCGGCACCTCGATGACTTGCCAACTTTGTCAGTCCCCAAAAAGGAAGAAACTCTTTCCCTATACCTCGCAGCGTCGGATGAAGCAATAAGTGCGGTGTTGGTCCGAGACGAAGAGAACCGACAGTTACCTGTGTACTTCGTCAGCAGGGTTCTAAAAGACCCAGAGACAACGTACTAGCCTCTGGAGAAGGTCGCTCTAGCCCTAGTGAATGCAGCCCGGCGCCTGAAATCCTACTTCCAAGCCCATTCAATACAAGTCTTAACCGACCTACCACTCCGGCAAGTCCTCACTAAGCCGGAAGCTTCAGGAAGAATCGCGAAATGGGCAATCGAGCTAGGAGAGCACGGCATATCGTTCGGGCCCCGCCGAGCCATAAAAGGGCAAGCTCTGACAGACTTCCTCGTAGAAGCTCAATATAAGAACATCGACGAGCCAAAAAAGCTCAAAGCCAAAGCCGAACTCCAAGAAATTCCTGAGAAGGCACCCCCAGACTGCTGGGAGATGTACGTGGACGGGGCCTCGGGGAAGAAGGGAAGCGGAGCTGGCATACTCCTCATCAGGCCGGAGAAAAAGGAGTTGAAATACTCACTGTGATTCATGTTTCCAACTACGAACAATGAAGTGGAATATGAAGCCCTTATTGCCGGACTGCGCCTCGCCCAAAGCCTCCAGGTACGATTTATCCAAGCCCATTGTGATTCCCAAGTCGTGGTCAACCACGTGCTGGAGAAGTACGAGGTGAAAAGTGAGAAATTGAAGAAATACCTGGAGAAGGTCAAGCTCATAGAACAATCATTCCCGTTCTTCAGAATAATTCGCATTCCCCGAAGCCAGAATACCCGAGCTGACGAGCTGAGCAAGCTGGCGAACACGCCAACTAGCTCGACGCTAGTAGAAGAAGTCCGGAGCCGGAGTATAGAAGAGGCAGAAATCAATGTAATAGTAGATGACGATCCGAGCTGGATGACCCCCTCATAAGATATCTGGAGAGCGGGGAAATGCCCCAGGACAAGGCGGAAGCTAGAAAAATTGTAGCCAGATCCACGCAGTACATCCTCGAAGGAGGAGTCCTTTACCGAAAGTCATATTTACAGCCCCTCCTAAGATGTATCGGACCAAAAGAAGCAGACTACGTATTAAATGAAGTACACACGGGATCGTGCGAAAGCCACATTGGAGCTCGGATGCTAGCCCAGAAGATCATGCGATGGGGATACTACTGGCCAACAATGGCAAAAAATGCGGAAGAGTTCGTGAAAAAATGCCTAAAATGCCAGCTACACGCCAAGGTGACGAGGTTACCCCAGACCGACCTCTCTACTATGCAGAGTCCGTGGCCATTCATGCAGTGGGGCATTGACGTTGTAGGCCCCTTTTACCCGGCCCCTAAACAAAAACGATTTCTAATAGTCGCAATTGACTACTTTACCAAATGGGTTGAAGCCGAACCTTCCACAAAAGTCACAAGCGAGAAAGCCCGGGACTTCGTCTGGAAGAACATCGTGTGCCGGTTCGGAATACCACGGATCCTCGTCTCGGACAATGGGACGCAATTCACAAGTAGAATATTCCAAGAATGGTGTGAAGGACTTATTATCCAGCAAAACTTCACCTCGGTACACCGACCTCAAGCTAGTGGCCAGACCGAAGTCACCAACAGGACAATAGTGAACCGACTCAAGGCCCGCCTAGAGAAGCAAAAAACGGAATGGGTCAACAACCTCCACAACGTCTTGTGGTCATATCGGACTACACCCAAAACTTCAACGGGAGAAACCCCGTACAGTTTAGTATACGGTTCCGAAGCGGTCATACCCGTCGAGATCGGAGCACCGAGCCCCCGCACCATCAATTTCTCAGCTGAAGTCAATGAAGAACAACGCCGAACCGACCTGGACTTACTGGAGGAAAAGCGGGAACTAGCCAGCATAAAAGAAGCTCGGTATAAGCAGCAGATGACCCGGTATTACAACCAAAGGGTTAAACCTCAGCAGTTCCAGGTCGGCGATCTCGTGCTTAGAAACAACGAAGTAAGTCATGCGGAGAAGCTCGGCAAACTTGAAGCCACATGGGAAGGGCCCTACAAAGTGCACGAAGTTCTCGGCAAAGGAGCCTACAAAATCGCCTACCTTTCGGGCGACCTGGTTCCTAGAACGTGGCACATTACCCACCTAAAGAGATTCTTCGTATAAGCAGTGAAGTCTTGCATATAGAGTCTTAAGTTTTTATGGTTTTCTTTTTAGTTTGTCCTCGTTTTATTTTATTTTATTTTATTTTATTTTGTTTTTATCGAGCTCGCCAAAACCTTTTCTTTTTTTTTTTTGGTCTTTATTTCGTTAATAAAGTTTTTCTTGCCTTGCATACTTTTGTGTCCCTTGATTTGCTTATACGAAGTATCCACGAAACCAAAATCCCCCCCTATAAGGACGAACTAAGGTTCCCTTCCGTGGTCGATAACGACCCGACATGGGGTAGGTCCATCCTAAAAATTGCGCAAAGGAAACCCTTTTCGAGGTCCGAGCTCGTCTCCCTCCAATAGGAAGATCCCACGAGGTCTGAGTCAAACTCCCTCATCACGGATAAAAAAATTTTCAACTGGGGTCGGAACCAAGTTCCCCCAGGAGAATCGCACTACGAGGTGTGAACTATGGTTCCCTTGTCCACATAAAGAGGTCCGAGTTCGACTCCCTCAAAAAGGCAAAAATAAACCAGGGAAGCATCCTTCCCAAAAGCAGGAAATTCAAAAACAAAATATATTTCTTCATTTCTCACAAATTATATCATTGTATATATAATAATTACAGGAAAACCGAGCTAATCTACGTAGGAGGGTCTGGCATACTGAAGCTAAGCCATTTCTCTACAAAAGGAGTAGGTCCCATGATGTCATCAATGGAAATCCGGCCCCGTCCCCGACCACGACTACGTCCTCGCCCAGAGGAAGAACTTCGACCTCGCAGTACAGCCGAGCTACGCCCTACAGCCCGGCCACCGCGGCTCGATCCGACCTGAAGCTGAGACCTCCGAGAAGAAGACGGAGCGGACTCACCAACACACCTGGCAAGAAACGCGCGTAGCTTCGGATGGCGGGACAGCACGAACTTGTACATTTTCGCACACTCGTCGAGCCTCTCATAAGCCCCCTGAAGTTCCCAAGACTCAGGACCGCATGCTTCTTTTATACCGAGATACTGCTCTAACAGCTCCTTGGTCTGCAATTCCGCCTCGGATATAGTGATACCACCCTTGCGATGGATGATGTCTTCGTATTCAGCATGTTCCTCGACGATCCTCTCGTGATCCTTGAGAACACGCTCAGCTCGACCCCGGGCAACTTCCAAAGCTTCCTCCGCCTGAAGAAGCTTGGCCTGAAGCTCATCAGCATTCTCCTGACCAGCAAGCTGCTTCGCCTCAGCCGCCTCGCAGAATGCAACAAACTTCCCCTGCCAATCCTCAAGCTCGGACTCTCTCAACCTTAAAAGAGCACACTTTGAATTAGAAAGCGCCTCAGCTCGACGTCATTTCTCCATCCATAGACTTGTCAAAGCACGTTGTTCAGACAGATCTCGAGAAAGAAGAGTTATTTGTTTGTGTAAAGAGGAAACATCAAGAGAATCCGAAGTCTACACACACAAAAAAAAGAGAGAAATACTGTCCATTAAATTCATAGGTTCCGGGTACAAATATACAAAAAAAATAATAATAATAAAGTACAGGAAAAACTAACAACCGCCGACCTCCTTATCCTGAGAAGGCGGCTGCCCGGAGAGGGGACCCTCTGCCAAGTTCCCAGCTCCGGAAGTCTCGGGATCCTCGAAACTCTTGGGAGGGATTGGATCTTCAGCAGGCACGATCTCCTGCTCCACATCCTCTTCCTCGTCATCCTCTTCGATTCCGTCAGGAAGAGAATCGAAGACCGCATCTAGGGCGGGGTCCCAATCCGTCGGGCAGGCAGCAATCTGCTCCGCCGATAGAAGCGTCGACGAGCTGGCGAGGTCGTCCAGGAGAGGTAGATGGCCGAGCTGATCCCGGATCACTCGGGCATACCGAGAAAGGAGAGCCGCTCCCTCTAGAAGCTCGTACCCGTACTTGGAAACATCCAAGTCGGGAAAGTCTCGGGCAGCCTCCTCCAAAGCATCCACGGCGTAGTTACCGTTGATGAGCCCAGCCAAATCATTGGTGAGGCCGGAGAAATGCTCCGACAAGAGGAGCCTCTTCGCAAAGGCCCGCAAGACCTCGCCTTGACCTGTCGCAGACTTGACCTCCCTATCCCTGGCCGCATTCAGCTCGGACTCCAACCTCCTCACGCTGTCCTGGGCCTTCTCGGCTTCCACCTCGGAGTCAGCGGTCTTTGCGAGCTGAGCAGACAGCTCGGACTTGACCGTCTTCACCTCCTCCTTGGCCTTAGCCAGCTCCTCCTTCGCCTTCTCCAGCCTAGCCCTAGTCGAGGTCAGCTTATCTGAGTAACGATTCTTCTCGTCCTCATGCATAGCCGACATCTGCTCGACACCATTCTCGAGCCATCTCATAACTCTACTGATGCTCTACACAAAGGAACGGAGTTAAGAAACATAAGAAAGAACTACAGAAAGGCTATGCAGCAAATACAGTGAATCCTGACCTCGGGAAAAGGAAGATCCTCGAGCTTGACTGGAGGAACCGCCGGACTCACCTCACCGCCCGAGATGTCGACAACATCCACGGGCTTCAAAAGTTTGCGAGGTGGACTGGCAGTAGGAGAGCGGAAATCTGTGGCAGAAGGCCTCGTTAGCTCGAGCTGCTGATCCTGGTTAGAAGGATCTCCAGGCTGACCCTGGTCAGAAGAGGAAGCAGATCGACCTGACGACCTCGGTCTCTTGCCCCATCGAGCTGCGACCTTAGCCGTCGGCCCCTTCTTCTTCCCAAACAACACTACAAATGCACGACAAGCAAAGAGTTAAGACGACAAATAAACAAAAAGAATAATCCTAATAACACTAGCGGGGTCTCACCCGTTGCAGGGTCCACCATCCTCTGGGGCTCAAACGGGCTCAACCCCGCCTCGGCTAGAGAATCTTCGCCGTAACTCTCCTCGAACGGGCCACCACTCGCTATCGCCATAGCAATAGTCTCCAGGCCCTTATCCGTCTCGTCTCTCACCCACATACGAGGCTTGCCCACCCTCCACATCAGGTCGACTAAACTATCGTCTCGGCAAAAGAAGAATTTCGTATGCCATTTCTCTACCTTGTTCTGAGTTCTCCCTCTAAACTCAGTGCGGGCAGTGACATAGTACCAGTCCGCCGCCGTCTTAAAGACGAATAGTTCGTGAATGAGCTCGGCAGATAGCTGGTAGTTGTGACGACTAGCTGCCACGCCTAGGTCAGTAAATTGCCTAAACGCATTAGGCGTTATCTGCCCCAAAGCTAAACCAAGTTTCCTTTGGAGCTTGGCGAATGGCGCAGGGAGGGGCAGACAAAGACCGGAGTGGAGACTATCCTCGTAGATGGTCACGAACCCCATTGGAGGCGAGCACGCCCTATCCTCTAGACGAGGTTCTATCAGTTCGGCATTAGGGGGAAAATTATATGACCGGGCAAGGAATTTTATCCTAGACTCGTCTAAAATGGAGGAATACTCGGCCACTTTCCCCTCTACGCACCGGGGCACAACTAAAGTCTCAACAGAAGAAATGGAAGATCCTAATGAAAAAATACTAAAATCAACCCTGCTATCGACGGAACCTGCCGGAGGAGATTCACTACCCCTACTAGATTCAGAATTGTGAGTCGGGGAAGTCATACTTACTTGTTAAATCGCAATAAATGGTCAGGCGAGCGGTTCGCGGTTGTGAACAAAAGACCCAACGGTGGGAAAACCGGCGGCACGGCGGTACGATTAGTCGGAAATTTCTGGAACAGGGAATGGAAGGAAAGAGGAGTTTCTGCACAAGGAATCCTTTTGCTGTAATTGCGGATGTGAAATGGCGTGATATGGAGACCGTCGTATGAAATCCCGTAATACATATTTGAATCCCGCCATTGAACATTGCACACGTGTGAACGTGGCAGCTTTTTCGGTATACGAACCGTCTAAAAAAAAGGAGTTTTCAAAAAGCCCACCAATTTTCCCTCCTCTCGAATATGGGCCCTGCCTACTTGGCAATCAGAATAACAGAACTAGACAGCTGATTACTTATCTCGAATTTTAGCCACCTGCAAATCGAGCTCGGAAGGTGAGCTCGCTAAATTAGGCCGTGACAAAGGTGACTTGCGCGATTATTCACCTCGGAAATTCGACCTGACCGTCTGCATCTACATGTCTTCTTTCCTCTCTTTTGGGGGGGGGGGGGGATGTGATAGGACCGACCTCATCTTGGGCCTGACCTAAGGCCCAATCTAATTGAGCCTGTATATTAAGCTCGGCCCACCGAGCTCGGCCCAGACGAAACCACTATTTGTCTTGCAGACCAAGTAACGAAGCCCTACCTTGGAGGAGAAGGAATCTAATTATGAAGGAGATTTGGATATGTACAAAGAAACAAGATATGTATAAGGACTCCTAGGAGGATTAGGGCTCGATTCAAGGCCTATATATAGTTGATAGATTAGATGATCAAATATACATTGTACTCTCAAATATAATAAAAGCTTGATATCCTCTCCCGTGGACGTAGATCTCATTGATCGAACCACGTAAATACCTGTGTCATCGTATTACTATTATTTTTAGCTACTCTTGCAAACCCTAGATTTATCACCAGTCTATCACTCCGGTTCATTGCCTTCGGTTTTCTGGTGGTCAGCCAATAGCTTCTTTGGTCTAGGATTGTCCAGAACTTCTGAGCAAACAATTTGAGTGAGTCTACTCGATGTTTCCGAGCATCCTCTAAGTGCGACTTTCAGTCTCACACCTCCATCATCCACTGAACCATGTTGATGCGGAGAACAAAAAAATATGACCGCGGATGATTGGAATTATTATCTGTAAGAAATAATCAGAATTTTAAAAAGAATTTAAATGATAACTTCAATTTTAGTATGCTGTGATTTTTTACCATGTCAGCTTGCCACCAATTTTTAACATTAACACCTACATCAAGAGACATTGTGATGCTCGCACTCAAGCTCGTCGATCTCTGCATTTGGTTAAGTTTGTGCATGCTGCACACGAAAAATATTAGTACATATAATGAATTGCAAACAATAATAAAAAATTTAAAATAAAGGGTTGCTCACGAAGAAGTCGACGTTCAAAATAACCGTGTTGGTGTCAGTAACACTGTCCATGATGTGCACACGTTCCCTCAAACGCTGTTGCAACAACTGGACTGCAAAGACGAAAACCTGAGAAGAAACATAAAAAAAGTTATATCTATACTTATATAAAAAGAGTCTTGTTTTACAAAATTTGAATCGCCTAAAATATTCTTACTATAAAACAAAATTAAGGTCAATAACGTAATACAATAATGTTATTATTTTAATATATTATTAGTTACAACAATATAAATTTACCTTAGTTAAAGTTTATTATTTACCTTATATATGATTAGTTTAGTGAAAATTAAAATTACCTTATTAATATTTAAATGATATATCTATCTTGCGATTTACTTATTAATATTTTATATCAATATGGTTATAAGTTTATTTGCGAATTTTTTCACGTATATTGTGTTTTTTCTCTATTTTTTCAACTCAAAGTTGTCTTCTCTTCCAAGAGATTCCTCTTAAAATTCTTAAATATTTTTTAGATTCAACCATGTTCAACTAATTTAATTTTTTTAGAAAATTTTTATCCTTCCCGGCCTTACTTTTTAAATAATAAATATAGAATTTATTAGGAATTAAGTAGCCTATTTCGTATTTAATTAATTAATTTTCATATACTCTTGAATTTTTATTGTTGATAATAATTTCAACTGTATATTAGATCTCGATTTTAAAGAAATGGGTATAATTGAGTCGAATTAAACTAGAGACCATAAACTTCGAGTATAACTCATTTATTATCTCGGCTTATTTATAATGGTTCGATTAAAATTAATACTTTGATTGTTAATTTTATGCATATTTTTTCAGTTATTAAACTAGTTGTCATCCACAAACATATACTTAGTAAAAATACTAAAAGTGTATCAAAATTTTGAAGACGGTACACTTTTAAAAGAATAAAATAAATAGTACATATAATTTTCTAAGTTGACATTTTTGCTTAAAATAATTGGTATATTTTTCAATTTTATATATTCATATAATTTATCTTTTAGATGAAAATTTTCTATTGAAATTAAATTATTAATATTTTAATTTTTAACTTTTTAAGAAACTACACAAAAATTATATTCACTTATTTCATACAATGAGAATTTATTAGCACTTTTATAATGACACTAAAAGAATAATTGAATTAAAATGTAAATAGTAGTTATTATATTTGGCAATACATAGAACTTTATCACTTATAATATTTCTGTAATTCGTGGAAGGTCAATAATACAAGAATAACGAGAGTGCTCTTTACAATAAATATTTATTGTTCTTTATTTTTTTTATTAGTGATCGAATATTAAATTTTGAGAAATTGCAAAAAATTTAATAAAAAATAAACTAAAATATAGATTAACTCATTAATATTTATTTAGTAGAATCATTTTTTTAACGTGCGAGTGCAGGTTACTTATACTAGTTTATTAAAACAACTATAAACTAATGATAACAAGTTTAAAATTTAGAAACTTACTGGATGATCCATGTCTTGCATTGGGTCTTCAATTCGGCTAAAGTATTCAACTGTGCATGTTACTGCTCCCACATACACGCATGAGTCTCTGTTTTGCATAAACATGTCATATCTCCTCCATTTGGCGTTGTCGTCAAGATCGGTAGGAGGAATTTCCTCTCCTGGCTGAAGTAGACTCTTATCTCGGCGTTGACCTTCGCCATCTCCTGGCTCATTCGGTCGTGTCTGTGAGAGCGACTTCCTAACAAAATCAGCATATGCAGCGGGATTGTACAACACATCCTGAGGGGATCCATCAGGACCCCTAGAGGGTAAGGGTTGGGCCTGAATGAGGAGATTATCTTGTTCATAAGCATATTAAGGGCCACCCTTTCTCACCCATTCCGGAATTGTGCACTCCGGCGCTGAATTATATGCTGGCACATGGGGTTGATGTCTTACTGGACTGGTGTGGGCTGAGGCACTGGACGGTGGTGAATATTGCCTCGGGCTAGAACGTCGGCCACTCTTCTTAAACAAATCTGTGAAAAATGACTTGATCTCCGGAAAAAACACTTCTCTCCATTGTGTAGCCAATTCAGTTCTTACCATGCCTCGCAATTCTTCTATAAACTTCTTTCTTCTCCCTTCTCTCCGACTGCCGGTGTCAGTGCCGCTGCTCGGTGATGACGACTGTACTACGCTAGCACGTTTTCCTTGACTTTTCTTAGATTTCATCACAACTGTAGGTGGGGGCCTGTCTGTCAGATCATATACGCTAGGCTCTAACACCGGAGGGTCCCTAGAAGACTGCTGAACTGGGGCACGACGTTCAGGTTGTTCACCCTCGAATAGCAAGTTGACGGGCTTCACATAATTCACTGCCGACGGGTTTTCAGCATTTACGAGTGAGACCCAATAAAACGTCCTTTCTTCTTCTTCAGGGTCCAGAGAATCTCTACAATTCACCCCGTCGAGAAAAGTTCGTTCCAATTTTCGCTGCAAAGCCGAATCCGGCCTCCATCTCAAACAACGAGGAAGGTCAGATTCGGATTCTCTGTGGGTAGTCATCGCAGACAAAGCCGGTATAGCCTCGTAAATCCACACCTGCAGTGCCCAAGCCGGCCCGTAAATATTATACCTGTAATTTTTCCCAAAATCTTTTTGTGGTGCGGTACCGTCGAGACATAGTTCTTCAACACTTGATATGAATATCCGCCCCAAGAAAATTGGTTCCATCGGTTGAGATCATCCGTTAATACCCAAAGTCACAAATTTATCTTGCCTCTAACGTCGCAACCTAATAAAATTGCTTGTGCGACGAGCACATGGGCTGCTCGAATATACAAATGTGGCTCTAGACCCTCCACATTCAAAAAATCCAGCAACACGTCCTTGAATTCTTGCACTTCCCCAAAGGCCCGACAAACTTCCACATTCTCCGTCAACAAATCTGCACTGTGTGGATCAAATAAAGACGCTCCAAAAAGAAGTCCCGAAATAAGAGCGTACTCACGAGGTGAAAATCTCAAATTTCTTTCACCAATACGAAACTATATATCCATCGGATCAGCACCAACCACTTTTACCTCTCTAGCGACGACCATTTGAAGCGTTTTACCGCACGATTTACCCTAATTCCATCTTAAAAAATGCCCGAAAGCACCCACAGAGAAGGTTCTAACGAGCTCTGCACCCCCAACTTCGAATACCCATTTCTCTATCGATTCCAACATGCTGAGCTTGTTGTACGTGTTCACCACGCAAGTCACATCCTGTAATGTCTTACGTACTCAGCACCAACCATGCTGAAACAGAAATAAAATCAATTAAAAAACAGAACTAAAGAAAATAAAAATACATAATTAAAAAAACAAATAATATACAGATCGTATATAATCTGTACAGCCCGTCTATAAAAAACAATTCACATGTACACAATATACACAAGTTGTACAGTTTATTTAAGATTATTATCATATATTATTTTATTTTTTAATATAATGACAGTATAAATTAACAAATCAAATTATCGAGTTACATAACAATGCTTTAAAAAACTAATTATGCATGCATATTTAATAAACTTGAGAAATTAATTAAAAAAAATGTGACAAATTATTTTTAAACGTGACAAATGATTTTGAAACGTGACATAACAATGAGTTTATACTAATTATGCATCATAGTAGTAATACTTAAATCAATAAAATAATAAAATTAAATATATCATCATAATTATAGCATAAATTAAATAATACTCCTTCCGTCCACGAATCAAATCCCTACTTACCCACATTTTTTTGTCCATGAATCAAATCCCTACTTACCTTTTGATACAATCATACCCTCCTACTTTTCCTTTATTTACTATCCTTTGCCATTGGTGGTCCCACCTCATAACAACTTTATTCCTACTTTTTGATCATCACAACAACTTTATTCCCACTTTTTGGTCAATACTACCTCTTTTTTGTCAATACCACATCTTTTTTGTCATTACCATTGTTTTTTTGTCATTATCCTACTACCCTTACATTTTAACTTTTACCCCACTCAAAACAACTTTATTAGCTTTATTATTTTCCGTGTCGGAACTCAAATGGGGATATGATTCATGCACGGAGGGAGTAACTAAGCAGAAAGTATACAGATCATGAAAAAAGCTTATAGGTCGTGAAAAACAATACACGACCAGTATGATTTTTACACGACCTGTATACTTTTGTTTATAAAGATTTTCAATCTAAGTTCTTCCTATATTATGATAAACATGAATTATGGTATTAAACTAGATAAAATATATTAATTATTTGATTAATTAACATTAAACTAACTAATTATATCAACATACCACAAATTAGCATAATAAAAATCATAAAAACACAGAGATATCTACAAAACAAGTCTATAATATGTCTAAATTAATTATAATAATATTAGTGTTAATAAAAACCATAAAGATCGTATAAAAAGTATACAGGCCGTATTAAATTTAAAAACAAAACATACTATCGACCTGTATGGTTATTTATAGATCTGTATGGAATTTACCTCTTGTAGATGTTGTTTCTGGGCTTCAGTTAATTCTTCATCGCTTTTGGTGGTTTTTCCTTTTCCCTTTGAACGTGATGTTGACGTCATATATTAAAGGTTTAGTATAAATTATTTAGTACATGGAAGAGGGGAAGCAAGAACTTCTTTTTATTTCGTACAGAGGAGAGGGGAAAGAGAAAGAAAAAGATGAAGGGTGGAGAACAACTGGTTTGGTAGAGAAAAGTGGGTGGAGATTTATGGGTTCAAATCTGTATGCTCTTTCACGGGCTGTACAGATATATTTTTATCTTTTACCGTTGTATCATTAAGGGGGAGAATTTATTCTCATTGAAAATATTTAAGAGATGGGTGGGGGTTATCTCAATCTCTGAAAAGAGAGAAAAAATCGGTACAAATCCTCTTCATACGTTACATGCAGAGATATATTAGGGTTTATACTACCTCCAATCCCCAAGTCTTTTCCTATCTTTCCTTTTTGAGATGGTACCCAAGTTTCTTCCTAGTTACTTTTGAACACTACCTCACAACTTATTATCTCTTACCCTTACTTTATCAACTTATTTATCTAAAATACCATATATGACCCACCACTATCTCAATTAATTAATATATCACTACCCTCAATGTGTGACCCTTTCTCCACTCACAACAAATTCAATCAATTTTTCTCTACTCATAACTAACTCAATAACTTTATCCTTAATACCCGTATCACTTCCTCCTAGGAAAAGATTTGAGGACCGAAAGTAGTAATATTTTATTGCATGTTATGGTTGAATGAGAGAAGAGTGGGCCAGGAGAGAGATTCTTTGACCGAATCTAATAAGAGAGAGAGATTCTTCTTAAATTCTGTAAAAAGTGATAGAAATGGGCCAAGTGGGTATATGGGGTAGATAATTATCTTAATGGGTATATGGAGTAGATGTTATCTTGAAAGTGGATATTTCGAATTTCCACTCTAAAAACTTATTATACAAGTTAATATTTCCCAGCGCCTGCAGACAACATCCTATTCCATTTCAGACAATTCAGTCGATCACCGAGCTTCTCCTAAAATCTTCGACTCTGATCGAACCCGTATGTGGAGCTTCTAACATGCGGTGTATGAGTTGTTCAAAACGAAGAAACAGCAGCATAAGTCGTGAGCTTGACCCGAGGAAATGGTAGGGGTGAGTTAAAAGGGCTAAGCATCCGTACCATCTTCATCTTGCAATAAAATCTCATATATATCAGTCCTCAGATTGAGTTCCTTTTCTCGCATGACTTCTTGGAGGTCCGACAGCTCTTTCACAGACAATACCGAATTCAGTTTGAGAAAGCCATCAAGCCACAGCTTCTTCGACCTGCAAGTTGGAAGTACTCTTAAAGACAGCCTTTGAAGGTATAAATCATCAGAACATATAGTAATACAATCTAAATTTGATCTCAATGGTAGAGGGACTGAGAAAAGGTTTCGTATCCCGTACTCATTTCAACAGAAAACTAAATAGTATCTGAAATTTATGCTAGTTCCTGTTTTCAGTTTCAAAATTGGCAGTCCTGATGTTAATTCAAATCACTTATCAAGAATAGTACGAGGACGAATTTCCAGATGCATCATGACTAACAGTAACAGGAAATCAGCAACTGAAAAGAAAGAATTACAGCTAATTTGAAAGGAAGTCATACCAGGGACATGCATGTATTGCACGAAAGAACGCTCTTTTAGCTCCAGACATATTGCATGCTACACTCCTTTCGTATTCGATGAAACAACGCCAGAGAATAACTGAATTGTGCAATTTATCATCCTCCAAAGCCCTTTCAAAAAGTCCACGTATTCTATGGCGGGAGCCTCCCGTACTCATCTCAAATGCCAATGCGTAGATCCATGTGATGGCAGATGGAGTCCTGATATTCATTCAATCAACTAATCAGCTCTTTGTCGAGAGATAAAGTATAAAATAAGAATATTAAAAGTAGTACTTTCGGCAATGATCATCAAGAGTCCACCGCAATTTATTGGGTGAAGTGTAGAGATGGCTGATCTCAACTAACGTATAGTGAAGATGCAGATTATAAGGATATAACTGCAACCCTTTCACAATAGATTCCCATACTCCTGCAAGCTTGAGTTCCTTGTGAATTCTATCAAGCATCCTCACATAATAGGTAAACAAGAATTCAAGTTGTCGGCTATTTCTCCTCCTCTCTGCAGAAAGAAAATGATTGTAATGATAATTAGTAGAAAAAAATAGAGACAAACAAACAGGACAAATGAACAGATGTTGGCATCAAACTTCAAAACAGATATCAAACCAAATTATATGACAAATTATTTGGCTTCCCAAGTATCCCGCGTAAAAGAGAAAATCCAGATTCCCACTGTCTTATTTGGGTGACAATCTGGCATAAAATTGTCCAATTTTAAAATTCATTACATATAATACATTGAGCAAAAGACGTCACCTGGAAGCACCATTGTAAATGAGTTTTCCATAATTTCCAACGCATAGGCCCATCCAGAAGTCAACTCTTCAAATAAGGCTGCTGAACAGATAAGAGCAACAGAATGATCATCTATGACACCACGTGCCCATGTTGAACTCAACGTTTTTATATGATCTTTGAACCCCTGACGGGCTCTAAGTTGTTGGACACTTGACGGTTGTCCTTTAAATGGAGTATATCTAGCTCCACTGCCTAAGCAAGCCAAGATATGTATTGCACGAGATGAGGAATCAGAACTTTCAGAAGCATCATTTGCAAGCTCGGCTTCTGCATACCAGAAGTACAACAGAGATGCATTTGGCCGAGCTTCCTGCTCAGACAAATTAAAATTACAAACACATTAATTCTCAGCTCATAGATGCATAATGCGGAATAGAAAATATAACGTACAAGGAGTGACGATGGATAATACGAATAATCACATCATCATCTGAACATCTTGAAGCAGTGTTGTTGATTCTAGTAGGATCCACAGTTACTTTAAAGAATTTCTATTGCCTTACTATTTTAAGTTTAAAAATTCACTACAGCTACAATCTAAACAAAAATTAGAAAGGATTAACTAGAACAAACATGTTTTAGCTTTAGCTGAGAAAAAGAGAGATGCTGGCATGATAAACAACTTTCAGGATAACTGAAGTTCTGCAAATCATAGAAAGAAAATATGAGAAAAATCAACAGCCAACATCGGTCATTGCCTCAATTATCAATATGATACTCCATGTGTCCGAGTATTGATGGCCTGTTTTTCTTTTATGGGTGTCCCGGTATTCATGGCTTGTTTCCTTTTTTGGACTAAATTAGAATCTAATTAAATTTCTTAATCATCCAACATCATTACCTACCCTTTAGACTATTCACTAACTTTCTTCCTACAACTTACCTAAAACCACTTTATTGGACCTATAAAGTACTTTATGAACCTATAAATCACTTTATTAACAAGTATAAAATTACACTAAATATGTGGGACACCACCTTTTCATCCTTAATTTCCTTTTTCTTAGTCTCCGTGCCGAGCCAAACTAGGCCATTAATCTTGGGACGGAGGGAGTAACAAAATTTATTCGTCAGAAGAAAATTAAAATGCTCAGAACATGGTACAATATGATAATCATGACCAAAATGTTACTACAAAATATAACCAAACAGTGGATGATTAGCACTTTAATTAACCAGACCTACTGTAGAGCTTGACATGTGGAGAAACGATGCATACCAGAGGAAGGCCCTCAATAGATGATAGGGCCATGTCGAAAATCTTCCTGGAATGATGAATATTCCCATAGAACGCTTCTCTTTTAGCATAAACTCCACATAGCAATACATCCTATAACAATGAAGCGCATAAAAGTTATAAAGCATCAATACCACTTCAGGCCACTTTGAGTCGAGTTTGACAAAAGATAAAGCAAGAATGTTATTAAATCAAGTGTAAAGCCCAAAAGAATCTTTGGATCTTCATTCAATATCTGGAAAGTTGAGTACCAAGATGATATAAGTTCGACACTGAAACTTCATAGATACCATAAGGAATGTCAAGAAGTACAAAGGGAGAGACATAGTAGATCCGCCTTTTTTTAGCACATGTATAATCATAAGCTTTACCCTACAATAGATATTCCCAAGTAAACAGCCTTCTCTCTAAAATGAGCTTTTAAAAACAACTAAAGCAGTAAGTTCACTTGAGATTAATATTGACAGGGGTTTGGGCATACAAACTCATCAAGCATAACACTGACTAGTATGGGAAAAGGATTTGCAGTTCTCGTGAACATAAGGTTGACTTACAAATATAAAATACATACCTGCCTATTATGTTTCAGCAAAGTCTTGGCCAGAGCTCGACATGGGGTCACAGAATAACTTGTTGAATTCATCCTTGTGTTTGATAACTCCTCAGCAACAAGAGCAGCTTCCTCCAAAATGTAGTTTTGTGGAAACACTTTCAAACAAAGTAAGATAGCATTTCTAAGAAATTTCATCATATTACTCCTCATATTCGAGTCATCTGAATTATTCAAAAGTAGCTCCAAGCTTAAACTTCCAGGAGTGGTCGACTTCCTCACTAGAATATCGTGCACTTTCCCCAAATCCTCTAGAAGAGAATAAGGAGCACTTTCTAAACTAAGTGTCTTTTCAACCCAACTTGAACTGTTTGTGCAAGTCCTGTGAATATGAAAGGAGTGATCAGAAAATGAACAGCAGTATCTAATAATCACAAAGAAACATAAGAGATTAAGTTCATACAACAACCAGGCCTTTCTCTTAGAAATAAAAGGTTGCTTATATATTGTGATTATATTTTTATTTAAAAAGCCTAAATAAACAAATATTTGTGCACGATAGATATTGTAATGCCATAACACCTACCACTGAGATATCCTTCCTTCAAAGAAATCTATAAACTGTGACACAAGAGAAAATCGGGCTTCCTCGGACTTGAGTGAGAACAAGTAATCACTCACATCTTCATACAATATGATGCTCAAAAGTTGTTCATCGTCTTCTGCTTCGGCAGTGGCATCATCATGAGAAGTCGAATCTGTAATTTTAGCAAAATTAGTTTCACCACCAAATTGCTGATAAACTTCAACATATTTGGTATTGCAACTAAAATGGAAATAAATTGGAGTAAGCGGGAAAAAACATATGATCATACTAATGGAATTGAGATGCAATTACATAGTGCAATGCATTATAAGGCCTGTTATTCATACGAATTGACAGTGCAGTTATACTAATTAAAATGTTCCACATCTCATTTGGGTCAATTACAACTTATGTTTTCAGTTTTTAAGAACCACAGATATGATTCATGGAGAGACGATATATGAATGGAGACAAACCAGATTTCGCACGAAGAGGCATCCAATGATCAAAGTCTCTTGTCATTTCTGCCTTTGACCACTTAGTCCATGTTTCTGTATCTTTGATCTTTATATCGGCTTCAGCAGCAGCATCGATACCAAGTGCTTTAAGCAGAGATTCAACATCATCCTTCTCCTCAGCATCATTTGAGTCAGATTCATCATTTAATCCCTCACCAATCACCTGCCCCTCAGCAGTAATATCTGGCATTTCAATTTCCTTAGTTGCAGATGATGGGTCAAACCAACCTGTCCAACCACCTTCCTCAACTGCATCTGAGGCCTCCTCCTCATTGATAAGCCTCTGCCTCTGTTCTTCCTCTTTCTCTAGCCAAGTTAACCATCCAAGGGCTCCATCTTCCCCGATTCTGGCACCATTACTGCTCCAAAAGTGCTGAAACAGTCTCTGTTTACTTTGTTCCGAGAGAACAAGTGGAGAAAACAAACTATACTCAAGCTCCGCCTGAAATAAAGCAGTGGCCAACTCTTGGTAACCTGCCTGCCACTCGAGGCGGCAAAGACCAATAAAAATATCAACCAAACCAACCTCCAGTTGAACAATAGCTGGATCAATTGATGTTGCATTGTCGGATGGATGAGCCTGCATCCAGCACAAAGAGGAGACGTGATCAATATTTCAGAAGCTCTAACTAATGAGACAAAAATATTTCTCAATCTAATGCAACATGACTAGCAAAAGAAAGAAACATACGCTTTGGAAGTTTTTGATACTCAAATTAAATGGACGTGTATGCCAATGACTAATACATGCGAAGTCTAGCTTTTGCTCACATTGTGAAATAAGAAACATCTAAAGATAGCATACCATATCAATTAACAATGACACAAAACATCATTAAACTTTCACTACTGCTCAATCTGTGAAACTGTCAAATGCTCTTCTTCATCTGCTTATGTGTTCTGCGGTTAATTCTATTTAAAGTGTACAAGCAGAGGGAAAAAAGTATGGATCTTAAATGTAAAACCTGCCTATGCTGCTTTATGCCAGCACCAGCCAACGCTTGGATGGCATTCGCATACAATTTCCTTATCTCAGAAACCTTGAATCTGGAGAATTCACCCTGAAGAACCCGCAAAAATTCTTTCCACAGCTTGCAATTTCCAGGATTGGAATTAAGTATCTTCTCCCATCTTTTAATCAGCACATCAGTGTTATCTCTGCTCTGATAAGCTTTCATAAGAGAAAGAAGTAAATCTTCACTATCTGGGTTAATTTCAATTGCTTTCTCCAGAATACTGATTTTCTTCTCAAGAATCTGCAGACGAGCACCTCTGTGAGGCTGCTTACTTGCCACCTTATCTTGAAACTTCGCAAATGCCAACCATAGACTCTCATCATGAGGACGTTCTCTTGTCATCTGATTAAATTCCTTTCTTTTCCGCAAGATCTCATCTTCCCAAGACTCCTCAACTACTTCAACATTTGATATCGTTCCAGTATCAGAACCTTCATCAACTAACGGGATATAATCAGCAACAGAGATCTTGACATGGTTTCCAGAACCAATTAATCGAGCTCGTTTCAAGTCCTTATGACGCTCGATAGCAGCATATTTTGCCGACCAATAGCGACCTCCTGACCTAAGTTTGGTGTCTAACGCATCAACATCATTGTCCCTCTCGAGACGACCGACTCTTTTATTCCTTTGGAAAAATTTCTGTTCAGAAACTTTCTTAGAATTGCAAAGCTTGTATCGAGCAACATCCATTCTGCATTTCATCATGCACACACTTCTAATTAGTCCAGGAATGTAAACAATATTATTTCCGAAAATAAAGACACCCTCATCCACCAATAAATGAACATTGTTGCTGTTGGTCCCTTTTCAAAGAAAGAACATAAACTCTAATAAATCTATTTTACAGAATTTTGCAAGTAACAAAAATGTACAAATACAAAGTTCCACAGCATCATAATCTAGAAACAGGATCGAGTGCATCACAAAATAACTAGGTTTCATATTTCACACTTCTGCAATGCAATCAACTTTGAAGTACAATCTGCAAACAGATAATGAAACATCATATGCACAAAATCAAGCAAAAGAATAGCTCATTTCACCTGTAAATGCTGCCAAATGCTAAATTATCACGATCTCCATGTGAATCAATGTAATACTCTTTCTCACTAGCAGTAGGAGAGGACGCCGCCCATTTCTGAACACCTGGTTTCCTCGAAGAAGAGGAGAGGGTTGCGGCATAGCTATAAGAACCGCTCGACACCTCCTTTCTCCTTTTCTTCTTCTTTTTACTCTTCTTCCTACTTTCGCCGTCGCTCGCCTCCGACGGAGACGACGGCAACATCTCGTACTGAGGCAACCGTTTCTCGGCATTAAATTCTTCCGCTTTGTCTTCTTCTTCTTCCGGTTCCTCATCGTAGGTGAGTTTGTATTTGCTAACGGCATCGTTTATGACGGACAGGTCGGTGTTGAAGCTGGAGTTCTGTAGCCATTGCCCCGTCGCGCCGCCGCCGCTATCAGCGGCTGACGGGAGAGCGGGATCGCTGAAAGCGGGGAAGAGCGACGTCGTTTTGGTAGTTTGCTCCTCTTCCGCCATAGTCCAACCGAGAGCTTGTGAGAGAAATTTTTAAGTGCTTTTTAATTTGGACAACTATATATAGTTTATACGCAATTACAAATTGACCCCGTCTTATACCAAATATGTTAATTTTTACCCCTTAAATTTGTAAGAAAATTAATAACTACAATACAACCTCCTAATAGTTTATACGCAATTACAAATTGACCCCGTCTTATACCAAATATGTTAATTTTTACCCCTTAAATTTGTAAGAAAATTAGTGACTACAATAGAACCTCCTAAAATTGATACTTGATATCTCTAAAATATTTTCCAATCTCAAATTAGGCCTTTTGGATGTAAATTAATAATTTCTGATAAATTGATAAGATAATAATTTTTTAAAAGGCCTTTGTATAAATATATCATATATAGTCCCAATAAAATTATAAATCAATAATTTCTTAAAACTACAAAGATAACTACGATAATTTGGTAAAATATATATTAATTGTTGTTTGCCATTGAAATTTATATCAGAAAGGATTACATCTTTAATTTTTCTCATGGCACTCAAAAGCTTGGTTTGACATTCTCGAACTGTAACAAAATATTATTAAGAGTTTTCGACGCTATTATTGTTTTCTTTCGCGTAACCAGTTCCAATTGCACTGTATCATTCTGAGCTTCATCTTCAATTGAACTTTCAATTATAGTATTGATGGTCCCAATACGAGTTCTGGTGTATGGGGGGGAATACACCAGATAAAACTTTTTAAAAACAACCCCCTAAAAATAACTCAACCGAGTAATGCAACTCAGTTGGAATCACAACCGAGTAAGAAACACTCAGTTGGAAGTGATGTGTTGTGCGGAATGTGGTGGAAATTAACTCGTATAAAATCAACTCACGCTTAAGTGCAGGGTTGGTCAATAACCAAGACAGTTGAGATGGAAGAATGCAGTTTGTATGCAGGTTAGTTAGTCAGTTGAATATGCAATAAGATAAATGAAAATAAACACAACACACAAAGATTTAACGTGGTTCGGAGAGAACTCCTACGTCCACGGGGAGTTGTGAGTCCACACAACTCAGTCCAAGTTCTTCTGGACAAACCACGAAGCGTACGCGGGCTTTGCAACCGTTGAGATAAGTTTACGGGTACTTATCAACCTTACAGATTAGTTTTCGGGTACTAATCAACCTATCTACTCAGTTACGGGAAGAGTAGGATCCTAAAACCTTTTCAGGTGAAAGAAAGGGTGGGGTTCCAACTAAATAGCTCGAACAAGAAGTGAGCTAAGATCTAACACTTTACGAACTCTCAACAAGTGATGTTCTCAAGGTTGGATCAAAAACTACAAGGACGGAATCTAACTCTCTAGAACTCTCAACTAATGATGTTCTTAGAGGTTTTGCTTGAGTGCAGAATGAAGTTGCTCTTTCGCTTGAATATCTCTTCTCACTTGTCTGTCTCGTATTCCCGTAGTCTTGGTGAATGAATGAAGGCCTCTATTTATAGGCGGAGAGAGTCAACTAGCCGTTGGAAGAGCTGCTGATCTCTGTTCTTTGATAGTGATGGCTTGTCTCTCATCTCTGCAGACTTTCCGGATTTGGCAACTGCGTGCTTCTGCTTTCCATCTGAGACAGCCTTGTGTTGGGCCAAATGAGGTAATGACAGAGAGTCAAACCTTCACGTGACTTCCTTGTTTGAAATTCAAATCTCAACATCAAACTTTCAACAAGGGGTGGTCGGTTAAGAGATTCGATCTTCATCTGATTTGTTCTTCAGCTAATGTTCTGTCTGAATGCTATCAGATGGACTCTCAGCTGACTTGAACTTCATGCTGTTGATCTTCTTGGTTCAGGTCCTACAACTGATGTTCTGAATCTGAACGCTCAGTTGTCTTCCTTGTATCTGATCACTTGGGTTTGAACGCTCAGATGACTTTCTTTCATCTGATGTTCTCTTCCCCCTTTCTACTTCTCATCTGATGAACGCTCAGTTGTCTTCCTCACAACTGATGTTCTATCCGAGTGAAGCCTTGTTGTCGTCTTCAGCTGGAGTCCTGTAAAGATAAAATCTTAACAATGCTCAAACAGCGAGCCTAACTGCTAACATTAGGATCTGACAACATCTACTCGGTTGGGATCAGTTGGTTTTGGAATCAATCAAAACTTTAATAAATTTCCCAACAAGTATCGACAATTTCTTCTGGGCTTTGGATCTTTAAACATGTTTCATTTTCACTCGGATAATTTAATAGATGATTGACATCCATTATCGTGAAGTACCTCATTTAATGAATAAATAATTATTTATCAATTAATCAATAATTCTCTAATACGCCCCATAGCAATAATTTATAGAGGTTGTACTGTAGTTGCATAATCCAGATTTTGATAATACTTTTATTTTCGGAAAAGTAAATAAAGTTATTTTATTAAGGTTGTTCAAAATTTTACACCCATTTCATCCCCAAAGAAATCAAGGACGTCTCCGACTTTAAGCAAAGTTATAGGCAATCCGAAATTATTCAAAATAAATTAATCTATTCGAATTCATATTAAGCATGGACAAGATTCAACTTTCAATATAAATTGCAGCATAAAATATTGATGAAGATTTTGTATACATCATGGCCATCTTATATAATAAGGGAAGTTCAATTAATGTACGCCTGTACAGAAACAAACTACAATAAAAACAACCTCACACAAACAAGAAATCAAATTTATGAAGCAATTCACGAATCATGAAAAGAAAATTTAGGTGAAAAGATTGGGCTAATATCGATAATTGATCCGCTTGTGAGTACAACTGAGAGGAATTCCCATTTCCCAAAGCCAATCAAAATTGGATAAGCAACTATTTTCACAAGCTATTATAACTAAAATTGCCTAAAAGAATTATAACACATCATGTACAACAAGAGTGATCACTTCCTTTCCTGCCCACCAACACAAAATGCTAAGGCCAAAAGAGCGAAAAAAAAAAAAAAAAGAGAGAGGGAGAGAGAATCCTATCGATACACTTTGTATGCAAGATAACATTCTGTTGTAATTATCAGATACAATTTGGCAGCAGAGGGTAAAGGAAGATTCGATCATCTGTTAAAACCAATCACACCTTCCAATTTCTGCAGGCGCTCGAATATTACAGCCACATTGAAGACTGATTTGCAAATCAATGGGCAGAGAGGTCAGCATTTGTGGGCAGTTTATAAACCCGTCTGATCAAAGACTAACCTTCGTAGCATAATGTCATTCAGAAATCTTGAACTTCTCAAGAAGATATAGGTTCATAAGGGTATTGTAACCAGGGATGTTTTAGAGCCTCCGATGCAGAAGGTCTCTTATCTGGGTTGACTTCGAGCAGATGAGCAACAAAGTCAATGAAGCCTTGGTCCCCCATTGGCAATCTATGTCTCAAGGATGACTTTTTGGGTATCAAGTATTCCAGTCTGTTAGTATCCTGAAGAGAGAGAAAGAGGGAGGAGCTAAATACATCATACGCTGAAAATGAGGATCGCACAATTATAATAATTCATGCATACAGTTTATATCTACAGTAGCAACATATTATTATTTGATTCGGACCATTTTCCAGACTAAGATTTGGAGCAGGTGAAGAAAAAGGACTGTTAAGTCTATCAAGCATCCATGTTTCGTTATGCATCCCCAAAACAAAGTGACTCCTTAGATGGGAAAAGGGAAAATAAAAACTACAGAATGATGCTGACAGTTGCAAATTGATTCTTCCCCATACTGAGTTCCTACCTCAAAAGCAAAATTCCTTCTAATCTCACTCAGAGAAAATAAATTATCTTGTTAAAAATGCATTGTGATTCTGAGATATAAATGTTGACATGTCTTAGTAATACTTCTTTTTCGAGAAAACATAGCCTTTGACTTAGCCAGATCAATGTGCATGATAAGAAATGCAGGATTATGGTAACTTGTGGGGTACTGTGTTCTCATTTTGAGGTCATTTGATTTCTCGATGATAAAAAAATCTCAATTCAAGAATGACAAAAAAAGAATTAAGAACATGAGGTACCTGGTTCCTCTCGTAAAGCATGTGATTTTTGGTGAAATATTTGTATGTATCGCGTCCTTTGGCAAGCAAACCTTGCTCAATAGAGCCTATGATTCCAATAACTCGAGCAAGTAAAGTGGCAGGAGAATCATTTTGAAAGAGAACCTATTCAGAGAACATTGTGTTGAATTTATATGGAGTTCACGAGTAGTTACATTGAAACACAATGGGATGAAGAAAAGATAACAAAAGATCGAATCTCATGAAACAGTTAAACAGGGATAAGAACATATCAGCACACTGTTTTAGAAAGTATGCATTAATGCAGTCCATCAACATCAGGTTTCTTGTGTTTTGGGCAAGCAGATAACTTAGAAGCCAGCAACAGTCCAAGCTAAGTTGAATGATTAATCAAATGTAATTCAACTATCCAATAAAATATTCAAGTATACAACATATCATAAACAGCAATTATAATGTGATACCCATAGTTATTAATCGCACAAATAGCGCTCGCGATCGCGCATCGCGTCGCGTCGCGCACGCAGATCGCACCGAGTCGCGATTCAGAGCTTAATGTTGAATAGCGAGCGCTATTTGTGCTATTGGAGCTATTTCCTGATCGCGCATAGCGCTCAATAGCACGCTATTGATATATTTTCTGCATGGGCTTGGGCTTTTAAGTTTTAATTAGGGTTTAAAGTTATAGATAACTTATATAACAAGTCTGACCGTCCACCTGCATGAAGACACGATAAACAATCGTTTCTTTTTCTTTATTCTCCTAATCCCAAGCGCCAGCAGACAGACTCTTCAGTTCTTCACTTTTTCTTCCTCTCCTCTTCTCATATTCAAAGCGCCTGCATCTGCACCAGATTTCAGTTTATTCTGCCGGCCCTATTTGCTTCTGCCTTCTACTTATCAGCAGTAAGTTATGCACTTTTACTTCTACTTATCAGCACTCAGCACGAAGTTATTCTACTGTGATTCTGCAACTCTTTGTTCTTTTGAGATTGTTATTCTCATGTGGTTTTGATATAATTCTGCCTCTGTTTTTCTATCCTATTCCCTACATCAATATTCTGCTCGATTCCACGGTAATTCTGCCTTCTGTTCCTTTCCTATTCTCTACAATGATAAAATCTACATCAAATAATCAATACAATATTCTACTTCTTAATCTTATTCAACTTCATGTTTCCGAGCCCTATAAAGATGATGATGATGAGGAAGATGGTTCACTTCATGTTTCGTCGGAGGAGGAGGAGGAAGATGATTACGATTAGACTTTAGAGGCTTTAAAGTTCAAAACTATTAGATATTTCTTTTTTTCATTTGGAATTAAGTTATTTAGCCTTCATCTTTTTTATTACCTACATATATTATGCATATTTTTCTTATGATTATAATATATATGTTTTTATATGCTTCTGCGTGACACATTCAAATAGCGGCGCTATTCGCGATGTGCGATAGCTCTAGGACAGGTTTTCACGATGGTGCGCGATGCGCAATTAATAACTATGGTGATACCCTAGAGAGTATGGAAGGAATAAAGATTCACACTGCAAAAGACCAATTACAACACAATCTTTAGGAGCAGGACCCGGAATCTACAACTCCAAGAGAGCACTGGAAGTATGCAAATTGATTACTGGCAAACTAAAGAAAAATAAATCGGAATAACTTACATTGCCTGTGCAGAGTTCTGCTAAGATGCATCCAAGAGACCAAATATCGATCTTTTTGCCATATGGAAGTCCCAAAATAACCTCTGGGGCCCGGTATGACCTCGACTGAACATATGAACAAAGATGGTCGGTCTCAAAGCAACTACTTCCTAGATCGATAACCTTCACCTCACATCTACTGTAACTTTTGACCAAAATATTCTCAGGCTTCAGGTCACAATGTATGAGGCCAAGACTGTGTAAGAAGTTAAGAGCTTCCAAGCACTGAATAGTAATTGACTGCAGCAAGAAAATACCAGTCAGAACCAGTAACACAATAAGCAAGCGATTACTAAGTTTGGGCCACAAAACCTGTAGTCTTGGCATTGTAAAGTATACTTCTCCTCCAGATTCCCGGTTAAATTTGTGGAATTCATACAGGTTTGCTTTAAGCAATTCACAAACAATCAATAGATGCTCCTGCATGTAGGAATAAAGGTTAGAAGTACTGCATTCACTCACAAACCAAACCTTGATCAAAGATCGTAAGCTTGCAAAAAACTCACATCCAAAGCTAACCTGACTTCCAAGCAGTTAGTACTTAGTATTTAAAAGAGATTGACAGTAATTACGCCACTACTTCATTGATAAATTCCGAACTGAAGTTAAAAAATTGCATTTGATTCAATCACGTTAATATACAGTGTTTATTTAGCCTGCACGGCTGCACCTCAATATGGTTATAAGACAAGGTGGTCAAAAGTAATACAATTTTTTTCTTCATTTCCTACTATTCAGTATGTCGTCTGTTGTAATTCTGCTTAATTTCGCTTCTTAGACATATGAATTCATTTACTTTTTTGCATATGTGTTGCCCTGTTTTCTACATGAATTGCTCGATGCTGAGCTAATTTGGCTGAGGAATTAAAACGGAATTACTGTTGTTTTGTGTTTCTTTGATGTTGAATAGTGATTATACGTTCACAAACATAATTTTTGGGGAGAAAAACTGATTTTGTATAAACCTAATAAGAAAGCATGCTACAATTACAGCTGAAAAACATGTCATTATGCATGGAAGAATTGCTTACTTACTCGATAGTAGAAGTAATCATACAACCGAAGAAGATGGTACTTGTCACCGGGATCATGTTTATTTACATACTTGAGCAACTTTATTTCATCAAGGCTCTGATCGAAGAAATCTTTGTTGTTCTTTATAATTTTCACACATACATCCATGCCAGTGTGCAGGTCATGTGCCTGAATAGCTTTGCTAAATGCAGCTGATCCAAGATACTCAGTGACATGATAACGACCAGCAATGACTGAGTTCAAAACAACATGAAAATTTTTGTCCTCCTCGAAGCCAGTCCTAAACAAAAAACAGAAGCGCAATTGAAGAAACCATCTCTAATACAAAGCTAGATGTAGTAAAGCAAAAAAAGTGGCAGTAGTATAATATCTATACAGCCACTTTGGAGAGGGAGCTCCATCAAATCTATGATCTAACAGACTACCACTTTGCAGCAAGTATATTTTGGATAAATAATTGCGAATTGGGATATATGTCTAATGATTCAGAACAGTGTTTCTTCATATCCAAGAAACGTGAATAGCAATGAAGTGGTGGTGGTGGTAGCATCATGTTTTCAGCTACAATAAAAACTCACATTGCAACAGTGGGATCTCCAACTTGAGTTCTTGAAGCTGGAAGATAAGCATGGCAGGGAAGTGACAAGAGTTATATGAGGCTCACAGTAATCTAACAAATTTCATTTGTGGCTTACTCAGAATGCTACTTTAGATGCCCACACAAGTACCTCACAATTTTAGAATGGCTTTACTGAAAAAAAGACTACTCACAGTATAGATGTGAAGAAATGATGGAGAAGCTGCATACCTGTTTTTCCTGTGGACGATTTTCAAATCGAAGGTCTCAAATTCATCCTCTTGTGCTTTGATCTGCTTCACTTGCTCTTGAACAGCAGCAGCTTCCTCATCCTCCAGGGATGCCACTGGATCCTCTTCTCTTGCGCCTGTTGTTTTTACATCTTGTTCTTTCTGTAGTTCCCTGTCAATGTAGCCATAATTTGAAAGAGATGAGGGACTTGAATTTGCTGATTCTCCAGCATTAGCACGTTCATCCCTTGAACTCTTAGTTGGTGAGGAGTCATTGCTTTTCGGCCTCCATGACAAAAGCATGTCTTCATTAGCCATGCCATGATCAAAAGCTTCATCCCCCAAAATGGTCTTATTCTCATTTGACCACAAAGCTTTACTTGAGCTTGTTTGCACCAACTGTCCATCTCTAGGCGGAGGAAAAGAGAAACCTCCATCTATTTGATTCTTTGCTATTGCATATGGATCCTTATCATTTCTCATGACATATTTCTCAGCATTATGACTCTTCGATCTATTATTATCTTTCTTAGATCGTTCAACAAGATTCTTATCTGAATCATGCTGTAAATGTCTAGACCCTGGAATACTATTATCATGATCCTGAAAGTATTCTACATCACCTTCGCTGCTGCCTTCAACCAAACTTTCTAGCACTTCACTGCCTATATCAGCAGCATCAGTGTTGATTCCTACACCAATGGATCTAACTGAACCATGTTGATTATCATCCATGCAGATATCTGGTTGTAGCCTTCCCAGTTCATTCATAACCTTTCCATCCCCTAACATAATGAGTTCATTTGTCTGAGTGACAAAGCCCTGCCAAACAGGTTCCGAACGCATCAGATTGAGCTCCTCCTCATCCATCAACTGCCCATCATACTGCCTAATCAAATCACTCTCTGTGTCTCTCCTATAAATCTCAGTAGATGACAGCCCAACAGGGTCCTCTGCAGGTACAATAGCATTAACATTTTTGGACTGGAAATACCTTTCCCCAGAAAAGTAAGAATCCTCCTCAGCAAATGACTGGTCATCTTCATCATTTTTGTTCTGACCCCTTTCTTGAGGATCTGGACCACTCCCATGTCCAGTCCCCTTCTCATTGTCACTTGGGTAATCAATTTCATGAGCCAGAAACCAGGTCTCGTCTTCAATAGGTTGCCTCATATAGCCAACATCATCGTCGTCTTCATATTCATCAGAGTCCCAATATTCATTTGGGTAGTCGATGGACTCACTCATTCCATCACCAATAGTTGCAAAACCAGAAACCAAGTCAGAAGTATCCTCGGTGATTCCCTGACTCACGGATAGCCAACTGCCCCCCCCTAACCTCTTCCCTATAAATCATCATTAGAAAAATAAGTTGAATAAGTACAGAGAATAGTCATAATATTTTTTGCGGGATGGATAGGAAGAAAAAGTTGACATAAAAAAAAAAGAAAATACCATCAACCAATGGGGTTGATGAAGGAAAAGACAAAAGAAAAACATCATAAAAGAAATTGAGTAAAGTAACAAACTGGACAATGAAGACTCAAGAAAATTTGTCATTTTAACTTAATCCATGTTCTTCCCTACACAGGATAGTTAAAGGTCTCTCTTCTAGATATAGCAAGCCAGTAATAAGCAAGAGGAAGAAAATATATAGCATGAGCTTAAGCAAACCAAATTGTGCTCAAGTGGTTAGCAGTTAGCACACTGTTCAAAGGAGGACATATTGGCATGTTTGCAGTTTCTATAAAATCAATATAGCAAGTAATAGTGATTAACACCCACTCAGTATGTTCACAGTCCAACTGTTGATCAATTCAATATATTAAAATATATAATCAATTTGAGCAATTCAATGTTAGTCTTGTTTATATCCATATTAGCAAAGTTTGTGCTTGTAACACATATATCGTAAAAGAAAACATTTGAAGTATTCAGGCAAACCTGTATTGATTTCTTGGCCAATAGGTACATCCAGAAATGACCCAATAAGAAAAGCATTGTCCGTATCCAAGATCTTCGAACTAGGTGCATCACGTTCATATTTCTCCTCCCATTGAATATTAAATGACTTGTCTTCTGACTTGAGTCTCACAGGTGGTAGCCTTGGTAACTCTTCCTTTTGGTTCTCGGGTGCAAGATGAAATTCTAATGCACCAAAATCTTTGGGCTCAGTTCCTTGATTCTTCGGAAAGAAAAGAGCTCTACCCACCTCATCCACTTGCTCCTTTATTGCTGCTCTAATATTATTGACTTCACCTTTCCGTTTACCCTCCTGTTTATCAACAACAGCAATAGCACTATCATAACTGGTAGAAGTATCTCCTCTCGAAGACTGGGAAACAGTTTTCACAGAACACTCTTTCCTGAGCTCTGACGAAGGATGATTGGACACATCATTTCTGGACCACAGATTATCAACGAGATCATCCTTCGAGCATGTGATACTTGGCATTCTCTGTTGATCAACTTCCTTATGATCACTCTTCTTCTCATGCGTCGCTTCTATGCTTCCACTGCCAGGCCTAGTAATTCTCTCTTCACCAGAAACACTGGCATCTTCCCCAGATTTGCTGTGAACTTGACTCTCAAGAGTCTCAGCTGAATTCATCTTTGCTTTTCCAGGAACCTGGAATCCCGAAAACTTGTTTTCATTACCACTGCCACCATCATTCTTGTAAGAAGTAACTGGACCATTGCTTGAACTGTATTTCCACGAATACAAATCAAGCACAGTATCATCCAAACCATTGGAGAAGGCGAATTTCTTTTCACTTGCTGCAGCATTGTCATCAACCTTGCCCTGCTTGCCAGTAGTACCAGCATTTTTCAATTTGTTCTCGGACCCATTTTTTCCCTTTCCGCTATCTACCTCTTTCACAATTAGCTCCTTAGAAGTCTCAGAAGTACTCGAGTTAAGACCTGCAAGACTTTCCCCGCCATGTCTACTACTTTTGATGTTTTTATCTTCTTCTCCAGCAACACTCCCATTTACTTCTTTACTTGATCTACCAGATTCCTTATCATCAAGCATTAGCTTTTGAAGAATAACATCTAAGTCCGGTCGGTTACCCAATTCACTCCGCAATGCAGCCTCTGCTTTAGAAAATTTGTTCCTTCTCAGGAACTCCAGTATGACATCTACGGAACTCGAATCCGCCATTCTTAAATATACACTTCCAGCAATCCAAACCAAGTAGTTGAAACACCACTAGGCTAAACCTGAAAATGAGATGAGCAAAAACAGCAGAAACCCGTTATTAGATAGCAGACCTTCAGCTCCCTACTCTATCTAAAACACGGAAGGGGGAAAAAAGAAACATATGAAAACAAACTATAATTTTTTCATATAAACTTACAAGAGCAAAAGAAAAAGGTGAAATTCAAACTAAAACTATACTTCTAAAAGAAAAGATAAGAATAGATTCAAAAAATATTAAAGATGACATTTTTCATGGATCCCAATACGCAGAATTCCATCAAAATTCACAAAATCCGACATATAGTAATAAATTTTCTCGGGATTAAACATAAAACCTGAACGATATTTCATAAAGATCTGCGCTGAAACGAAACCCTAGAAAGCACGAACACTTCCGTGAATGAGAATGATTGTCCCAATGAATCAAACGAAAACTGGGGGAATTCGGATTAAGATTAAAATGAGTGGCAAAAGAAGCTTACAGATCGACGAGATGCTCTTCGAGAAGCCAAAAACGGTGTTATTGAATCCATCGCCCAAACTTATTAAGAAATCTGAGTAAACAAATTTTGATAAACACTTCTTCACTTTTCTGAGTAAGCTAGTATGAAGAATATGTTAATACGAATATAAAATTGATAATTGAATTTGAACTTCTTTTTAACTTTTGAGGGGAAAAATTAAGGGGATATTTTATTTTTTTATTTTAATTATTTTAGACGTTTCAGGGTTGGGTCTGTGGGTCATGCTGTGGTTAGGTCTGAAATTAAATAATACTTTTAAAATAAAAATATATTAATATACAAGGGCCTGCAAAATTTCTGGCCTTGGGATACGATTGGATAATAATAATTTTAGTATATAAAAATTATGTACTGTACATATTTTAAAATACTATATACACTAATACACACATTGGTTGATTAAGTTACTAATTTGCCCCTTTCACATATCATTTTGCATACTGAAATCTAGTTCATACTACAACCAATGTATGATGTATTTGAATACAATATTTTTTAAATATAAGAGCACCTGTATCGGGCTGGCTCATGAGCCAGGCGATAACGAGTTGGTGCGACCCATCCTATATCGATGTAAGGAAAAAAAACTAACAAACACCTTCACTGTTTTTTTTCATTTTCTTAATTGTTTTTTCTTTCTTTTTCTTAATTATTTTCTTTCTTTAAAAATTAATGTAATTTTTGAATTTAAATTAAATAAATATTCAAAAACTCAAAACTAATTCATATGAGTCAAAATGATAAGTCAAATCAATACCACAGTTGACTCATAAGTGAGTTTAAGTAGTTGTCAAGGTCACTTAAGGCTCAATCAATGTTGATGCTCATAGCAGATTTTAGTGTGACCTTCAATTTATCTTGAGAGCATGCGCATCAAGGGGCTCATCCGTCAGCTTGAGTCGGCCTTGGCGATGAGCCCCCCGATAACGAGTCGACGATGGATGAGCTTGCTTTAAGCGAGCTTTTTGTATGGAGCATGTAATACACGCGCCTATTAAAAATAATTTGGATGTTTCAATTCTATAACAGCTACTTCTCGTCGGTGCTGCCGACCAGTGACGTATCCAGGATTTTGAATTTGGGGTGCGAAATATTAAGAGTATAGGGGGGTTGCAAGGGGGTGACCCCCATGCTTGGGGGTTCGGGGGCGAAGCCCCCAGCCAATTTTTTTAAGGTGTCGTACTACCCGTTTTTTAGGCCTAAACATCTTTCCTAATGTGAATAAGACCACAGCTTAATTAATTGCTATATTCCTCCATTGTAAATACACTTCAAAATAAAAATAGAAAATTATTACATAATTAAAATCGGAAGAATCAACACCAATTTGATGAGCAAAAATACTAGATGATAAGTCACATGTCTCTTTATTTCAACAAGTTTCATCGAAAGGGAACCATATCGTCCAAATTTTGAAACTCATCATCTATTTTCATATCTTTTATGAATATATCAATTTTGAGTTTTAGAGCAGAGAAACTGCTTCTCTCTGTAATTTTTCTCACTATTCATCTCTATTTCATTTTTTGCTTTATTTCTTGTTGTGGGCTTAATATGTGTTGGCACTTTTAATTTTTTTCATTCACTAAAAGGGCTTTGAGAATAAATTATTTCGACCATAATTGTGATTTTTAAGAATAGACCAATAAAGTAAAAAAAAATAATATAAACATATTATTATTATTAATATATGTATATATATAATACTACTATTTTTTTTTGGTACATTTGTACCCCCCTTGTTCCATTGTAGATCCGTCGGTGCTGCCGACAACGACTAATTTTGTTTTTTTTTAATTCCTTAATTTTCAACTATAAATACACAAATATTCTTCCCACTTTCTACACCAATCCTCTCCAATTCATCTTAATTTCTTATTTTTCTCCTTCACACTATTCTTCTCTCATTTCCTTCCACATTTTATAATTCTCCTCCAATGGCCACCAGTCGTCCATCTCCATACACCGAGACCGAGGCCGAAGCATTGAGCCGAGCTTGAATCAACACTAGAAGCGCACCGCCAACCTGTCGCGAATCATTTTGGAGTTGAATCACCGATCACTACAACCGCACTCGCACCGCTGACATGCCGGAGAGGAATGCAAAAATGTTGCGCATACATTGGGCCTGAACCACCAATGCATGCCAACGATTTGAACGAATGCACGCGCAATTCACTCAACTACTTCCGGCCAACACAACCGCAGCCCAGATAATAGAGTGAGCTTTAATGGAGTACTATATCGTTTACGGTACTCCATTCAAGAATGACAACCTATGGAGGATCATGGGGGATAAACCCCATTTTCTCATCCACGCTTGAAATTGGGGTTCTATTATGATTTACTGTAATTGTATTTGCTTATTCGGAATTAATGAAATTTAATTTTATAAATAAAATTAAGTATTATACTTTCCTATCATTCACTTTATAAATAAAATTAAATCAAAATCAAAAAATCTAAAAATTCTTAACTAATTCATATGAATCGACTGAATGAGTTTGACCAATGTCATAACAAGCTCATCTGTGGGCCCTCAGCATGGTTGAGCATGCTAATGCTCTAATATCATAGCATGAACTATCATTGGACATACATATAAAAACTCGTGCTGTTTGTGCAATATATGCATGTGATATGGTGCTTACAAATTAAAATGCTTGGACACGAAATGTGTAAAAATCTTACTTAGAGCATGTACTACAAGGGTCTTGTTAGACCCAGGTCTAAACATTGGGAAGCGTGATTTTAATGATTGGTGGTGTTGAGTTAGACATAGGTTGATTTTTCCACTATAATGGGGTTAAGTAAGACCTAGGTCTAAGCACTGGGAAACATGTTTTTAATGATTGAATAGATTTTATTTTGTTGTTTTTTTATTTGTAATAAATATTATAAAAACTAACTTAATTAAATTCAGAAATTAATAAATGACAATTTTATTGAATTTAAAAAAAAACTACAACATACACTAATTAAAAAAAAATACAATAATTAAAAATTACAACATTACAATAATTTAAAAAAAAAAAGGATAACTACTCCTCCCAATTGAATTTCCTTGCAAGTTTGCGGCGAACATTTTCGTACCTCGCCTTTTGCTCGGGACTCATATTCGACGTGTCGGCAATATAGATATTGAACGTCCACTCCTCCCTCGATTGCTTGTTAAGGGATGCCAACTCTTCTACCGCCTGCTCCCGTAGCGCATTTTTGCCCTTCCTCCCCTTCTTCGCCGCTTTCGCCGCTTTCACTCCTTCGGGTCGAACCTGCAGAGTGTTTGCATCGCTCGTGGATGTGGTCGATGCGTTGCCGCTGGCAGACGAAGTATACTCGTCGGATTCATTTATCTTCGTTCGCTTTGGAGCTGTTGGCTTCTGAGGGTTGGTGAAAGTCGGGATATGCCTCAAGAGCTCACACGCAGCCCTATACGGGAAAGGTTTGTTGAACTTCTCGGTGTACAGATCTTGGGCCCTTGTGTATAGATCGAAGTCGTTCTCCCCGCTTCCGAGCTGGTTTTCTTCTTGGATGTAGATGCCGGCGAAGTTCTGGATCTGTTTCTTGGAGTGGCCCCGTGCGCTCTTCATCGCACTCTTTTCTCTTGGGAAGGCGGGGAGCTATGAACTCGTTGAAACGGTTCATTATTTTCTCCCAAAACGCGCTTGAGGTTTGGTAATTGCTAGTGATCGCGTCTATCCCGAAGTCAACGTAGCACTTTGCGAGATATTCAATCTCAGCGGGCGTGTAGTTAGGACCTCGCGCTGGCTTATTGTGCTCGTCGGATGAGGCCGCGGCAGCTTTCCCCTTGCGGCGTGCCTTGCCCTTCCCCTTGGCCGGAGAAGTGGCCGTGCTTGATGTTGCGACAGCTTTCCCCTTGCGGCGGGGCGGGGGGCGGTGGTGTTGGCTCGCGTTCATCCGATTCCTCTTGGTGGGAATCGTCGTACGCCTCTTCCTCTTCCTCTTCCTCGTCCTCCACCTCAACATGGTCGTCGTCGTCGTTGAGGTTGAAACGTTTGAGTCGAGCCGTACCCGCTGGGGGCTGCGAGAATTGGGAGTACCCGGATGTCGGGGGTACTTGAGAGAAGCCCGGCGACAGCGAGAAGCCCGGCGCAGACGAGAAGCCTGGCGACTGCGAAAAGCCATAGGACGGAGGGACTTAGGAGAAGCCCGGCGTCTGCGAAAATCCAGCCGACGGGGGCAATTGGCCGTACCCCTGCGGCTGTGAGAACTACGAGAACCCAGTAGCCGGAGGGAATGGAGAGAAACCCGGCGACGGGGAAAATTGGGAGAAACCCGACGTCTGCGAAAAACCACCAAACCCTGCAGGGGCCGAGTATTGGCCGAAACCGGGAGAAGATGAGAATTGGGAGCTTGGATTCGCCGGATTGGGAGGTGGATTTGCCGGATTTGGAGATTGGTTCGGTAGGATTGAACCAAAAGTTTGCGAGTACCACGAATTAAACTGGTCGTCGGCCATTTTTTTGCACAAAATATGATTGAAAGAGTAATTTTTTTTTGTAGAGAAGAATGGATAAAGAAAGAAATTTTTTGGTGTGTAGAATGAATGAGATGAAGGGATATATATAGTGAAAAAATGGGATATAACCGTTGAGGATGAAAATGTATACGTTGGACACATTTTATTTTTTAACCCGTTGATTTTTTATTTTTTTAATTCAGAAAATTTAAAAATATATATTGAAGGACCAATGGGAACACGCCATGTGTCCCCATTTTGCAATGTGGCGGAGTCGAGGGGGGGATCGAGCGATCGACATCGCGCTCGCCTCACTATCGACACGGGGCGGTGTCGATCCCCCCACAACGGCTTCGACACAGGGGTGTGTCGAGTGGGGGGTGTGTCGAGCGGCTCGACACCGCCCTTCGACACCGCCCCTCGTCTTTCGCTGTAAATGCTCTTATTAAAATTATTATGAATTAATAGGCGTATAGCGTAACCTGCTTTTCACTATTTATATATGGTTTACATATACTATAAATTACCCTTTATTATTTATAAACATTGACGAGATAAATTACTTGACCAACTCATCACTGATTTAATATATATACAGGTACGTTGAATAAGTAATTAAGTATAAATGGGATTTTGGGAAGCTACTATAGTCTATACCCGCCATTATGTCAAAATAGGTAAAATAGAATTGTGACCGTGTAACCCACATGAAAATAAACTGATTGAATACGCTGGTATATTAAATAGTCTGTCACATTAAATTTAAGTGCTAGCATACATTCCATTTGGACTTGCTTGAATGTTGTAGGACCTACGTGTACAATTTAATTTTTATTACTTTTTAGTTTTAGTTTATCTGGGATATAATTGGATCTCTAGCGGGTACTGTATTTCAATGTGGGTGCATTTACTTTGATGAAAAATAGTGAAAAAAAAAAATTTTATCCCTTTTTCCATCCTTTTCACATATATAGTGTAATGGAACATAATCTCCGGATAGGTTAAAATTTTTCTCGAGCAGCCATTTTTCACTTTTTTTCTCTCAATATTGAATAATATTATCCTTAGCTTTTGATGTGAAAATATTTTCGAATGGATAAAAGCATAAAATGAAAAAGGGGTGAGGGACCATGTGATAATTTTCTTTTTCATCTTAGTAAATATGTGATAAAAAAAAATTAAAATATTAATATTTTCTTATTTTTATCTTATCCATCATTTTTTAATAGAAATATTTCCATCAAAATAAAGTAACCTATGATTATTTTTCGTGATAATGATAGATATGATGTGGAAAGATAGCTAATTGGGCCAACTATAGACTATAGTTCATATTAAGCCTAGCTTTTTTTATTGCGTACTTTGAGTTGAAAATGTAGTTAGCCACAATCATAGCCCATAGTTTATATAATTGTGGTGAAAATGAGTGAAAGAAGGTATAATATTCCCTCCGTCCACATTTTAAAGTCTCATTTGGGTGTTGGCACGGAGATTAAAAAAAGTTGAAAAAGTGAAGTTAGTGAGAGAAAAGGGTAGTGTTAATGATATTGAGTTACTTTTGCTAATTATTGGATTAAGACTTTCTCCTTTTCACCTTTATTAATTGAAATTGATTTATTTTGCATAGGTATTTTCGAATGTATTTAAATGTGATTAATTAAATTAATATACCAACATTGTTTGAGAAAATCAAATATAGCAACACTGTGCGTGGAATTAAATCTGCCAACACTATTAAAGGAATTAAATCTGCAATTGAGGCAAATAATCCTGAAAATCTTGTAAAGGTGGAAATAAAAAGAAATGCAAGGAATTAAACTGAAAAGTAAACAATCCTGCAGATTTTTTTATTTATTTTGGAGGCAAACACATTCACTTTGGAGCCAAAACAGATTTCATTGAATAAAATAAGGATGAAAATGTACATTGATGTAATCAAAATGTTTGAGGGAATTTTAAGCTAACTTAACACTCCAAAACCCCAATAAATACACCATTTACTCCCAAAACCTGCTCTCAACCACCATTTACAGCAGAAATTCAGAGAATTGAATACAATGTCACAAAGAGAAAAAACAAGGCCTAAACTATCCGAAGAAGGCAAAAATCTGATCGCACAGTGGTTACTTCAAAATCCTAGCAATGGCAAACTTCACTATTGTGCAAAACAGGAAGCTGCACACAAATTTCAAGTTTGTTTGAGGACAATCTGGAGGATTTGGCAGGCCATATTAGCTTAGCAAGCTTTAGGAGTACCCGTGCATCTACAATCAAAGAGATATAGGCATCATCACAGGAATAAAGCAGCATTCATCACAGAGATTCCATTTAATTTCACAGGAATAAAACAGATTCCATTTAATTTCACAGAGATATATGCATCATCACAGGAATTCGCAGATTCCTCACATAACTAAAAAGATTAACCAACAATGGCATCACCAATCGTCCCCCTCAAAGATTAACCAACAATGGCATCACCAGTCGTCCCCCTCAAAGTCAAGAAAGATCAGAAATTCATCACCTTATTCAGAGGACTGAGGCAGCAACTTCCATCTCCTTTCTTTTTTTTTTTTGAAATTTTGCGCATTCACTAAACAGGAAGTAGTAGGGATCTGTAGACAACATATTCTCCACCATCTCGTCTAGAGCGGCCCCCGGAGATAATGGGATTTCCGGCATCGGAAACTTAGGACCCTCAGAAGGTGGAGTCGAAGAAGAGAGACCAAGTAAAGTATCGAATTTCTCTAATGGGGTTTAAGGAATTTCAGAACCAGATTTCTCGTCAAAAGCGACCCCCGGATATGACTGCGTTTCCAGCATCGGAAAAGCAGAAAAGTCAGAAGGTAGAGTCAAAGAATAGAGACCGCCTACAGTATCGAAAAACTTCGGCCCAGATGGTGGAATCTCATAATCGACCACCATTAGTGAGGAATCAGGCACCAAGGCGGAACCATCATTCGATTTCGCCGACATCACATAATCAATATGGTTTCAGGGACCAAATCAATGGAACTCAACTCCATTTTAGAGGAATTCTCCATTTCAGAGATGTCGGCAGTAGAATTTGGGATAGATCTCGGGTTTGGATGCACGAGATCGAGAGCAATCGAAGAA
Organism: Schizonepeta tenuifolia; assembly: GCA_029490685.1. Lineage (NCBI taxonomy): Eukaryota > Viridiplantae > Streptophyta > Magnoliopsida > Lamiales > Lamiaceae > Schizonepeta > Schizonepeta tenuifolia. The sequence continues at coordinate 93,701,078 of CM055956.1, forward strand.
CGGAGATGGAATCAGCACGACAAACACAAATAATGGAGGAAAATGGTGATGTCGGCGGTAGAATTAGGAGTAGATCTAGGGTTTGGATGAGCACATGAAAGAGAAATCGAAGAAGGGTTGTGAGGCATGAAAACGGCAGAGCGTATGAAGTCGAAGACTTGAGAGATAGAAGCAGATGAGATTTTAGGGTTTAGGTGGGATTTTTAATTAAATTGGGTATAATAATTAGCACAATAATTAGGGAATTAATTAATCTTTGTTTAAGTTTTGAATTTTTAATTAGTGGTAAAAGGTAGTACATAAGAAAAAGAAGTGAGGTTATTAATGTCCAAAAAGTAGAATGAGACTTTAAATTGTGGACAATTTTTAAAGAGCAAGTGGGACTTTAAATTGTGGGCGGAGGGAGTATTATTTTACTCCTTTATATCTTGTTTGGTTTCGATTTAAGAAAAACTCGGGCAGAAAGAATAAAGTTTCGGGCAACTGCTTTTACTTTGTCCAGAGTATAAATTTATACCTCCAAAATAGATGTTTAATATTAAGATAACGTGGAAAAATAACTATTTTTGAAAGACAAAGATAAATGATAACCATTAATTTTTAAAAGATAAATACTAACCAGTTTTACTAAAATACCCTCCCTTACCTTGTAGTATGTGCATAAATCCATACATGAATGCAAACATGAATTACATATGCATACATGAACACATACATAAATGCATACATAGGAACCTTGATAAGTTGTTATTAAGCCTACAAATTTTATCCTTTTATTATTATTTCTTAATATTTGTGTACAAAATAAGGGAATTTTGTTAAGCTGTTATTGCCTATTTGAACGAAGAGAGTATAAAATATATATTATCTCAACTAATTTCTATATAGTAATTGCAAATATAGTAGCTCAGTGTAAGAACGATATATCTTATTAGGAATCGCAATCCTCAATATCCCCAACATATTTATACACACAAGCATGAGATCTAAACTTGAAATAGTTATTGCAACTTTGCAAGATAAATTCTTTGGCCCGTGTTTAGGAAACTGGTTGATCGATGTTTTTAGATAATCATAATTAAGTAGTAGTATTATTTACCTCATGATTAGAGCGCACAATCATATATTAAGGTCAAAAAATACTAAAAAAATGTAAATGAATTTGTAATATTTATATCTCTTAAAATTTTCTTACAAGTTGTCCTCGTCATACGGAAGATTAATTTCTTATTTTAACTTGGGAAAATCAAAATAACGAGAAATTCTTACATGTAGTAAAATTCATGTAAGAATTCTCATAACTTAGCGTTATTATTACGAGAATTAATAAGCTCCGATCACAATTCGATCCGATCCGACTCGACTAGATTGATATCTCAATACCCATTGACGTACGCATAGGAATGAAGCGAAGAATATCTTAAAATGGTATGGCAATAACCAAACGAAGAAGAGTTCGATGAATTGACATTTTAGCACTAGCAACTTTGGTGAGGATTTTATCATGCCATAATATTCTTCTCGGAGAAAAAAAACAAACAAAAATAAACATAAAAATAAAAATAAAAGAAAAAAAGTTGCAGAATGGATATGGCCACACAAATTGCTGCCAAATACTACTGGGCTTTTAATAAATGGGCTTATTTTGATGCACCACGTTATAATTTTTAAAGCCCGATTTCTATAAACAAATTGGGTAAGGGTAATTTTAAACACATCCCCCAATTTACTCCACATAACCTCTAATAATTACAAAAATTAAAATATAATTTGAATGTTCTCATTTACCCTTGCCCCACTAATTAACAACGAGATAGTTATTATCTCCGATAATCCCCAAATCAAAATTCACATGCTAACAGTAAAGAGGTTGCCGAGATAAGGTCATTCAGACGGAATAGTGAACGACGGCGATTTGCAAATTGACAGTAGATTGACAAAATAATCAAGGACAAAGCCATGGTTGTCCAAGATTTTAATGTCTTCATTACATTTTCTGCCTCAGATTGAGGGTCGAGAACCCCAACATGTCTATTGATTAATCACAATTATTTTCTTTGTTTTCTCTCTCTTTGGTTTGTTATCTGTACATCTTGTGCTCTTCTTCTTCACACTGGCCATATTCTTCTTCTTCAAGTAGTTTCATTTGTAGCTTCACAACCAATCCCCATAGTTGTTCGTTGCGGTCGGCGATAGTGTTTACTTCCTCTTTATGTATTTAAATTTTGACTGAGAAAGAGGAAAACTTCCCAATTACATAGTGAAAGATTTTTATGTTTGAGAAAGAATATTGAGTTGGAGAAGCAGAATTAAGAATCTTTTTAAAATTGGAATTGTACGTTTATGTTCTCTTAAATTTTGCATTGAAAATTAGAGGAGGCTGAAGGATAAATGAGAACATTCTAATTATATATTTAATTTTTTAATTAGTGGAGCTATACGGAGTAAATTGGGGGCTGTGTATATAATTTTCCATTGGGTAATTCTAAACACACTCCCCTTTACTTTTTTACAGTCTCTTATTTTTAAAATATAATAATATAATATAAATATACTATCTTGCCCTTATAACATCAATTTAAATTTATAATAACTAAATAATAACTCTATTGAATATAATTGAACGGTGAAGCCCTAGAAAATGTCCAAAGCCCCCCAACTCATATTAGATAAAAAAAAACATTTCGATAACAACCAAATGTCGTATTGAAATCATTCAAGAAACCAATAATTTTACATTCAAATTTGTTGATTTCCACCAGAAAAGAAAAGAAGAAGGCGAGCTTAGATTAGGAAAAGAATTGGGTGATGAGAACTACTGCATTCGGCGATATTTGAATGAACAGTTGGCGGCGAATGGCGGGATAACAGCGCTCCTCCTCAACTAGGAAGGAGAATCCGGTGGCCTGAGGCGGGCCAATTTCAATGACGAAGATGAGGCACCGCTGCTTAGGAGCTACATATAGTTTATATTGGAAAATATGTGTGGAACAAAATTCTGATGAAGATCAATCAATAATTGAGTGATAGATAGACTAACTATAATAAATGTGTTAGATTCGAGCATCCAACTCAATCAAGTTGGCTAATTTATGTAGAAGTTGATCAGACTGAAATGTTGCAAGGTGTGCTAACACAAAATGGAGTTTATGTTCTTTAGTCTGAGCTAGAGTATTGTGAAACAGGTTGGAATAGATTCGAAAGATTCTTTCCATATTTGAGCGGATTTTGCGGAGATCTTTTCCTTATCCAGTATTGACGTGGAGAAGATCATATCTGGTGAAGATATTGTTTGTTCCACAAGCTAAGCCACCAAAGGAAGTTTCTATCTACAAGGAAACTAGGGCAAATCATTGAAGATCTTATCTAGGATTTCTCAAGACCTATATAAGTCGACTTCAACATCATTTGGAGGTTGCCGCTGCATTAGCTATTTTCATTATTTTCATAGCTAGTATACTTGCATGGGTGAGTATTTTTATTATTTTTCTTGAGAGTGTTTATCAAGAGAAAAACACTTGGGAGAGAGGTGAGCATTGGATTGCAACTCAAACTTAGATTGTTCGAGTGTGTCTTGAACATTCGTTGGTTCACGCGAGTTGGGAAGTGTGTGAGTTAGGAGACTTCATATGGTTGACGAACTATATGTGTGAGAGTCTGTAACTACAACTTACAATAGTGGATTGATTCTCTCTTGGGCAGGAAGGCCCCCCAGACGTAGGTTGATTAACCGAACTGGGTTACCACATTTTGTGTGTTTTCGTCCTAGCATACTTATTGCTTTCTGTGCTAATCTATATTCTAAGTTTTGCAGCAACGAAATACAATTTACATGCTTAAATTGTTGGGTTAAATATTTCAATTGGTACCAGAGCGGTATACCGACTTCACAGGTGTTGATCCCGGGACAACCGCAAATCTCTGTTGCTGCATCTGACCCACAATGATTACTAATGGTCATGCTATAATGAAACCCCCATTGCTAGATGGGAAGAACTACGACTACTGGAAAGTGAGAATCATGTCTCACATAAGATCCATTGATGAAGCTGCATGGTACGCGGTAGAAGAAGAATGGAAACCTCCAGTCAAAGCAGATTCCACAGATCTCAAAATACGAAAGGAGTGGAACGATGAAGAGATCAAATGGTCAGGGATGAATCAAAAGGCCCTGAATGCAATTCAATCGGCTGTGAGTGTAGAGATTTTTGCTTTAATCTCCACTTGCACATCTGCCAAGAAAGCGTGGGACATTCTTGAGACAGCCTTCGAAGGAAACAAGAAGGTGAAAGGACAGAGGCTCCAACAACTGACTTTTCAGTTTGAAAATTTGAGAATGGAGGAGACTGAAAACATTTGTGAGTTTCAGTCAAGACTGCTAGCTCTTGCCAACGAAAGTTTTCATCTAGGAGAGGAAATCTCTAATGAGAAGCTTGTCAGGAAGGTTCTTCGATCCCTTCCAAACAGATTTGAATATAAGGTGACTGCCATAGAGGAAACTAAAGATGTCTCTAAACTCAAACTGGATGAGTTGATAAGCTCCCTAAGGATGTTTGAAATGGGAACACAAAACGAGAGTTCTGAGAAAAGAAAGGGAGTTGCCTTTGCAGCTCACAACTGAATCCAGCTACTGAGCCTTCAAGCAAAACCAGTGGAGATGAAGTTTTGGCTCTCCTCGTCAAAAATTATGACAAGATATTCAAAAGGCCCATGAAAAGGAGTTCCAGCAGCAACTCGTCTAGAAAGGAATCCTCCAGCCCCTCCTCAAGAAATAAAGGGGTGAAATCACGCACTGAAAAATCTGGTCCAAAGTGCTTCGAATGTGATGGTTATGGTCACTTTCAGAATGAATGTCCTAGCTTTCTCAAACGTGAAAACAGATCCTACTTTACCACACATAGTGATGAAGAAAATGATGATAGTGGCAGCGAGGAAGAGTCAAATGTTGTAGCTCACATAGCAGTCTTATCTGAAGCTTCAGAACAATCTCCAGCTGAGCCAGAAGAGGTGGATGAAGAAAGTGATGAAGAAGAAGTGGACAAGGATACTTTAGTAAAGATCTATGAAGATCTTAAAGCTAAATGCGAGGAGATTGGAGGTGCCAACAAAGAGCTCAATTCCAATATCAAGAAACTGGAAGAGGAAAACAAGATTGTCAAATCTCAGCTAGTTGATGTCTGTCAAGAAAGGGATAAGTTAAAAGCTCTCAACAATGCGTTGCTTCTGGAGAACTCAAATCTCAGAGAAGATAATGTGTTCAAAGCAAATGAACTCATTCATGTCAACAAGGTTGTTAGAATGATGACCAATAGTACTGCTCAACTTGATCAAATTCTTGAGGCTGGTCAACCAAATACAAGCAAAGTTGGCTTAGGTTATCAAGGGAGTAAGGCGTGGAAACCAGTGAATACAGGAACTAAGACATCATTCGTCCCTGAGAAGGAAAAACTAGCTGAAGAAACCCCTGGCAACAAGAAACAAGAGGAGGAGATTCCAAAACAAGCTATCAAAAAGAACCGTCGTAGAAAGCAACAACATCAGAGACAAGCTCGGAAACCTCCTACTGCTCCACAGAGACAAAGTCAAGTGTTCAACAATCAAGGATATAATGGTTATTACTCTCCAGTATGCCATTACTGTGAAATACCAGGTCATATCAGACCTAATTGCAGCTTCTACATGGCAGATCGAAGAAGAACCATGAATCACAACACTAGAAGGCGAGAAAACGGAAGAAATTATATGGCTTATGTATCTCTGACAGCTCTATGGGCAAGAGCTAATAATAGATGGTAGTTGGACAGTGCATGTTCATGGCATATGACTAAAAACCCAAAGTTCTTGAAGGAAGTTAAGAAGAGCTTTAATGATACCGTGACTTTTGGTGATGGATCACAACTAAACATCATTGGCAGAGGAATGCTAGATGTTCCAGGTTTTCCTCCTTTGAAGGATGTATTCCTGGTGGATAGAATGAAGGCCAATTTGATAAGCATCAGGCAGCTATGTGATCAAGACTTGGATGTGAGATTCACCTCTTCTCACTGTATTGTCACGAAGAATGGAGAGAATTATTTGATCGGGGATAGATCAGCGGATCGATGTTATCTCGCCAGAGTTCAGTCAGTGTGTCTCCGTGCCAGCTCATCCGTTGCAGACATCTGGTATCAGAAACTAGGACACTCCAGCTTCAGAAACATAAAGAAGCTGATCAAGGTTGATGTTGCACGAGATCTTCCATCAATGCAAATTTTCGAAGGCAACGTATGTGGTCCTTGCCAAACTGGAAAACAAGTGCAGATTGGCCATAAAAAGGTGCAAAACATTACCACTTCCAAGGTCATGGATCTAATGCACATGGATCTCATGGGCCCTATGTCTACTGAAAGCATCGCCAAAAAGAAGTATATTCTGGTTTTTGTGGATGACTTTTCAAGATTTACTTGGGTTGAATTCTTGCGTGATAAGAGTGAAGCATTTCAGTACTTCAAAGTATTATGCTTAAAATTGGAAGTGGAAAAGGAGACCTCGTTGAAGCGCATAAGAAGTGATCATGGCAATGAGTTTGAAAAGGGACCCTTGGAAGAGTTTTGCAATGAGAAGGGAATTGCTCATGAATTCTCTGCCCCCATAACTCCACAACAAAATGGAGTTGTAGAAAGGAAGAATCGCACACTTCAAGAGATGATGCGAACAATGATGAGTGCTCAAGACATTGCTGAATGGTTTTGGGCTGAGGCAATGAATACTGCCTGCTACATTATCAACAGGGTCTATCTTCGACCCAAGAGGGACAAGACTGCATACGAATTATGGAAAGGAAGAAAACCCAGCTTCAAGCATTTTCACATCTTTGGAACAGTTTGTTACGTTTTAAATGACAGAATTCAAAGAAAGAAGCTTGACGATAAAGGAGTTGAGGCAATTTTCTTGGGGTATTCTAGAAACAGCAGGGCTTTCAGAGTCTTTAACAAGACCACAAAGACTGTGATGGAGTCCATTAATGTAGTGTTCACTGATGATAATGTTGTGTCTGATGAACAGGAAGAAGAAGATCAGTCGGAGTTATCTGGGCCAACTACTGAGCCAGATACAAGTAATACTCTTAGAGCAAACCGATCCACTGGTAGCAGCAGCTGAGGAGGGGAATTCAAATGCACAACTTGCCTCAGATTATTCCAATCTAGGTAATGCTCCTGCTTCTTCAACACAGAATGTTATTGTACCTCTCACTCCGTCTAGAAAAATCTCAAAGGATCACCCCATCTCCAACGTCCTTGGTGATCCTAGAGGAGGAAGAACCACAAGAAATGTTAAACGAGATTATGCTAAAATGGTGGCAAATCTTGCCTATGCTTGTTATGTTTCGACTTTTCTTCCAAAAAATGTCAAGGAAGCCTTGCAGATTGAAGAATGGATCGCATCTATGCAAGAAGAGCTTATTCAGTTTGTACGGTGAAATGTGTGGAAATTGGTTCCTCGTTCCGTTGATGTTCTGGTTATTGGGACCAAGTGGATGTTTCGCAACAAGGCCAATGAAGAAGATGTGATTACTCGGAGTAAGTCACGCCTTGTGGCTCAGGGATACTCACAAGAAGAAGGTATTGATTTTGAAGACTCATTTGCTCCAGTGACAAGATTAGAAGCTGTCAGATTACTATTGGGGATGGCCTGCTGTTTGAACTTCAAACTGTACCAAATGGACGTCAAGAGTGCCTTTCTCAATGGCATTCTTCATGAGGATGTATATGTGGAGCAACCACCTAGGTTCATTGATCCTGACCATCCTAACCATGTATACGAGCTCAACAAAGCTTTATATGGCCTCAAGCAAGCTCCAAGGGCGTGGTATGAGACCTTGTCCAAATATCTCATATCCAAAGGATACACACGAGGCGGATCAAACAAGACTTTTTTCTACAAAAGAGACAGTAAAGGTATAATCCTCATCCAAATATATGTTGATGACATTATATTTGGGTCTGTGTCGCAGGAACTGATCCAGGAATTTGTGGATCATATGACTACTGAGTTCGATATGAGCTTATTTGCCGAATTGTATTATTTTCCGGGGCTTCAAATTAAGTAATCCGAGGAGGGAATATTTATATCTCAATCGAAGTATGCCAGAGGCTTGGTCAAAAAAATTGGCCTTGAGAATGCTAAGATTCGAAGGACACCAATGGGGACTTCAGTCAAATTAAGCAAAGATAAGGATGCAACATCAGTAGATCAATCCTTATATAGAAGCATGATTGGCAGTCTACTGTACCTAACTGCAAGTAGACCAGACATCAGTTACAGTGTTGGTATCTGTGCCAGATTTCAAGCTGATCCAAAGGAGAGTCACTTGGCAGCTGTAAAAAGTATTATCAAGTATGTGAAGGGCACGAGTGATTATGGTATTTGGTATGCAAAGGATAGTACTACGTCTCTTGTTGGGTTTGGTGACGCAGATTGGGCAGGTAGTCCAGATGATAGAAAGAGCACATGGGGAGGATGCTTCTTCTTGGGCAATAACCTTGTTGGATGGCACAACAAGAAACAAGTGAGCATCTCACTATCCTCAACTGAAGCAGAGTATACTGTAGCTGGATCAGCATATACTCAACTTATGTGGATGACACAAATGCTGGAAGATTATGGAATTGAAGCAAAGGGATTCACTCTCTACTGTGATAACAAGAGTGCCATTGACATATCCAAGAACCCAGTCCATCATTCTGAGACCAAACATATAGACATTCGTCATCATTTCATAAGAGAGTTGGTTGAAGACAAAACTCTTAATTTAGAGTTTGTACGGAGAAACAATTGCCCGATGTATTTACTAAGGCTCTAGATGGTTCAAGATTTGAATCATTAAGAATGGCCTTGGGAATTTGTTCCCTCTGATTTATTTTCAGAGGGAGACCCTCCGCTTGGGGTTCTGGATGGCAAGCATGGTGTAGTGTGGATTTCTTTGGTTTTCTGGTATTTTCTATATGTGTTGGAATTCTGTTATTGAATCTGTGCCAACTGATGAAGCTCAGTGTATAGAACAGAAATTCAAATCTGGGCAACGGTATGATGACGTCATAAAGCTGCAACGGTCATCTCATGCAGAGTCTCTGCGTATTCCGGCTCTCTTTTCAGCAGAATTGAAGTTTTTCCGGCCGTTGGGATATATTTGAATTCAAATATTGATGTTTATCCCACTCCTATTTTCAAGGGATTTGATTTTATCCCTTAAGAGAGAAGATATATCCTTCTATATATATATATTTCCAAGTCGGTTTATTTGAGGGTTTTATATCTTCTTCAAAACCCTAGCTGCTGTAATTACTCTCTACTCGTCTCTCTCTCTCTCTTTTGATAATCCATGGAGTCTCAACGATCATCGCAATCACCACCCTCTCAATAATTCTCCGATGACTCTTATGGTGGAGACACGTTCGTTCTCGATCTTGGACCACCTCCCGATTCTCATCCAAAGCCGAGGAGGAAATTGGTGCTCTATGACGAGACACCGGAAGCTTCACCGGAACCCTCTCCGATGAAAACACTGTCGCTCACGGTGGTCGCTGACTCGGAGGAAGAAGCGGAGACGGTGGGAAAAAAGACCTTGAACTCTCCTCTTATTAAGTTCAAGGAAAGAGCAATCGCGAAGGATAAAGCAAGGAGAACTCAACGTGGTGATACCCCCTACCCCACACCTCGAAAGGAAGGCTTCTTATTCCGAAAACCCACCGCATCCGCTGGTGGATCGCAAAGAGAAACTTCCTCTGTTAATAAGGATGGAAGAAATCTAGAGGAGGAGCCTCAGAATGTTGATGATGACCAACAGAGGGATGTCCCTGTTCCTGCTGCTGGTGCTACGAAGAAGAAGGAAGCCAATGTTGTTGAAGCAAAGAAAAGGGCTTCTGCTGTCGCTACTTCCAAGAAAAGGAAAGCTAAAGAGGGTGAGAAGGAGAAGCCTGCGAAAGAGGTAGCGAAGAAAAAGGTGGCTGAAAAGCTAAAGCCAAAGAAAAAGGTTACGGTCAAGGAGACCGCTCAAAAGCAAAAGGGAGCTGCTCTGCCACCTTTGACCATCAATGAGCCCAATCCAGCCATGCATACTAGAGCTCAGTTGAGAAGACAGGAGGAAGAAGCTGCTGCAGCCATGGGAAAAGGCAAAGAGAAGATGTATGAGGTCCAAGCTAAAAGGAAGAGAGGACACGAGCCAGTATTCAAAAAGCCCATTGATATTGACTCTGGCTCTTACAATGCATTTCACAGCGATGTTGGGAACTCGAGGCATGACTCTCCCAAGTCTGCAGGGGAGGCTTCTAAGGCTCCAAGAAGTCGTCATCCTGCTATAGTGGATGCGCTGAAGTTCAAGTCTGATGAGCATCAAGAGAGATGGGGTACGGTTCTTCAGAAGAAGTTTATGGTGGAGAAGTACGTGAAGCCTCAATCTTTGGAGGCTACTGGATTGCTGAAGTTGCTTAAGGATGCAAGGTGGGATCGGACTATCCTTCCTGTGCGACGGTTCATGCCATCAATCGTCTTGGAGTTCTATTGTAATCTCTCCAAGAGCATCAAGAATCACACCTCCAGTAAGTGCTTCAAAGCTTATGTGAGAGGTCAATACATTGATTTCTCTCCGGGAATTATCAATGCTTTTGTGAATCGTGATGACTATAATGATGAGGATGTGAAAATTTCTATTGATGAGGTTGCTAAGGGTTTGACTGGTGGGTTTTATCGGTGATGGCCTACCAACAGTGATAGCATAAGTGGAATTCATCTCACTATGAAATTTGCTGTGTTGCATAAGTTTGCTGTGTTCAATTGGCTTCCCTCCGGTCATACCTCTATGGTGGGAAAACATCTTGCTACGATTCTGTACAAGATTGGACAGTTCAAGAATTTCAATTTCGAAAAGATTGTGTTTGAGCATGTGACAAACCATGCGGAGGAGTTGGAGAAAGAAAGATGCTTAGGATATCCTGGATTGATCTTTGGGATAATCCAATCCCAAATGCCTGAGGTGGTTCGTGATGGTGATATCTGGGCCAAGGATCCAAGCCCCTTCATCTTCAACAACAAGCTGTTCAATGAGGTGCATCACTTTCGTGATATTGAAGGTCCAGTTCAGAAGCTGAAGATTCGATACAAGGCATCTGTGCCAATTACTGAGCTTCCTCCTACTCGAGTACATGCCTTGTCTGCTAGAATGCATCGTGAACTGACCAGAGAACACAGGTCTTTGGACAGGATCATCAAGTCTTTTCAGATGAGACAAGCCTCCATAGCATCACTGCTGTATGATGCTTCTGCTCCAGCTACTGAGGTTGGTGAGCCTTCTGGAACGAAGACTGCTGAGGCTGAGCAAGACTCTGACCCTCATGCTCAGTTTGATGATGAGCTTGAGAAAATGCAGAAAGAAGTGGAGGATTTTGATGATTGGGCAGAAGAAGAAGAGGCTGAAGAAGAGGATGAAGAGGAAGAAGACTCAGCTGCTAACAGCTTGGAGCGCAATGCAAAGCGTCACAAGAATGATGGATCCAAATCTCCTTCTATCTACATGCTACCGTTGATATTATATCCCTCCTTTTGTCATTTTGGCATTCATGTGAGACAAAAAGGGGGGGGGGGGTAGTAGCTGTTTTTGGGTTTTTGGTTTTCTGGATTTCTTATGTTAATATGTTTTTGTCTCCGCTGCTGCTATAAGGAGTTTCTATCTCCTTTAATGAAATGAAGCTATTTTGAAGATTCCCTATTGTTTGAGTTAAGGGAGTTAATTTCCAAGCAATTCCCCAAGTTCAGTTTGAGGGGGAGTTATGATTATGGAAGCTATTTCGTAGTCCCAAGGTCAGTTTAAGGGGGAGCTTCCACACCGTCTTCATTTGTGCTTGTTCTGTTTGATGCTAAGCTTGAAGATGATTTATACTCTGTTTTCTATTGAATGCTTGGATTATGGTTTTGTCTACATAAATGCCATAGGGGGAGATTGTTAGATTCGAGCATGCAGCTCAATCAAGTTGGCTAATTTATGTAGAAGTTGATCAGACTGAATGTTGCAAGGTGTGCTAACACATAATGGAGTTTCTGTTCTTCAGTCTGAGCTAGAGTATTGTGGAACAGGTTGGAACAGATTCGAAAGATTCTTTCCATATTTGAGCGGATTTTGCGGAGATCTTTTCCTTATCCAGTATTGACGCGGAGAAGATCATATCCGGTGAAGATATTGTTTGTTCCACAAGATAAGCCTCCAAAGGAAGTTTCTATCTACAAGGAAACTAGGACAAATCATTGAAGATCTTATCTAGGGTTTCCCAATACCTATATAAGTCGACTTCAACATCATTTGGAGGCTGCCGCTGCATTAGCTATTTTTATTGTTTTCATAGCTAGTATACTTGCGTGAGTGAGTATTTTTATTATTTTTCTTGAGAGTGTTTATCAAGAGAAAAATACTTGGGAGAGAGGTGAGCGTTGGGTTGCGACTCAAGCTTAGATTGTTCGAGTGTGTCTTGAACATTCGTTGGTTCACGCGGGTTGGGAAGTGTGTGAGTTAGGAGACTTCATATGGTTAACGAACTATATGTGTAAGAGTCTGTAACTACAACTTACAATAGTGGATTGATTCTCTCTTGGGCAGGAAGGCCCCCCAGACGTATGTTGATTAACCGAACTGGGTTACCACGTTTTGTGTGTTTTCGTCCTAGCATACTTATTGTTTTCTGTGCTAATCTCTGTGCTAAGTTTTGCAGCAACGAAATACAATTTACATGCTTAAATTGTTAGGTGAAATATTTCAAAATGGATTATATATGAACGAAAAGAGATTTAAAGCAACAAATTCTTGAAGTTTCAAGTTAATTGCATCTTCTTCATCAATTTTTCCCCTTCAAATTTTCGCTAATCATGGAGTTATAGAGTTTGGGTTATAGTTTAGTAGAATGAGTTGGGGGAGGGGCGGGGCTATAGGTTAAGTTGACGGTTGTTTATTATTAATTGTATTTATCAATAATTATAATTTTAGGCTATAGGGATACAATAGTAAAAGTCATAATTTCAATTTCTTTTTTTTTTAAAGAGGATGCTGTAAATGACAAAATAGAGGTTGTGTTTAGAATTGCCCAACAAATTTCTAGAAGATCAGAGGATAAAATCAAGTGGGTCAGCTCATTATCAACCGTATTACACATGAATGGAATGCAGTGAGAATGAAATGACCTTGGTAGTGAAATGAAGATGAGAATAGAATGAAATAAAGTGAAAATGAAATGACCTTGGTAATGGAATGAAGATGAGAATGGAATGAAAATGATATTTCTATGGCTGATATACAAAGGAATGAAATGAATTTTTTTTCATAATTAATATAATTAGTATTAGATAATATAATTAGTATTAAATAAATAATAATAAATTATTATTTTAACATCATGTATTGTTTTAATAATGGATATGTATATTAATACTAATAATAATAATAATAATTTTTATACTAACTTCAATATAAACAATAATAATATATAATACTAAAAATAATAAATATTATTTATTATTTATTTATTATTATAATACCCTTAAGGCCTTAATAGTTAACGAGTATAACAATATTAACATTATAATTAAATAATATTGTTATTTACTATTATTTAATTATAATAGAATTATTTTGTAGTAGTAATAATAATAATAATAATAATAATAATAATAATAATAATAATAATAATAATAATAATAAAGTTCATTCCAAAGATGCAGATTAGCTAATACCAAGGGGAGGGGAGGAATGACTAAACCCATACTCATGAGATTAGTCATTCTTTAAGGCATGCACTACGGGTGTCGAGTAGCGGGGTCTAGTGGCTGCTCGGCACCCCTCTCCTTAGACCCCGTGGTGTCGAGCGGTGGAGTCGAGAGTGGTGTCGATTTATCGACACCGCTCTCGACCTCACTCTCCCCCCTCCTTTCGATCCACGCGGCAGCGTCCCATTGGTCCTATTTATTTATTTATTTTACTTTTTCTGATTAAAAATAAAAAAAAATTATAATTACAATTATAGACCCGGGGTCTTACTCAACCTCACCATTTTAGAATTTTCTACCGAGGCCTATCCAATCATTAGGACCCCACCAAAATTACACTTTCTGGCGATAGATCCGGAGTCTATCTCTTCACCGTAAATGCTCTTAAGGAATGGTCATTCCTTACGGAAAAAATATACCAATCCTGAAATTAGGAATAGAGGCAGTAATGATCATTTCATTCTTATTCCATTCTAGTGTACCAGTCATCACCTAAAAAAAGGAACATTTTATTCATAAAAGAGTGTAAGGGTACTCAGATCCGAGCATTACAAAAAAAAAAACATTGACCAGCTTAATTATGCATAAAAAAAAAATTATGCATAATTATGAGATCAGAAGGAGGAGTATATAAAAAAAAATATTGACTAGCTTAACTGATTATAGAGGGGGAACATTTAACGAGGCCTAAAAACTAATCATGTTACAAGGAGGAGCATGTATTACGGAGAAACACCGCCTTCATACTCAAATGATAATACCTTTAACAATTTTAGAAATATATACTCCCATTTTTTTAAGATTATCTCATTTTTAGCTTTCCATACCTTAAAAAACACATTGCAAAATATTATTTAATAATATCAACTTTGCACTTTGTATGTGTAAATTTTGATGTAGTTTGGTTGTAACACAAAAATTAAATGCGTTAGGCTACTTGTAGTGCCATATGAATTCACAGAATCTTTACAAATAAATGCACAGTAGAAAAGCATGAATTTAATGTGTCGGATTGTTATCACGTGTATTTTAGAATGTCATTAGTTGCTAAATGAACTTGTAGTCGTGAATGTTTACATTTTTCCAAAGTTTTTCCCTGAAATACTACATTCATTGTACAAAATTTCTTCGTACAACATAAACCAACAAGTTAAACCTTCAAATACTACTTACTATTTTGCCAATCATAACATAAATAAGAAAACTATTTAAATCATGTCACCAAAATAATGGACCCAACATCCCCTTCGGTGTCTTAATGCGAACCATATCTATATCGATGGAAATTAAATAATTAAGGTCCTACGACAACAACTTATATCGATAATTATGACCTCATAAATTACTATACAAATAGCATTCTTCAAAGCATATTGGCCGACAATCTTTTAGAGACGTGACGACCATCAATAGGTTTCTCATGAACTGAAGTTTGTTAAATTTAAATAAGGTTCGAGCTTAAATATTTTAGACATTATAAATTGGTATATAAGAAAATTTGGTATCAATTAAATTACTACTCAACTAAGCCAAACGAAAATTCTACTCTTTTCGACTTAACTAAATTACACCCTCATAAATTACTATACAAATTGCATTCTTGAAAGCATATTGACCGACAATCTTTTAGAGATGTGACGACCATCAACAGATTTCTAATGAACTGAAGTTTGTTAAACTTAAATAAGGTTCGAACATAAAAATTAGACATTATAAATTCAAATATAAAAAAGTGCGGTATCAATTAGATTACTACTCAACTCAGCCGAACGAAGATTCTGCTCGACTCGACTTAACTTAATTACATCCTCAACTAAGGCCTAAGGGAAAAGATATATAGTGATTCATTTTTCGTACCACAACTATTATTTAGTGATAATGTGTACATAATTTTCAGATATAACCGACTTATTTTGCCAATATAATTCGAAAACCGATTTTTCCTAAATCGGTTCCATAATTTTCGGTTATTTGGTTTACACAGTTATCTAATTTATGCTTACGTTATTTTGAAAAGTTTAATTATCACCATAATCTTATTTATGTATATATATTTTGATCCCTCAAAATTCGGTAATCAAATATCTCCCAAAATTAGCATATATTGTTATTATTAATAGCTTTTGTTTACTTTGATTTTCTTAGAGATAATACGTTTTTTTATCTTATTATTAATCTAATATCTTATTCTTTTAATTCTTAATTTTATATATCTTCAGACTACAGATTATTTTTTTTAATACAAAAAATACATTGTAATAAAAAAAAAATCATACAAGGAAAAGTTTCCTATACATATAATTAATAGAAGAAATCCAATTGAATTTTTTTAAAAAATTAATTTTATTTTTGCACCAAAAATAGTGTGGTTATTCCTTAAAATTAAAATAATAATTAGGATAAATATCAAATTATTCAATAATAATATATCAATTCGAAATAATTTTTTAAAAAATTGATTTTTATTCCAAAAATAGTGTAATCTTTGCTTAAGTAAAATGCAACAATTATTTCTAAATTACTTAAAATGGAATAATTAATTGTAAATTATATTTTTAAATTAAAAAATTATTAATAAAACATAAAATAAATTAGAAATAAAACTATTAGTTAAAAAATATCTCCTTATTCAAAATTGGTTTAAAAGATTAATATTTATGATTTTGTTTCGATTCATTTATTAATTATACTAGGTAAGTGATAAACACTCATTTTGTAACAACTAAACGGTTTTATCTACTCGTTTTGCAAAGCTTTTACCTAAATAGTGATATGTTTAGTAAAAAATTATCTATTTTTAAAATTGTGTCACGTTTTGGTGTAGTTTTGCTTGTGTGGTGGTCAAACGAGGATTTTTATGCTAGAATGGAGACTCAAAGAAGACCGGAATCGAAGAATCGAGACAAAAAAGTGAAGAAACCAGAGAAAAAGGGAAAGAGGAGCTAACCGGTGACCTACCCCTGAACCACCGGCCAGCCCATCGGAAACTCTTGTATTGAAGCTTTATGTTAATGCTAACCGGCCCCCTGACCGGAGGTTTGGCCCTGGACCGCCGATTAGTGTTAAGCTGACCGACGGTTCACCCCTGAACCGTCGGTTGGACCACCGGTTGGCCATTTTTGCTCCAAAATTTTTGATTTTGCCCTTTTTTATATTTTTAACTTTGTAATCTCACTTTTTGTACCCTATATAAAGGGGTTTAGCCCAAAAATCGAGATACTTTTTGCTCATAGCTAGATTTTCTCTCACCAAAGTGTGTTTTTCTAGTAAAATTTAGGGTTTATTCTTTGTATTTGAATTGAAGGGTGGATTTGATTTCCATTAAGAATTAATTAAAGATTTCTCTATTTGGATTAATTAGTATCATTATTTATGGTTTCATTTCTCTTTTATTTTGTTATTTCTTCAATCATGTCTATCTAATTCTCTTAATTAATTTTAGGAAGTTGTGAGACTCCAATTGATGGTAGAATTTCATTATTGAAACTATTTTACCTTCCAATTTATAGTTTGTGCATCTTGGTGCTTGTTTCTCATGTTGGTATAGGTGACCTCTATATTTGCGTGCCAAATGTTCGTAAAAATGCTTAATCTATTTTATGTTTATTGAATTCAATTTTGCATGATATGAATGATTATGAGTTCTAGCGGAGATTAATTCGTTCATATAAGGTTTTGAATCTTGTGTGATTTTGGGAGTTAATTCCTCATTTTAAGTCTTAATCGAGATAGATGAGTGATTAATCAACTTGTGCCTTTTTTTCGAGAGATTATACATATTGGTGTGTTTCCTTTGTTTGAATTGGATTAAATTTGGTTAAATTGATCAATAGCTTAATTCCCCATCGCCTTTGAGTCGAGAAAGGTCCCTAAAATCAACCTCCGTTCTCTATTATTCTTTAGATCGTCTATTGCTTTTTATACAATTTTATTGCCTATTGTTAATTTCTCATTTCTAGTTATTGAAAACTAAATCATGCTCCTCTTGAAGCTTGAATAGTTTGAAAGTGTTTGAATCTTGCTATACAATATTTTCAGATAATAGTCCTTGTGGGAAACGATACTCGACTTATTTTTGTACTACAATTACTTCGATAAATTGCGGAAATATTGCTAGCAAAATTAAGCGATTAGTAAGTGACGGCCCGCGAAATAATTTGACAACTAACTATACTTTTGAATTCATAGGAATCCGCAGTCACTACTTTTGGTGCGCACTTGGTAAACTTTCGTCCTTGTGCAGTAGCTTGTAAACCAAACAAGGCAGGTAAATCATACCTTCTAAGTACGGTATGACAGACTCGACGTATAGAAGCCTTAGTGGGGGGTTGACTGTGAGACCTATCAATCACAGACATCCCACTCTACAACTAGGTCAGCCCCATTGAACAACGACTAACTATACTTAATTATATGAATGGATGACAAGATAATAACAAAAATAGAAAAAATAGTGTGCGTGAGTTGACATAGCGATAGTGTGGTTAATGTCTGAAGCCAAAGGTCTTGGATTCGAGTTCACCATAACATTGTCTTTAAATTTAATTGTTGGTTTATTAAAAAAATATATGTTGTAATAGGTAAAAAAGTAATTGGACTAATCAATTAAATTCACTAGGAATATAATTATCGGTGAGAATTTGCTTTTCAAAAAAAAAAAAAAGGTAAGAATTTGATTAATACACTAATACTAGTTAATGATTGAGAATTTGATCAATTTACGTGTAACATAGTTAATCGACGATAATCTGATCAATTCCTTAATATAGTTAATCATTGAGAATTTGATCAATTCACTTGTACTCCTTTCGACCCATTCAAATTGTCATATTATTGTTCATCACGCAGATTAAAAATAAGAGTAAAAAGATAGAAAGTGGGTAGGCCTATTACTTTTGGAGGATTTTAAAAAGTTAAAATTTTCCTTATTTAAAAGATGACAATATTAGTGAGACAACTAAATAAGAAAATGATGACAATATGAAACTATGAATGGACTAGATTGAGTAATATATCTATAATCTATTATATATTAAAAATGGAGTTTTAAATCCTCAATTAATTACAAATTGATTTGAAATCAATTTTAATGGTGATTTTGTAATTAAAAAGTTAATTAAGGGGTAAGAATTTTAGCCACAGTGTGAACGCAACATGCAATGCCGTTAGATTTGATGAAATTTGTGAGTTAATTTTATGACAAATTATATCTTCAAAAAAAAAAAAAAATATGACAAATTATAATGGCAACGTGTCCCACTACTTTTTATTATCATCTTACACTAAATCTTCAAACTTGTCATAATACTATAATCATTAGTACTGCATCTCATAATACTATAATACATTAGTACTGCATCTCTTCATGTGAAAAAAAGAACCCCTCAGAACAAATATTTTTTAGAGGTAATTCATCTATATAGCCATTTTGACTAAGTTGACTACAATAGTTGTTAAGGAACTTAATATGGTTAAATTGTAGCTAAAAATGTGTTTTTTGGACAAAAAGATCCCTTCTTTTCATTTTTTCTCCTTTTCTCTCTCATCTTTATCTCTTTTACTCTTTCTCTTTCTTCTCTTTTATTCTTCTCCATCGTGTTTCTTTTTCCTACTGCTTTTCTTCATTTTTTTTCTGGTTTTCCTAATATATCCGCTCACTCTCTCTCGCCGCCGCGCTGCGCCCCTCCCGTCGCCGTCGTCGCTGCTCTCTCTCTCTTCTTCCCATCGCCGTCGCTCTCTCTCTAGATCTATTATCGCCGCCTCCGTCGCCCCATCGTCGCCACTCTCTCTCTTCTTCCCGTCGCCATCGCTCTCTCTAGATCTGTTATCGCCGCCTCCATCGCCCCTCCCATCGCCGCCGCCGTCGATCCCTCAACTTTTCTGGGCTGATGCACTGTTTCTCTGTCTCTCTCTCTCTCTCTCTCTTTGTGTCTTGCAGATGCAAGTTAATGGAAGTTGTAATCAACGGATTTGTTACGATATTGCATTGTTGTTATGATTTTGTTTTGGTGTTGCGAATTATGAATTTTGTAACTAACTTTGCATTTTCATATGTTTATTTGAAGTTACGAAAGTATAATTTCGTAACATGTTTGTGGCTATTTAAAGGTTTAGAAAATGAATTTTTGAAGTACACATGTTACGAATTTTACATTTCGCAACATAATATACGGATTTCGTATATAGTGTTGCGAATTATGAATTTCGTAACTAACTTTGCATTTTCATAAGTTTATTTCAAGTTACGAAAGTATAATTTCGTAACATGTTAGTGTGTTACGATTCTTTAATTTCGTAACGAAACGAATGTTTACATTTTTCTTTACGATTTACTTATTGCGTAACACAACATGTTACGAATTTTACATTTCACAACATAATATAAGGATAAGAAACGGTTGATGAGGTGTTTGAAGAAATGCATAAGGAAGTCAAGGCATAGTGATACGAAATGCGAAAATCGTAATCTTTTCTGTTACGAATTTATTAATTTCGTAATACGAAATCAACGATTGATGATATTTTTGTTTCGAATTGTATGAATTCGTAATGTCTTATGTTACGAATGTATGAAATTCGTAACACAAAGTTAAAGATTGTTTTTGTGTTACGATTTGTTATTTTCGTACTGATTTATTACTATTTGTTGATTTCGTAACGAAACGATTTGTTACGATTTTGTTTTGGTGTTACGACTTGTTTGTTTTCATAATTACTTTGTCATACAGCATGGTGTTACGAAATCATAAATTGGTAATAGAGAAACAAGACACATTTGATTCGAAATATTGAATTCGTAACATGGAATCATGACAAACTGATACGAATTCATAAGATCATAACATGGAATTATGACAAAGTGATACGAAATCATAAATTCGTAACAGAGAAACAAGGCATATTGATACGAAATGTAAAATTCATAATAGAGAAACAAGATACGAAATGTAAAATTCGTAACATGGAACTGATACGAAATGATAAAATCTTAACAGAAAGTCAAGGCATAGTGATACGAAATTGTGATTTCGTAACATAAAATCCTAACATGAAATCATAACAATGTGATACGAAAGCGTTAATTCGTAACAATGAATTATGACTGTGATACGAATTCATTGCTTATTGTTTCAACATCCGAATATATTTGTTGCCGAAAGATTCAAACACAGACCTAATATCGTTCACTGTGCACTTACCACCGGTTAGCATGATCCGGTGGTGCTTGACTGCAAGATTCTTTCTCTTGAATGTCCATTCGATCTACAATAAACAAATAATTAAACCAATTCAGTAATTCAAAACATGTAATACATGTTACGAAATTATAATTTCGTAACTTCAAAATAAACTTATGAAAATGCAAAGTTAGTTACGAATTTCACAATCCGTAACACTATATACGAAATCCGTATATTATGTTGCGAATATACTTAAAAATTTCAGTTTCAAAATCTTCAAATAGCCACAAACATGTTACGAAATTGTAATTTCGTAACATGAAATAACCTAAATTTCTAAAACGTGATACGGAAATATGAATTAACAACAGATTATTCAATACGAATGCTAATTTCGTAACATAAAATGATTCATTTCGAAATTTTCCAATTGTCACAAACATGTTACGAAATTCTACTTTCGTAACTTCAACTAAACGAATCAAAATTCACAGTTAATTACGAATTTCACAATTCGTAATAATATATACGAAATTCGTATATTATGTTGCGAATTTCAAAATTTGCAACAACATATACTTAAAAATTTCAGTTTCGAAACCTTCAAATAGCCACAAATATGTTACAAAATTGTAATTTCGTAACATCTTATAACCTAAATTCCAAAAACGTGATACGAAAATATGAATTAGCAACAGATTATTCAATACGAATGCTAATTTCGTAACATAAAATGTTTCATTTCGAAATTTTCCAATTGTCACAAACATGTTACGAAATTCTACTTTCGTAACTTCAACTAAACGAATCAAAATGCACAGTTAGTTACGAAAATATGAAATAGCAATAGATCTGAAAAAAAACCAGATCTGAGAAAAACGACGGAGTGGCGGAGCACGGCGGACGGCAGACGACGGAGCAGCGGACGGGAAAAAGCTGGGAGGGAGAAGAAAAGGAAAAAGTGAGAGAGAGGCAGAGAAGAAGAAGAAGAAGAAGAAGAAGAAGAAGAAGAAGAAGAAGAAGAAGAGGGGGGGGGGGGGGGGAGGGGGAGGGTGAGAAAGAGCAGCAGAGAGAAAAAACTTACCGGCGAAGAGGCAGCGGCGGACGGCGGACGGTGGAGCAGCGGACGACGGAAGGCTGGGAAGGAGAAGATGAGGCGGAGGAGACGAGACGGGGAGAGAAAGTCGTGGAGAGATAATATGGGGGAGGAGAATCGTAGGGGAGAAAATGGGGGAGGAGAATTGTGGGGGAGAAAATGGGTGGGAGAAGTTTTAGAGAGAGAAAAAACTGATGTGAAATGAAATGGGTGAGAGAAAATAATGAAATGGTGTATAAACTTCCACCCTATAATAAGGGGATAATTGTCCAAAAGTCATGAATTTGGCTATAATTTTACCATATTATGTTTCTTGACAACTATTGTAATCTAGGGGGGGTTGTGCTATATCACTCCTTCACTCTATTTTTTTTTGTGTTATGCTATTTGTTCGTTTTTGTTCTAACAATTATTTCACTTAACATTTTATTGGTGTATACTACTATTCAATAAAATTGAAATGATAAATTTTATTAAAACAATTGTGCATAAAAATATTATAGAAAACAAGGCATAAAACCTTACAATGAATAAATAAAATAAAAAAATTTGAATTTCCTTTTGCAAATATAAGAACTGCGTTCTAAAAATTTAGTACAAAGATAAATTAATATAAAAGTGGAAATCTGTACATTTTTTAATGATCTATATTTAATTAAAAGAAATATATTAATGTATAAACTGAAAACAAATATCAATGAGTCCACGATGACTGTTTATAAGAGAGAATTATATACTTGGAAAAAAATAAAGAAAAGTTTTTATTCGAAAAAAGGAAATAGTGAAACTTGTATTCTCGTTATAGTGTTAAAAGTGAAAAGGTGTTGAGGTGGGGTGCATTTACAGAAGAAAAAAAATAAAGAATTTGGATTTCAAATTGATAATTTTGGTGCAAACTCACAATCCCAATAAAGTTTGTGAATAAAAACACTTTGCCCTTATAATTGAGATCAATTTTTTTTCAAACTAATCCAAACAATACAGAATTTGAGTGTAAGATATGAAAGAATTTGTTGTTTTTTTTTTCTAATGTCTTTGAATGATTTATGAGTTACAAAAATAGTGTTCTAAAATCACGTATTTGATAATATTTCAAATTTAAATTGCGCACACTTACTTATATAATGCCCATTTTATTTTTTATTTCTTTTAATTATTGTTAGAGAAAATGGAAAACTAGGAAAAAAAAAAACAAAATTATCCATCATAGATAGTGTCAAGAGCAGTGCCAGGGGCTAAGATAGCCAAGATTGCTAGACATTTGAAAAACTAGGGTTTATCTTGGTTTTTCTTCTGATTGTTTATTTATGTACGATCATCTTCTGCATGGTAAAAAAATTATCTATTTTATCAAAAAAAAAGATAGTGTCGAGATAGAAAATTAATTTTTTTATAAAATTTATATTATTTTACTCTAAAAAGTATTACAAAATATTTGTATATAATTATAATTCCATAAAATAAATGTTAACAAAACTAAGATAATGTTTCATCCGCCTCAAAAGAACATACATTGCTTTTTTTTTTTTCGTCTGTTTGCATGCATTGTTAAAACTCAATATATAGCTCACTCTTTTAAAATACACAAATTTTAGCCACTTTTTTGAATTTAGGGCAAAAATACCCTTAATGAAGGACGTGCGGGTCGGGTCAGGGCGCGAGTCGGGTCGGATTCGGGTACAAGAAGTTAGGTACTTTTAACACTAATTAGTACCAAACTACCAAATTACTTAATTTTTTTTGTGGTTTCAGTTGGTACTTTGACACTAATATGGTCATTAGTGCCAAAGTACCAAATTACTTAGTATTTTTTTTTGTGCTTTCTGTTAGTACTTTTGGCACTAATATGGTTATTAGTGCCAAAGTATCAAGTTACGTATTTTTTTTTTTGTGCTTTCTGCTGTTACTTTTGGCACTAATATGGTCATTAGTGTCAAAGTACTCCAAGTTACGTAGTTCTTTTTTGTGCTTTCTATTGGTACTTTTGGCACTAATATGGTCATTGGTGCCAAAGTACCAAGTTACGTAGTTTTTTTTGTGCTTTCTGTTAATATTTTTGGCACTAATATGGTTGATAAACATCCATTTTGTAGCAACTAAACGTATTTTTCTACCACTAATTGCCTTGCTTTACCCTATAAATGTGATTTGTTTTGGAATGTTTTCAATATTTTGGATTGGTTTCACGTTTGGTGAAGTTTGTGCATGTGTGTAGGATAAGCAAGGGACGTTAAGATGGAATGAAAGGGCCGTAGAAGAGCAGAGTCGAAGAAACGGAATGGAAAAGTGGGAAACCGAACGAAAATGAGCTAAAAATGGAGAACCGGCGGTTTGGGCTTGAAAACCGGCGGTTCAGGGGTGAACCGCCGGCCAAACCGCCGGCCAAACCGCCGGAAATCTCGGTATTATTTCCCAAGAGTAAAGCCCAAATCGGCGGTCGGACCGGCGCCTGAGGCCCGGACCGCCGATTTTGGACCGTGGAGAGCCGATTGCCGTTGTCTCGACCGCCGATTTTGCATATTTTGTCCAAATCGGACGATTTTGCCCTTTTCGTGTTTTTATCCCCCTCTAGCACTTTTTCCTTCCTATATATACATGGGTTCAGCCCCAAAACGTGTATGAACTACGCCTTAGCTTAGATTCTTATTCAAAAGGTTTCCAATTAGGGTTCTAAACACATTTCTATCATTGTATTAGTGGATTAAGGTTGGATTTGAAGACTATTTGAAGATTTTATCATTGGGTTCCTAGTTTTTCAATTATGCAATCATTTCTCCTTTGTTTTGCTTTGATTTCATTCATGTCTAGCTAAATTTCCTTGTTGGTTTGGGAATTTATGATGATTTGATGATGGAATGATCATAGCTTGTTGATTCTCATTGCCTTCTTTTAATTAATTGTGGATTTGGTGCTTATTTTAATGTGAGGATTGTTCATCACCTTTCTTGCATGCCAAGTGCTTGTAGAAATTCTTAATAGGTTTTTACATGCATGGAAATCAAATTGCACATCATGTATTGATTTGAGACTTAGTAGGTGATGATCTAATGCATGGAAGCTTGTGATCCTTGTACTTTTTGGAGTTGTTTTATCGTCTCGAGTCTTAGCCGAGAGAGTCGATAGAATGATCCTCTTTTGCTAATTATCGAGAGACATTAGTGAATATTTTGGTGATTGCTTCTTGATTAGAAGATTAAATTGGTTTGCATGAATTAGGAAGTCTTGATCAAACTATCTAGAATCGGATTGAATCCCTAGAGCCAACCTTTGTCCCAATTTGTTCCTTGTTCATCTTTTTAATCTTTTGTTTACTTGGAATTTCTTGTTTATTTGCTTATGTACTTTGATCTTGTGTTTCAGTGTTTGAATGAATCACCGATCATGTTGTTTGAAGAGCTTGAATAGTAGGAAGATGCATGAATTTTATTTTCAATATAAATTCGAGCCAATAGTCCTTGTGGATACGATATCCGATCTCTAGTACTACAGTTGCCCGTTCAAAGTGCGGTTTATATTGCTTAGTAAAATTAACGATCACTTTTTGGCACCGATGCCGGGGACTATTAAGAATTTATAGTGTTAATGATTTTTGCATTGAGAGTACTAGTTTAAGCATTTCTTGTTTTAAATTGTCTTGTGAATCTTAGTGTGTTCTTGGTTTGTTTGTGTAGGTAAATTGGTGCATGATCACAAGGAGAACGGGAGGAGAAATCATTCCTTTAGACTTGGAGATTGAAGTCACTCATAAGCGAGCTAGCCGAGAACGAAGAAGGAAGGCAATGGAGAACCAAAGGCCTAATAATATGGCCGACTTGGAGCGTCAAATGCAAGAACTCCATCGTCAAATGAATTAGCAACAAGCTTAAAGGGATAGAGCACCACCGCCTCCAATCAACCAAATGTTTGAGCCTCAAGTGAATATGTTTCAAGATGGAGGTTGGGGCAATCAGTGCAACGCCAACAACTTTGAACTAAAGCCGGGGTTGATTAATATGGTTCAAGCGGAGTCATTTGGAGGAGGTTTCAATGAAGATGCAAATGCCCATTTGAGTGCCTTTTTGGACGTGTATGAAACTATCAAGATCCAAGGGGTCTCAAATGACGTCATTCGATTGAGACTCTTCGGATTTTCTCTACTGGACAAGGCCAAAGCTTGGTACAAGATCCTTGACCGTTCGGAGATAATCACTTGGGAGCAATTGTGCCGACTTTTCTTCGCCAAGTACTTTCCGCCTTCGCGTGCTCAAAATCTTATTTCGAACATCTCTCATTTCTCTCAATTGGGGGATGAATCAATCTATGAAGCTTGGGAGAGATACAAGGATAAGTTGAGGCGATGTCCTCAACATAGATTTTCAAAGGAGCAGCAAATCTTGAACTTTTATCGAGGGCTTACTAATCATACATGGGAGGTCGTGAATGCCACCGTCGGTGGTGGCTTGACTAACCGTTCTTATGAAGAAACGGTTCGGATTTTAGAGAAAATAGCGGCCAATAGTATTGGCCTCAAGAGAGGAGTTCTTTCAAGAGAGTTGCCTCCATTTTGGACGAGAGGTATGATGATCTTCTTGAGCAATTCACCATGCTCAAGAGGGACTATGAGGCCGAAAGAAAGGGAAAGTTGGATGTGAAGATGGTGTCTCAACCGATGCAACAAGGAGGTGAAGAGTATTCACAATTCGAGGATGCTAATTATGTGAATCAACGGGGGTATAACAACTACAACCGCTCGAGTTATCCTCTGGGGAATCAAGCCTATAGTCCTAATTATAGGAATCCAATTTTGTCGTTACTCTAACCTGAACAATGCTATCCATCCACCACCCGGATTCTCAGTGTCTGAAGGAATGATAAATGAGCCAAAGAAGCCTATGCCGACCATGGAAGAAATGATGCAACAACTTCTCCAAAACCAAAATGCTTTCATGGGTGCAACTGGGCAAAAGGTTACAAGTTTGGAAGGAACCGTCACGGCCTTGGCTAAGCAAATGAAGATGTTGGAAGGGCAAGTGAGCCAAATGACTAATCAAGCGGTTTCTCAACATAAGCCGGGGCAATTTCCAAGCAATACGGAGGTCAACCCGAAAAATCAATACAATGCTATTCATTTGAGAAGTGGAACTACTTATAAGAACTACCCGGAGGTGGAAGATCAAGAGGAGGTTGTGAATGAAGAGTTGGATGTGGAGGAACCCGTTCCTCAAGTGGAGAAGCCTCAAGTTCCAAAGGAGGTACCTTCTAAAGCTATTTCTTCCATTCATTCGTCTTCTTTGCCAAGTAAGGATGTGGTTGCCCAAGTCCCTTACCCTCAAAGGCTTGCCAAGGTAAGAGGTGATGAGAAGCTTGCTAAGTTTATTGAAATGTTAAAAAAGGTTGAAATGAACATACCTTTGCTAGATGCTTTGAGAGACATGTCGTGCTATGCTAAGTTCTTGAAAGAAGCCGTGTCAAGGAAGAGTAAGCTTGGTAAATTTGAAACCATCAACTTGTCGGAGGAGTGTAGTGCCATGTTACAATGGAAGTTGCCGTTAAAATAAAAGGACCCTGGGAGTTTTGTGATCGCTTGTGTTATTTGAGGTCAAACTTTTGGGAGAGTCTTGTGTGATTTGGGTACTAGTATTAATTTTATGCCTCTTTCGATATTTAAGAGGTTGGAGATTGAAGAATTGAAGCCTACTACTATTGCTTTGCAAATGGCCGATCGTTCTCTCTCTTATCCTAGAGGAATTGTGGAAGACGCGCCTATTAAGGTGGAGGAGTTCATTTCCTGTGGATTTTGTGGTACTTGACATGCCCGAAGACGACAATACTCCACTTATTCTTGGCCGTCCGTTCTTGGCAACCGGAAGGGCATTGATCGATGTTCAAGATGGTGAGTTGACCTTCCATTACAATGATGAGAAGATGACTATCTCAATCTATGAAGCCATGAAGAAGCCACAAGAATTAGAGCTTGAAAAGTGTAATTTCATTGACTCGTATTCATCTTATTCTCAAGATTCATTGGAGTATTGTATTGTGGATTCTATTCATTCTTATTTGGAATTGAATGAGGTGTGTGATGAGTTGTTGGAGTCTATTGCTTACATAGATACAAATCAAGGCATTCTTTTGGAGAATTTAGGATATTTAGATCTTTATACACCTATTGAAGGAGGAGTGTCGGAAGGAATGCCAAAGTCAAGTTCTCCACCGACTTTGGAATTGAAGCCCTTGCCCGACCACCTCAAGTATGCCTTTTTGGGTAAGGATGAAACTTTTCTGGTTATTGTGTCTTCATTTCTAAATGATGAGGAGTTGGATAAGTTGTTGAGGGTATTGAGAAAGTATAAGTCTTCCATTGGATGGTCTATTGCCGATATTAAGGGAATTAGCCCTTCTATATGCATGCACCGGATCTTATTGGAAGATGATGCAAAGCTGAAGGTCCAATCTCAACGTCGTTTGAATCTGGTGATGCAAGAGGTCGTGAGGAAGGATGTCTTGAAGTTATTTGATGCCAGAATCATCTATACCATATTCGATAGTAAGTGGGTTTGCCCGACTCAAGTGGTTGCAAAGAAAGGAGGCATAACCGTTGTAGAAGACGAGAAGGGGGAACAAATAGCCACTCGTTTGCAAACGGGATGGAGAGTGTGCATTGACTATAGAGCCTTGAATGCGGCTACAAGGATCACTTTCCTCTTTCTTTCATCGATCAAATGCTCGATAGGCTAGCCGGTTATGAGTATTATTGCTTCTTGGATGGGTATTCCGGCTACAACCAAATTGTCATAGCTCCGGAGGATCAACACAAGACGGCTTTCACTTGTCCTTATGGAACATTTACTTGCCGACGAATGTCTTTTGGTCTTTGCAATGCACCCGCCACATTCCAAAGATACATGATGGCGATCTTCCATAGACTTATCGAAAAGATTATGGAGGTATTCATGGATGATTTTTCCGTCTTTGGTTCTTCTTTTGATAATTACTTGGAAAATCTTTCTCAAGTTTTGCAAAAATGTGAGGAAACTTCTTTATGTCTCAATTGGGAGAAATGTTATTTTATGGTAAGAGGGTATTGTTTTGGGGCATAAGGTGTCTAAAGATGGATTAGAGGTTGATAGAGCCAAAATAGTGGCAATTGAGAAGTTACCTCTACCGACAAATGTGAAATCTATCCGAAGTTTTCTTGGGCATGCGGGTTCTATAGACGGTTTATGAAAGACTTTTCAAAAATCTCCAAGCCTCTTTGCTCACTATTGGAGAAGGATGCAAGGTTTGAGTTTTCTAGTGCTTGTCTTGGTTCGTTTGAGAAGTTGAAGAAGGTACTCGTGTCTACTCTCGTGTTGATTACTCCGAATTGGACGAAGCCATTTGTATTGATGTGCGACGCTAGTGATTGGGCCGTGGGCCGTGTTAGGGCAAAAACGAGATAAGTTCTTTCGAGTTATCTATTATGCTAGCAAGACATTGGATTCGGCTCAATTGAACTACACCACCACCGAAAAAGAATTACTTGCCGTGGTTTACGCCTTCGACAAGTTCCGTCCATATCTAGTGGGGACGCATTCTATTGTCTATACGGACCATGATGCAACCCGTTACCTTTTTGCCAAGAAGGATGCAAAGCCCCATTTGATTCGTTGGATATTATTGCTTCAAGAATTCGATATGGAAATCCGAGATAGAAAGGGATGTAAAAATGTCGTTGCCGATCATCTATCCCGTCTTGAGCATCCGGCTGAAGGATAATATTCTCGGGTACGTATTAATGAATGCTTTCTCGATGAACAAATTTTGAAGTTGGTGGATTATACTCCTTGGTTTGCAGATTATGTGAATTATCTAGTCATTGGTGAAGTGCCGGGTGATCTTACTCATTATCAAAAGAAGAAATTCTTGCACGATGTGAAGTTTTACTATTGGGAGGACCCTAATCTTTATCGTCGATGTGCCGATGGCATCATTCGGAAATGTGTAAAGCAAACCGATTGGTTGAGAATCATGGAGAAATGTCATAGCTCTCCAAGTGGAGGTCATTTCGGTGGCCATCGGACCACTATCAAGGTATTTCATTCTGATTTTTATTGGCCAACCGTTTTTAAGGATTGCATTGTTTTTGTCAAGTCTTGTGATAGGTGTCAAAGAATGGGAAACATCTCTAAGAGAGGCGAAATGCCGCAAAATACTATGGTGGAAGTCGAGCTCTTTGATGTGTGGGGAATTGACTTCAAGGGACCCTTTCCCAAGTCGCAAGGGTATACTTACTTCCTTCTTGCGGTTGAGTATGTGTCTCAATGGGTGGAGGCAATTCCCACGGTGAAAAGTGATTCAAAAGTGGTCCTCAAATTCTTGCAAAAGAATATTCTTACTCGTTTTGGGACACCCAGCCCTTGATTAGTGACGAGGATCCCACTTCAATAATAAGTGGTTGGGGAGTCTACTTTCTCGATATGGGGTGAAGCATAAGATCACCACTCTTTATCTTCCTCAAGCGAATGGCCAAGCGGAGTTAGCAAATCGAGAGATCAAACAAATTCTTGAAAAGTTGGTGGCACATAGGAAGGATTGAGCAAATCATTTGGATAATGCACTTTGGGCCTATCGCACCGCCTACAAAACTCCCATTGGTATGTCTCCATTTCAACTTATTTTTGAAAATTCGTGCCATCTTCCCGTTGAGCTTGAGCATAAGGCGTATTGAGCCACAAGACGGATTAATCTTGAGTTTAAGGAAGCCGGATATACAAGGCTTGAGAAGCTACTTGAGCTTGATGAGTGGAGGAACGAAGCTTTTGAGAGTTCTCGAATTTACAAAGAGAGGGCAAAGAAGTTCCATGATCGAGTCATTCGTTCCAAAGATTTTGCTCCCGGAGATGAGGTACTTCTTTACAATTCTCGTCTCCCTTTATTTCCGGGCAAGTTGAAGTCTAGATTGACGGGTCCATATGTTGTGCACAAGTGCAATGGCAAGGGGACTTATTAGCTTCTCAAATCTAATGGAGAAACCTTTGTGGTGAATGGACATAGCCTCAAGCCCTACATCAATTGTGAACCGGATCGGAATGTGACGGTCACACTTCTGAACGACCCTTGAAGAGTGAGGTATCGTCTAGCTTTAGACGTTAAACAAAGTGCTTGTTGGGAGGCACCCCAACACTTTTACTTGCTTTTGTTTCATTTTTATTTCCTTTCCGTTTTTAGCTTTTGTTTAGCTTGTTGGTGGTGTGTTTGGTGGTAGTTGTGAATATGTGTTTGTTTAGGTTTGGATGTGATTGTATTTGTGTTTGATTTGGATTGTCGTTTGTTGGGTATTGAGCTTGTCTTCTCATTTTTCTTGCCTTCGTTTGTGTCTTTTGGCTGTGCTCGGTTTGGTTGAAAAATAGGTTGGCATGCTCGTCTCGTTTTGTGTTTTGGTTGTGACTTCGTTTCATTTTCATTTTTCAGTTTTCTTAAAAAAAAAAAGAGAATTGAGTTGAAAGCCCAAACCGGCGGTCTGGATCGACGGTTTGAGGCTGGACCGCCGATTTTGGGGTTCAGCCCGCCGACTCAGCCGCCGGAAATCTCTGGAATGCATCCCCCGTTAAAATCCTAAATCGGCAGGTGAACCGGGGCCTTAAGCATGGACCGCCGATTTTAGCGGCCAGGGCACCGGTTCGTCCCGCTGAACCGCCGGTTTTCGCATGTTTTCCTTTTTTTCTTTTTTTCTTTCCTTCTTTCTCTCTTTTCTCTCTCCTCCTCCCCAACACACACGAAAATCCTTCATTTTCTTTTCCAAATTCCTCCTTCAATTCTTCACATCTCCTTAAATCCTTCCACACACTCCATACCCATCACCTATACTACAATTCCATTCAAGAAAATTCAAGTGTCATCCATCCAATTCCACAAATCCAAGTGTTGGAGCATTTGCCATTTTCCTCTCTTAATTTTCGAATTTTAAGGTATTTCCCTCTTCTATTTTTCGTTTTTCTTGTTTATTATGCTTAGTTTTGTTGTTAATTTGTGTTAATTTCGCCTTTTAGGTTTGGGTAATTTTTCTAGGGCTTTAAATTCGAAATGTTTGGAGGTTTTGTGCTTAATTGCCTAATTAATCATGTTAGTTTGTAATTGGGTGTGAAATTGAGCATGTTAGTTGGTTACTTAGGGTTATTTCTTGATTTTGTTGCTAAATTGGAACCCTTAAGTGATTTCTAGCATATTATTTGGAATTTATGGCTTGAATGTGGCATGATTATATGTTAAGAGGATTGGTGATGATGAATTTGTGCTTATTTGTTTAAGTTTTTGACTTGTAGTTGAATATAAGCTTGCTTTGATTGAATGTTAGTGATGTAGTAGAGCTTAATGAGTGCTTGTATTGAGCTTGTTTTAGTTTCAAGCATAGTTTAATGTTGGAAGGATTGTTTTTGTATTTGGTGTTTGCTTCGTCATAATTTTGATGTTTGGAGACTAATTTGTCTTGTTAAGCATAGGTACAATGGGGAGAAGCAAAGAAAAGCGTCCACGTCTTGAGGACTCACCTTCGAAGACAAAGCAAAAGGAGAAACCAAGAGCCTCTACATCTCGGCAAGCCAAACGTCAAGATGTGTACATGCAAAACTTACCAACGAATCCAACCTCTCGACATCGCCAACAGGATTCTGGTCCATATGCACCTTCCGTTTATGACGTGTTTCTCCGCATCAAGCTTTGTTTGTTCAACTTGCTAAACGAGGCCTTGGGTCGTGCAAGTATCCAGATGAGCAAACCCTCAAAGACCTAGGCCTTTGGGACAATGTCAAGGAGATGTTTGACCAAATTGGGTGGGAATCTATTTTGACGGGCATGTGGCCTACATGTCCGAGAGCTACTTTGGAGTTGCTTTCCACCTTGACCATTCCTATCAATCAAGTGAAGCTTCCTCAAACGGTGCATTTTCAATTGGGTGGTGAGACACATACATTGTCCATGAAGTAAGTCAATGAAATATTCAATTGTCCAGATGGGGGAGAATGTGCAAAATCGAGGGAATTCAAGCCGAGAGAGCTATGGAAGGCGATGACCAATGCTATGAGGCGTTATTCATTGGGGAGTTCAAAGGCTACACCCCTCTATAATTCCGTTTTTCGTGTCATTCAAAGGATCCTTGCCCACATAGTTTTCCACACAGGGGAGAATAGTTCGTGCCGGAGTGCCGAGCTTCAAGTCATGTGGGCTATGCTTACCTACACACCACTCAACTTGGGACAATTCATTTTCCAGCAATTATATGCCTAAAAGAATTAAAAGAGTGGAGTTCTTTGTTGTGGTGGTCTTATCACGCCCATTGCTATGGATATTTGCCCTCAATACCCACAATGGACAAAGCTTTCGGATAATGTTCGCATCGACTTGAACACATGGAAAAATATGAGAGTTCTTGTCTCGGCATCTCGTCCCTACCTCTTCCGGCAACATAAGAAAATAAAGCCCAAGCTGAGAGAACGAGAGGTAGTTGAGATCTTCCCATTGCCCGACCCCACACTTACAGCGGTGACCACTTTCCGTGAAAGAACAAATTGGAAGATGGATACACCAATTCATGAGGCGGCCATTCTAGAGGCCGAAAATCCTCGGATTGAGGTAGATGCGAGTGGTAGTAGTGAGGGCGAGGAGGACGGTGACAACAATGATGGTGATGGGGACACCAACTATGAGGATGAAGGAGAAAAAGGAAGGCAAGCAAGAAGAGAGGCAAGACAAGAGAGAAGAAGACAAGAAAGAAGAGGCGGACGAGGGCACAAGCCTTCGATCAAGGGCAAGCTTCATACGGGGGGTACCAAGGCGAATATCAAGGTTTTGGAGGGTCGTCTGGGCCCTCTAACATGTATGGAGGACCGTCTGGGTCCGGGAGCTTCTATGGCGAAGAGTTTGGTAGCATGCCGAAAAGAGTGGAGCACATTGATAACTACTGCACGCAGTGGGATAGTGAATTTGCTGTGATGCGACATGACATCCAAGCTATCCGCCTCCGTCAGTAAGACATGAATGAAATCCAGCAGCAGCAAATTGGCAATCAACAATGCTTCTAAACTGAGATGTATTAGCGCTATGATGAGTTCAGAAATGATTTGTATGCTCGGCAGGAAAGTTTCCAAACCTCTTTTCAACAAACTTGGTTTGATCGCCAAGACTCTTTCCAACATGACCTTTATGAGCGTCAAGATAGATATCATCAAGAGCAACAGGCCAACCAATAAGCTTTCCAACAAGCGTGGTTAGATAGGCAAGACGCGTTTCTACAAGATTTATATGTGCGCCAGGATCGATACCACCAAGAGAATCAAGTCAATCAAAGGAAAATGTTGGAGCTCGTCTGCCATTTTCAAGCTCATCAACTCAATGAAGGTTACGAGTGGGCCCCGCCTCCACTTCCCCAATGAAGTATGAGGTACCAACGTATTTGTATTTGTTTCTTCCCTTCAAACTTATTCGTTCCCTTCGGTTTTGAATAAGTTTGGGGGAGGGGGGGGGAGATGAATACAAATACGCTTGTAAATATGTGTGTGTTTGGCTTGTTTGGGTTGCTTGAGTTTGTTTGGTTTGGTATTTTGTGTTTGGTTTGTTTTTAGTAGTTGTTCGCTTGTTTTAAGTTTGGTTGGTTGTTTGGAAACTTTTGATTTTTTTTTTAGGTTTAGTTGCTATGATTTGGTGTTTGTGCTCAATGTGATTTTGGTGAAATGCCTATGAAGATAATGTTATGTTTTTGCAAAAAATTGGTTGGAATTGAGCATGTCTTGATTGATTTTGCATGGATTGATTGTATGTTGATCTCGGCTCTTTGACTTTTGGATAAACTCGTGAGATTTGAGCCTTTTATTGTCATATTGTGCATTTTGTTCATGTGAGATTGGTCATGCATTCATATCTACTCCTAGAACTTGCTTTGGTTCCATATTGAGAATGCTTAGTTGTGCAAGAACTTGAAAATGATCTTAGGCCATCATTGTTAGCCACATCAAATCCTAAACACTTCCTTGTGCTTTACATTTGTCCATTGTTAACCCCTTTTGAGCTTGATTTTGCATTTCTTTGTTAAATCGGAGAAAAGGGGGTGTTGGTTGTGTAAGGGTACCCGGAGTGGGTTGAAATACGAAAAGAAATGAACTAATGATAGTTTGGGTAATAGTTTTGGGCTCATTGTTGTGAAATGAATGAAAATATTCTCATAAGCTCAAGAAAAAATGAATGAAAAAGAGGAAAGAAAGTGGAAGTTGAAGAAAATGAGTCTATGTTGTTTGTCAAAACACTTTTACTTGAAATTGAAAGAATGAAATGTGAAAAAAAAAAGAGAAGAAAATGAGAGCATAAGGGAATACACTTGTTGTTTGAGTCTAAAAAAAAATGAGTAGTGCTTGATGAAAGAGGAAGATGGATTGATTCCATGCTTGTTTTGAAGGAAATATAAGGTTGGTGAATGAATTTGATAAGTCACTTAGCCAAATTTCCCCTCCTAAACCAATGTGCCTACGTTACAACCTAAATAAAGCCCTTTGCGATTCTTGTTCTTGCATGACATGTGTTGCAATGGAGATGTTAGACGATTTGCAAGCATATGGTGTGTAGGGTGCATTGTGTGAATTCGATGAGTGCATAACCATTTATTTGAGGGTTGAGAGATACACTTCCTTGTGAGGATCAATTGTTGAAGAGTCGAGGTTAACATGCTTTTGATTTGTGTGGACTCATGTTAGTTTTGCTTG
Source organism: Schizonepeta tenuifolia (assembly GCA_029490685.1). Taxonomy (NCBI): domain Eukaryota; kingdom Viridiplantae; phylum Streptophyta; class Magnoliopsida; order Lamiales; family Lamiaceae; genus Schizonepeta; species Schizonepeta tenuifolia. The sequence continues at coordinate 93,736,849 of CM055956.1, forward strand.
GTTTTGGCTTTCAAAATGATGTGTGTAATTTGAGGCATTTAGGATCCAAAGTCGCTACTCCATTTGATGTTTATGTTCTTTATTTGAATATAATGTTCGGGACGAACAATGCTTAAGTTTGGGGGAGTGATAAACATCCATTTTATAGCAACTAAACGTATTTTTCTACCAATAATTGTCTTGCTTTACCCTATAAATGTGATTTGGTTTGGAATGTTTTCAATATTTTGGATTGGTTTCACGTTTGGTGGAGTTTGTGCATGTGTGTAGGATAAGCAAGGAACGCTAAGATAAAATGAAAGGGCCGTAGAAGAGCGGAGTGGAAGAAACGGAATGGAAAAGTGGGAAACCGAACGAAAATGAGCTAAAAATGGAGAATCGGCGCCTTGAAGATGAAAACCGGCGGTTTGGGCTTGAAAACCAGCAGTTCAGGGGTGAACCGCCGGCCAAACCGCCGGAAATCTCGGTATTACTTCCCAAGAGTAAAGCCCAAATCGGCGATCGGACCGGCGCTTGAGGCCTGGACCACCGATTTTGGGCCGTGGAGCGCCGATTTCCGTTGTCTCGACCGCCGATTTTGCATATTTTGTCCAAAATCGGACGATTTTGCCCTTTTCGTGTTTTTATCCCCCTCTAGCACTTTTTCCTTCCTATATATACATGGGTTAAGCCCCAAAACGTGTATGAACTACGCCTTAGCTTAGATTCTTATTCAAAAAGTTTCCAATTAGGGTTCTAAACACATTTCTATCATTGTAATAGTGGATTAAGGTTGGATTTGAAGACTATTTGAAGATTTCATCATTGGGTTCCTAGTTTTTCAATTATGCAATCATTTCTCCTTTGTCTTACTTTGATTTCATTCATGTCTAGCTAAATTTCCTTGTTGGTTTGGGGATTTATGATGATTTGATGATGGAATGATCATAGCTTGTTGATTCTCATTGCCTTCTTCTAATTAATTGTGGATTTGGTGCTTATTTTCATGTAAAATGCTTATTTTACATGCATGGAAATCAAATTGCACATCATGTATTGATTTGAGACTTAGTAGGTGATGATCTAATGCATGGAATCTTGTGATCCTTGTACTTTTTGGAGTTGTTTTATCGTCTCGAGTCTTAGCCGAGAGAGTCGATAGAATGATCCCTTTTTGCTAATTGTCGAGAGAGATTAGTGAATTTTTTGGTGATTGCTTCTTGATTAGAAGATTAAATTGGTTTGCATGAATTAAGAAGTCTTGATCAAACTATCTAGAATCGGATTGAATTCCTAGAACCAACATTTGTCCCAATTTGTTCCTTGTTCGTCTTTTAATCATTTGTTTACTTGAAATTGCTTGTTTATTTGCTTATGTACTTTGATCTTGTGTTTAAGTGTTTGAATGAATCACCAATCATGTTGTTTGAAGAGCTTGAATAGTAGAAAGATGCATGAATTTTGTTTTCAATATAAATTCGAGCCAATAGTCCTTGTGGATACGATATCCGATCTCTAGTACTACAATTGTCCGTTCAAAGTGCAGTTCATATTGCTTAGTAAAATTAGCGTTCAATGGTCATTAGTGCCAAAGTACAAAATTTTTACTATCATTACATTTCCTCACGACAATGTTATTTTTGAACATGACAAGTTATACTGCTCCGATTTTGCAGCTCCGCCTTCGCTCCGATTACTAATATAAGGATAATCATCGGACAACAATTTAGATTTCTTCAGCTCGCTCCGAGGCTTTCGGCTCCCCTCGCTCGAATCTTGACCAAAGAAGAAGCGACAAACAAAAAAATGAAGAGGCAAACAAAAAAAAACAAGCGAAAAATTTTGGAAATAAAAAAATCTGGAAAATAAAAAAATAGAAAAGAAAAAAATCTGGAAAAATAAAAAAATAGAAAAAAAATTGAAAAAGAAAAGAGATCTGGAAAAGAAAAAAGAAAACATAAAAAAAGAAATTTAAAAAATAAAAAAAGAAAAAAAATTAAAAAATAACAGAAAAATAGAGAAAAAAGAAAGAAAAACCCTGAAAATATAAAAGAAAGAAGAAAAAAGGATTAAGTAATGATGGATCCAAATAGAAGAGAGTTAAGAGATAATTATGTCACAAATTCAAAAGAATAGCTATAATTTGTATTTTTTAAAAATGTGGGCTATATGTTGGGTTTGCTTGCTCATTATGACTATATATTTTCTTGAGACATATTTTGAAATAGCCATAATGATCATTAAAATATAAATTTTGGCCTACCTTCTTCAAAAATATAAATTTTTGCCATTTTTTTCAATTTGGGACGAAAATACCCTTAATGAAATGCGGAGCGGGTCGGGTTTGACGCGGGCGTGCGCGGGTCGGGTCGGGCGGGTATGAGGCATTGGTACTTTTGGTACAAATTTAGTCTTATTAGTACCAATTGTTCTAGTACTTCTGGTACGAATTTAGCCTTATTAGTGCCAATTGTTCCAGATTTGGTACAACTGGGACGAATTGTCAAATTAGTTCCAGATGTTTCAAGTTATGATATGGTACTCTTGGGACGAACATTCCAATTATTTCAAGTTATATTACTCCGATTTTGCGGCTCCGCCTTCGGCTCCGATTATACGGCTCCGCCTTCGCTCCGATTACTAATATAAGGATAATCATCGGGCAACAATTTAGATTTTTTCGGCTCGCTCCGAGGCCTTCGGCTTCCCTCGCTCGAATCTTGACCAAAGAATAAGCGGCAAACAAAAAAACGAAGAGACAAACAAAAATTTGGAAATTAAAAAAAAATTGAAAAAAAAAGAAAAAAGGAAAAAAATCTGGAAAATAAAAGAAACAGAAAAAAAGAAAAAAATTCTGGAAAATAAGAAAAAAAATAGAAAAAAAAACTGGAAAATAAAAAAAAAAGTAAAAAAAGAAAAAAATTGAAAAGGAAATTAAGTGTCAATGAAATGGATCAAAGAGTGATGGATCACAAATAAAAGAGGGAAAGGGGTATTTAGGTCCTAAGTTCAAAAAATGGCTATAATTTATATTTATGAAGAGGGTGGACCATAATTTATATTTCAATACTCATATTGGCTATATCACATGATATTCTCTATTTTCTTTTATATTTATAGGAAAAATTCTCTCACTTTTTACCCTTGTGATATGAAATTCTTTCTCCATTGACACCATACCTTATAAGATTTCTTAAAACTTGTGTCGTCGAAATCAATGCATGTTTTTATGGGACGGATGATTGTAAATTACTTACATAATTATTTGTACATTTGTATTTTTAACATGTGTTATAGATGAGAGAATTATGTATAATACACAATAAAATGGTAAAAGTTATTTTCTGTATTTACAAATTATGCTTTGATGGGATTTACAATACAAATTCCACTATACACGACAATAATTTTAAATGATAATATTTACATGAAAAATTCAAGTATTATTTTTCTTCCTATATAATGCAATATATATAGTAGTAGTTTATTGAAGTCCATATTATTGAAATACACGTGGTCGAAGACTATCAGATAATGCAGTCTTCAGTCTTCATTAAAGTTGGAAATATTGATAGAATTTATAGATTTAATTTTGCCTAGAACACAATATTGCATTGAAAGAACGCTCTTTAAACCAAAAATATTCAGCCACATAATTTGAATACTCCCTCCGTCCATGAATAATATCCCTATTTGGGTTCCGATACGGAAAATAAGAAAGTTGATAAAGTTATTTTGAGTGGGGTAAAAGTTAGAATGTAGGGGTACTGGGATAATAACAAAAAAATAGTGGTAATGACAAAAAAGATGTGGTATTGACAAAAAAGAGGTGGTATTGACCAAAAAGTGGGAATAAAGTTGTTGTGATGACCAAAAAGTAGGAATAAAGTTGTTGTGAGGTGGGATCACCAATGACAAAGGATAGTAAATAAAAGAAAAGTAGGAGGGTATGATTGTATAAAAAGGTAAGTAGGGATTTGATTCATGGACAAAAAAAATGTGGGTAAGTAGGGATTTGATTCGTGGACGGAGGGAGTATGATATTTAATTAAGAAGGGTAACATTATTGATCATGGAAATTTCGAAAAGTGTGAATTTGTCCCGTTCTTATTCAATATAATGACAGTAGTATTTGTAAAATATTTATAGTAGTCCAATGAAATCATCTTCCATGAGCTAATAGTTAAGTTGGATTTTATATGTAGAATTCATTATATATTAATATAAATATATTCAAACATACATAGATAAATATCAGGTCTTTTTAATTTCTTGAATCAAAATGATATCGTTTCATTTTGATGCTATTTTATTTTTATTATGCTTTATTAAAATCCGCACCAACATTGGGTGTGTTACGTGAGAATTTTGTTCCTCAAATAAAAGGTAGAAACATAATGTTAAAAAACCGATGATTTGATTATTTAATAGATATTTAGTTTAAATTAAAATGTAATTGTGAAAATTAAAATAATTATTATCCTATTTAAGTGCAAGTACCAAAGTATCAAATATTTTCCCGTTTCTCAATAAGTATGATTTTTTTATTTTGGGAAGTGACCCACTAATTTCCTAAGGCTTTAAACATCACAACAAATCAAAATAGGTGAGTTAATTTATCCACTTAAAATATATCTACCATACAATTCTTAAAATCCGTGCTACACATTCTCCCACACCACACTTTCTTATATAGGTGAGTCCATTTTTCCAATCTATTCTTATTGAACTATTTTAGTATTAGTTTTTCTTGAGATATATTCATAATAGTAATGCTTATTTTAAAACATTATTTTTGTTATTTAAAGTTGTAACATATTTTTTGTCCGTACATCGCACGAGAGCGAATACTAGTATAATTAATCGGTGAGAATTTGATCAATTCACTAATAATGTAGTTAATGCTTAAGAATTTGATCAATTTACTTGTAATATAGTTAATCAGTGAGAATTTGGTTGATTAATATAGTTAATCATTGCGACTTGAATCAATTCACTTGAAATTTCACATATATCATCTAATCTATCCCTTGTTTTTTTGAACAATCTATCTCTTGTTTAGTGCTAAAAACAAGAGAGTAATTAATAAAATTCAATTAAATTAATTAAATGAATCATAACTACGAAAAACTGAGTACGTCACATTATGTCAAAAAATCATTTCCTTGCAATATTGTTCAAAAAAAAAAAAAAAAAAATCATTTCCCTATTTTATTGATATTCGAGTGTTAATTTGAAACTTGGTTATAACCAAATGCAGTAGAATATAGCACAAGATCATCTTACTATAAATAGAAGCTTCTTGTATCCGCGCTAAATCTCCAATCATCTCAAAAATATCAGCGCGATTCATTCAGATTCAGCTGCTCACTCGAGCAAGAAATCCGGAAATGGGGTCTCTCTCTCTCCCCTTCTCAAACTCGGAAGATCAAGGAATGAACATATCATCCCAGAAATTGGACAAATCCCATTTGCTGAATCTCTTCAAATGCCAGCAGAATTACCTCAACCATTTCTTCCAGAATCTCGATCTCTCCCAAACCCTAACATTCACGGAGACCCTCTTGAGCGCCGAGGGCACCATCTTCTTCTCCGGCGTCGGAAAATCGGGCTTCGTGGCCCAGAAAATCTCGCAGACGCTGGTGTCGCTCGGCATCAGATCGATGTTCCTGTCGCCGGTCGACGCGCTCCACGGCGACATCGGCATTCTGTCGGCGCAGGATTTGCTGGTAATGTTCAGTAAGAGCGGGAATTCGGAGGAGCTCTTGAAGCTGGTGCCGTGCGCGAAGGCGAAGGGGGTTTATCTGATCTCGGTGACGTCGGTGACGCCTAATGGGCTGACGCGCCTCTGCGATTTGAACGTGCATTTGCCGCTGGAGAGAGAATTGTGCCCCTTCGATCTGGCGCCGGTCACGTCGACGGCGATCCAGATGGTTTTTGGGGATACGGTGGCGATCGCGCTTATGGGGGCCAGGAATTTAAGCAAGGAGGAGTATGCGGCGAATCATCCTGCTGGGAGGATTGGGAAGAGTTTGATTTTTAAGGTAACTTTTTTATTTTTATTTTTGTCTTTATGTTTTCGTTTGTGTTGTGAATTGTGTGTGAGTTTGTGATGTGGGTTTGGAAGGAAATGTTGGTTGAAAGACGATGTCGGTGGAGGGATTGAGGTCTTAAGCTTGATATGAATTAGGTGAGAGATGTATAATGAGAGAGGGTCATTGTTGCTGCTTCATCTTGTGAAACTTAGAGTTAAGTTTTTTTTGAAGAAAATGAAGTTCTTGAAGTATAATGTACCTTTTACACTTATCTGTAATGGCTGTGCTTTGCTCAGTTAACGTTTGGTATTGTATGGTATGAATTGGTTGGTGGGATCTGTTTCTTGCAAAAGATATTCATAAAAACTTATGGAAGAAGATTTAAATTTTGGTGGATCTTTAACCTGTTTTTCTGTTGGATTATGACATTGCCACTTATGATAAATTACGCGCTATGCTATTCTGTAAATTGGTGAATTTCCAGTGTTTATAATCAATTTGTTTCTCTGTTTTACTATATATGGTCTGTTTTCTATATAGATTTCGAATGAACCCTGTTTTGGTTGTAGGTGAAGGATGTTATGAAGAAGAAAGACGAGCTTCCTGTGTGCAGGGAGCAAGATCTAATCATGGATCTGCTGGTAGAGCTGACCAGTAAAGGATGTGGATGCCTTCTTGTTATCAATGATGATTATCATCTCCTAGGTACTTTTACTGATGGTGATTTGAGGCGGACGTTAAAAGCCAGTGGCGAGGGAATCTTCAAGCTCACGGTGGGAGAGATGTGTAACAGGTACCTTCCTTTATTTACTTTTGTATGATTTCATAGATTTGGCTCATGCTCGTATGTCTTTCAGTTGCCGACTTTTCAAGTAAAACATCTTCTCTTAGAAAATGACATAAAGACAAGTGCATTTTAGATTCTTATCTGTGCACTAGCTCAGCTTTCCTATAGTGTTTATGCCGTTTTATTAGAAGATTCTTTGACCTGTAAGTGCATTTGTACTCAACTTAGATTCTCTTTTCTAGGCGAAGCTTATAGTCCCTTTAGAGTGACTGCATGTATACAATCTGCCTGCAGTCAGCCTAATATCACCTTCCCAAATATGTTTATTCGCGATCTGAGAAAAAACTGATTTATGGATCCTTTCTGAAACAAACTGATGATTCCTTGTAATAAGATCTGAGTGTTGGTTCGTGAACCTAATGACGGATCTTGTAAAGACTGAACTATTGGTGAAACAATTATCTAAATTATTACTCCCGAATCAACTGACAAATTTTGAATCACAATGTTATTCCTCGATCATTTGGGTAACTCGCTCTGATTTCAATGTAGTGTATTTGTATCTCATACTTGGTTGAGTTTTAAATTGGAAACAAACTACATGGGTCATTTAGAATTTGTGGATGAATGGGGACTCTCTTTTGAGCATAGCAAAAACTGGAACGGGGTAGCTTTGTAATAGGCCTAGGTAGGAGGGGGATAGGCAGGCTGGTTCTGCTGTTAGTTTTCATGCAATTTCTGGTTTTCTAGAAACGGGTCTCGTAGTTTAGAAACTCGAAATGTACTGACGTGGGAGACTCCTGTCGAAGCATTGAAACCGGCTGTAACTTCTTCCATCCTCGCATTATCGCATATAACGCATGTTCTTGAAAACTATATTTTAAGATAGGTTTATTAACTGTGTCATCCTGATCTTCTATTGGTCTATTGTAGGGAACATCTGCTGTTTACTTGATTTTCGATTAAGATAATTCAACAACTCTCATCTGTTATTGCAGGAAGCCAAGGACCATTGGCCCGGAAGCCATGGCTGTCGAAGCAATGCAGAAGATGGAGTCTCCACCATCGCCGGTGCAGTTCTTGCCCGTCATTAATGATGAAAACGTCGTGATTGGTATCGTCACGTTGCATGGGCTCGTCTCCGCTGGCTTGTGATTTTAGCAGTTGGCAGTGGCATCATCCAACAACTCCTGCATTTATTACATTTATTATTCTTTGTATTCTTTCTAATTCTGTGATCGAGTTGTCTGCTGTCTGCATTCTGCAAAATCAGTTTCTTGTTCGTGAAGACGAAGACGAAGACGACTGTACTAGTTGAAGCCTTATGCTAAAATTCTGCAACACTGTTAAGTAAACATGCTTGTAATACTTAGATATTTGATAGTCTTGGAATCTACTGAGTTCATCTATAGTGTGTAGTAAGGTAACAAAAGGGGTATGGAAAAATATTTAGATACTATACATAAAACTCTATTATTCCTAAATAGAGTTTGAAGAAGAATTTATAATTTTTTTTTCTAACATTAATGTATATGAATAATAATTAAATATTATAATTACTAATACATTTATTGATTAATTTCATCTAAAATAGGTAGAGTTTATGACTTAAAATATACATTTAACTTGCTCAAAAAGTTAGAAATATTTTGGGTTCAACAAGAAGGTAGTCATATGGATGAACTATTGAAGACACACAAATTAAAAGATATGGTTACAACAAAAAAGATGAAATTATTGTCACAAGCAACTTAGAAAGTTTTTTAAATTAACCTAAATCTATTGTAATGATATATATATATATAGGGGTCTAACTTTTTAAATATCACAACATAAAATGCTATTCTTCTATAGCCTCTTTATAATTCACACTCTTTTACATAACATAAATCTTTAAAAGACTAATATACCCTCAAACTTACAAAATAATAAAATAAAACTTAAATAAAAAAACAACACAAAAACAAAACTAAACCCTACCCCCACCCACCCGCCGTCCCCATCTCTCTCTCTCTGTCCCCCAAATCGGTCCCCCCACCCGACAATCTCTCTCTCTCTCTCCCAAATCGGTCCCCCCACCGCCACCGACCTCTCTCTCTCTCTCTCCATCTTCATCGTGACATCCCTCTTTTACGACCTCACGACAGTTCCTCCTCACGATCGATTGATCGTCGTGAACGGAAGAACATAAGCAACCGCCGCCACAACCGCAACCGCAATGAGTCGCCGTCGACGTTCTCCGGCGAAGAGGAGGAAAATTTGAATTTTCGAGTCCCAAATCACAGGTTAGTGCCCTTTCTTTTTTCGAAATTCATGCTTAAATCTTCGATTGAATGCATGTTTATTTAGTTTTACATGTTAGAAATTGTTATATGTTAGAGTTAGGATTTTCATGTGGAAGATTTCGACATTGTTTTTGGTGTATAGAGTTCGAGATTTTTGAATTTGTTGGTGTTGGGTAGTTCGACATTTGTTGTGTTGGTTTGGTGTTCTTACGGGGTCGATGGAGGTGGGGAAGACGACGGCGAAGGGGCTCTGCCGTGCTCACGATGGGCTTCCCATCGTGAGGTCACGGTGAGGTTACCATCGTGAGACCACGATGAAACTCCATCGTGAGCTCACGATGGAAACCTTACCGTGATCTCACGATAGGAAGCCCATCGTGAGCTCACGAAGGCGAGAGCTGTCGTGATCACGGTAGAACCCTTCGCTGTCGTCGCGGCGGTCCTCCTCCCGTCGTGACCATGGCCACGGGCTATCCCCCCGTCCTTCATCTTCTTGTGTTTATGTTGGTTTGTTGAATTATAACACGTTACCACGCACTTAATACTTGGTTTTATTGATTTTGTAGGAACATTATCAATTTGTTAGACCCGCCATGCTCTATTCGTCTCCTAAAGTGAACCTTTACATGAGGGTAGATGTGTTTGATGAAATTAGGAGAGTTTTATTTGAAATATCCCGTGATCATCAAGCCGAGGCATTCCTAAGAACCGGTGTTGTTGGGCGGTTGATTGATGCAAGAAGAAATCAGAGTGCAAGTAATGCGCTAAATCTGACAATAGCCTGACAGTTGCAAAGGATTGGTGCTAATCGGGTATCAGAGAACGAGCTTTGGTTTTATCTTGGTCATACGACCATTCGTATGACGGCAGTGGAATATGCTCTCATCACCGGGCTTCACTTTGAAAACTCTACATTTAATCCACATGCAGTTCATGTACCTCTTAGAACTGGCATTCACTACAGATTTTTCAATGGCCGAGAGATAAAGACCAATGAGTTGCGCGACGCCTTCAACAGAAAACAACTTGGGAGAGACATTGATGACTATTTGAAGGCGACCAACTTGCTCATTTACTATTATTTCCTCCTATGTCGGGACAAACCCACCATAGATGATTGGGCATGGACGTTAGTTGAAGACTTCGAGGCTTGGGATGCCTTCCCATGGGGCTCGTACACATGGGGAGCACTGTGTCACTATGTGTACAACGCCCATACAGTCCCCAAGGACTACCACCTCTATGGTCCGGTTTGGGCTTTACAGATTTGGACTTATGAGATGATTCCGGCGTTGGGAGATCAATGTAGAATCAAAGATCGCATTGAGAGAGTGCCCCGGTGCTTGATGTGGGCCCCAAGAGTGATGAAAGTTGATTTCAGTCAATTCTTCGATAATATACGGGTACATTTATGATCTTATATTTTTTTTCATTCATTCAATGATGCTATCTATATTAGTTTCTAAAATTCTAATATTACATTTTCATTATCTTTGCAACTTCAGGTATTGGAAAGTTTTGAATCTACGAAAGCAGAGCGTTATGAGTATTACATGCTGAGCTTCGAAAATAGAGACCCTTTTGATGTTCGATATATACCTCCCAAACAAATTGCTTCTAGAAATAACCAGACTACAAAGAATGCAAAGCAGAAGACTATGGGAAAGTTGAACCAGTTAGCAGTAAGGGTGGTCCGTGGTGACCCGGCACGACAGATGTCGAAGCGTCGTCCGGAGGGTACCCCACCAGCTCGCAGTTCACCAGTTCGCACTTCACCACCTCGTACATCACAGTGGGGGCCCTCGGGAGAGCCAGACAGGGTCTGTTGTTTGCACGGACGACCATGCCCCCTCCATGATGAGGGCACGAGCAGCAGGGGGACGAGATTGAACGCTGGTTGAAGAGCGTTTTGGACGACGAATCTGACAACGGTTTCCTTGCTAAATTGATTCGGAGAATGAGTCAGTTTTTTATTATGAGGCGCCCACACAGTCCTCCACAACAGTCACATAGGAGTCGTAGGACGGCATTGGACGCTCACCGGTACTCTACCTCGGCATTCGACGCTTAGATGCGGGCTAGTAGGGTCGACCAGGACTTGGATCCGGCCCGTCACTCTTATGCTGCAGGTTTTAGTCACATGCAGACTTCTCCAGTTCGGCCCCAGCACTCTCCACTTCGGTCACACCATTCTGAAGTTAGGTCCCACCACGACGAGAGGCAGACTTCTCACCACTCTGAGCAGGTGCCTTCCCGCCGCTCTCACCAGCAGACTTCCCACCACTCTGATCCGGTGTCTTCCCGTCACTCTCACCGGTAGACTTCCCACCACTCTGATCCGGTGCCTTCTCGTTACTCTCACCGGCAGACTTTTCACCACTCTGAGCCGATCCCTCCTCACGACTTTGCAGCTCCTTCTCAGCAACCTCAAATCGGTGTTACAGTCCGTGATGAGCCGTTTCAGCAGTTTGGGCCGTTCCAAGCCGATCAGGAGGCGCAGTCCTCACAACAGATGGTCAGGACTTGTTTGCCCAGCTCCTTCGGCCGATGCCAATGTCGGCCCCTTACGAGACAGTGCAGCAGCCCAATTTAGAGAAGCCGCAGCAGCCCATTCACCAGACGTCGCAGCTGCCCCCTTACCATACACCTTTGCAGCTGACCTATGGTCCGAGTGAGCATCAAAGTTCTAGCTCACACACTCCCCAGCAACACGTTGTAGATGATCCTGTTAACGTGGATGATGTTCAATATGAGGAGCCGGATGAGAGGGGTGGTGAGAAGGTAGGTGATGTTGCCTTTGGTCCTCGGCAACATAGACCATCTGCTGCTGTTCGCACCCCTTTTCAGGGTGCAACTCCAAGTAGAACAGAGAAGTTGAGGATAATGTATACTGACTTTAGGAGGCAGGAATATGAGTGTTATGTGCCTGTGATTGAGACGGGTCATCGTCTAACAAACAGATATTAAAGGTTTAAAAAGGTCAATACCTGTATCACCAAAAATCATCCATGTATGTAGATAATACCTGTCTCAAAAATTCTGAACATAAAAACAGATATTAAAGGTTTAAAAAGGTCAATACAATGCCAAAACTCAACAAGTTCTGTTACTCCAATATTTCATCTTCAATTGGGTTAGGACATGCCCTAATATCATGACCTCACGACGGCAATTGCTACATCTTTTTTTCCTCTGGCGTCGTTGACTTGATTCTACTCACCCAAAATCATGAAAATTTTGTTCATCCTCTGTTTGTTGGAGAGGGATATTCAAATCGACTCCACCAGGGGGAATAGATGTTGTGCATTTTTTTCTGTTGTGCCCAAATCCACCACACCTTGAGCAAACTTGAGGACGTCGTGCTCTGGTGCCTTCAACTGCTGACCGAGCACGACTCGTTCTTGGATGACTGGCCTGACGTACATCTTCTGGAGGATAAACCCTAATTGATTTGATCTCCGGCGACACATTCCACTTATCGGGGTGTGGTATTTGATTGATATGCTCAGCATAAGTCTGTCTTAGGCCGTCTTGTTTGAAATATCTATGTACGAAATCGTACACATTCAAACCAATGCCGGCCCGCCTGTTAAAATAGGAAAAATGGAATTACTTACATACAAAATGAATATAAAAATAGTAGAAAATTATAGCAAATAATATAGATTTTACCTTATAGCGGCAGCAACATGCTTACATGGAATCCTATCCTCATCGAAGACACGACAATCACACGTCCAATTTTGAAGATCGACTTGATATTGTTGATTATCTTCATCTACTTTATAAACATGCTCGGTGATTGCTCAAACAGGAAGAGGGAGACTCGCTTGCACGGATAGAGAAAGCTTGTTGAATGTAGTGACAATCAACACATGATCTTTCGATTCAGTATCGGTACGTCGCTCGTCAAACTAATCCTCCAATGTGTGGCAAAATATTTCAAGTAATGAGCACACTGGTAAATGCCTACCCCACCACAAAACACTGTTCATGGCTTCGACAACATTGGATGTTAGTAATCCATAGCGCCACACAGGACACTTTGGCTTAGCCCACTTCTCTGGTCCAATTTGAGAAATTCATCTGTGAGCACCATTAGGACTTACAGTGTACAACAATTCGAAAAAGTTTTCAAACACTTCGTAGCGATAACTAAATGCTGCTTCATAAAAGAGTGTGGCCACAGTTTTGCCGTATGGGGTCAAATTTTTCTGCAGATGGTGATAGCACAATCCGTGGAATGCATTTGGATAGACGGTTCAAACTATATTCCTAATGCTCTTATGTTGGTCGCTCACTATTAACAAATCTTCGGGAGGATTGAAGCATTTGCGTAGGTTATAAAGAAAATAATTTTACGACTCATCGTTCTCTATCGGACCAAGGCCAATTGCAAGCGGAAACACTTGCTCGTTCCCATCCTTCGTGCATGCAACAAATAAGGTTCCTTTGTTTCTCCCCTTAAGATGAGTCCCGTCTACTATGAGCAGAGGTCGAAGATACTGCTCAAATGCTCTAATACACTGTCCAAGGGCAAGGAACATGTGACAGAACACTCCTTAACTAGTCGTCTGCAAGTTGTATACAGTCCTAGGATTACATTGTTTCAACAAATACAAATACGACGGAATCTTCTAATATGACGAGGGGAAGTCACCGTACATTCTCTCTATCGCTAGCTGCCTTGTTCGGACGGTAAAGTTGTATTACATTTGAACACCGTATCGCATGCACATCTCTGCCATAATCTCCTTTGGCCTCAGAACGACCTTCTCATCTATCAATTTCTTAGAAAAATAAAACGCGGCCACCTCGCTACTCACCGACCTTGCACGTGCAGCACGGTTCAAATCTGATCGGCAACTGTGATCCAATGTCAACTTAGTAATTCGAAAAAGAGTTGCACATTCTACAACACACAATCTAAACGTGCAATTCTTTCTACCACTCCTACATAGGTACACTGCACGGTTTCGAAGCGGAGCGATCGGTCTTACACTGTACAAAGTGCTCCAAATGAAACATTCCTACAACTATCCTCAACTCTTGCACTGATCGAAATATGAACCCTACCTCGAGACTACCATTGATGACGATAGGCCGCTCAATCCACGCCAACGGTATTGCGCTTTCAATGTCTGGATGTGGAATGATCCAATTGTGTTGTGTACGCTCATGCTCAACCTCATTTTCTAATTGATGGTCCGATGAAAAGTGTCGCTGCCCCATGAGCCTATCCATTTGTGCCGGCTGTCCAATCCAAGCATAAAACTTTTCTTTCATTGATTCAAGTAAATCTTTACGATGATTTTCCTCTTCATCTTCGGATGTAGACACCGCTTCATCCTCCTCATAATCTTCATCATATTGATCATTATCATCATCGTCACTATCATCTTGTGCACCCGAGGTGCTACCTCTCACATTAACTTCAGGGGCGGAGTTTCCGTGGTTTTCAATCATATAAATCTCCGGATCCTCTTTAGGGTCTGCTAACCATCGAAGTAATTCTAAATTGCCCCGCAATAGTACTTTTGCTTTTTTGCCGTTAATGGTTGTGAGGTACCATAACACATATTCGGTCTCCTTCCCACCATTCAAACCCTCTCTAATAAGTTCCACAAGGTTAGCACGATTAATCATGACGGGATCGATGTAGACAACAAATAAATCCCCATCCATATATGTCGATCGCTCCCAATGAAGCGTAAAGACATCTGAAATTAAGAAAATATACAAAATGAAGTGTAAACAATCAATGAAAATACTTGTTTAACACACATCTGTGGTGGTCACGATGGTGATCACCATCGTGAACACGGTGAACTTCTGCATCGTAACCATGGCAGAATTCGTGGTTAGCTTAGAACTAGATATTTCAACTTCTTTTAACCCCCCGATACCATGAAGTTTTTAATTTAAGACACCATTATATGAACAAAATAACATATTTCATGACATAAGATGAAGCATATCTTGTATTATACTTTGAAAACCCTAATTTCACCCTAACAATACCCTAATTTCAGCAGCAACTATATCAAATGAACAAACATTATGCATATTATGCTTACCTTTGTATGAAGTAAGGAACGCCACGGAGCCCCCTTTGATACTTTTATTCTTCTTGGGCGAGATCTTGGATGCTTGGAATGATGATTCGTTTTTGTTTTTTTTTTTTGGTGTGAGTATGTTTGTTGATTGTGTATGTTTGAATGTGAGGTTATGAGTTTGAATGTGATTATTCTTCCCCATTACTACCACCACCAACCTCAGTGGCTTCATTTATTACCTAGTACACCCGAAAATATTCACCAAATCGAATGTGCAGATGCATTAATGAGTTTCGCATACATCAGTCTTGGTCTTGATGGAAGTGCCATCGTGATCACACGATGTGACTGCCATTGTGACCTCACGATGGGATTTCCATCGTGAACATCCCATCGTGACCACTTCCATCGTGACCACGTGTGGAGTCAAAAATCTGACACGGTTGACTTTGAAAACTAAGGATATTTTTGTACTTTTACAGGATTTTGGTATACAAAAGAGTGTGTTTTAAAGAGAGGCTATAAAAGAAGTGTGATTTATGTTTTGGTATTTTTTTGTTAGTTTCCTCATATATATATATATATATATATATATATATTCCTAAATAGAGTTGTATTTTTTCAATATGACACCGAAAAAAAAATTGAATTATGACAAATATAGAGTTTATTCTTATTTATAATTGGTCCCAAGTTAGGATCATGAAAATATATGACAAAATGACAATTTGTTTCTAAGTAGAGTATTTCTTTCTGAAGGTTCTACTGTACTTGCTAGTCTTGCAATAATGTATGAATTGCTGTTACATGCAAACAACTGATTAAACCGATATACTATAGTTTCATTAAAAAAAGGACTTTAGTTAATAACTGAAAACATCTTAAAGAGAAAAGATAATAACTTAACATTTTGTTTTATACTTAAATGATTGTTATTAAAGAATGCATAACATATTATTTAAGGAATATGTATACCTTTTCTTTTAGGATTTCTTTTTAAGACAAACTCTTTTTAAATATCTTTTCTTAAAAGGTATAAAAGATTTTTGCACTCTTTTATAAGAGTATAAGTTTTCTATACCAAAATTACTTAAAAGACCAAACTATCCTTATTTTAAATAAAACAAATAAGAAAAAGATAAAAAAAATTAAAACAAGCAAACCCTATCGAGCCCCCACTACCCCACCCTACCCCACCTCTCTCTCTCTCTCTCTCTCTCCCTCTCAGAAAAACTTTCTCAACCCACGACAGTCCTCACCCTCGACGGCAACCACACGCACGCCGGCAATGAACGACCAATCCGACCACGATGGCAGTCGATGGCGTCGACATCTGGTTCCGGCGAGGAGGAAGTAAATTTAGCTAAAATGAACCGCCGGTTAGTTCTCTCAACCTACGAAATTGAATTTTGCGTTTGAGAAATGTATGTTTCTAAATGTATGTTTATGTCCGATTTATTAAACATGAGAACAATGTACATGATTGTGTGAGTATAGGTAGTGTTATTTCTAAGATTTGTGGGTAAAATTGGACTTTGAATGTGAGAAACGGGGCTGCCCACGGTAGGTGTTTATGAACCCACGGTGGGAGCCCGTCGTGGGTAGCCCCCGTCATGGGCAACCCCATCGTAGGTAGCCCGTCGTGGGCAGCCCTATCATGGTTTTTCCCGTCGTGGATTGATCCGAGACTATTTTATATGTTTGTGTTTTGTGATTTTGTTGGTTTGAGCACTCAAACTTTCTTTCTTATGATTTGTGTGTTTATATTGCAACTCGATTGTGAATGGATGAGGCCTGAATTGTGTCATCATAACAAATTATTGAATTTATATTGTCGTGAGGCCGTATTCAAAGAAATAACGAAGGTATTTCGGCACTTTGCGGGCAATCCAAGACGGTATCAAGAAGTGTATAATGAATTTACGGCTGGAGTTGTTGGCCGTTACATTAAACATAAAAGAAATGAAAGTACAAACAGTGCCCTACACCACTTATTGGCCTGTCAGTTGAGGGGTCCTGAGATCCCCCGGATGAGACGTGGTTCCAAATTTTCGGACGAATCCTCCGCTTCACCGCACACGACTATACGTGCATTACTGAATTGAATTTTGGAAGGACAGATTTCGACCCAAATGAGAGAATTTCCTTCGGCCTGACAATATTTTTCATAGAGTATTCAAAGGCCGCAGAACTAAATTGAGACACATGCGCGATATGTTCAACGCCATACAGTTGGGGGACAACCTCGAAAACTATTTGAAGGTAGCCAAGCTCTTGGTTTACTACCTATTTCTCCTTTGTCGGGACCATGACATGGAGGTCAAGGAATGGGCATGGGCATTAGTTGAGGATCCACAATGTTGGGAAGAGTTTTCTTGGGGTGATTACACATATCAGACACTCACTTACTACATCAACAACACCGCCAAGAAACCTGAGCAAGTACAGATTGGAACTTATCACTTTTACAGACCGGTTTGGGTTTTACAAATTTGGTCCTACGAGTGTATTCCTTTGTTGGGAGTGTATTGTGGAACCCAAGCAGCCGCCGTTAGAGTTCCTCGATGTTTTATGTGGACTACAAAACTCTTGAAGGCAAATTTTACATAATAATTTGAGATCCCCCGGATGAGACGTGGTTCCAAATTTTTGGACGAATCCTCCGCTTCACAGCACACGACTATGTCTGCATTACTGGATTGAATTTCGGAAGGACAGATTTTGACCCAAATGAGAGAATCTCCTCCGGCCTGACAATATTTTTCATATAGTATTCAAAAGCCACAAAACTAAAGTGAGACACATGCACGATATGTTCAACGCCATACAGTTGGGAGACAACCTCGTAGACTATTTGAAGGTAGCCAAGCTCTTGGTTTACTACCTATTTCTCCTTTGTTGGGACCATGACATGGAGGTCGAGGAATGGGCATGGGCATTAGTTGAGGATCCGCAATGTTTGGAAGAGTTTTCTTGGGGTGATTACACATATCAGACACTCACTTACTATATTAACAACACCGCCAAGAAACCCGGGCAAGTGCAGATTGGAACTTATCACTTTTACGGACCGATTTGAATTTTACAAATTTGGTCCTACAAGTGTATTCCTTTGTTGGGAGTGTATTGTGGAACCCAAGCAGCCGCCGTTAGAGTTCTTCGATATTTTATGTGGACTACAAAACTCTTGAAGGCAGATTTCAGCACGTTCTTCGAGAGAGAGGTACGTCCCTTTATTTTTATAATATTTTATCATTTATATTACATGTTTAATTTGTGATCTAATAATAATTTTACATAACTTGTTTAGGGTCTTGTCATACATATCCCGATGCTTATTCTCGTGGAAGACATTATGGAGCTGTATTGGTATAGTCTTGACTTGGTGTATCATGTACACTGGGAACCTCCGAAAAGATTAATAGAGAAGAATACAGAAGGAGAGTTTCGAGAGGTTTCCCCAAAAAAGAAGGTGAAAAATAAGGAAAAATTGGCGAAGGCTGCGGAGGTTGTGGGTAAGATAATTAAATCGACCTCATCGGCAAAAAAAATTCCAAAACGGCGCCGACAGCCCACCATAAGTATATACAGCTGAGACAACACAATCGGTTTATTAGGAGAAACCAGAAGATAGAGTGTGTTGTGTCCACGGACGTCCTTTCCTGAATCACGTGAAGGACGACAAAGATGACTACATCGATCGCCGGCTGAGGGAGGTCTTGATGGACGAGTCTGACAAGAGCTTCTTTGCTACTTTATCCCGAAAGCTCTTTGCTCCGGTGAAGGAGTACTTCGGTCCGAGGCACAAATGATCTAGGAGCCCTCCACAACCATCTGTTGGGAGCTATAGGAGGAGCCCTGAGCCACACCGTCACTCTGCAGAGATTTGTAGCAGACACAGGAGGATTTCAGACCCGCATCGTCACTCTGCAGCTGCAGCTCTACAGGGACAGCACAGTCGGCATAGTCACCACTCTCCTCACATCCTTGAGTGTACCGAGCAGCTGATGCACCTGTTAGGGTAGTCATTTGACCTTATACCCCACCAGAGCGAGCCACCAATGCAGCCGTGGGGGTATCAGCCTGCCTACCAGTAGCAGCAACCGATGTTTTACGGCTATAGCAGTAGACCGTTGCATCAGTACGACCCTCCAACGTACGAGCCTCCGATGTTTCAACTTCTTATCTGGCAGCAGCAGTCAGTGTGTCCAGGCAACGGCAACAACAATCACTTTCAGTATGATCAGCAGAAGTTTCCTACTTCAGCTCCTACTGCCGAGTTCACCCCACATGAGCAGCAGATTCCCTACCAGTCTGCCTACCAGCAGGAGCAATCGATGTTAACTACTGTTGAGGACACCACACACGAGCAGTTCAGACGGCCTATTTCACCTGTTAATATTGACTGATCGTTATCCTTTGAGGAGTCTCATCAGCTTGATTACGAATTGGCAGAACGAGATGAGGTGCAAGGTCGTCGTAAGACGAGACCGTCTGCCGCCATGCAGACGCTTTATGTGGCCATGACTGCAAAGGCCGTGAAGAAGTTGAAACATATGTACAAGAAACATAGAAAATCAGGAGATGATGTTGTGATCTCAATTAAGATGCTTGGCCATATTGTTGTACAATCTGTTTTCAATCATCTGGAGGATAGTCGGCAAATGATGTGGGCAAGAGGTACAATTCTATCTTTATTATAATAATTTAAACTTATTTGTATATTAACTAACAAAATTAAATAACATTGCAGGAGATAGAGCTGTACCTAAACTATATGTGATTCAAGGTACGTGAGATATTTAGATAGGTTGACAGGTGATGGAGTATGTGAGACAACCACCATTATAGTTGGCATTGGCTTCTATGTAAGTATTTCTCTTCGGTTTATATAAATCTTAATTTCTTGATTATATTAATATTCTCTTTGATTTATGTAATTTTTTATTATATTACTAGAATTCTTTACAAAATGAGTGGGATAAGTTGTACCCTATTGATGCTAATGGCAAGGGAAAGAAAGTTCCACCAGGGCTTAGACTAACATCGTACGATTGCTAGCCGAACGTTTCGATCTACACTCCAAAAAGTTTTTCAGATGATACATTCCAACAGTGATCCTCAAGTCTTTCTTGGACCTAAATAAGACCCCCACTTCAAGTCCCCCTGGCATTGGTGGTGGTTGCTCGACCCACCCTAATGTCCCTATGCTGTCAGGACCGGGGAATGGAATAATCGAATTGCGCATTGCGCGCAGATGCAAAATCAATAGATAGTGAATCAAGCTATTCTTTACGACGATCATCTGCTTCGTATTCGGACGAACTTGCCTCATCTTCTTCATTTTCGTCGTAGTCACCATCTTCATCCTCATCTTGCTCATCTTCCTTATCTTTTTTATATTGCTCATGTGAGTAGGGCATGCAATTGTCAATGTCGTGGTGCTCAAATCCGGAGCTATTATCACCAAAGTTAACCTCGGGGGCGGATGAGCCGCCGTAATCAACGTAAACCTCGGGATCATCTTTCTATTCAATTAACATACGCAGTAACTCGATATCACTCAGCAATAAAACTTTTACTTTGTTTTCGTTGCTCATACGTGTCAAGTACCGCAATGTGTAGTCAGTCGAATTTATATTTCTCAACCCTTCTCCAATAAGTTCAACAAGATTTGCACGGTTCACTGTGGCACTATCGATGAAGACAAAAAAAAAATTCCCGTCTATATAAGTCGATCGCTTCCAACGACCGCTGTGATGTATCAAAAAACGTTGCCACGACATCTGAAAAATACAAAATAGCCAAGAAATTATCAAAAAACCGATCGAACACGCATTAAATGCATCTTCTGCCTAACCCATGATGGTAACCACCGTTGGTGGCCACTGTGGGCACCATTTTTAGGCAACCAACGGTGGCTACCCATGGTGGCCCCATCGTGGGTTGCCACCGTTGCTTGCAAAAAAACAATGAAGAATTCTTATACACACGACAGTAGATATATTTTTACAGCTATTTTATTTCTAAAAGCGTTTCTAAACATGCAAATATACGCTCCTATTGCTAAATATCAACATATAATTCATGTAAATGAAAATTTTCTACCACCGTATGCAAAAATGAGTCCACCGTGGATTGCCACCGTGGGAATAAGAACTTATCGAAAAAAAATCATATTTTACGTAGTGAATATAGTTGCATACCTTCTGTATGGACCCCAGAAATATGAAAGCCTTCCGTTTAAGCTTTACCTCCTTCTTCTTTTCAACTATCGTGAGTTTTCTTCTTGGAGACCCACTTCTCTCTTCTTTTGTGTCATGTGTTTTCTTGTGTATAGGATAGAGAATTGAGATGTAGAGAATAGAGATGTAGAGAATTGTAGTAGTTGTTGATGAAAATTAATGAGAGCAGACAACCTTTCTTACAAAATATAAATGAGTATAGTTCAAAATTTAATGTATTCAAGGTGGTGCAATTTTTTTTTCTTCCATTTTTTTCTTTTCGTTTAGGGTTTTGGGTTTAGGGAAGAAGAAAGAGAAAAAGAAAATTGAAAAAAAAAATAGGGAGTAGCCGAAAAAGATTAATAAAAAGTTAAAAATTATAATCAACATCTCAATACCTTTATTTGGGGTAATTTAGTCTTTTTACAGATTTTGATTTTAAAAACTTATACTTTTATGAATGACGTAAAAAAATTCTATATTTTATAAAAATGTATTTAAAATACATTCTCGCTTCTTTTTATGTAAGAATAGGTATGTATACCTTATTTAAACTTGAACTTAAATCATTTGTATTACTTACTTTAATTTATTAACAAGTTTACTTTTTGGAAAAATATTAATAATATCTCAACTTTTTTATTTTATTTCACATCGACAAATAAAATATTATCCATACTAATTTTTTTTAAGAGACATTTTTAATTTTACTGATATTCATACTTGTAAATTAATAAATATTTTATAATGTCATCATGGCTATTACAATCATTGAAATTGCAATTTCAAATAATTGGAATAATTTATGGTTGGAGTCGGATTCCACGTATGTTGTTGGTTTGCTGCAGACTAGATCCGAAAAAGTGCCCTGGAGTTTTCTGGCTCGTTAGCGTCATACTTTAAGGTTGCTTAGAAATATGTTTTTTCGAGTTTTACATGTTTACAGGGAAGAAAATAATGTTGCTGATAGAATGGCGGAATTAGATGTGGAATCAAGATGGTAAACTTCACCCCATGATAAGATCCAAAATGCTATCTACACAAATACTTTTTGTTTGGTTTCACTAGATATGTTTAGCTTAGTTGTTTGGTTTTAGAAAACTCTCTTTCCTTTCTTGCTCTTCTTTTATTTTTATTTTGTAACTGTTTTTTTGATTTATTAATAAAATTCTAATTAGTTGAGTGGTATACTTTGATTTTTTTTCTTTTAACAACATTTCAGGAAATTTAAAATTCAGGTAAACTTGAACCTGCGACCTTTAGCCGGACATTAACCACGTACCGCCTAATTACACATACTTTGATATTTTTACCACCCACACGCTGCCGGCTGCCCGCCTCAGAGTGAGTGGTGCTGCTGTAAGAGCCGCCGTCAACCGCCCATGTATCCGCCGGCAACTGCCACTGAGCCACCACTCTCTTCAGTCACACCCGCCCTCCCATTCCAATTCTGCCTTCATCACCACGCACTTTTCTCCCAATGTCACACTTTTCCGGTGAGTGCTTCTCTCTCAAGCTCAATCACGCAGTTAGAAGAATATGCCTTAATTTGGAGAAATTGTCAATCTTGCAGCTATTGTTGAACTCAAAAAGGAGTATTTTGTATCGTGGCATGCGTTTGAGGCCTGTGTTAGGGCCTGCTTTTGCTTCAATTTCAAATTATTCATATGGTGAGTACCACAATGCTGCTAATTTCATGGATTAGGGTTTCGGATTGGAATAGCTTTTGATAGAAGAAAAGGGTCTGTAATTGATTATTGTTTCTTTTCTTTCTGCTCAGAGGAAAGTGAAAGCAGGGCGTACGATCCGGAGCTCCGTAGAGTGCTTGAACTTGCGACTGATTCTGAATTATATGAACTCGAAAGAATTTTATTTGGGACAAGGTGTTTTGCTCTTTTTATTACCTTGTAGTTGCTTACACTATGTGTGTGCGTGTGTGTGTTTGTGTATCATATTCTTGCTGTGGGACATTACCTGTCTTTGCTGCTATGAATTCTAAATCTAACAAACATAGATCGTTGTCCAGTTTATGAATGTGTATGCCTTTATGTGTATCATTTCAGTTACTTCAGTCCATTGTTGAAGTCAGTTCTGAAAACGGATGAAGTTGATCATGTGGTTGGAGAAGATCCGGATGAAAGGGAAGATTATATTTCGATGCTTGAATCTCGATTTTTGTTCCTTGCTGCTGATGCACGGTCGACACTAAGGTAATTCTATGAATCTTCTGGGTGTATTTGTTAATTTTTCATCCTTTTGATGAATCGATGAGAGAGAGAGAGAGAGAGAGGTGTATATTGAGGCTATGTTATTTGCATAGTTTACATGTCGGATAGTTAATGAGACATAAACATTCTAAAGACATGCATACTTACATATGTGCATGCATATTTAGAATCCTTAACGCATTTAGCTCAGAACTTTCTAAGTTTGTCAATAAAAACTCGAATTCAAGATTTTGTTTTTTTCATTGTAGGGGTTGGAGACCATCATACAGAAGTGTATTGCTTGAAGTAAGGAAAAAACTAAAAATTCCTTGTTCAGCTAAACTATCTGCTGCAGATCTGGAAGTAGAGATTTTCCTTCATCTCGTACAAGAATACTCAAGGTAAAGAAGTTTGCTTGCTTGTTTTGCAAATCCTTCAGATTATAATATTAAATGCATAGAGTTCAAGATCAAAGGACATCTCTTTGTTTGGTTGCATTGTTTTTTATTGATTCTGACAATTTGATTTATATAGATGCTTGGGAAGTATTATCACTTCATCTCTCCATATGAAAGTTCTTATTTAGAAATGGATAAATTGGCCAACAATGATTGCATTGATTCCTGTTTCAGTTTGTATATTTATGTATAAAGCTCACGGTAAGAACTTTTGGCTTTTGTGATGTATGATCATGTCGGTCTGATCCCATCCTTTCATAAATGTTGTTACCATTATATAATTATCTTGCTTCACAAATCTTCAATAAAACCAATCTAAAGAGGTATAAATCATTTTAATATTTTCAAGAAAAAAAAAGTCATATACAAGCTATTCTCTTATATTCAGCCTCTGGAGCAAAAAGTGTTTCAATATTTTCAGAACCTGTTGCTATGTGAAATGTCTCCTACTGTTACCTTGATACTAATATTATTTACTTGCTGAACTTTCCATAGTGAAGAACAAGGAAGCTTTTCAAGCACTGAGATTAGCTCAAAAAATGATGGAACTAATTCTCTCGAGCTAGGACTCAGCAACTGGAAGGTACAAAAACTTGCAGCTCTAGGGATTGGAGCAAGAGAGATCCGCTCGTTACTGTTAAAGGTTTGATGGTTGCTGTTACTCATTCCCTGTCTTCCTTTCGTTATGGTTCACCTGAGGTATTCCTACTCTTTCTACTTAGGGTGGTGGGATGCTTACATTGGAGAAATTGTTGGAATTGGTAAGAAATTGTCAATTTAGTTATTCGAATCGTCTTTGTATTGCAATACTGATGCCATATCCAATCGACTGTAGTTGGGATGGAGATTTTCTGGAAAACTGTTTACAGAGGCCGCCAAATATCAGACTATGAAAGATTTAATCAAAAAGGTCTTGTATGAGAGTCTTTGTATTTGAATTATTACTTTGAGCTCAAAATATATCCAAACTCGGCTTTCCTAGTGTTTTCTAAAATCATAGTTTTTGGTTTCCAGGGTGGGCAGCTGGCGGCTATCAACCTGGAATCTCGAGCGGCCTTGCTTGTGGCTAGACAGGTGAAATATTTCGAGCATTTGACTTTTTTCTTGAAGCCTGACTTTGCTTCAAGATTCCTTATGTTGTGTTCGTTCATGTTAGTTGCGAATCTTCTTCATCAATATCTAATTCTGATTATGTTTTTTTTTTTTTTTTAACTTTGAGATTTATCCTCTCATTGTGTGGAGACATGCTGTATCTGTTTAGTTGTTATAACAAAAAGTTGTTCACCTCAAACATGCTCGACAGGGTCTTAACGCTGCTGCTGCTCGTTATTTGGGGCTCAGGAGCGTAACTCAATTATTTGGCCCTCTGTAAGGAAGGACTCCGCTTTACTCAAATTTAGTTCACGGTTTTTCAGCACGTATCACGTCTTACAGTATCCATTCATCTTTAGTTAAACTCTTTCCATTTTTGCCCTCCATGTCTCGAGTCCTGTCTTCGCTGACCTTCACTGGTTCGACTACAAGCAAAAACCTTTTTAACGTATTAGTATGACTTTCCAAGTTTTCACCTATCTTTCCAGTTGCTTATATTTCCACTCGAACTATGTTCATTGGTAGTCTGTATCAAATTTCTGCTTTGTTTTTCCTATTCAACAAATATGTTCACCAATTATGATCCTATGTTGTGTAGCATGTGGGGTACCTTGTTGGCGGATGTCGTCATTCAAATGCTTGGAACTGATTATGCACGGATCTTGCGAGCTATATACGCATTAGCTCAGGTAAATATAAATTTACTTGTGCAACTCATTAGTTTTTTCAGAATTACCAATCTTACCTATCTTCTTCACATGATAGCCTTATTTCATTTATAATCAACATATATTTCTTGTTTCTCATTTATTTTGCTTCAGATTCGGATTCTATCGCTCTACAGATAACACCGGTTGATATTATGGAAGCAGCTTCATATGTTAGCGCGCAAGCTAAGATCGACGTCGTGGATCTTAAGCTTCAATTTCAGTTGATATTATGGAAGCAGCTTCATAGTTAGTTGTACATGTATATAATTTTTTACTGTGATGAAAAAGTGCCAGCGTATAGCTGATCAAGTTACTGTCCGTAGTTTTAAGCACATTTACGCTTGCAAATTATATTTAAGTTGATGCCATCAAGTTTAAATTTAATACAGTTTAATCGAGAGAGAGGTGGTGAAATCATTGAAACTGACCTGCGCTGAAGCATTCAGTTGAAAGATCACTCACTGTTGGTCTGTTCGGTTTGATTTTTCAGTGTCAGTTCGGTTTGATTTTTTTTTTTTTTACATGTTCCTAGTTTTTCCTACACGTGCTATATGTAATGCAATGATAGTCATATAACAATAAGAGAGGAATTTGAGAATAGCCATTCCCACCAAATTTTTTGAAATTTTGGCCCTTGTCTTTATTTTTTGAAAACTTAGCCATTTTTTGACTTATTTATCCTTTATTCTTTTTAGAAATTACTATCTATATCAAGAACAAAGAATATTTTGTGACTTTATTATTTTTCATCCTACCATTCACCTTCTATTCTTATGCTAGCAGTAATGCACACTCACTAAAAAAGCCATCTCTCAGTCGCAACCGCCGCTGGTGATTACAAAAAAAAATTTGTGACTAAAAAAAAATAACTTTGACACTGCTACCGTGGCCGGTGGTCAGAATTTTTTTTTGTGACTCAACAAAAAAAAAAAAAAAACAACTCGCAGTGGTCGTGTCGTCGCCGGTGGTCGAAAAAAAAAGTTTGTGACTCACAAAAGAAAAATCTCTCAGTCACCGCCGCCGCCGATGATAACAAAAATTTCTTGACTTGTGACTCACAACAAAAAAATTAAAAAAAAATAATACAAAGGTACTTAAACAAAATTCTGATGAGTAACTCACAAAAAATTGATTAGTAACAATATATAATACAAAGATACCAAAACAAAATTTTGATCAGTACCAAAAATTTAGTTGTGAAATCACAAAAAAATAAAAATTACAGATCTGGTGGTGGTGGTCTTTCGTGAATTCCGGTCGTCTGGTTTTTGGCGAAATCCGGCCACGACACTTTGAATCGAGGGTTGGAACCAAGACCATTAGCTTCGCCTCATCGTTTCGCGTCTGTAGATGGTGGTGGCAAGGCCAAAGTTGCCGGAAGTTGTAGATCTTAGGGAGAAGAGAGAAAGAGAGAGAGAGAGAGAGAGAGAGAGAGAGAGAGAGAGTGCAACACTCCGCCGTGAATAACAAGGTGGAAGGAGGTGGTGGTGGTGGAGCAGAGGAGGAAGGCGGAGAGAAGAGGAAGAGGTGGTGGTGGCGGCGACGGTTGAGATGGTGGAAAGAAGGTGAACGAGGTGGTGGTGGAGGCGAGGAGAAGGAGGCAGAGCAGAGAAGGAAGGCAGAGAGAAGAGGAGGAGGTGGACGAAGATGGTGGTGGCGGCGGTGGTGGAAGGAAGGTGAAGGTCAGGGTTGAGAGAGAGAGAGAGAGAGAGATGTTGAGGAAGATGGTATAGAAGAGAGGAGAGGAACAAAAAAAAGATGGGAATAAGATTAGTGAAGGTAGAAAAGTCCAAAATTTCAAAAAATGATAAAAGTTTGAAAAAATAAAGAGAAGGGCTAAATTTTCAAATCATTTGGTGAGAATGGTTAATTTAGGAGTATTTCTCTAACGATCATGAACTTTGAGGATAAATAAACATTATAGACACAACAATTTGACATTGTCGTTAGAGAAAGGCCCCTTGTCTTTATTTTTTACATAAGTATTAGTTTCTATATAATCAAATGACCTATATATGCCTTTACTTTTATCTCTCAATTTAGAGTTAAATAGAGGTATAAATAAAAAATTACACCCTTTAAATTATTGGATTTTTTAAAATTCTTCCTCTCCACCCTCCTTGTTAGTAAAAGGGAAAAACAAAAGAGAGAATATTTTCCTTATTGTAAATATATCTTCTAGATATATCTTATGTGTGTTGACCAAGAAATCTAGCCTAAAACCCTAGCTTCCTACTTGTATAAATAGAGGCCTTTGACCCTCATATTGAATACACTCGACTCATATTCTCTTCTATATTTTCTCGCTTCTCTCTAATTTATAACACGTTATGAGCATGATAGTTCTAGTTCTCTCATCCCCTCGATCGTAGAAGGTAAATCTACTTTAATCTTTTTGTTGTCTTTATGTGAATCATATAAGAGTGTAGTTAATTAAAAACTTCATCTCTATTTGATTTCACAAAACTCTGATACCAAAGTTCAACTGTACATCTTCAGACAGAATGTCAATTGAAGACTGCACTCAGATAGAACATCAGCTGAAGACCACTCAGATAAAGATCAAGCTTCTCAACCGTCTGACCAAGGTTGACGAACAAAGGTTTAAATTTGAATTTCAAAAAGGAAGTCACGTGAGGGTTTGACTGTTCAGTCATTACCCCATTTGGCCCAACACAAGGCTGTCTCAGATGGAAAGCAGAAGCACGCAGTTGCCAAATCCGGAAAGTCTACAGAGATGAGAGACAAGCCATCGCTTTCAAAGAACAGAGATCAACAGCTCCTCCAACGGCTAGTTGATTCTCTCCGCCTATAAATAGAGGCCTTCATTCAGAAGGCAAATACAAGACACACAAGAGAAGACACACGAGATAAGACAGAGCGAAAGAAATAACTATATTCCTTACTCGAGCTGAATTAGATTTAGTCTCTAAGAACATCACTTGATGAGAGTTCTAGAGCATTAGATTGTGTCTGAGTGTCTTTAGATCGAACCTTGAGAACATCACTTTGTGAGAGTTCGTAGAGTGTTAGATCCCAGCTCACTTCTTGTTCGAGCTGTTAGTTGGAACCTTATCTTTCATACCTGAAAAGGTTTTAGGACCCTACTCTTCCCGTAACTGAGTAGACAGGTTGATTAGTACCCGTAAACTAATCTGTAAGGTTGATAAGTACCCGCAAACTTATCCTTAACGGTTGCACAGCCCGCGTAAGCTGTGTGGTTTGTCCAGAAGAACTTGGACTGAGTTGTGTGGACTCACAACTCCCCGTGGACGTAGGAGTGTTATCTCCGAACCACGTTAAATCTCTGTGTGCTTGTGTTTTTCTTTATTCAGTTATTTCTTGCATTTTCAACTAACTGTCTAACCAGCATACAAACTGCATCTGTGCATTCTCAACTGTCTTGGTTCTTGACCGACCGTGCATAAAAGCGTGAGTTATTTTTAAACGAGTTATTTTTCACCACATTCCGCACAACACTTCACTTCCAACTGAGTGTTTCTTCCTCAGTTGTGAGTCCAGCTGAGTATTTTTACTCAGTTGTGATTCCATCCGAGTCTTCTTACTTGGTTGTGATATTTTCAAGGGGTTGAATTTTTAAAAGCTTTATCTGGTGTATTCTCCCCCCCCATACACCAGAACTCGTTTCGGGACCATCAAGTGGTATCAGAGCAGTGGTTCAAAAGACTGCTGACTCTGTTTCACAAGGTGTGAATTCGAGGAATTTTATTCAGTGGTCAACTGAACAAATTTTTTTATCACGCTAGTGCATATCTGCTTGCACCTTTCTTTTGTTGTTGTGTGCAGATGGACGTCAAAAATGATGAGGTACAATCTAATCCTGCTAATTTGAATTCTTCAAATATTTCTAACATGCAGGAAACCCTAGATGAAGAGTTGGAACTCTCATGGGACGACTTCTTAGCACTCAATGAGGAAGTACAACAGCAGTCAGTTGAGTTTAAGAGTCTACAAGCTCAGTTCTCCAAACTTGAAGAATCCTTAACTGACAAGGACGATCTGATTAAGAGTCAGACTGAAGAGATAGAAAATCTCAAAAGTCAACTGAATGCTGCCAACCGAACTAAAGCTCCAACCGATGAGGAGTTGAATGAGCAGATCAAGGAGCGGGAAGATCAGTTGAAAAAGCAAGAGGCGCAGATCGGCCAGCTGTTGAAAAAGTCAGATGAACAGTCCGAGTATATAGCTGTTCTTCTCAAAGAGTTGCAAACTGAGAAGGACAACCTGATAAAGCTATATTAGTCATCCAAGATCATAGAGAATCTAATGAGTTACAGCCGACAGATGGATGACATGTCAGGACTCGGTTACGATGGGGTCAAGGATACTGGAATTCCTCCCGCAACCTTCATCAAAGCAGTGGATGTCTCGGTTGCCAAAATGGATCCAGTTGAGCCCGAAACTCCTCAAATCAATCCAACCACCAAGTCTCAGCAAGCACAACCGAATAAGAAATCTACAACTGAGAAAGGAAAAGGAAGGGTGGATGGAGAACTGAACGTTCCATCGGTTGGAACATCAACCGAGGGGGAATGTTCCAAGTCACAGAAAGAATAGAACCGACTGCAGAGCTAACAAGGACTCAACCATCTGAATCAACAACGGTTCCATCATCAGTTCAACCAGAGGTTCCAACCGAGTCAACCAATGAGGAACAGTTCGAACAGCTGGAGATATTCATGCCACAATTTGAATCAACATCCGAGCATGACCAGCTGTCGTCGTCAGTCAGGAAGATGGAATCAGTATCAGCTACGAAGATTCCAACATGGCGTCCAACCTCACAGACAAATTCAACAGGATAAGAATCGCCATCAAAACAAGGGAAAGCCTCTCCTCCGAAAGCTCAGAATGGGAGAAATCCAACTCCTCTCAAGAAACAGAACATCACTACTAACAACAAGCCTAAGGATAACCGAGGTGTTGTTATAGTGGATGATGAAGGAAAAGTGATCTGGAATGATAAATCCATCCGAGTTTACAGGGAAAAGCGACGCACAGTTCCAGGGGGAACTGGTTCTAACCCTCCAGGACCCAACTAAAATTGGGGACCTAAGCGAGTTTCTCTTTGCAGGTACAGGAGAAACAGCTGAGGAAGAATAAAGCGTCAACAACATTGTGGGTGATGGACAGTAGATGCTCGAAACACATGACAAATCTGAAGGATTTGCTTGGAAGTTTCGTGGAGAAAGAAGGTCCATCAGTTACCTTTGGTGACAACTCAAAAGGTTACACCAGAGGTTACGGTACACTTGAAACCAATCACGTTTCTATTTCTAATGTTTCATATGTTGATGGATTGAAGCATAACCTACTCTCCATCAGCCAATTCTGTGATAATGGTTTCTCTGTTAAGTTTGATGCACAGGGTTGCAGGGTTAAAGATGTCGGTTCAAAGCAGGTCATATTGTTGGGAAATTGATCCCCAACCGGGAATGTCTACTATGCTGACTGGAACAGTAGTCCTCCTGACACCTGCTTGTTATCGAAGAGCAGTTCAGATGTGAGCTGGCTATGGCACAAAAGACTTAACCATTTGAACTTCAAGATGATGAACCGACTTGCCAGACAAGAACATGCAAAGGGCATTCCTAACCGAGTATTTTCAACAACACACATCTGCAGTGCATGTCATTTGGGAAAGCTCGCTAGATCCTCCTTCCGGTTGAAATCAACTCCCTCAACCGACCGAGTGTTACAGCTGATCCACATGGATCTCTTCGGACCAGTTACACCAAAGAGCATGAACGGCAACGAGTACACCCTGGTTGTAACTGATGATTTCTCAAGATACACATGGACCATTTTCATGCGCCACAAGAGTGAAACCCGAAATGAGCTACCCAA
Source organism: Schizonepeta tenuifolia (assembly GCA_029490685.1). Taxonomy (NCBI): domain Eukaryota; kingdom Viridiplantae; phylum Streptophyta; class Magnoliopsida; order Lamiales; family Lamiaceae; genus Schizonepeta; species Schizonepeta tenuifolia. The sequence goes on from CM055956.1 coordinate 93,768,550, forward strand.
GTTGATGGATCGAATATCGAACCAACAAGAGATAAAAATTATTTTCATCCGATCAGATCATGGAACTGAGTTTCTAGATCACAGTTGAGAAGAAAGACGTTTCCATGAAGAAAAGACTCCTCTGAGATTCAGCGAGCTGGCATCTTCACCAAACCTCTAGCCGAAGCGCGGTTCAAGATGCTATGTGATCTACTTGGATTGTTGGATCCATCAGATGAGGAACCAGTCGAGGTGAAGAGATAGATATCCATCTGACGGGGAAGCTCAGATAAAGGGGGAATCTCAGATGCGGATCGCCAACTGAAGACATCAGACGTCAGCTGAACAGACGAACTTGAGTCAGCTGATGGTAGGCCGATCAGATGCAGATTGCCAACTGAAGGAATCAGACGTCAGCTGAACAGACGAATTCGAGTCAGTTGATGGTATGCGGCAACTGAGGAACACAACTGAGGTATACAGCTGATTTCGACATCAGCTGGCAGGTATCATTTGGCTAAAGGTGTTATGATCTTAAATGAGAATGTTTGAAATAAATTCAAACATTCCTTAACATGTCAGTTACATTAAAAATAGCCATCACGTTGCATTAAATGTAAAGTACGGCTGAACATCAACAACCTACTTTATAGCACGACTGGGTTGACATGAAAACTGTACACCTTCTCACGCGCTGGTTTGAACTCGGTTCGTGACGTCAAGTCAATGATAGTCAACAGTCGCGTAATCTCAGCCGTTGATGGATTCGCGCCATTTAACCCCAGCCGTCGATCTCTACCGAGTCAAAAACCTATATAAGGCGAAAAATCAGGAAGAAATCTCTTACTTTCCTCATTCGTGTTTATCTGCTACAACTGTTCATCATCTTCTTCAATTCTGTCTCTCCATTTTTGGCTAATATTCTCTTTCCTTCTTTGCATATATATATACTTCACTGCAAATCATAATGGCACCCAAAACCTCCAAGAAGATGGTATCTAAAGAACCAGCCACATTCCAGGAATCATTCGATATGATGCTATCGAAGATTTATTTTGAACAGATCCTTTCGACGGACGTGCTGAAGTCACTGGAGCTTTCTCACCTCGCCGGTCTTCTCTCTGCGCACGGTCTTCTTCACTGGGAAACTCTCACTCCCTCCCTCCTGCTACGGAAGCAAGTCGGAGAGTTTTATTTGAATTTACATCACGAGTCGTGAGTTGGACTCGTTTCAAATGTCTCCTGCAAAAAACGCGACGACGCTTCCCGATCAATCCAAGATTCATCCGTCGAGATACTTGTGTCCGAAGAACTAGCCAAAATCATCCCAAGAAATCTTCAGGCCATACACATCGTCGACAACTTCACTGATAAAGAAGCGGATGAATTCCTTCAGCAGGCTCTGATCATCCCAGAAAAGATGAAGAGTAGCATGCAAAGGACAAAGTTGAAACATCAACATCGACTTCTGTTTGATGTTATTTCCAAGTGTGCATTTGGATACAGTGGAGCCTTTGGGGTTATCAGCTGCCCCAAACTGAAGCAGCAGAAGGCTCTGGAGGAGAAACACGAGGTCAACTGGCTTCAGTACTTCGAACACCAGTTGATATTAGAGCAACAGAAGATCTCCGAGATCACAATTTGTTGAGTGTGAAGGGTTCACTCAACTTCAGCACCAAGATTTCTGCGCTGATCCTGCGTGCCACGGAGGATCAGTATTTAACTTGGGAAGACAGCGAGGAGACGTCTCTCAAGAAGATGCTGCTGTATCCCACAGCCAAAAAGGCTCAGGACTTGTTGTCGGCTGTGTACACTCCCAAAGAGAAGAAGGAAACTGGGAAGCCAGCTGTGGAAGCAGACATAGCTGAGGAGTAGTTGGAATCACAACCACCTCCAGCAGTCGGCTGAACGACCAGATCAACTACTGCTCGCCGACTGAGGGATGTGTCGGAAGAAGAAGAAGAAGTGGAGGAGGAACCATTGAAGAAGAGACCGAAGATACGGTTCAAGCAGCCAGCTGCGCAACCAGCTGAGAAGTTGCCAGCTGAGAAGAAGCCAGCGGAGGAGACACCAGCTGAGAAGTCAACTGAGTCGAGTCCGTCGGTTGACCCAGCTGCGTACATTGCTCCTCGGGATCCAGAGTCGATGGTTGAAGGGAAGGAAACAGATGTAGATGAGTCGAGCTCATCCTCAGATAGCTCGTCTTCATCTGAGGAGTCAGAACACAATTTACCCTCTCCCTCAACCGGAGATGATACCGTCCAAGGAATCCCAACCTCGACCGGCTCCCAACCCAGTCGACATTGCGACCAGTTCTTCGGCCAATGTTGAAGAACCTTTTGAACCATATGTCTATGACATTGAACCCTCCTCCATCAATGAAGAAGAAGATCGTCAAGCGGTCGTAGCTGAGCATGAAGGCAAGCTGGCCTATTGCTTCAAGAAGCTCGTTGGGATATTTCCTGAAGCTCGCAACATGCCGATCTTCGCCATGTTTGGCACGGAGCTGATATACCAGTTTAGCATCATCTTCAGCTACTGGTATGTCAAGGAAGACACCCTCCGCATCTATGGCTGGGACCACCTCAAGGCTGATGAGTCACGCCTGCGAGAGTACTTCGACTACTCCAACCTTGAGGTTGCTTACAAGAACAAGGTTGCTGTTTTGAGTCGCAGATTCGATCTCAGCAAGGCTGAAGGGACAGACTCAAGGGAACTGTGCAACAATGCAGGAGCTGTCGCCTTTCTGGACACCATGCTGGCCAAGAGTGCTGAGTTCGTGGATGAGATTGATACAGCTGAAGCAGCAGCTCAGCAGGAAGAGGCTGCATTCAAACAGTACCTAGCAAATCGTCAAGCCATGGTTACTGTACTACCCCCCCCGGTCGAACAATCAGCCCCAGCAATCGAACAACCAGCCCCCTCAGCTCAGCCAACACTCTCCTCTGAAAAAATTTATGAGCTGATAACTGAGAGGGTGAACCAGCTGCGAACTGAGGTGCTCTTAACCATCCAACAGAATCGTGAAGAGCAGCAGCTGGTGATTGAGGCTCAGGCTAAGAAGCAGAGGCAGCTGATAGAAGATGCTCTGAAATTGAAGCTGGAAGAATTCTCATCTTCCACCAGCACAACCAACAATGAGCTGAAGAAAACTGTTCGTGAACTCAGTTCTGAGTTGAATGCGTACAAAACCGTCGCCAACTCCAACCTTGTCAAATCCCAGCAGACACAAGACCAAGAGTGGACGACTCAGTTCGAACATCATCGAGCTGAGTTTGTCGCCTTTCAAAGAGAAGTCTTTGCAACCTTCGAAGCCATGACGAAAGCTGATCAAGAGCGCCAAGATCTAGAATTGGTGAAGAAGGTTGGAGGACAGAATGCTGTGGATGAACTCTTCTCTCGAGTCCGACAGGCTGAAGCAAAACTTACCTCTCTGGATGGCTCACTGGCAACCCTTCTTGCTGATGCCAAAAAGGGGGAAGGTAAGAAGCCAGCAGGAGTTGAGAGGCAGGGGGAAGAGGCTCAGAGGAAAAAAGGGGAAGTGGCTGCTGGACAAGGAGAATCTCAGCTGAAGGAGACAGATGCAGCTGGAAAAGAAATGGAGCAGGAAGTTGAAATCTCCACTCTCGTAGCTGAATTGGCAGCTGAAATCGAAGCTGATCTCGACGGTATCACAACCGAAGAGACAATTGCTACTGCCAAAGCTATAGGTGCATCAGAAAAGGACTACTTGAATCTAGCTTGGATCAAGACGTTTGCTGCTGGCCAAGCCAAAGCTGTCAACAAGTTTGAAAAGGAGCTCGCCAAGATTTCGAAGAGATTGGATAGAAACATTGCCAGCCAAAGCCTAAGAAGAATCAACAGACATCAAAGCAAGGCTGAGGCAAGAAAGAGGCAACAACAGCTGCAAGGAAAGTCCAAACTCCAACCTCGGTTCAAACATGTTGACAAATGGATGCCAGCTGAGTGGAATGAGTATTGGGAGTCATTCAAACAGGAGTTTGTGAATGACTTCTACTATAGGAAGGTTTACACAACTGAAGATGCAAGGGAAGCCTTCAAGGAAGCCCTATTCGAGCTCAGCTCTGGGGATCCAGGCATGTTCAGACAATTCAGATTAGCCATGATGGATGCACAGCTTGATCTCAACACAGTTCCGATCCCTCCGAAGGTCACATATCGCCCTCCGTTCATCTCAGGCACAAGTACTCCCGACAGACAGATAGATACTCATGGCTGAAGCTCGACAAGTGTGCAAGGAATATGGAGTTGATTCTGGGATCGAGTCAGCTGCAAAGAGAGAGATCTTTGTTCGTATCTTCAGCAAGTACGACCAGAAGTTTTGAGCTGAATTAGTTTTTTAGCAACTGATGTAATCTAACTGTTTTGTGCCTATCTGTGTAATCATCAGTTGTAATAAAAACTTCAAGTATATATATTCGATTCACCTTGATGAACAATATCTCATTGTCCAAGCCCTGAATCGCAAAGTCATTTAAATACCATGTTATAACTGTGCTAACCCTTTGATGTTTTATCTTATAGACTGTCTCGAATTTCAGCTGAGATTTTAGATAAGTTAGTAAGGTTTAGATCAGTAGCGGTTTAAAGTTGTAAGTGGTTTTGGCATCATCAAAAAGGGGGGAATTGTTGGGAAATTTGTTAGTAAGAGTTTTGATGAATTCCAAAACCAACTGACTCCAACCGAGTAGATGTTGCCAGTTCCTACTGTTAGCAGTTAGGCTCACTGTGTGTGTTGACCAAAAAATCTAGCCTAAAACCCTAGCTTCCTACTTGTATAAATAGAGGCCTTTGACCCTCATATTGAATACACTCGACTCATATTCTCTTCTATATTTTCTCGCTTCTCTCTAATTTATAACACGTTATGAGCATGATAGTTCTAGTTCTCTCACCCCCTCGATCGTAGAAGGTAAATCTACTTTAATCTTTTTGTTGTCTTTATGTGAATCATATAAGAGTGTAGTTAATTAAAAACTTCATCTCTATTTGATTTCACAAAACTCTGATACCAAAGTTCAACTGTACATCTTCAGACAGAATGTCAGTTGAAGACTGCACTCAGATAGAACATCAGCTGAAGACCACTCAGATAAAGATCAAGCTTCTCAACCGTCTGACCAAGGTTGACGAACAAAGGTTTAAATTTGAATTGCAAAAAGGAAGTCACGTGAGGGTTTGACCGTTCAGTCATTACCCCATTTGGCCCAACATAAGGTGTCTCAGATGGAAAGCACAAGCACGCAGTTGCCAAATCCGGAAAGTCTGCAGAGATGAGAGACAAGCCATCGCTTTCAAAGAACAGAGATCAACAGCTCCTCCAACGGCTAGTTGATTCTCTCCGCCTATAAATAGAGGCCTTCATTCAGAAGACAAATACAAGACACACAAGAGAAGACACACGAGACGAGACAGAGCGAAAGAAAGAACTATATTCCTTACTCGAGCTGAATTAGATTTAGTCTCTAAGAACATCACTTGATGAGAGTTCTAGAGCATTAGATTGTGTCTGAGTGTCTTTAGATCGAACCTTGAGAACATCACTTTGTGAGAGTTCGTAGAGTGTTAGATCCCAGCTCACTTCTTGTTCGAGCTGTTAGTTGGAACCTTATCTTTCATACCTGAAAAGGTTTTAGGATCCTACTCTTCCCGTAACTGAGTAGACAGGTTGATTAGTACCCGTAAACTAATCTGTAAGGTTGATAAGTACCCGCAAATTTATCCTTAACGGTTACACAACCCGCGTAAGCTGTGTGGTTTGTCCAGAAGAACTTGGACTGAGTTGTGTGGACTCACAACTCCCCGTGGACGTAGGAGTGTTATCTCCGAACCACGTTAAATCTCTGTGTGCTTGTGTTTTTCTTTATTCAGTTATTTCTTGCATTTTCAACTAACTGTCTAACCAGCATACAAACTGCATCTGTGCATTCTCAACTGTCTTGGTTCTTGACCGACCGTGCATAAAAGCGTGAGTTATTTTTAAACGAGTTATTTTCCACCACATTCCGCACAGCACTTCACTTCCAACTGAGTGTTTCTTCCTCAGTTGTGAGTCCAGCTGAGTATTTCTACTCAGTTGTGATTCCATCCGAGTCTTTTTACTCGGTTGTGATATTTTCAGGGGGTTGAATTTTTAAAAGCTTTATCTGGTGTATTCCCCCCCATACACCAGAACTCGTTTCGGGACCATCACACGTTTTATGTGTAAGATTAATTAGAATTTGTTAAAGAGAAACATTAATTTGAATTATAAAAATATTATCGCATGTCTTTATTGACTTTCGAAACTTGCTTCGTTTTTATTAATCAGAATCCTAATTCATAGATTAGTTTCGGGTATAATATGCATTAATCTAACTAGTAATTAACCCGTCGATTTGTATATATAAATTTAAAGAGTAATTAAACTAAACATATTTATGAAAAAATAATTTATAATTTAAATTTTCATTTATGATATAAATACCAATACATGATTTAAAAGTAATTTCATTGTTCTTCTCTTCTCAAACTTGTATAGTAAAACCTCCTAACTATTCAATCTATTTAAATTTATAAATATAAGTTATTACAATATTTGATTATTCATTTCGATAAAAACCTGAAAATTATAAAATAAGTATTAATAATAAATAATAAAAGATTAAAAAATGAGAAAAAAATATGCAAGCATGTCAATTCATGTAGGGAGGACTAATTTAAATTATATTCACGCACATGTCTCAAACTCAAATAAAAAATGATTTTAGTATTGTTCGTTCTTGTTCTAAATCTATATAATTATATCTAGACTCCTTTAAATTTATGGAATATCTAAATAATCAAATATAGTTGTTACAATATATAATTGATTATCAATGATCTCCTTAATTAAAAACTTAACATTACAGAATAACCAATAATGAACTATACTTAGCTTTGATTTATTGCAAACAATTAAAAAGAAAATAAATTGAGAGGATGTAAATTTAGTTATAGTATACATACAAAAGTGTATCTCAAAATACTATCAATCAGGTCAACGCACTCAATTTTCTAGATAGCACTATCAGGTTCGAACTATTTTTAATTTGGGCAAGTCCGATTAAATTTTTTCAAGCTAAATTTTTTTAGCTATAATATTTTTTTGCCTTGATCTATATATTTAGGTTGTCTCATTGGTTTTAGGCTCGGCTAAAATTTTAAATTGGATTGAGTAATTATCCATTAAATATTTCTTAACTCGAATGAAAATTTCTCTACCATACTCATCTCAAATCAAGAAAGTGGTGTTACTATCTATACTCCTTGTATATGCTAATTACCAATCTACACTCACCCAATCCAAGTTATAAAAAAAAAATTACGCTATTTTTTTCTCAGTTCATTTGGATCAACTTATCGAATTCGAGATAAATTTATAATCGTCCCCATCAAACTCGGAGTGAGATTCAATTAACCTGCCCTTAATTAAATTGGAAAGAAGAGAGATTCAATTATCCTGCCCTTAATTAAATTGGAAAGAAGAGGATGGTGAAAAGCGAATAAAATTAGAGAAAATACCTCGCGGTGATGCACTGAATTCTCAATGCTATAACAGGGGCGGACGCAGGAAAAAATATTGACGGGGACTTATAATGTTTCATATTCTCATGTACATAACAATATATTATAACACAAAAATCACAAAAATAACATTAACAATGATAATTTTTTCAAATATTAGATCATAAAACTTGGTCCAATACATTAAAAATAATCTAAAGTGGTGGTAGCCCAATTCTACGTGTTCTCATTCTTTGGAAACGCTGCAAGATCTTCTCGTTATCAATTGTTGAAAAAAGTTCATTCTCAATATACACAATTTGACTATCATTCGTCCACTCATCTTCCATTCGATTTCGCCAAATCAGTCTTGACAGTCCTCATTGCAGAAAACGCCCTCTCAACATAAGCACTTGCAATGGGTAGAACTAATGTCAATTCAATAATCCGATAAACTAATGGAAAACTAAATGCTTACCAGTTTCAACCATTTTCTCGGCAAGACTTCCCAAATTGTTCAAAGCACAAAATTGAGGATCACTTCGCACATTAGCAATGAAACTACTAAGATGTTGTGGAAGATATAAACAATCGTTTGTTGAGAAGTCTTCATGATATAAAGCAGCAACACGCATGACTAGATGAACATCAAATTGAGAGAAAGAATTTTTTAGATCAAGACACGCTATGCATCTAAGAAGATCAGTGCTTGCCTCGGGGAAACGATTATCCATTTCTTGTATAGTTAAGTCAACAACCTAACATCGCGATCATTAAATAAAAAAATGTTGAATAATAATTTCGATATACAAAATGAATCACAATATATCAAAATATGAAATAATGCCTGATAAAATATCTCCACGCGATAATAATGCAAATTCGTGATTAATTGTGCTCCATGTCTTTTTTGACCACGTCGTGGTATAATGTCCTCCATATCAAGCAATGCAATATTGTGCAACTCACAAAATCTATTTGTTTGATTAAAGATAACTTCCCATCCATCATTTCTGAAGACTTGTAACTGATCTTTCACACTTTCGATCAACGACATAACTTGAACAATATTTTGATATTTATGTTGTTGACGAAGCCGTCGTTTAGTCTCGTGCAAATAATATTTGTTTTCTCCTTTTGCCCAACAAGCAAGTAGCCAGTAGCAAGTAGAGGTCGATCCCACAAGGAATTGGTGTATTCTTCTCTTCGGTGTCACTAAAGTAGGGATTTTTTTTGCTCACAAACTAACTCAACAACTATAACTCAAAACTGAAATCTAAACAAGAAACTTATCAAATAACAAAAGTACTTGGATTGGATTTGAATCATTGATCCTAATTACTTCACTCGTTCATCGGTGCAAGGAATATTCAATTACAATCTTTTATCACTTGATTTTAAGGAAAGATTAATTCATGCCTTAATGGTCACGAAGTTACAACATGAATACTCTAAGCCTTTATCTACCAGATTAAATAGATCTCGACCAGAAAGGCAAGATCCCTTCTGTTGATCAACACAATCACGAAGACACTTCAACAACTGTATTGCCCAACATGCATTAAGAACGAATCAGACCCAAGACAGCCAAGAGGTAAGTCAATACCCACTGCTCTTCAACACTAATTACCTTCTTGGGCACGGGAGACTCTCTCGAGTTGTATCCCCATATCTGTTATTGCCTTAATCTCAATATCTAATTGGTGTACAAGCAATTATCAATTTTGACCAAGAACTAATTATTAGACCTAAGTGTTTCGGAAATAAAAATCATGCAACGAACTAAACCAATTAGACCTCACGAGTTCAAACAAAGTAATTAGATTCAAATCATCTACTCCAATCCAACAAAGGAATTTAGCTAGACATAACAATAAAAGAAAGCACAAAGGAAATTAAAGTAAACATACTTGAATAAATTCTGAAAAGAAAACTGATCAACAGCGAAGTCAACAACGTAATTTGGGTCAACAGTTAACAGCAGAAATCTAAAGTAAAATACTAAAAACAAATATAATTTAAGAATTTTCGAAACTTAAATGCAAACTAACTAAAAACTAATAAAAGACAATATGAAAGTGGTGGTGGTGGTCGTCCAATGGTCGTCCATATTTATAGGCCAAGGAATTAGGGTTAGGTTAGAATTCTTGTTGGTTAAGGACTCTTTCCATCCTTATCCGCCTCTTTCCTTGTATAGATTGCTGAAAATTTATTTCCTTCTCATGGTAGATATCTCCTATATCACGTTCAATTAGGATAAGGAAAGAAAAGTTTCCATCCTTATCCTCTTTCTTGTAGAGAAAAAAATCCATCAGTTACGCATGTTGCCCAACAGCTTCCGCTCTGTGCCTGCTAGGCCTGTCTTGCCCACGATCCACTGTGATGTGTTTCTTGCCCTAACACCATATAAACAAGTTTTCTGCCGATTTTTGCCCAACATCTATCCTGTAATGTCCTGCACATACTTTCTCGACTTTGTGTCCTCCCAAACACATATTGACTTGAAAAGACTCAAAACACAAGGCAAAAACACAAGAAAAATGAACACACATTTGGGTTCATCACACCCACACACTTGAATCACACTTGCCCTCAAGTGTGCAATTGCAACGATTTTGCCAAGACTCAAACACGGAAAAGACAAATCAAGAACACAAACTCAAAACACAAGTCAACAAGTTAGTCAAAAACAGTGTACAAAATATGCAAAGAGATATTGCCATCAGATAAGTCAAGATACAGTTATTGAGCAACAAGGGAATCCTCACCAGCACTCATCTCTCAAGTGTATAGGGTTAAGTGCATACGCTCTTGACCAACATCAACAATGTTTTTCCATAGGCTTGCCTGCCCTCTACATCTCTACTTTTTTTGAACAAAATTGAAATCATGTATCCTAGGACTTTATTGGATTGTACCGTGATTTAAGGCAAAAGGTGGGATAATTTGGAATTTGGCTATGTCAAGAACTCAGTTCTTGGACAACAAGGATGCCCTAGATTCCGTACTCCCCTCAAACACAACATTGGGCCTAGCACACTTATTATTTTTTTTATTTAGGACTTAGTAGCACATATATATTTTTTCTTTTTTTTTTGCTTTTTGTCTTCTTTTTTTTTCTTTTTTTTACTAAGTCGTTAACCCAACACCTCTCTAATCTAGGTGTTATTTCCCAATAGCTATCCCAACATTTTCCTTTCATCCCTTTCTTCCTCTAAACCTGAGTTCTTGACCAGGAAGGCTATTAAATTCAGGCTCATATAAGTGAATAGAAAGAATTCGATCCAAGCTCAAGGGGGCTAGACAAAGGATAAATGTTTAGGTAGGAAATTTTAGGCCATGGGCTATATGAACAAAAATTGCCTATTTCATCAAAGTAATTTCAACCAAGTTGCATAAAACTTCAACAAGAGTTGCAAGCAAGTTCTAGATCAACTTGCTTTATTAGTTATTATCACACAAGAAAGAAACAAACACTGCATATGCATAAGGCGGTCAACAGCTCAAAGCCTCACGGTTTTTGCTCAAAAACTCATTCCGTCATACCTATCTACATACGACAATCTCGACATACATATCAACATACCTATCTTGACCTACCATATCAACATGCTGATCAACAACTTTTAAAAACACACTTTAACATACCAACATCCCAACACCCACACACTTTGCCTTCGGCAAAGTGGTAAAATGTAGGGCAAAATAGACACTAAAAATATTTTGACTCAATAAACTAACAACGACCCCACCCGCACACTTTGCTTTCGACAAAGTGGGTAGGGTTTTGATCAAAAAAACTAAATAAAATCAAAAGACACAACAAAACAAAATCAAAAACAAAATCAAAAACAAAACCTAAACTAAAACACAAGGGAGGAAACAAGAAACAAGAAAAAAAAATATGACAAAATACCTGAATGTGTTGTGGACAAAATACGTGTTGCGAGAAAACTGAGTAGCTTGGACGGTCACCATATGTGTTTCTCAACTTCTTCCATTCTGGTCAAGATCCCAAGGTTCGCGACTCTTTGTTTCTTGGGCAAAGCAAGTGTACATCCTGCCCAACACTCATAGTTCTTGGAAAAGAAGTGTTGCATGCATGTTTTGCCCTCTTCTGGTGACACGTTGAGCAAGTATGAACTCCTTGTGTGCGACAACAATCCCCTTCAGTTAGCCCAGGCTGCTGCTGTAGATGTCGTCCAGAGATAGCAGATTTCCTCTTGCCCTTGACAATAATTCTGGGCAAGAAGGCCGTGCTGGTGGTATTACCTTCGCTTTTGATTGTCATCCCAATCTTACTATGTTGCCCAAGCTCCTGCACATCATGAACAAACCATACCTTCTACGAAAATACTACCTAATCTAGGAATTAAATAAATAAAAACTTAAAATAAAATAAATAAAAAGGAAAGATAATACCAGGTTGCCTCCTGGTCAGCGCCTTGATTAACGTCGTGGGCACGACGTGGGACTCATTAAGTGTTCCTTAAAGTCAAGGAGATCTAAAACTTCATTTTGATCAACATTGTTCCCATAGTATGAATCATTTTTCTTGATGATCCGGTCACGAGCTTTCTTCATCTTCTTTTTTTGAGGCCATGCTTGCATATCCAACTTCTTCATAGCATGGTCTGGTTGCTCCACACCTAAAGATCTCTTGGCCTTGCGAGTGATCTGCAATTCATTATCTTGAACAGACTCCTCTTGGGCAAAATCCTTGGTTCTGCCCTCTTGATCAAGATCATCAATACCAGTCTGTTGCTCAAGATCCTCCTCAGTTGGCTCAATAATGTCAATGCACCTGACCATCTCAATATCATGGTGTTGCCTTCGTGTGTTGTAAGCATCGAACGTGACAACTTCTCCCGTAAACTCACAAGATAATCTTCCCGTCTCACAATCGATCTTGGTCTTGGCCGTCTTCAAGAATGGTCTCTCTAAAAGCATCATTGGGCTCTTGCCCAACAGCCTTCTCGTGTCCAAGACATAAAAATCTGCAGGGAATATGAGATCCCCTATCTTGACCAAAACATCTTCCACGAGTCCATCGGGCCACACCGTTGACAAGTCCACCAATTGAATCGCATCTTGAGTAGAAGTCAACGATCCTATCATCATCTCATCGTACATTGACTTGGGTATGACGTCAATGGATGCGCCTAAGTCAAGCATGGCTCTTGGAATATTGGTTGTTCCAATTGTGCACGGTATAAGAACATACCCGGATCTCGACACTTTATGGGCAAGAACTGGTTCATTATTACCGAAATGTAGTCGGCTGAGATCGATTAATTTCCATCTTCTTCAAGCTCTGAAACATGTTGGGCATCTTCTACTGCTCCTTATCTCGGGCAAGTCTGAGAGGATACAAAGCACGTTGCCTATAAGTGCGAGGCAGTAGTCCTCTTGCCCAACACTTCTTCTCTTTCGGCGTTGAGTTCATCATTTAATTCCTTCGCATCAGCTGACTCCATGCTTACTTTAGTAATCTCCACAATTTCTTTCGTCGGCTCCCGATTGGTCTCTTTTTGGGCAAGAAGTCTCTCAATTTTGTCCTCCACCAACTTTGCTAATGATTGAGAGATATGTGATAGTTGAGCCATGATGTTGGTCGCGTTGCCCTTGGTCTCGGTTTGGAAATCCTCAAAGTCCTTACGCAACTTCTGATTCTCTTGAGCCATAGTGTCAATGGTCTCCTTCACATAATATCCTCTGTTTTGATCACAATGTGGGGGTACATATGGTTGTTGTTGTTGAGCAAGTTGTGGAGGTTGCTGGTGTTGAGCAGTCTGCTGAGATCGCTGGTGTTGAGCAGGTACTGGACAATTGTTGCTCAAGTTCCTATTCTGCCCAAATCCATAATTGTTGCTCAGATTGGGCACAAACCTGTGTTTCCTATTACCACCTTGCAGTAGCCCAAGAGCGTTGACTTCCTCTTGTTTAAACTAATTTGGGCATTGGTCAGTAGCATGGGTCGTGGCATGGCATACCTCGCACTTCTTGACAGCCTTCTTGACTTCTCTCTCGCCATCAACCTTCTTGCTCAACAACTCCATTTTTGCATCCATTTTGGTCATGAACTCCTTCATGGTGTTGTCCTGCAAGTCTGAATTTCCATCTTCTCCATATGAAGCACTCATCGGGATATCATCATCGTCTCTCGACTCCTCAGCCATAGCAACTATCTTCTTAAATGCTTCTGTGGGAAACATATCAATGATTTCTCCTCCACATGCCGCATTAATCCATCTTCTTTCGAAAGGTTGTAAACCTTTCGTGAAATAATCAATGAGGTCAATATCCATAATACGGTGTTGAGGACACCTCACGATCATCTCTTTAAACCTCTCATGATAGTCGTAGAGCGACTCATTAGCTCCCATCTTGATCGTGGCGATGGCCTTCCTTACACTTTGGATTCGGGCAACAGGAAGGTACTTGTCGAGAAATTTCTTTTGCAATTGCTTCCATATTTCGATGCTCTCCTCGGGCATGGTATATAGCCACTCATGCGCACCATCATGTAGAGAGAAAGGGAACATGAGCAATCTCACATAGTCTGGAAACCGGTCTTGGGCATCAATATTTTCACACTGATTTTGGACAGGAGATTGAGTGCTCCGAACAGTGCTACATGCCATCTCAAAATCTTGAAGATGCCGTAACGGATTCTCCCTGAGATGATTGCTGAACATGGGCAAGATCTGGATCAATGAGTACTTTAGTTCCCAATTTCCAGTGATCTTAGACAACTTGATACTCGAAGTCCTGATGCCCACATTGTTGCCCGAGAACATCAACTCACGAATGGTCTTCTCCGTCAGAGTAAAGATCGTCTCACTCAAATCTCTCTTCTTGAAGAGCAAACTATCTTGGAACCAGTTCTCCGGCAACGATGCCAATTTGACGAAATCGTCGTTTAGCCTCGTGCAAATAATATTTGTTTTCTCCTTTTGCGCAACAGGCAAGTAGCCAGTAGCAAGTAGAGGTCGATCCCACGAGAAATTGGTGTAGTCTTCTCTTCAGTGTCACTAAAGTAGGGGATTTTTTTGCTCACGAACTAACTCAACAACTGTAACTCAAAACTGAAAATCTAAACAAGAAACTTATCAAATAACAAAAGTACTTGGATTGGATTTGAATCATTGATCCTAATTACTTCACTCGTTCATCGGTGCAAGAATATTCAATTACAATCTTTTATTTCTTGGTTTTAAGCAAAGATTAATTCATGCCCTAATGGTCATGAAGTCACAACATGAATACTCTAAGCCTTTATCTATCAGATTATTTAGATCTCGACCAGAAGGCAAGATCCCTTCTGTTGATCAACACAGTCACAAAGACACTTCAACAACTGTAATGCCCAACATGCATTAAGAACGAATCAGACCCAAGACAACCAAGAGGTAAGTCAATACCGACTGCTCTCCAATACTAATTACCTTCTTGGGCATGAGAGACTCTCTCGAGTTGTATCCCCATATCTGTTATTGCCTTAATCTCAATATCTAATTGGTGTACAAGCAATTATCAATTTTGACCAAAACTAATTTTTAGACCTAAGTGTTTCGGGAATAAAAATCATGCAACGAACTAAACCGATTAGACCTCACGAGTTTAAACAAAGTAATTAGATTCAAATCATCTACTCCAATCCAAGCAAAGGAATTTAGCTAGACATAACAATAAAAGAAAGCACAAAGGAAATTAAAGTAAACATACTTGAATAAATTCTGAAAAGAAAACTGATCAACAGCGAAGTCAACAACGTAGATCTTGGTCAACAACCAACAGCATAAATCTAAAGTAAAATTATAAAAACAAATCTAATTTAAGAATTCTCGAAACTTAAATGCAAACTAACTAAAAACTAATAAAAGACAATATGAAAGTGGTGGTGGTGGTCGTCCACTGGTCGTCCATATTTATAGGCTAAGGAATTAGGGTTAGGTTAAAATCCTTGTTGGTTAAGGACTCTTTCCATCCTTATCTGCCTCTTTCCTTGTATGAATTACTGGGGATTTATTTCCTTCTCATGGTAGATATCTCCTAGATCACGTTCAATTAGGATGAGGAAGGATAAGTTTCCATCCTTATCCTCTTTCTTGTAGAGAAATAAATCCATTAGTTATGCATGTTGCCCAACAGCTTCCGCTCTGTGCCTGCTACGCCTGTCTTGCCCAAGATCCACTGTGATGTGTTTCTTGCCCCAACATTATATAAACAAGTTTTCTGCCGGTTTTTGCCCAACACCTATCTTGTAATGTCCTGCACATACTTTCTCGACTTTGTGTCCTCCCAAACACATATTGACTTGAAAAGACTCAAAACACAAGGCAAAAACACAAGAAAAATGAACACACATTTGAGTTCATCAGTTGTCAGGCAATGGACAACTCATTGGTGATTCCTAACAAATATTTCATCAAGTGCAGCATGAATACAAATTCATAACTATCCATCTTCTCAATCAAACCTGCAGCAGTATTTCTATTATCCGAAGAAGAAGCATCATCATGTACATTTTCCAATACCTTCTCAACTGAAGTCCACTTAGAGCATAAACGAAGCAATGTAAGGTAGTGTGACCCCCAACGAGTATCTCCAAGCCTTGCCAAACTAATTTCTTGATTTTGGCCTCTCCCACTAGCTACTTCATCACTATCAAGTTGCTCAATTAATCTATCATGTTGCAACTTTCTAAGCTGATCCTTTCTTTTACAAGATGCTCCAGTCATATTCACTATCATGGACACATAACTAAAAAAATCCTTCACAGAGCTAATACTCTTAGCAACAACAACAATAATTAATTATAGTTGATGGGAAAAACAATGAATATACATGGCATATGGATTTTCTTGCAATATTAGAGATTTCAAACCATTGAATTCACCCCGCATATTTGAAGCTCCATCATATCCTTGCCCCCTCAATTTGGATAAAGATAATTCATGTTTCACAAATAATGCATTAATAGCTAGTTTCAAAGAATGAGAAGAAGTATCAACTACATGCACAATTCCAAGAAATCTCTCAATCCCACACCCTTTAGCATTCACATATCTTAAAACAACTCACATTCGCTCTTTTAGTGATACATCTCGAGCCTCATCGACCAAAATTTTTTTATCTTCAATATCATTAACTATGGCTAGTGTGACTTCAGAAGCGCAAGCATGTGCTAGTTCTTTTTGAATTCGTGGAGAAGTCATTTGATTATTAGTAGGAGCATTTGGACCCAAAAAACTTTAGAAACAACATCACTATATTGACTAAACCACAAAATCAGCTTAAGAAAATTACCACGATTAAATGAAGTAGTTGATTCGTCGTGTCCACGAAAAGATAGCCCTTGCTTCAATAAAAAATGAGTCACGTCCAATGAGGCTGTCAAACGGACACGATATGCAACTTCCATCTCACGAGTATTTGCTCGAAACACATTTGCCACACTATGCCTTTGATCTTGAAAAGCTTCAAACTGAATTATAGCATTATTGTGACACTATTTGCATCCCCAACATGAATATTGAATTTCTCTAATGCTTTTTTCCAATTGTTGCAACCGGTCATTGTAAAAGTATCTTCCCCGTATCGACCATCTTTATCCGAAGACTTGAAAAGATAGTACAAAAAACAAAAGGTTGCATCCTTTGAATGCTATAAACTTGTATATCTTGAACCCAATTCAAAACATGACTTATGATTATGAGATTGTGCATAATTATTTTTTATTAAAATATTGTACCTTCATGTTTCCTTCTTTGCCGTTGTTATAGTGTAGTTCGTAGGAGTTATAAGTTTGTCTTATTGTGAATATTAATCTTCATCTCAAATTAACTCGACAAAAAAGTGATTTTACTACTCGTTTTTGCTCCAAACTCGTAATATATTTATTCGTTCCGAACTCATTTAAATTCATGAAATATCTAAATATTCAATAAGTTGTTGCAATATGTAGTTGGTTATTACCCGAACTTTATAGAATACATTATACATACAGGTAGTGATAATAGGACATAATGTCCTAGACATAATTGGTTTTTTTACCCATATAATTTAAAAATCGGTTTTGATCGAACTGGTTCCATACTTTTCGATTTTTCAGTTTTTTATTTTCTCTTATTTACTCTTATATAATTTTGAAGCATTTTAATTATTAACATAACCTTAATTAGGTATATTTATTTTAGCCTCTAATCACATTATCTTCCAAACTTGATATATCTTGTTCCATTTATAGGATATTACTCATTTTTTTTTTCTTCTTATTGCTGATGTATATTTTCTTGATGTACATATATATTATATTTTTTTACACGAAAAAAAAATTAATATAAAATACTATATATAAATATATTAATGATCCTACAATTAATTTTCTTATATGTATATTTACTTTAATATAATTATATTTCGAGCTTGTGAAAAAAATAATAATTTGAGATTGTAGGAATTTAATATAGAAATTATTGTATAATATATAACATAAATAATTTTATGATTTCAAATCTTAAGATAATTATGGATATAATTTGAAATTAATTATGGAATGTCTATATTTGATTGATTTTGAAAATTTGATTCCTTAATTAATGCTAAGGACAATAGTGTAATTATGAAATTAATTAGATAAGTAATTAATTAATGCAAAAATAATAAAATGTATAATTTGACTAATTTACCCCAATTATGTCTAGGACTTTAGGTCTTAAAATCATTTTTCTATACATAATGCTGAATTTTTTGAGAAAATACAAAAAAGGTAATAAATCGAATAAGGCAAATTTAGTTATAATCTACATATTAAAATATGTTCTCAAGATATTGTTGGGAAATTTATTAAAAGTTTTGATTGATTCCAAAACCAACTGACCCCAACCGAGTAGATGTTGCCAGATCCTAATGTTAGTAGTTAGGCTCGCTGTTTGAGCATTGTTAAGATTTTATCTTTACAAGACTCCAGCTGAAGACAACAACAGGGCTTCACTCGGATAGAACATCAGTTGTGAGGAAGACAACTAAGCGTTCATCAGATGAGCATTCAAGGAGGAAGATGCAAAAGTCAACCAAGTATTCAAAAGGAGAAGTTGTAAGAGAACATCAGATGGAAGAAAGTCATCTGAGCATTCAAACCCAACTGATCAGATACAACAAAGACAACTGAGCGTTCAGATTCAGAACATCAGTTGTAGGACTCGAACCAAGAAGATCAACAGCATGAAGTTCAAGTCAGCTGAGAGTTCAACTGTTAGCATTCAGACACAACATTAGCTGAAGAACAAGTCAGATGAAGATCGAAACACATAACCGACCACCCCTTGTTGAAAGTCTGATGTTGAGATTTGAATTTCAAATAAGGAAGTCACGTGAAGGTTTGACTCTCTATCATTACCTCATTTGGCCCAATACAAGGCTGTCTCAGATGGAAAGCAGAAGCATGCAATTGCCAAATCCGGAAAGTCTGCAGAGATGAGAGACAAGCCATCGCTTTCAAAGAACAGAGATCAACAGCTCTTCCAACGGCTAGTTGATTCTCTCCGCCTATAAATAGAGGCCTTCATTCATTCACCAAGATCACAGGAAATATAACACAGACAAGAGCAAGAAGAAATCAAAGAGCGAAAGAAAGAACTACATACTTCACACAAACTGAGCTGCATTCAATCTCTTAGAACATCATTAGTTGAGAGTTCTAGAGTAATAGATTCTGTCTTAGTTTCTTTTGATCCAACCTTGAGAACATCACTTGTTGAGAATTTGTAGAGTGTTAGATCATAGCTCATTTCTTGTTCGAGCTATTAGTTGGAACCCCACCCTTTCTTTCACCTGAAAAGGTTTTAGGACCCTACTCTTCCCGTAACTGAGTAGATAGGTTGATTAGTACCCGTAAACTAATCTGTAAGGTTAATAAGTACCCGTAAACTTATCTCAACGGTTGCAAAGCCCGCGTAAGCTTTGTGGTTTGTCTAGAAGAACTTGGACTGAGTTGTGTGGACTCACAACTCCCCGTGGACGTAGGAGTTCTCTCCGAACCACGTTAAATCTTGTGTGTTGTGTTTATTTTTCAGTTACTTATTGCATATTCAACTGACTAACTAACCTGCATACAAACTGCATTCTTCCATATCAACTGTCTTGGTTATTGACCAACCTTGCACTTAAGTGTGAGTTGATTTTATACGAGTTAATTTCCACCGCATTTCCGCACAGCACTTCACTTCCAACCGATATTTCTTACTCGGTTGTGATTCCAACTGAGTTGCATTACTCGGTTGCGTAATTTTTAGGGGGTTGTTTTAAAAAGTCTTATCTGGTGTATTCCCCCCCCCCCCCCCATACACCAGAACTCGTATTGGGACCATCAAGTGGTATCAGAGCAGTGGTTCAAAAGACTGCTGACTCTGTTTCACAAGGTGTGAATTCGAGGTGTTTTCTTCAGTGGTCAACTGAACAGATCTTTTTATCACGCTAGTGCATATTTGCTTGCATATTTCTTCTGTTGTAGTGTGAAGATGGATGTCAAGGACAAGATCGTGGTCATGTTCTCGGTTGTGAACTATACATTCTGAAGAACTCGGATGAAGAAGATCTTACTGTGAAAGCATCATCGGATGCAACAAGTACTCACATTCGGACCGATCATCATCAGAGAATCACTCGCACTCCTACAAATCCCAACGATGGGGATGCAACTGTGGAGTTAGTGGAGAAGAAGTCAGAAGACTTTACTCCAGAAGAAGCCAAAGTGAGCCAGCTGGACATCTGGGCTCAGAGCACGATCATGTCTACAGTTGGTCAAGACTATCTGCTTTGGATAGAAGAGTGCGAAACTGCTAAAGAGATGTGGGATATCTTGGCATCTCTGAGTGAAGGAAGCGACGAAACAAAGGAGAACAAGTTCTCTCATGCCTGCCAAGATTTCGACAACTTCTGCCTGAGAACTGATGAAACCATTGATCAGTTAGAGCTCCGGTTCATGGACATCATCAGAAGGATCCAGTCCATCTGAAGAGAAAAATATACTTTGAGAGAAATCAACCTCAAAGTATTACAAGCTCTACCAGCTGAGTGGGATACCTTCACCAATATCCATGAGAGCCGAGCTGACCTTGGTGAGATGGGAACTGAAAGATTGTTCTCAATTCTGAAGGGAAATGAGTACAAGGTGAACCGACGAAGGTCAACTCAGTCCTCAGTTCAGACGAGTTGACATGAGGATGTTAGTTCAGCCACCAAGTCAGTAGCACTCTGAGCTGACTATTCAAAGCAGCGAACATCAAGGCCAACAAGATCAGTGGACACAGCTGCGAAGGAGCTAAGCAGAGAAGAGTTGCAACAGAACATAGCCGCCCTGTCAAAGAAGCTAGCTGACATGGACACTTGGTTCAGAAAATACAAGAGGTTCTACAAATCTAACCGAACTCGAGATAATTCAAAGCCTGTGAACAACGGTTGCTTTGAATGCGGCAAGGAGGGACATTTCAAAGCAGATTGTCCAGACCTCTCGAAGAAAGAAAGAGAAGCGTTGAGGGCCAAGCAGACTGGAACAAGGCCATGGTTGCAGAAGAAGCAGATGACGACATGGACATCTTCACTGACACTGAAGATGAGGATGAGCTGACTTCCACCAATAATACTATCGGTCAGGATCAATGCCTCATGGCACTTGGAACCGACCAGGATGATACTGAGGTACACTCTAGTCCTGCTAATTTAAATTCTTCCAATATTTCTAACATGCAGGAAACACTGGATGAAGAGTTGGAATCCTCCTGGAGTGACTTTCAAGAACTCAATGAGGAACTGCATCAGCAATCGGTTGAGTTTAAGAGTCTTCAAGAACAGTTCTCCAAACTTGTAGAATCCTTAACCGAAAAGGACGATCTGATTAAAAGTCAAACTAAAGAGATAGATAATCTCAAAAGTCAACTGAATGCAGTCAACCGAACTAATGCTCCAACCGATGAGGAGTTGACGAAGCAGATCAAGAAGCAGCAAGATCAGTTGAAAAAGCAAGAGGCTCAGATCGACCAGCTGTTAAAGAAGTCAGACGGACAAACTGAGCATATAGCTGTCCTCCTCAAGGAGTTGCAAACTGAGAAGGACAACTTAATAAAGTTATATCAGTCATCCAAGATCATCGAAAATCTCATCAGTTAAAGCCGACAGATGGATGACGTGTCAGGACTCGGTTATGATGTGATCAAGGATACTGGAATCCCTCCAGCGACCTTTATCAAAGTTGTGGAAGTCAAGGTTGTCGAGCCTAACACATTTGAACCTGAATCTCCCCAAAGTAATCCAACCTCCACCTCTCAGCAAGCTCAACCGACGAAGGGAATCACAACTGAGAAGGGAAAAGGAGCAGCAGATGGAGGACAGAACGTTCCATCGGTTGGGACATCAACCGAGGGGGAATGTTCCAAGAGTCAGAAGAGGAATCAGAGGCGTCGGAGACACAATCGAAACCGAACTCAGGACCGACCTCTGAATCAACCTCAGAGTCAACATCAGAAAGAATGGAACCGACCGCAGAATCGACAAGGATCCAACCATCTGAATCAACAGCGGTTCCATCATCAGTTCAACCAGAGGTTCTAACCAAGTCAACCGATAAGGAACAAGTCGAACAGCTGGAGATATTCATGCCACAACATGAACCAACAACAGGGCATGAACAGCTATCGACAACATTCAGAGAGTTGGAATCAGAGTCAGCCACAAAGATTCCAACATGGCGTCCGACCTCACAGACAAATTCAATAGGATAAGAATCGCCATCAAAATAGGGGGAAAGCCTTTCCTCCGAAAGCTCAGAATGAAAGAAATCCAACTCCTCCCAAGAAACAGAACATCACTACTAACAACAAGCCTAAGGATAACCGAGGTGTTGTTATAGTTGATGATGAAGGAAAAGTGATCTGGAATGATAAATCTATCCGAGTATACAGGGAAAAACGACCCACAGTTCAAGGGGGAACTGGTTCTAACCCTCCAGGACCCAACTGAAATTGGGGACCTAAGCGAGTTTTTCCTTGCAGGTACAGGAGAAACAACTGAGGAAGAATAAAGCATCACGAACCTTGTGGGTGATGGATAGTGGATGTTCGAAACACATGACAAATCTGAAGGATTTGTTTGGGAGTTTCGTGGAGAAAGAAGGACCCTCAGTTACCTTTGGTGACAACTCAAAAGGTCACACCAGAGGCTACGGTACCCTTGAAACCAATCACGTTTCGATTTTTAATGTTTCATATGTTGATGGATTGAAGTATAACCTGCTCTCCATCAGCCAATTCTGTGATAATGGTTTCTCTGTCAAGTTTGATGCACAGGGTTGCAGGGTTAAAAATGTCAGAACAAAGCAGGTCATATTATTGGGAAATCGATCCCCAACCGGGAATGTCTACTATGCTGACTAAAATAGTAGTCCTCCTGACACCTGTCTGTTATCAAAGAGCAGTTCAGATGTGAGCTGGCTGTGGCACAAAAGGCTCAACCATCTGACCTTCAAGACTATGAACCGACTTGCCAGACAAGAACATGCAAAAGGCATACCAAACCGAGTGTTTTCAACAACACATATCTGCAGTGCATGTCAGCTGGGAAAGCTCGCTAGATCCTCCTTCCGATTGAAAACAACTCCCTCAACCGACCGAGTATTGCAGCTGATCCATATGGATCTCTTCGGGCTAGTTACACCAAAGAGCATGAATGGTAACGAGTATATGCTTGTTGTTACTGATGATTATTCTAGGTACACGTGGATCATTTTCATGCGTCACAAGAGTGAAACCCGAGATGAGCTACCCAAGTTGATGGATCGGATATCAAACCAACAAGTGATGAAAATTATTTCTATTCGATCAGATCGTGGAACCGAGTTCCTAAATGAAACCATCATCGAGTACTGCGAGAAGCATGGAATTACTCATCAAACATCAGCTGCGCGTACTCCGCAACAGAATGGAGTAGCTGAGCGAAGAAACCGAACACTAAAAGATGCAGCTACATCCATGTTGACAAGCTCAGCTCTGCCAAAGAGATTTCGGGCTGAGGCCATCAACATAGCATGCTACACCCAGAACCGGTCTCTTCTAACCAAGCGGTTGGAAAGACTCCATACGAGCTATGGAGATGCAGGAAGCCTGATATTTCATATTTTCGCATTTTTGGTTCTAAGTGTTATATTCACAACAATGGAAAGACACAGTTGAAAACTTTTGATGCCAAGGCTTCGAAAGGCATATTTCTCGGATATGCTGCTCGAATCAAGGCTTATAGAGTTTTCAACAATAGCTCTCGTGTTGTGGAGATAACACCTCATGTTAGTTTTGATGAATTTACTTTTGAGTGCAGGGAACAGGTTAGAGGACAACATGCTGATCCACAGATTCCACCTGTTCTTACCAGATCGCAAGCACTAAGGGAAAAGAATCTAGCTGAACCATTGGTATGGGCAACCGAGGATGATGATCCATACTTCTCTGAAGATGAATGCGAGGACCCCAGTTCATCTCAAGGGGGAACTCCAGCTGATATCACTCCAACTGCATCAGCATCCGAAGCCCAACCAAGCCCGGTTCAAAAATTTTTCAATATTGAGGATCCAGACTCAACAACTGATAAATCACCAGCTCAGAAGAGTCCAGTATCTCCCACAGCTCAGATCACGGAACAGCCACAGTTGGAAGAAGAAGGAAGACGCAACAGAAGATGGTATGAAGATCATTCCACTGACAACATCATCGGAGATCCAACCGAAGGTGTACGTACAAGGAGCAGAGTTGCGATTCCAGATTCAACCGAGGAAGATTCCAACACCTATGCCCAATATGCTGAGGAGTTGGCAGTTCTTGAGGAGTTCGAGCAAGCTAGAGATGTTGCCATGATCTCTTGCTTCGTAGCTGATGTGCCAGAAGCGAAGAATGTTGTGGAAGCTCTCAACTGTGTTCACTGGACAACAGCCATGCAAGAAGAACTGAATGAATTTCTACCAACTGTGTATGGGAGTTGGTAGAAAGACCGAATGGTGTCAAAGTCATTAGATTAAAATGGATTTTCAAGAATAAGAGAGACGCTATTGGATTCATCGTGAGGAATAAGGTAAGGTTGGTAGCTCAGGGTTATTGCCAACAAGAAGGTATCGATTTTGAGGACTCCTTCGCGCCAGTTGCAAGGCTGGAAGCCATCCGAATCTTTCTAGCCTATGCTGCATTTCACAAGTTCAAGGTCTATTAGATGGATGTGAAGTGTGCCTTCTTCAACGGTGATATCAAGGAAGATGTATATGTTGAACAGCCTCCCGGTTTTGAAACTCGAGATGGAAGAGTGTACAAGTTGAAGAAAGCAATCTATGGATTAAAACAAGCACCCAGGGCTTGGTATGACACTCTTTGTGGTTTTCTTCTGAACTCGGGGTTCAAATGAGGGTCAGTTGACAAAACACTGTTCACCATCAAAGTTGGAGAAGATATACTTGTTGTGCAAATCTACGTCGATGACATCATATTCGGTTCTAAGTCGGAGGAACTGTGTGAAAAATTTTCAAATCTCATGAAGGAGAAGTTCGAGATGTCGATGATGGGCGAGATGAATTATTTTCTTGGACTACAAGTGAAGCAGTCACCAGAAAGGATTTTCATCAATCAGTCCAAGTATACAAAGGAGCTCATCACCAAGTTTGGATTGCAGACAAGTAAGACAACAAGGATCCTGATGAATACTAACTGGAAGATTGAACCTGGAACTGAGGGAAAGCTCGTAGATGCCAGTAAGTATAGAGGGATCATCGGTTCTTTGCTATATCAAACCGCCAGTCGGCCAGACATATCTTATGCGGTTGGAGTGTGTGCTCGGTTCCAAGTTCAACCGAGGGAAGCTCACATGTTGGCAGCAAAGAACATCATCAAATATTTGGAGGGAACTGTAAATGTTGGGTTGTGGTATCCAACCGACGACAACATCCAACTGACCGGATACTCAGATGCAGATCTAGCCGGAGATCAGTTGGACAGGAAGTCCACATCTGGACACTGTCAGTTCATGGGAAGCAAGCTAGTTTCATGGTTCTCCAAGAAACAAGCATGTGTTGCCACTTCTACAACCGAGTCAGAATATATGGCTGCCGGTAGCTGCTGCATGCAAGTGTTGTGGCTCAAGCAACAGCTGAGAGACTATGAAGTTGCAACTGGACAAGTTCCCATTCATTGTGATAGCTCTAGTGCCATTGCTATCTCTTTGAATCCTATTCACTCTCGGACGAAGCACATTGACATCCGACATCATTTCATCCGAGACCACATTGAGAAAAAGGACGTATCCATGGAGAAGATTCCAACAGAGATTCAGAGAGCAGATATCTTCACCAAACCTCTAGCCGAAGCACGGTTCAAGATGTTATGTGACTTACTCGGATTGTTGGATCCATCAGATGAGGAACCAGCTGAGGTGAAGAGATAGATATCCATCTGAGAGGGAAGCTCAGATGATGGGGAAATCTCGGATGCGGATCACCAACTGAAGACATCAGACATCAGCTGAACAGACGAGCTCGAGTCAGCTGGTGGTATGCTGCAACATTGGATCAGACGTCAGCTGAACAGACGAACTCGAGTCAGCTGATGGTATGCCGCAACATTGGAACACAGCTGATTCCAACATCAGCTGACAGGTGAACACAGCTGATTCCGATATCAGCTGGCAGGTAACATTTATGGCTGAAGGTGTTATGATCTTAAATGAGAATGTTTGAAATAAATTCAAACATTCCTGAACATGTCAGTTACATTAAAATAGCCATCATGCCGCATTTAATGTGAAGTACGACTGAACATCAATAGCCTACTTTATAGTGCGACTGGGCTGACAAGAAAACTTGTACACCTTCTCACGCGCTGGTTGGAACTCGGTTCATGACGTCAAGTCAAAGCTAGTCAACAGTCGCGTGATCTCGGTCGTTGATGGATTCGCGCCATTTAACCTAGCCGTCGATTTCAACCGAGCCAAAAACCTATAAAAGGCGGAAAATCAGGAAGTGATCTCTTACCTTCCTCATTCATGTTTATCTGCAGTTACTATTCATCATCTTCTCAGATTTTGTCTAACCATTTTCTGCAAGATTTTCTTTCATTCTTATATATATATCTTCTCAGTGATTTTAAATGGCTCCCAAAGGAAAGAAAATGGCTTCTTCCGGACCCTCTCTAGTCCCCACTTCATATGAAGAATCTTTTAACTTGCTGGTGTCAAAGATTCACTTCGAGCAAATTCTTTCAGACGATGAATTGGAGTCACCGGTATTGGCTCCCCTTGCAAATATTCTCAGGGAGAACGGGCTCCTGGATTGGGCGAAGCTCTACCCCTCCCACCTGCTCAGGCGCCATGTCGGCGAATTCTACGTTAATCTGCAAACTTTCATCGACAACAGAGAATGAGTGACTACAGAAGTTTCTTGTAGGCAACGAGATGTTCTAGCTAGAACCATTCGCCGTGTTTCTTTCCCCATCGCAGTTTCCGACGTCCTTCGCCATGTCATTCCAGTAAACCACACCGCCACGGAATTTCTTGAAAACATAACCGACGAGCAAGCCGATGAGTTTCTGCAAAATGCTCTGATCACTCCGGAGAGGTTGAGGAGCAATATGCAGAGGACAAAACTAAAGCCAGAACATCGACTCTTGTTCGATGTTGTGTCCAAGGTTGTGTTCGGCTACAGCGGAGCCTTCAGCGACATCAGCCGACCAAAGCTTAAGCAGTTGATGGCATTGGAGCACAAACACGAGATCAACTGGTTCCAATATTTTCTGAACCAGTTGACATTGGAGAAGCAGAAGATCTCCGAGACCACAACCGACTCAGGGGATAGACTGTTGAGTGTCAAGGGGACGCTCAACTTCGGTTGCAAAATATCTGCCCTGATCCTGCTCGCAACCGAGGGTCGGAACATGGTTTGGGAGGACTGCGAGGAGACCCCAGTGAAGAGGTTGATGTTGTTCCCAACAGCGAAGAAGGCGCAGGAGGTGATTAGGAGTGTCTATACTCCTAAGGAGAAGAAAGATGCTGGGAAGACTGCTGAACCCAAAGACACAGCTGAGGAGGTACCAGCTGTCAGTCGCCCCAAAAAATCCAAAACTGCACGCCGACGAAGAGCTGAGTCGGAGAAAGAGAAGGACGCGGAACCTGCCCAGAAGAAGCTGAGGGTGAGGTTCAAGAAGACGGTTGAGGTGCCAGCTGAAGAGCCAGCTGAGGTGCTAGCTGATGAGCGTGTTGAGGAGAAAACTGAAGAGCCAGCTGAGGTGCCAGCTGAGGAACCAGCTGTTGATGCACCAACTGAGGAGGAGGCGCCAGTTGAGACGGCACCAGCTGAGGAGCCGTCCGAGTCGAGCCACTCAGCTGAGGCAGTTGCCTTCCAGATCGTTCCTCGCGCTGCTGATGAGGCTGAAGGGATGGAGACAGACGTGTCATCAGATGCTTCTTTCTTCTCAGAGGAAATTGAAGACGTTCCAACCTCCCCCACGGCAGGAGTTGATGCCGTACCACCCCAAGAGCCTCTTGCTCACTCAACCAAATTACAGCCAAATATTCCGAGCTCATTGCTCGATGCCAACATTGTGACCGCTCCTTCGGCCAATGTTGAGGAACCGATTGAAACCCCCCTCCCCACAGAATCCAATATTTCGAGCTCCCAGCTCGATGTCAATGTTGTGACCGACTCTTTGACCAACATTGATGAAACATTTGAACCATTGCCATATGATCTATCCCCCTCCCCAATAGACGATGAAGCTGACCTTCAGGCAGTTGCGTTGGAGCACGAAGGCAAGGTGGCCTACTGCTTCCAAAAGCTGATCGGGATGTTCCCAAAAGCTCGTGACATGCCAATTTTTGCTACTCTTGGAACCGAGCTGTTGTACCAGTTCAACCTGATCTTCAGTCACTGGTACGTGAAGGAAGATACAATCAGGGTACACAGCTGGGACAGGCTGAAGGCGGACAAGTCTCGCATCCGCGACTACTTCAACTATACCAACCCGGAAGTTGCCTACAACAACAAGGTGGCCCTGCTGACGCGTCGTCTGGACCTCAGCAAGGCAGAAGGTACGGATACCAGAGAAACAGTTGGACAAGATTGCATTGATTTCCTCGACAAAATGCTAATCCAGTTAGCTGACTTCCTCAATAATATGGACGCAGCCGCCGCCGCAGCAAAGAATGAAGAAGAGGAGCTGCAACTGTACTTGGCCAGCCGTCAAGCCATAGTTCCAGTTGAACAGCCAGCTATGATTGAACAAGCCCCTCCAGCTGATCAGCCAGCTCCCTCATCTGAAGAAATCTGTGAGCTGATAGCTGAGAGGGTGAACCAGCTGAGGACAGAATTGCTTGCCAACTTCCAGCAACACAAAGACGATCAGCTGAGGATGTTGGAAGCACAAGAAGAGAAGAACAAGCAACTGGTGGAGGAGAATGCTTCACTGAAGACAAAGCTGGATGAATTCTCCTCCTCCACCAGTCAAGACTTGTCGGATCTGAAGTCAACTCTTCTGGGGATCAAGTCAGAGTTGAACGTCTTCCAATCCTTGTCCGACTCCAACCTCGCCAAATCCCAACAAACTCAGGATGAAGAATGGGAGACTCGATTCGAGTCAAGATGGGCCGAGTTCGTCGCTTTCTAGACTGAGGTAACTGAAACTTTCGCTGGAATGAGGAAAGCCGAACAAGAGCGCCATGACTCCGAACTGGCGAAGAAGGTGGAAATCGAGTGCGCGGTCGATGAACTCTTCAACCGCATTCAACTAGCCGAACAACAGCTCATCTCTCTGGATGGTTCAGTAGCAAGCATTGTTGCTGATGCCAAAAAGGGGGAAGATAAAGAGGCGGATGTTGAGATGCAGGGGGAAGAAGAGACCCAGGATGAGGAAGAGATGCCAGCTGCTGCAAAATCCCAGCTGAAGAGGAAGACTGCTCAGAAGAAGAAGTCCGCTCCCAAGTCAACCGAAGTCGGTGGAGCTGAAATGGAAAAAGACTTGGAGCAGGCGGAGAAGTTTGGAGTTTCTTACAACTCCATAGCCGAGATCGCAGCCGAGCTTGATTCGGAACTCGACGGTATCACAACCGAAGAGTGTATTGCAGCTGCCAAGGATATGGATGTTGATGAGAAGGATTATATGAATCCGAGCTGGATAAAGAAGTTTGCTGCCAGCCAAGCTCGAAGAGTCAACCAGTTCGAGGAGGAGCTGAACAAGATAACAAAGAACTTGGACCGCAACATCGCCTCCCGCAACCGTCGCCGAATTGACAAACATCAGGTCAAGGCTGAAACTTGGCTGAGACAACAGAGGTTGCCAGGGAAGGTGAAGGTCCAAAGTCGGTTCAGGCATGTAGATAAGTGGATGCCAGCCGAGTGGAACGAGGACTGGGAGTCGTTCAAGCAGGAGTTTGTGAACGACTTCTACTACAGAAAAGGGATAAGTGGATGCCAGCCGAGTGGAACGAGGACTGGAAGTCATTCAAGCAGGAGTTTGTGAACGACTTCTACTACAGAAAAGTCTTCTCAACCGACGATCCGAAGAGAGCTTTCAAGGAGGCGCTAACCGAGCTGCACACTAGAGACCCGGGGATGTTCAGCCAGTTCAGGCGTGCGATGATTGAAGCAAAACTGGATTTGAACATTGTCCCCGTCCCTCAGAAGATTACTTACAAGCCTCCCTTCCTTCCAGATTCTCGCACCCCTAACAGAACAAAGATTGCAGCTGAGGCAAGGCAAGTCTGCAAAGAGCACGGGGTTGACATTTCGAAGGAGTCAGCTGAAAAGAGAGAGATTTTTGTTAGAATGTTTAGTAAGTATGGGCTCAAGTATTAGCTCAGTTAGTTTTTGAGCAACTGATGTAACTTTTGTCTTTTAGTGCTTACCTCTGTAATCATCAGTTGTAATAAAAACTATTCAGTTATACGATTCAACTTGACGTACAATCTCTCATTGTCCAAGCTCTGAATCGCAAAGTTATCTCAATATCATGTTATAACTGTGCTAACCCTTTGATGTTTTAATCTTATAGACTGTCTAGAATTTCAGCTGAGATTTTGGATAGGTCAGTAGGATTTAGATCAGTTTGTCTTATAAGAATTTTTTATAAGGGTTTTGGCATCACCAAAAAGGGGGAAATTGTTGGAAAATTTATTAAAAGTTTTGATTGATTCCAAAACCAACTGACCCCAACCGAGT
Organism: Schizonepeta tenuifolia; assembly: GCA_029490685.1. NCBI lineage: Eukaryota > Viridiplantae > Streptophyta > Magnoliopsida > Lamiales > Lamiaceae > Schizonepeta > Schizonepeta tenuifolia. The sequence goes on from CM055956.1 coordinate 93,799,310, forward strand.
AGATGTTGTCAGATCCTAATGTTAGTAGTTAGGCTCGCTGTTTGAGCATTGTTAAGATTTTATCTTTACAGGACTCCAGCTGAAGACAGCAACAAGGCTTCACTTGGATAGAACATCAGTTGTGAGGAAGACAACTGAGCGTTCATCAGATGAGCATTCAAGGAGGAAGATGCAAAAGTCAACCAAGTATTCAAAAGGGGAAGTTGCAAGAGAACATCAGATGGAAGAAAGTCATCTGAGCGTTCAAACCCAACTGATCAGATACAACAAAGACAACTGAGCGTTCAGATTCAGAACATCAGTTGTAGGACTCGAACCAAGAAGATCAACAGCATGAAGTTCAAGTCAGCTGAGAGTTCAACTGTTAGCATTCAGACAGAACATTAGCTGAAGAACAAGTCAGATGAAGATCGAAACTCATAACCGACCACCCCTCGTTGAAAGTCTGATGTTGAGATTTGAATTTCAAATAAGGAAGTCACGTGAAGGTTTGACTCTCTGTCATTACCTCATTTGGTCCAACACAAGGCTGTCTCAGATGGAAAGCAGAAGCATGCAGTTGCCAAATCCGGAAAGTCTGCAGAGATGAGAGACAAGCCATCACTTTTAAAGAACAGAGATCAACAGCTCTTCCAACGGCTAGTTGATTCTCTCCGCCTATAAATAGAGGCCTTCATTCATTCACCAAGATCACGAGAAATATAAGACAGACAAGAGCAAGAAGAAATCAAAGAGCGAAAGAAAGAACTACATACTTCACACAAACTGAGTTGCATTCAATCTCTTAGAACATCATTAGTTGAGAGTTCTAGAGTAATAGATTCTGTCTTAGTTTCTTTTGATCCAACCTTGAGAACATCACTTGTTGAGAGTTCGTAGAGTGTTAGATCATAGCTCACTTCTTGTTCGAGCTATTAGTTGGAACCCCACCCTTTCTTTCACCTGAAAAGGTTTTAGGACCCTACTCTTCCCGTAACTGAGTAGATAGGTTGATTAGTACCCGTAAACTAATCTGTAAGGTTGATAAGTACCCGTAAACTTATCTCAACGGTTGCAAAGCCCGCGTAAGCTTTGTGGTTTGTCCAGAAGAACTTGGACTGAGTTGTGTGGACTCACAACTCCCCTTGGACGTAGGAGTTCTCTCCGAACCACGTTAAATCTTGTGTGTTGTGTTTATTTTTCAGTTACTTATTGCATATTCAACTGACTAACTAACCTGCATACAAACTGCATTCTTCCATATCAACTGTCTTGGTTATTGACCAACCTTGCACTTAAGCGTGAGTTGATTTTATACGAGTTAATTTCCACCACATTCCGCACAACACTTCACTTCCAACCGAGTGTTTCTTACACGGTTGTGATTCCAACTGAGTTGCATTACTCGGTTGCGTAATTTTTAGGAGGTTGTTTTAAAAAGTCTTATCTGGTGTATTCCCCCCTCCCCTCCCGCCCGCCCCATACACCAGAACTCGTATCGGGACCATCAGATATTATTAAGGTTAACCCTATAAATTTTATGCCATAACTCTCTTTTTTTTCTTTATCTATTTAGGTTGGTCAGTAGATGCGTGATAGATAAATATGTGATAAATTTAATTAGTGAAAAGAATAATATTAAATAAATTTATCTATCATGTTGTATAAATCATGCATGATAATAAATATGTGATAAATTTTAATTAGTGAAAAATAATAGAATTAATAAATTTATCTTGTATAAATTGATGTATTGAAAACATATTAATATAATGTAGATAATTCAATAATGGAATTATAGTTTATTTATAATTATACTTCCTTGAAATTAAATATACGGAAAGTGATTCTGGATGATGAATTTTTATTTGTATTATTTGGCATGCTTGAAAATTAGTTTTCTCGACAAAATATTAGTTTATTAGGCTTATAATTTATCTTTCAACATATTATTAAAGCAATTAGACAAATTCTTCGTGAAGTTACATCTTAAAAGATTATTAGATATTTAACTAATAAAGATATTTATTATGATCTTAGGCAAAAGCCAACGAAAAAAGCCATTTATATGAAAATTATTTAATTGATCAAAAATTGAAGTAAATGGCTTTGATTTAGAAAATAAAGATGACATATAATCCTTTTATATAGGGTCTCAAGTCGACCAGAATTACTACAATTTGAATGCCGGATCTAAAATTTTCGAAAAATAATAATAAATAAATGCACCAAAATAAAGTCAAGAAAATAGCTAATTATATGAAAAATCAATTATTTGACCAAATTAAATAGTATGTAACTATTTTTATTCAGAAAATATGGTTATGTTAAATAATTTAATATAGGGTCTCAAGGTGGTGATGATTAATAATCTCGATTAGGGATTCAAAAAATTTAGAATAATTGATTTATTTGAATGAAGGAATTTTATATGATTTATTCAAAAAAATTAGAATAACTTTATTTGGTGATAACAAAAAATTGTAGAGTTGAGTTTCTTAATTAAAAGATAAGGGCTAGACTTGTGTGCATTGAGTGCACTAGATGAGACGGGTCGAATTTGACCTGACCCGACCCGCTTATTGTATGTTAAGTCATGTCTTTCCTCACTTGAAGCTTCAAGTTCAATTCTCATTGAGTGCAAGGCTGAGTTACATTTATTTTTTTCCCAGATTTTCTTTTTTCGTCCCTTTTACATTTTCTGTTTCCATTTTTTCATTTTAAGTTTTCCATTTTTTTTTCTCATTTTCAGCTTTTTAGTTCATACGCGTAAAAAAAGGAAAGTTGACTGTAAAAATAGAAATAATCATATTTTCCCTTTAAGGTTTATGCTTCCCAATTTGGGCATATTTCCATTATCAAAACCTATATTACCATTTTTAGCTTATGTGTACTGTGGCCGAATATCATTACCCTTTATTTTTTCCAGTTTTTCTGTTTCATTTCTTTTACATTTTCAGTTTCTCTACTTTTGGTTATTTGGTCAAGTAACTATTAAAGTTATGAAACATAATCATTGAAAAGAAGAAAAGTAATGTTTTACAAATTTTACTTTTCATCAAAATAATGTTAATTTTTTTCACGACACTTATACTTTTAGTTATTTTGTCAATTAATTATTTTCTTAAGAAAATGTACTTATTTTTATGAAGAAAAGTAATATTTCACAATTATTACTTTTCTTCACAATGATTGTTACTTTTTTCATGAAAACTTGTACTTTAGTTATTTGGTAAAGTAAATATTGTCGTGATGAAAAGTAATCATTGATATGATGAAAGATAATTTTTGACAAATATTACTTTTCTTAATAATGTTTACTTTATTTACAACAACTTGTACTTTTAGCTATTTTGTCAAGTTATTATTGTCGTAATAAAAAGTAATCATTGACATGAAGAAATGTAATGTTTCATAAATATTACTTTTTTTCACGATAATATTTACTTTTGTTCACGAGAACGTGTACTTTTAATTATTTGGTTAAGTAAATATTGTCGTAATGAAAAATAATTATTGATATAGAGAAAAGTAATTTTCCAAAAATATTAGTACTTTTCTTCATGATGATTGTTACTTTTATTCACGACAACTTGTACTTTTAAGTTATTTGGTCAAGTAATTATTGCTGTAATGAGAAGTAATTATTGATATGAGGAAATGTAATGTTACAAAAATATTACTTTTCTTCACCATAAATGTTACTTTTGTTCACGAGAATTTATACTTTTAGTTATTTAGCCTAGTAATTATCGTCGTAATGAAAATTAATCATTGATATGAAGAAAAGTAATATTTCAAAAAGATTACTTTTCTTCACGACGGTTGTTATTTATATTCACGAGAACTTGTATTTTTAGTCATTTTGTCAAATTCTTATTGGGATTAATAAACCCTAATTGGATAAATATGGGAATTAATAAATCTTAACTGCGAATTAATAAATCCTAAATAGATTGATCTATAAAAAAATTGAGTAAAAGATGAATTATAATTGAGAATAAAAAATAAAGATTTCAATCTAAATTTGACTAAAAGGAAACAAAATATAACACCAAATATTAGAAATGAAAGTTGACTGAATTATTACAATGCATTTACTGAATTATCACAAAATTTCATTTTCAATATCGACCAACTTCCTAATAGGAATATTCTTCCCAAACCAATCATAGAAAATCGTTAACGACAGAAGCATCAATTGGCCAATTACTTTCGACATTCCAATAAACGAGGCGTCAAGATTCAGGCATGAGTTTGGTAGCAGAATATGGAACCTGATAAAGTCGGGATCAATAAGATTGAGGAAATAACCCAAGTCAGAGAGCGAGATACACTCTCGTCTTTAATTGCCACCATAAGATCAGAGTATTGCTTTTTGATGATATGTGGTATTGATTCCCTCACAAGAGAGTAATTTGACGGCCGAGGTAACCGAGGAATGCCTTTAAACATACTGTGAGTTAAAGCACAAGAATGACAGCAAAAGCTAGAAACATTGACTTCATCTATAGTGCTTTCAGTAAGAAAACATCTCCAACTAAATTTCCCAAAACCCCGCCAACGGCCAATGCCATAAATGCATAAGATTGCAGTCCGAGTACTTTGTTGTGCTGACCATACTCAGAGATGAGTGCATCCTGAGAAACTTCTGCAATTGATGCTCCAAGATTACTCAAGATCACGCATGCCATAAGAGGTACAAAGGCTTTACTAGGTGTCGGGATTAATGCCAACGACCCCCAAGATAGAGCCTACAAAATCACTGAAGAGAGATATGGAGACATCATCCTCGTTCATGGCTACTCGGTTGCTATATGAAACATGGTAAATCTGTCTCAATTTATTGATCAAAATCAAATGCATATTTCAAGCCAAATATGATTCAACGCAGGACCTATTAACATAACACATCTTAATATCAATAAAGGATGAGCACAGACTTCATGAAGCATAATAAAAAGGCCTTGTAAAACTCAAACAGTATCGGTACAAAACTCCAAATCCTAATTTCGGACATTGCTTAAACTAGATTTATACCATTTGTTTACATAGTGACGATAAAGTATGCAAATCATGGACAAATATTTAATGAAAAGCAGCAATTTTGCTTGCTCCACACTATAGAGATCATATTGGAACAGACATTAACTTCAAATAACAGCAACCAACAAACAAAGTTTCGACAACTGCTTTTAGATGTACTATATTACACTTTGATGATACTAACTCCTTGTCATTGTTGATACAAGATACAGTCTTGTGCTCATAAAAAGTCTCAAGAGCTATATGGATGCCTCTAATGTTTGTTATGAGAGCACAGACTAACCAGTGAAAGTAAGAACTCTGCTTACATATTGAACTTCATCAATTGCTATTGTATGAAAATACTTTAATCCTATTCTACTTCAACACAATTCAAGAGAAAACGACAAACACAAAGGAGGCGGAGAGATGGAGAAAGATACAAACTTGGTCCTCCTATTACTCTATATTCCATTAACTGGCATGTTAAAGCTTTCTCTTGATTACTTCCTCGATTGGGATAGATGGTCAGTCTCAAGGTCGATACTTTTGGACATCAATACAATGCCTTACACATAAGAACCAAGGAAGTTGTGCAAACTGTATCCTCAATCAGACTTAACAGAATTAAAGTTGAGGAACTCAAGCTGTTCAACTCACTCAGTCCCTCACTCATAACTTGAGGAAAACTTGGCCACCCATTTAGATTCAAGTTTCAAGGTCCTAAAAAATAAGAATCAAAGACTAAGAAACACAGTGCATAACAACAAACAAAGCCTTATTCCCATAAAAATTAAATAATCAAATTGCAATTAAACGAAAAACATTCACCACACACGAAATCCTAACTACATAGAAATCTCCTAACTAAGCACAGAGCAACTACTTAAATACACCTGAAATTAAATACCATGAAACATACTACAAACTATACCATTAACAACAACAATAATTGCAGTACTTTAGGCGGTTTACCTCCAATAGAAATGTACAGAATCCTATGAGCACCACCAATGTAAACAAGATCAGATAAGATGCCATAAAATTCAAGATGAATCGCAAACAAAAAATGAAGAATCAGACAACAAATGGAACAGATGAAAATGAAAACAAAAATTGCTTGAGCTGCAGCTATTAAAGAAAATAATAAATTCAACACATAATAACAAGAGCCCAGAACCGATGAACATTCAATTGAATTAAATTTTAAATTTACACTAATCTAAATCAGACAAAAGGAAAATAGGAATACCTACGAATGAGAAAAACGCACTAAGAGACGACCAAAAATTGACCACGGCCAGCGGTGTAGAATACAATGTTGAGGCGGAGAAAAATCTGGAACACTAAAAATCGGAGGCGACAGGAAAAATTGACGGAGGCGGTGGTGAGTACGAAATACTCGGGCCTGAACTCTCACTTTGCGGCGCCGGCAAATTTGAGTTGCCGGATGGATTAGGAGAGGAGGTGAAGCTCGAATTGGGAGTGGAGATTGAGGGCGATGGTGAGGGAGAGCCGATGATGAAAACGGGGAGAGAGAAACGAACGAAACAGGTGAAAAAGAGGGGAAAAAAAAAGGTTTATATATTTATTCAATCGGGCGGGTCGAAGCGGGTCGGGTCAGCCGGGTCGGAACCCGTCTCATTGTATGCACCGATGCATGGAAGTCTTTGTGAAAAGATAAATATATATTGTAGAATGTGTGATGTGAATTAGAACTTTATGTAATTTAAAATTTGATTTGTACCATAAAACATATATTTTTATATACTTAGCTATATTTATATATGATATATGAATTAATTAATAATGTTAAAATTAAGAAAATTAAGATAAATAAGAATGAAGAACTGTGGACGCGCCACGTAGTGTGAACGTAAACTTCGCTATCATATATATTATTATTGATGGGTTGATTTTGGAGTAATATAATAAGTATCATTCTGTTTAACTTTGGATTAATATTAAAAAAATTATGCTTATAGAAATATGTCATACAATTTCTCCTGAATCATATTTTGTATAATATGTTATATTTGCTCGCTCGAATTTTTAGATCTCAGTTTATTTATATATTTTGGGATTCGTTATATTGTGAAATCTATGCTACTTATATTATCCATATTCCTTATTTGTTAAACCAATGTTATACTATATAATCTTCAAAAATATATATTGATGCTATTCGAATAACACAAGTAATATTCCTGAAGAATATTACATGCTCTAAGAGCAAATAAATTAAACATTTGGATAACATATCCTTGATTATTTTGTGCAAAATTGCACAATGGCAAACATAGCCAAACTTGAGTTCATCGCCCTTGACATCTTGGGCAAGAATTATATGTCGTGGACTCTTGATGCTGATATTCACCTGATTTTAAGAGGTCTAGGAGATACTATAAAAAAAGAAAACAAAGCGTCCGAACAGGATCGCACTAAGGCACTAATATTCCTTCGTCATCACCTTCATAATGACCTTAAGACAGAGTATCTAACTGTCAAAGATCTACAAGAATTATGGACAAACCTCAAACAAAGGTTTGATCATTGACGAGCCCATATTCTGTGCTCTTGTCGTGTGTGTTTTAGGTCTAGATCGAGTCTGTTTTAGTGTCTTTTGTGTCTGGGAGGACACTTGAGTTGGCAGGGCAAGGAAAGGCAGGTATTGGGCAAGACTGGAGTTAAAATATGCAAAAAGAGAAAGAACTGGCGATACGAGGCAATGGCCATAGTAGCCGTACTCGTGGCTCAAGCTACCGAGGGCATAAGTCCAAATCAAGATGAAGAGCTGCTCCACTTTCAGTGGTATGGTCAATCTAGACGTTTGCGTGTTTCACTCTAGAAGGCAAGGTGCAGACTACCGTGGGCAAGAGATGGCAGAGAGACTGAGGAAGGTTGTTCAACCTAATTAATCTAAGTCGCACGCAATTAAACGTGGTTGTTCTAGATTAGATAAGTTAACCCGAATATCGTCTCACAAGGAAGGCTTAACAGGGTGATTGTTGTATTGCGAACTAAAAAGAAAATAAAACGAAGCAGTAAAGATTGATTGAGTGAGGATTTCTAATCTAAGAAGTTAAAAGAACAAATTAATCTAGGCAAGAATATAAAACCTTAATTCTAAGAACACAAATAAAATCATAAGTATAGTTTAAAGTCAGAAAAATAACTCACAATTGATTGGAAGAAACAGAAAGAAACTGAATTAAATCTGAACTCATAGTGAAGTTCTGCCACAAATTCCGTACGAGTCGAACGAATAAGTCTAACTAGAGCAATACTGGAAAATACTGGAAAGAAAAGTTGTGATCTATCGCTGGCGGCTCCCAAAAAGTAAACGTAAAAAAAAACGTCTGTAAGGAAAAATAACCAAGCCCTATTTATACAGCTGTAACCGCCGCCATACCTCGACGAACGACGAGCATGGACGAGCGTCCGTGCTCACGTGAAACTCCACTCCTGGACGAACGCCTAGACCCGGCGATCGTCCAACACCTCTCAACACATCTCCCCAGACGACCGCCTGACACCAACGATCGTCCAAGGGGTCTCGCTGTACTTCTTCCTTCATCACCTTCCCAGTCACAGACGATCGTCAAAGCTGAACGATCGACGAGGTGCTCCGTTGGAATACAATCAATCTCCACCATCGAACGTCGGACGAGCGCCAGGCCTGAGCGAGCGCTGAGGATCACTCTCTGAAGCTTCCTCGACCATGCTGGACGAACGACGAGGTTGGACGGTCGCTGAAGTAAACTCTCTGTAGTTTTTGCTCGCCCACATGCCAGAGTGCCGGACGATCGACGGAGAAGGGCGATCGTCGAGGTCTACTTCTTCACACCACAACTCGGCGGTCGTCCAAGGTGGACGAGCACCCAAACCAAGCCCCTATCTCCTCGCGTGGAAAATTCCTAGCTGGGCGATCGCCCAACGTAGTACTTGGTGCCGGGCGATCGCCGGACCATGAGCATTGCACGTTTCTGTCACACTTCTCTCCAAACCATGAATATTAAGCAAAAACCTGCATTTTCCACACAATACTCGAACCGACACATTAGTGCATTCAACCCTCTAAAAACGAACAAACCATGCCGAAAATCAACTAACATGCACCAATTAAACTATCCAAAATACGATCAAAAATAGGCGAAACAAAGGTAGAGTGCAGAGCTTGGGCAACGGCGCTGGCGCGTGAAGATGCAGCTGTTAGAGTCCTATAAGGAAACAAATTCCTTGCGGTACAAGATTGCGATCAAAGTTTCCTACTACAGCAGTAGCACTATTTTGGCAATAAGGAAGGAGATCTTTCCAACCTTATCCATCGAGCTTTACATGGAAGCAGCCGGCCCGTTCTCTAGAAGGCCCGTTTGTGGGTTTGCCCTAGTTTTTGTACTCTATAAATACATGCATGCATGTGAGGCGCAAGATACACTTTTTCAGCTTTTATCTCTTTAGTATTCCGCAGCAAACAATTTATGCTTTTGTTCTTAGATACAGTTTACGTTTATTGTTAAGTCCCAATAGGGCGAACTTCTTTGCTTATCGTTATTAATTCAAATATGTTTTTCTATATCTCTTTTGCTTTCGTTATTTACTTTATGTCTAGCTAAGCCTTTAAATCCAGGTTTAGGATAGATGATATGATGTATAACTTGTAAATCTCGTGAGGTCTAAGTGTTCTTGATAGTTGCATAAGTGTGTTCCCGATGCATTGGGCAACGATTCCAAAGAAGTTCGGTGGTCACAGGTAACTTGAAAGACCAACGAGCCCTGGGCACATACGGATTCCTACATCGCAGGAGGGTTATCAAGTGCTGGTCGCAATTGCCTTATGTTCCTCGAGAGCGGCAAGAGCGGATTGTAGTCTTGGCCTAGACCTGCAAAGATGTGTCAATGCTGGAGAAAGCCGGAAGAAAGGTCATCGTATCTCACCCGTTGCCGGAGTGGGCCCATCTAGAACCAAATGCTGCTTGACCAACATGCGCCTTATAAAGGTGGAATGCCTGGGGACTTATGGGCACGCAAGAGGATTGGCTAGGGTATGCCTGTCAAGACCTAAACGTAAGGATGGAGCTGGGCGGACTATGTAGCGTACGTGGCGACGTGACAGTGGGGACCCTGCATAGTTTTAGCCTATAACCACTGACATACATGTGCAACAAATATCTTTAAACCGATGATCGAGATCAAGTTATACTCATTGATTCGAAACCTAAATCTGGATTGTTTTTATTACTGATCTTTTTGCTTGTCAAGTTACAGTTATTTACTTTCAGCAGTTTGCCAAAGGTGATAGTGACAGTTACCCAAGGCCATAGTAGATAGATACTCAACACAACCTTTTTTATGACCCAACCAGAGATTATCGCGAGCAACTCCCTGTGGGATCGACCCTGTACTTTCCAACTAGCTGTTCCTAGGGGTAGGCATAGGAGTGAAACAAATTGTATTTTGTCGCAGCTTAAACGACGGCTGCGTCAATCATCAAAATACTGTCATCTTTCCTAAAGCTCGTTATGAGTGGATGCATCTTAAACTGCAAGACTTTAAGTCTATGAGTGCTTATAATTCTGAATTATTAAGAATTATTTCTAAACTGAAACTTTGTAGAGAGAAAATCAGTGATGTTGATATGCTTGAGAAAACTTTCTCCACTTTTCTGCTTCTAATGTGCTGCTACAACAACAATATAGGGAGCGTGGTTTCAAAAAGTACTCAGAACTAATATCTTGTTTGTTGGTTGCCGAGAAAAATAACGAATTGCTCCTAAAAAACTACAAACTACGCCCTATTGGTTCCGCTGCATAGCCTGAAGCTAATGCAACTTTCAACCATGACAATGGGCGTGGACGTGGACGTGGATATGGTCGCGGTCGTGGACGCGGTAAACCACATGATGCAACCTCTAACAACAAAAGGCATAAAGCATCCAATGAGCACAATTCACCCAAGAAAGAAATTGAATACCAAAGAAGTGGCATGATGGGACATTGGGCACGTACTTGTCGAACTGCAAAATACCTTGCGGATCTATATCAAGATTCAATCAAGGAAAAAGGTAAGAAAGAGTCCAATAACGTCGACTTTGATGGTCACTTGATACTACTCACTTGGATGTCTCCGACTTCTTTGATGACCCAAAAGGAGATAATATGGATAAGTTGATCGGTGGTGGTGTGCTTGAAGACAATATTATGAACATTATTTAGTCCTTTATCTTTCAATTCTAGTTGATAAGAAAACATTGTTTGATTCAGTTATTTACTTTCACTTCATTGTTTTTCTGTTAGAAACATTTGCTTATTTTATTTGCTTAATCAATAATAATTGATGTTCGTTTTAAAATATCTCAGAAAATCAAATGGAAACTTGTGATATTTGTCTTGCTGATAGTGCTACTACACACACCATTCTTCAAAAGAAGAAGTATTTCCTTAAGTTGACATTAGCTGAGGATAATGTTAACACAATATCAGGTGCATCAAACATCATTGAAGGCTCCAGAAGAGCTTGTATCATTTTACCAAATGATACTAAATTAGATATTGAAAATGCCATGTACTCTAGTAAGTCTAAAAGAAACTTACTAAGTTTCAAGGATATCCGCAATAATGGATACCACACCGAGACAATTGTGGAAGGTAGCAATGAATATCTTTGCATAAATTCTTTTGTTTCAGGCTATAAGCTGACAAAAGAAAAATTAACAACAGTACCTTGTGGAATGTATTACACATTCATAAAAGTAATTGAGATAAACCATGTCATGAACCTGAAGTTCAATGACACAAAAAGTTTTAAACTTTGGCATGATAGGTTTGGACATCCTAGAGCAACTATGATGAGCCGAATAATCAATAATTCATATGGGCACAACCTAAAGAATCAAAAGGTTCTTTCTGCAAATGAATTCTCATGTGATGCTTGTGCGTAAGGCAAGTTAATCATCAGACCTTCATATACGAAGGTTAATACTGAATCTCCATTTTCTTAGAAAGAATTCAAGGAGATATTTGTGGACCTATACATCCACCATATGGATCGTTTCAATACTTTATGGTATTGATTGATGCTTCTTCTAGATGATCACATGTATGCTTGCTTTCTATTAGAAATGCAGCATTTGCTAGACTACTTGCTCAAATCATAAAATTAAGAGCTCAATTTCTAGACAATTCAATGAAAAGAATTTGTCTTGATAATGCTAGTGAATTTACATCTCAAGCATTTGACAATTATTGTAGGGCTATCGGAATTGAGATTGAACATTCAGTTGCTCATGTCCATACTCAAAATGGTTTGGCAGAGTCATTTATTAAACGACTTCAACTTATTGTTAGACCATTGCTTATGAAATCGAAACTCCCAACTACTGTTTGGGGTCATGCCATATTACATGCTGCAACATTAGTTCGAATAAGGTCATCATCAAATCATGAATACTCCCCAATGCAAATAATTTTTGGCCGAGAACCTGATGTTTCTCAATTGCGAACTTTTGGTTGCGCGGTTCAAGTCCCAATTGAAGGGTTGTATACGAGAGCAAGACTTTTTTGTTTATATACAATTGATATTTATTTCACTATAATTCTCCTATCTGAAATGTTTATTATTGCATAATTATTATTTGTCCAATTATCTCAATATCATAGATTATATAGTGTGTTGTAGATCACAGAAGATTATATAATCGGTATCTTATGAGATATAAACTAATATTCACAATCGAGACAACTTGGACGACTTGTTGGTTTAGATTGTAGCATAATAGTATTAAATAGTTTATCTTGACTATTTATTTATGCTAGTACGTTAATCGTATTAAAAGGATCACAGTGAGATTAATTCTCTGTTCTGACTTATTGAGAATTAAAGATCTCGGTGACTTAAATAGTCTTAACCTTAATTGGGCTTATCAGTATGAATGAGTGTCTGACTATTGCTTTGATCTATTATAAATGAGAACTTGATAGTGGTTCGAAATTTTGTATTTTGGGCGGTAGCAGTTCTTATTTGATATTGATAGAGCTGCAATAAGGATCCGTGTCCTATGCATAATGGGATGATGATATCCTCTCGAGGAACTTAATAAGTTTATCGTATTAAACCCTGCAGGTGGAATTAGTTCCGATACGATAATAAGTTTAAGTGGTAGCACTCGAGATAATTATTTATTAGTGAATAATTAATTAATTAATTAATTGCTGTCAGAAGTATTTAATTAATTAATGGATATTCGATAATCTTAAACACGGAGATTAATTAAGTCTAATACTAGCCCCGACTCAACTAAATAAATAAGAGGGTAAGTCAGTATTAATTCTTTAGTGGAATGAATTAATATTTATATCTAATTTATATTTTTGGGCTGAATAGATTAAATCAGATATTATTGGGCCAATCTTATTTAAGCTAGTAGATCCCTGAACTGGCCCAATGGCCTGTGTCTCTAAGTGGGCTAGGCGTCTGTCTCCTAAGGCCCGTGAGGGTTGTCTAGGTTCAATGAATGTGAGCAGTTATTTATCTATAAATACAAGGTTTATAAGACTCATTACTTACTTGCATTCTAAGCAATAAAACCCTAGAGAGAGAGACTGTGAGCCATCGCCCATAGCAGTGAGAAAGAGTACGAGGTCGATCACATCCATCGTCGTATTCCAGCCGGGAACAGTTCAGAAGGTCAACTCTGAAGTCGTTGTGCATCAAGTTTGCAGGTATTTCGAATAAACATCCTATGATTGTAATTAAATACATAGGAGCATGCTAGGTATGGATTTTGTATGTGTTTGTTAGATATCCATAATTGATCCATGGGTGGAAAATGAATTAGTTTTCAATAACCAGTTCCAACAGTTGGTATCAGAGCCCTGGTCTGTATATTATGGCTCTGTCGGATTAACGAACAATAAATTCATATAATTAAATAAAATCTATTTTTGTTTACGTATATATATGCATGCATGTTCGTTGTCTCGTCGTAGATTCGTTTATTTTCTGTTGGTTTGCTGGTTTGGCCGTTTTTACCACTAGAAAATCCGTGGTTAGATTAGGATTTATGTTGTAAATTGTTATTTCGATTTGTAATTGTTGTACGGGTCGAGAAACGGAGAAATTGCAGCAGGAGGAAGGCCGGCGGTGACGGACGGTGGCGCATGGCGGCGCGTCATTTTCACGCGTAGGGTTTAACCCACGTCGTGATTCTTGATCGGACGAAATCCGATTCGACGGAGATTGATTCTCCGCCGTCTGTGGTGTTCGATTCAAGGTCACGGCTGGGCAACGACATGCGTGAAGGCGGGGCACTGATTAGTCACGGCGGCGCGTGCTTGGCACGCGCAGGACGTCACGACGGCGGAGGCATGCTCGTCCCGTCTCTGCTGGGCGCCGCTGGCTTCGATTGAAGCCTGAGGGTCTGACCCTTGGGCTGGGAGCAATCGGAGCAGTGGAAGAAAAGGGTTTTAACCACCCTTTGATCTCCCATGCCATCGAAGACGGCTCTCCTTCTCTGGCAGCAGCGAAATGACGACAGCAACATCAACAGCAATGAACCAGCGAACCAGCAACAGCAACGGCGAGCAGCAGCAGCAGCAGCAGGTGGTCGAGACGATGGCGGCGACGAGCGCTGGAATGGCTTCAAGCCGTGCGACTCGTCGCAGCGCCATCACAAGCTTGACGGCGGCGAATGGCGAATCAGCAGCAACGCTGCTTCTGTCCTCCTTCTGCCCTTGCTGTTCCGATGGTGGGGGTGGATAGGGGTGAGGGCAGTGGTGGTGGCGTGGTAGTGTTGATGCCGGATCGCGATTCTGGCGAGGCAAAGGGCTGCCGGCGTGGGTTTTCTCACATGCGAAACCCTTAGGGTTTATCCCTTGGGTTTTGAGCGTGTGAGGCAGCCACACGGTGACGTCCTGCGTGGGTCGGGTCGTGATGGAAAGATGGGATATTGATGATCTCGTTTCCTTCTTGGGCGATCCCTCAAGGCGATGGATATGGAAAGACTTGAAGACGAAGACTTCTTGTAATAGATAGTCTTAGATTTTATTTCCTGTTTTATTTTGTAATAATTTAGGCATGTACAAATTATCCACGGCGAGACGACAATTTATTTATTTTATTGTAAATTGCATGTCGTGGGATTTAATCACCATTAAGGTGTTATTATTTCTAAAAGCATGATATAATTTGTAATTATTTGAAATTATTTGCGTTTAGAAATTGCATGCTAGGAATTTATCGTATTATTCTAAACATGTTATGAATTGAAGTGAGCATGATTTATTATGTGAGTTCTAGAAAAGCATGTTAGTTATTCCGTGTTTTACATGATTTGCATGCGAAAACCTTTTGAAATTAAAATGACTAAGCATGTTAAATTGATTTTAATAATCAAATTAGACCTCCACAATTGGTTTTAGACGAATTAAGTAGATGGGCTCGTGTAAACGTCCACACGATCGTGGCTTGCATGAGTTTTGTTAACTTATAGTGTTTGTCGAGTAAAACTTCTAAAAGTATTTTAATCTCGTGAATAGTGGGAGTTTTGCGTGTAAACGTCCACACTATCGTGGCTTGCACGTATTAATTCTCACAGATTATTCTAAGAGAGATTAGAATAAGATAATTAATGAAATTGTTTACAAGGAGATTTCGTTCTAGTAATTGCATCAATATGTGGGACAATTTTGGATTAGTTAAATTGTGGTCTGTGCTTAGATATTGTCTCGAATACAACTCCCCATCGGAGTCCCTTTTGGAGACGATATGGTCTAGTAAGGTTCATTTATTAATTTTATTTGTCATAAGGTTAACTTGACATGAGATAAAATTAAAATCTGGGTGTTTGGTTGAGTAGTGCGCACGTAAACGTCCACACTATCGTGGCTTGCGTGTAAATCACTTGAGCTAATGAAGGTTTCATTTAATATTGTTTTATCAAAAGGTTACAATATAAATGTTACGAACGTTTTATGCAGTGATTGTGACTTATGTATGTTTTGAATGTTTAATTTTTCAGATATGACTGTTACTCCGTTATTGAATGTGCTTACTGCTAAGCCGCTTACTGGACCAAATTTCTTGAAATGGAAGCGCAATTTGGGATACGTCCTAGATGCCGAAGATTATCGCTTCGTACTCACTACCCCTGCGCCTGCAGCTCTCACTGCAGACTCCATCGATGCTCAGAAAGAGGAGTCTAAGAGGTGGCATAAGGCCAATTGTATGGCGAAAGCCTACATGATGACCACTATGATATCGGGGTTGCAGCAGCAGCATCAGTCTTTGGACACGACTGCTGCAATCATGACAAATCTTGAAGAGTTGTTCGGTGAGAGTGACCGTTCTACTCGATTCGAGATCATGTGGCAAATCATGAGCTCGAAGATGATGGAGGGCGCGTCTGTGTGCGAGCACGTGCTTGGAATGATCAATCATTTCAACGAGTTGGACGTGCTCGGTGGAGGTATCATGGATGAAGCTAAGGTCGACATGATACTCCACACTCTTCCCAAGTCCTATGAGAACTTCCGCCTTAATGCAATAATGAGCAAGAAAGTGTTCACTCTCAATGAACTGCTCAATGAACTTGTTGCGGCGGAAGGGGTTATGGGAAAGAGTCCGCAAGCTCTTGCCTCCTCTTCAAAGGGTTTTCATGTTTCACCGAAAGGTGGAAAGAAATGGAAGGGCCTCGCGAAAGGCAAGAAGGGCGAAGGAAGTAGTGGGAGCAAGAGGCTTGGCCCTACCGGCGGCATTAAGAAGCCAAAGGAGAAGGGTGGAAAGTGCTTCAAGTGCAAGAAATCGGGACATTGGAAGGCTAACTGCCCCATGTTGAAGAAGGCTCAAGGTATGTCTTATGCTCTTGTTAATAAAATATGTTTAAGTTCAAGTTCTATCCATAAATGGGTAGTAGATACGGGCACAACTGACCATATTTGTTATTCTTTGCAGGGGTTCCTGCGGACAAGGGAAGTGAGTAGAAGAGAGTTGAGCGTCGCCATGGGAACGGAAGCGAGAGCGGACGTTGCAGCCGTAGGCGATGTTCATTTATCATTTGAGAATTCAGGTTTAGTTTTAAGAGATGTTTTATATGTGCCAGACTTTCGGCGGAACTTGATTTCTATGGTTAAGTTGTGGAAAGACGGATATTCTATTCTTTTTTAGGGTTTTGCGACTTTTATGAAAGATGATAAGATTATTGGTTATGCACATGTTGTTGATTCTCTTTATACTATTTACTTTTCACATGCTATGAGTTCTTCAAGTAATGCTTTAACTATTAACCAAAGGAAGAGATCGAATTCTTCTCAAGAGAATCAAACTCTTCTTTGGCACCTAAGATTGGGTCACATCGGTCTAAGGAGGATCCAAAGATTGGTTTTCGATGGAATCTTTCCAAGTTGATTCTCTCCCAATCTGCGAATCCTACATAGAGGGAAAGATGACGACTCGGCCTTTCAAGGCCAAGGGGTATAGAGCCAAAGAAGTGTTGGAATTGATTCATTCCGACTTGTGTGGACCTATGTCAACTCAAGCTCGTGGAGGGTACGAGTATTTTGTCACTTTCATTGACGATTACTCAAGGTACGGGTACATCTACCTGTTGCGCTACAAGTTCGAGTGTTTTGAAAAGTTCAAACTATTCAAAGCGGAAGTAGAGAAGCGACATGGAAAGAGTATCAAGTCGTTGCGATCTGACCGCGGTGGCGAATACCTCAGCAGCGAGTTTAAAGAGTACTTGTTGGAAAGTGGGATTACATTCCAATTGACTACACCTGGAATGCCCCAACAGAATGGTGTGTCGGAGAGAAGAAATTGAACACTTCTAGACATGGTTCGATCTATGATGAGTTATGCATCTCTACCTATATCGTTTTGGGGATATGCTTTGGAAACAGCGGCTCACACGCTAAACTTGGTTCCTTCAAAGTCAGTGCCTAAGACCCCGTTCGAGCTGTGGTCCGAGCGCAAGCCTAGTCTTAACCACATCCGGATTTGGGGTAGTCCGGCACATGTCTTGAATAAAGACGCTGACAAGTTGAGTTCGAGAACCAAGGTGATGCTGTTTGTAGGCTATCCTAGAGGAACAAAAGGTGGCTATTTCTACTGTCCTAAGGATCAGAAAGTCGTTATTAGCACTAACGCGAGATTCTTGGAAGAGGACTATATGATTGGCCATGGGAAGAGAAGCGACTGATGAACCCAAATGTGTGTTCATTTTTTCTTGTATTTTTGCCTTGTGTTTTGAGTCTTTTCAAGTCAATATGTGTTTGGGAGGATACAAAGTCGAGAAAGTATGTGCAGGGCATTACAGGATAGATGTTGGGCAAAAACCGGCAGAAAACTTGTTTATACGATGTTGGGCAAGAAACACATCACAGTGGATCGTGGGCAAGATAGGCGTAGCAGACACAGAGCGGAAAGCTGTTGGGCAACATGCGTAACAGCAGCAGATTTCTTCTTTTCCAAGAAAGAGAATAAGGATGGAAACTTTTCTTTCCTTATCCTAATTGAACGTGATCTAGGAGATATCTACGATGAGAAGGAAATAAAATCGCAGCTGCATGGATAAGGAAGGAGGCGGATATGCATGGAAAGAGTCCTTTACCAACAAGGAATCTAACCAAACCCTAATTCCATCGCCTATATATATGTGTGGACGACTTTGGACGACTTGGATACCACCACCACTTTCATATTGTCTTTTATTAGTTCTTAGTTAGTTTGCATTTAAGTTTCGAGAATTCTTAAATTAGATTCGTTTTTAGTATTTTACTTTAGATTTCTGCTGTTGGCTGTTGACCAAGACCTACGTTGTTGACCTCGATGTTGATCAGTTTTCTTTTCAGAATTTATTAAAGTATGTTTACTTTAATTTCCTTTGTGCTTTCTTTTATTGTTATGTCTAGATAAATTCCTTTGCTTGGATTGGAGTAGATGATTTGAATCTAATTACTTTGTTTGAACTCGTGAGGTCTAATCGGTTTAGTTCGTTGCATGACTTTTATTCCCGAAACACTTAAGTCTAATAATTAGTTCTTGATCAAAATTGATAATTGCTTGTACACCAATTAGATATTGAGATTAAGGCAATAACAGGAATTGGGATAAAACTCGAGAGTGTCTTTCGTGCCCAAGAAGGTAATTAGTGTTGGAGAGCAGTCGGTATTAACTTACCTCTTGGTTGTCTTGGGTCTAATTTGTTCTTAATGCATGTTGGGCAATACAGTTGCTGAAGTGTCTTCGTGACTGTGTTGATCAACAGAAGGGATCTTGCCTTCTGGTCAAGATCTATTTAATCTGTTAGATAAAGGCGTAGAGTATTCATGTTGTGACTTCGTGATCATTAGGGCATGAATTAATCTTTGCTTAAAACCAAGTGATAAAATATTGTAATTGAATATTCTTGCACCGATGAACGAGTGAAGTAATTAGGATCAATGATTCAAATCCAATCCAAGTACTTTTGTTATTTGATAAGTTTCTTGTTTAGATTTCAGTTTTGAGTTACAGTGAAAATCCACTACTTTAGTGACACCGAAGAGAAGACTACACTAGTTCCTCGTGGGATCGACCTCTACTTGCTACTGGCTACTTGCCTGTTGGGCAAAAGGAGACGTCATGCTTCAGGTTGTTAGAGGGGATGAGGTGATTAGTGCTCCAGTTGTGCAAGACGAGCAATCGTCGGAACTTGCACAAACCATTAATACTGAATATGCTATAGAGCTTCGTCGTAGTGGGAGGGTAACTCAAGGAAAGTTGCCTAGTTGATACACTCTACTTAATGAATCTACGGATTCATCGGAATTAGTTGTGATTAAAGAAGATCCCTGGACTTACTACGAAGCATTAGCAGATCCGGATGCTCTTGAGTGGGGGGCGTGTATGCTTGCCGAATGGGAATCTATCACTGCCATAGATGTATACCAGAAGTGCGAGCTTCTTGAGGGCTGTGAAGCCATAGGATGCAAGTGGGTATACAAGAGAAAGAGAGGACTGAATGGAAAGGTTACAGCTTTAAGACAAGACTAGTGGCGAAAGGTTTCACCCAAAGAGAGGGAATCGATTACGATGAAACATTTTCGCCAGTAGCCATGCTTAAATCCATTCGAACCCTTATGACAATGGCCGCTCATATGAATCTCGAGGTCTGGCAAATGGATGTCAAAACCGCGTTTCTGAATGGGTATCTTGAAAAAGATAGGGACATCTATATGCTGCAGCCGGAAGGATTCATAAAGAAAGGTGAAGAGCATCTTGTGTGGAAGCTAAAGAAGTCCATTTATGGACTTAAGCAGGCTTCACGATCCTGGAACAAACGTTTCAATGATGTTGTCCAAGGTTATGGCTTTGTACAATGTGAACATGAAAGTTGTGTTTACCGGGTGTGTATTGATGGGATTCTAGTGTTTCTGGTGCTTTATGTTGATGACATTCTGCTCATTAGTGATAATGTGAATGTACTATCAAAGATTAAGGCATGGTTATCCCAGCAGTTTCAAATGAAGGATTTGGGAGAGGCAGCATACATTCTTGGGGTTAAGGTCGGCCGTGATCGATCTAAGAGAATGTTGAGTTTGTCTCAAACAGCCTACATTGATACTGTATTATCGCGTTTTAGCATGCAGAATGCTAAGAAAGGTTTCTTGCCTTTCAGACATGGCGTTCATCTATCTAAGGCGATGTGACCTACGTCACCTAAGGAGATAGCTGACATGAAGACAGTTCCTTATGCTTCGGCTGTGGGAAGTCTCATGTATGCAATGCAAAGTACTAGGCCCGATATCTGCCAGGCCGTTGGCATGGTGTCTAGATATCAGGCTAATCCAGGTCAGGGTCATTGGATTGCTGTAAAGTGCATACTCAAGTACCTTAAACGGACTAGAGAGTATGGACTGGTATATCGATCCGGTGATCTGATTCCGGTAGCATATGTAGATGCTGATTATCAAGGAGATAAGGATCAGCGGTTTTCTACTTCTAGCTATGTGTTTAAGCTGGGAGGTGGAGCCATCGTATGGAGAAGTGTGAAGCAGAAATGCATTGCATTATCTACTATGGAAGCTGAATATGTGGCTATTACTGAGGCTGCTAAAGAGGTTGTTTGGCTTAGGAACTTCTTAGCGGAGCTTAATGTGATTCCTGGTTTGCCAAGAAGTATCACGATTTATTCTGATAATGAGGCAGCAATTGCGAATTGCAAGGAGTCAAGGTTTCATCAAGATGACTAAGCATATTGATGCAAGATATCACTACATTCGGCTGTTTGTCCAAGATGGTGATGTGGATGTGCAAAAGGTTGCAGGAGTTGATAATCTGGCTGATCCTTTTACAAAGAGTCTACCAGCTGCTGTCTTTGAAAAGCACGTTGAAGGCATGGGGCTGCGTTTCCTCCCACACTAAGTTAAACTTTGAGTATAAGTGGGAGAAGTTGTAATAGATGGCTAGATGAATATTAGTCTCATTGTATATCACTACATTCGGCTGTTTGTCCAAGACTTTTTTGTTTATATACAATTGATATTTATTTCACTATAGTTCTCCTATCTGAAATGTTTATTATTGCAGAATTATTATTTGTCCAATTATCTCAATATCATAGATTATATAGTGTGTTGTAGATCACAGAAGATTATATAATCGGTATCTTATGAGATATAAACTAATATTCACAATCGAGACAACTTGGACGAGTTGTTGGTTTATATTGTAGCATAATAGTATTAAATAGTTTATCTTGACTATTTATTTATGCTAGTACGTTAATCGTATTGAAAGGATCACAATGAGATTAATTCTCTGTTCTGACTTATTGAGAATTAAAGATCTCGGTGACTTAAATAGTCTTAACCTTAATTGGGCTTATCAGTATGAATGAGTGTCTGACTATTGCTTTGATCTATTATAAATGAGAACTTGATAGTGGTTCGAAATTTTGTATTTTGGGCGGTAGCAGTTCTTATTTGATATTGATAGAGCTGCAATAAGGATCCGTGTCCTATGCATAATGGGATGATGATATCCTCTCGAGGAACTTAATAAGTTTATCGTATTAAACCTTGCAGGTGAAATTAGTTCCGATACGATAATAAGTTTAAGTGGTAGCACTCGAGATAATTATTTATTAGTGAATAATTAATTGATGTCAGAAGTATTTAATTAATTAATGGATATTTGATAATCTTAAACACGGAGATTAATTAAGTCTAATACTAGTCCCGACTCAACTAAATAAATAAGAGGGTAAGTCAGTATTAATTCTTTAGTGGAATGAATTAATATTTATATATGATTTATATTTCTGGGCTTAATAGATTAAATCAGATATTATCGGGCCAATCTTATTTAAGCTAGTAGATCCCTGAACTGGCCCAATGGCCTGTGTCTCTAAGTGGGCTAGGCGTCTGTCTCCTACGGCCCGTGAGGGTTGTCTAGGTTCAATGAATGTGAGCAGTTATTTATCTATAAATACAAGGCTCATAAGACTCATTACTTATTTGCATTCTAAGCAATAAAACCCTAGAGAGAGAGACTGTGAGCCGTCGCCCATAGCAGTGAGAAGGAGTACGAGGTCGATCCCATCCATCATCGTATTTCAGCTGGGAACAGTTCAGAAGGTCAACTCTGGAGTCGTTGTGCATCAAGTTTGCAGGTATTTCGAATAAACATCCTATGATTGTAATTAAATACATAGGAGCATGCTAGGTATGGATTTTGTATGTGTTTGTTAGATATCCATAATTGATCCATGGGTGGAAAACGAATTGGTTTTCAATAACCGGTTCCAACACCAATTGCACCCCACAATGAACCAAAATGGGTCCCCAACGAAGGCTTGGGATATATGTTGGGTTTGATTCACCCTCGATTATAAGGTATATTGAATTTTTAATGGGTGACTTATTTACTGCACGTTTTGCAAATTGTCATTTTGATGAAATGACATTTCCAACATTAGGTGGAACAAATCTACATCCAGAAAAGCACAAGGAAATTTATTGGAATGAGAAAAATTTGTCGCATTTTGATCCTAGAACAAATCAATGTGAACAAGAAGTTGAAAAGATCATTCATTTGCAAAAGATTGCAAATCAAATTCTTGATGCTTTTGTAGATACAAGAAAAGTAACACAATCTCACATACATGATGCAAATACTTCGGTTAAAATTAATGTCCCTGAAGGACAAATAGCTTTGGCAGCAAATGAGTCCAAAATTCGTCAAAAACTTGGTCGATCAGTTGGTTCCAAAGATTATATGCCTAGAAAAAGAAAGGGGCAAGATGGAAACCAAAGTATGACGAAAATGACTAATCAATCAAATGAAAGTGATGTAATTCCTGAAGAATTACAAGTATATGAAAACCATGAGATCTCAATAAAATATTTATATTCTAATAAGATACTAGATAGAGAAAATATCAATGTGGATGATAAATTTGTCGTTCATATAGCTCTTCAAATTTTAAATGAGGATCTGAAACCAAAATCTGTTGCAGAATGCAAACAGAGAACTGATTGGCCAAAATGGAATGAATCTATAGAAAGGGAATTGAACTCATGTGATAACCGGAAAGTATTTGGACCTATAGTCCGAACTCCGGAATCTGAAATTTCTGTGGAATACAGATGGATCTTTGTTAGAAAGAGAAACGAGAAAAATGAAGTTACGAGATATAGAGCAAGACTCGTAGCACAATGTTTCTCCCAAAGACCAGGAATTGATTATGAGGAAACATACTCTCCAGTAATGGACGCCATTACTTTCAGATTTTTTATTAGTCTAGCTATGTCACAAATGCTTGATATGCGCTTTATGGATGTAGTAACTGCATATCTATACGGGTCATTGGATAATGACATATACATGAAAATTCCTGAAGGATTTAAAATATCCCAAGGATTGCAGTCGAAACCCAAAAGCGTGTATTCGATTAAACTGCAAAAATCGTTGTATGGGTTTAAACAATCTGGTCGTATGTGGTATAATAGACTGAGTGAGTATCTTTTGAAAGAAGGATATAAGAATGATGATATATGCCCTTGTGTTTTCATAAAGAAAACCGAAAATGGATTTGCAATCATAGCAGTTTATGTTAATGATTTCACTTTAATAGGGACTCCTGAAGAGCTCAATAAAACTGCTGAATATTTGAAGAAAGAATTTGAGATGAAAGATTTGGGAAAGACAAAGTTTTGTCTTGGTTTGCAAATAGAACGTATCCATGGAGGAACGTTTATTCATCAATCCACATATACAGAAAAGGTGTTAAATTGCTTTTACATGGATAATGCACATCCATTAGCATCACCAATGGTCATTAGATCTCTTGATACTAAGAAAGATCCATTTCGACCTATTGAAAAGGGTGAAATAATACTTGGTCCTAAAGTACCATATCTAAGTGCAATTGTAGCTTTGACATATATGGCTAATAATACTAGACCAGATATAACTTTTTCTGTCAATTTTCTCGAGAGATTTGTTGTGCACCCACTTTGAGACATTGGAATTGTGTTAAACACATTCTACGTTATCTAAAGGATATCATTGACCTTGAATTATATTATCCGAAAGGTTCTGATAATACTCTAGTAGGATATTAGGATGCAGGATTTTTATCCGATCCACACCAAGCCAAGTCACAAACTGGCTACGTTTTCACATGTGGTGGAACTGCTATATCATGGAAATTTGTGAAGCAAACCTTGACAGCAATATTCTCAAATCATTCTGAAATCATTGCAATCCACGAAGCAAGTCGAGAGTGTGCATGGTTGAGAAATGTAACAAGTCATATCCAAGAGTCATGCGGGTTAGCTTCATCAAAGGCCAAACCAACTGTTTTGTATGAAAATAATGCTGCTTGCATCGCGCAACTCAAGGAAGGATATATCAAAGACAATAGGACAAAGCATATTTCTCCTAAGCTCTTCTACGCACACGATCTTCAAAAGAATGACGATATCGATATTCAACAAATTGGCTTAAGTGAGAATCTAGCGGACTTATTCACTAAGGCATTACCAACATCAACATTCAGAAAGTTGGTACATGGGATCGGCATGCGCCGACTCAAAGATCTACAATGATCTCGAGTTCAGGGGGAGCAGTTGTACTCTTTTTCCTTCGACTAGGTTTTGTCCCATTGAGTTTTTCTAGCAAGATTTTAATGAAGCAACATTTTTATTTTAGGTATTGGTCAATCAAGGGGAAGTGTTGTAAATATATCTTCTAAATATATCTTATGTGTGTTGACCAAGAAATCTATCTTAAAATCCTAACTTCCTACTTGTATAAATAGAGGTCTTTAACCCTCATATTAAATACACTTAACTTATATTCTCTTCTATATCCTCTCGCTTTTCTCTAGTTTATAACATTCCTATTAATTTTGAGTATGCAATCATGCAAATAAAAGCTTTTTTTTTGTCGAAATATTTGACTTGTTAGTCGTTATTATATTTTAACATATTTTAGAAGATATACACTTTTCAAATTGACATTCTTTTTTCCAGTTCTTTTTTAGTAGTATATGTTTTGTAAGTAGATCTGAAATAATAATCCAATCGAGAAAATAAAGTAAGCAAGGAAAATGTGAATCACAATTTCATCATGAAATCGTCATATGTTGGTAATTAAAAATTATAAATATATGTGAAGTATTAAGATTAATTGAGCTGAATATCGCTTAATAGTTTAGGGATAATTGTAAATGGAGCCCCCAATATAATTTTTATAGCCCACACTAAAATAAATATACATTTTTATCCGATAACCTCCAATAATTATTATTTATTAATAACTAAAGTTACAAATAATAAATAAATAAATTGAATTGATTGCATAGCCCCAACAAAACATACTAAGTTTGTAATTCGAATAACATAACCTTCAAATCCACAATTTGAAACCAGAAATTTGAAGAAAATTAAATCAGAATTTTGAAGCAATTGTAGTTCTAGTAAATCAATTCCCGAAATAATCATGACGTTTTTGAAGCACCAATTTCCTTCTATAAAGACAAAATTCACGATCAATCCACAATTTGAAACCAAACAGAGACGTCAACTTCCAACAATAAGGACAAATCTACAGCAAATTGAGATGACATGAAACTAGATTACAAGAACGGACAAGTTGGTGACGTCGTGAAGTCGGCGGCTCCAAATCGGCAATTCATAGAAGAATTAATGGCCAATGCTAGGTGATTTTGCCCTATATATTGTTATAATCTATTGTTATTTTCTTAAGGGTTTTTCTACAAATTGATAAAGAATGTCGAAATTTTAACTTTTTGAATTTTGTTTCGATTTGTCAAAATAGGACTAATTCTCTTGTATCGTACTCCAAATCGGCAATTCTCTTTCAAGATTATGGAGCAGTTCATATTTCTGGGGTTTTTTCTTCTAAAGTTTAGAGAGTTATACGCTATGCTTAATTGGATAGTGAGATAAAATGGGTTATCATTTATTTAACTATTTATTCAATGAGTTAGTCTCCTGTGAGACGCATCTCACGTTGTGCGACGCGCGCGTGGCGCGTGTTGTGCACGCGCCCTTTTTATTTTTATTTTTATTTTTGCAATAATTCCATATACACTTCATCATGTATCCATATGCACTACACTTTATGTTGATATGCACACTGAATAGTATTGATATGCACCAACTTTTTCCAGTTTTTTTTTTCCATTTTTTTATTTACAATTTTTTTTTCGGCAGAGCCTTCGACTCCGATTTCACGGCTCCGCCTTCAGCTCCGATTTTACGGCTCCGCCTTCACTCCGATTACTAATATAAGGATAATCGTCGGGCAACAATTTGGATTTTTCGGCTCGCTCCGAGGTCTTCGGCTCCCCTCGCTCGAATCTTGACCAAAGAAGAAACGGCAAACAAAACAATGAAGAGGCAAACAAAAAAAGAGTGCAAAATAAATTTGGAAATTTAAAATACAAAAAATGAAAAATTGGTTGTGCATATGAAAATACAACGTGGTGCATATCGGTGAACATGATTGTGCATATGGATACACTTTGGAGAGCATATGACCCGACCATTAAAAGAAAGTCAACGGTTTCTAGGTCAACCCAGTCTCACAGGTCTCATAGGAGAATTTGCTTTATTCAATTTTAAATTTAATGGCTTCATTTCATGGAAAAAATTGTACATTTAATTTAATTTTAATTATTTTTTTATAAAGACGGTTATAGAAAGTAAATTGAAGGCTATATTTAGAATTACTTATAGTTTATTATGTAACTATTAAATTTACAAACAATGACTTGATTTGATTTCCTAATAAGGATTAATGAGCTAATGAATATGATGTCAAAATATTTCCTCGTACCAACTCAATCTAACAGACCGGCCGCCGATGTACTTAAGTGCTCACAGTAGTCAATACTCAATAGTGAATAACGCTTAAATAAAACCAGCATAAACATTTTGCAATACTCATAAAAATTATGACGTGTAAAGTATAAGCTGAGCTGGAACCAAAACAAAATCATCTTGTCTTGATCAAAGATATAATTAAAGACGTGCATATTACACAATGACGGGATTTATCCGGTGCACATCATAGCGGCGGCGAGTTCACACAAATTCCCAAAAAAGAAAAAGAAAAAAACGTGCAAATTAATCAAAAATAAACGGAGGACCACGTACATTATAAGTAGAAAGAGCAAACTTGTCTTCACTACCACATTCAACAAATTAATCAATCTTACTAACATTCCCCGATATTTGTTTTCTTTCGTAGGAGATTCGATCGATGTTGTTGGGTTAGGGCAAAGAAAATTAAAAAATAAATTTCTCGCGAGATATTAATTAATTTTATTTCTAGTATATATTTACTGAATTTGATTTTACGTGATTTTATTTTGATGCGATTATTTCTGAATCAAATTATGAAGTTGATATACAATTTGAGATTTGTTTTAGTTTGCTTGACGTGATCATTTAATATAAGGATAATTTTAAACATAGCCTTCATTTCTCTCAATATAGCCCCAAAAAAAAAATAATGATAAATCCATACTTATTATAAAAGAGTCTTGTTTACAAAATTTGATTTACCTATTATGTCCATATTATAAATATAACTTAAGGGTAACAATGTAATATCATATTATTGTTATTGCCATTATTATTCTTAGAGGCAAATTTAGAACTAGTCATTCTTGATTTGTATTTTTAAATTTTAGCCCTTTCCATTTTTTTTTAAATTCTAGTCATTCCAGACTTTTATACCCTTCTATAAGATTGAAAATTACATGTCTAGTCCATTCACAAAATTTATTTTTGTTACCATGCCTTTTTATTTTATTTTTTTGTTTTCACCCTTTCATTTCTTCATCTCTCACCTTCTACTATTCATCTCTTAGCCGGCGCCACCGCCACAGCCCGCCGGTGGTTACAATTTTTTTTTTGTGACTCAACAAAAAAAAAAACTGAACAATTTTTTTGTGAAGTCACAATTTTTTTTTGTGACTGAACAAAAAAAAAATAATCTTCTTAGTTGCAGCCACCGCCACCGTCCACCGCCACTACCGAAGCCACTGCCGCCACCGTCGTCGGTAGTCACGATTTTTTTTTCGTGACTCAAAAAAAAAAACTCATATTGTGACTGAACAAAAATAAAAATTGTGATTGAACAAAAGAAACACACAAAATATATTTTTGTGACTGAACAAAAAAAAAATACACATATAATATTTTGTGACTGAACAAAAAAACCACACAACGTTTTGATCAGTAACAAAAACTTAATTGTGAAGTAACAAAAAAAATATTCTAGAGGCGGTTCCCCAACCCACCCCCTGCCGCCGCCGCCGCCTAAGCTATCAGTGTTTTCCCCTCTCCACAAATTAATTGTTTTTCTCTAATTCTCATGGGAGATCCTCAAAGAACATACGACTACGAGGGCGAGGACGCGCCGCCGCTGTGGAAGAACCTGGAGGCGAAGCGGCCGACGCTGTCAGAGCAGCTGTCCATGCGCGAGGTCCCGCACAACATCGCGTGGGAGCGGCGGCACCGCCAGTTCCTCCAGCAGGAGCGACGGAAGAACGACGAGGGTTGAATAAGGAGGAATGGCAGCGTTTGTGCACCACGATACCAGCGCTCGATCTCTATTTTAGGAAGAAGAGAGAGAGAGAGAGAGAGAGAGAGAGTAGAAGAAAAGCGGAGAGAGGATGAGGAGGTTGACAGAGGTGGTGGTAGCGGCGGCACGGAGTGGTGGTGGTGGTCGGCGAGAAGAAAGGAGGAGAATAAGAGGATGAGGTTTGAAAAGAGGAGGAGCTTTGACATATAGATAGTAAAAAAAAAAAAAAAATGGGAAAATGAGAGAGAAGGGTATAATAGTCAAAAATTTGAAAAAATGACTATAATTTGAAAGAAAAATAGGAATAGCTAGAATTTAAAACTACAACCCCAAAATGGCTAAAAATGAGGTTTTTCTCTTATCCTTATGTGAATGATAAACAATTTTACTTAAATTAGAATTCTATAGTTGTATTATTATTATTATTATTATTATTATTATTATTATTATTATTATTATTAACCTTTATTATCGTATATCTAATTAGTTATTTAAATTCTCATCCAAAATCAATTTTTGTATTACTATTATATATGAATATTAGTATTTTTATATCAAGCCAATTAACATATGCTAAAGTCAAACTTAAGAAGAGGCAACGACATTAGGAGATCCCAGTTCATTATTAACTAGCATATAATCCGTCAAAAATCGACGGAAAATTATATTAATATTTAATAATAATAAAATTATTACTCCTTCTGTTCCACATTACTTGTCTCACTTTTTATTTTGGGTGTCCCACTCTACTTGTCTCACTTTCCATTTAAGGAAATAATTAAGAAATCACTTTATTCACTTTATATCACTTCAGCACCACTTTATATCACTTTATATCACATCAGCACCACTTTATATCACTTTATCAATTAAAAAAATATTTTATATCACTTTATTAACTACACTAACCACACCCTTTATATCTAATCTTTTTTTTCTTAATCTCCGTGCCCGGAGGAAATGAGCCAAGTAATGTGGGACGGAGGTAGTAGATAGTATTAATAGTGATATTAAGAAAAATATTATTTTTTAATTATTTAGGGTTAAATAATTCGATTATGCAATTTACTAAACTCGTTTAGAATTTATATGTCCTTACACATCTCAAATTCAATTAAAAAGTAATTTTATTACATGTTTACGACTCAAACCATATAGTTATGTTTGTTAAAAATTATAATCTAATATATTCTCATTTCTTTCGATTTTTAAAAAAAATTCGTATATCAATAACCGTCGATTGCGAATTGCCCTATCTACTACCACAGTTCCGCGTCGGAATCGGCCCGTGGACTACGACTCTGATTTATAAGTGTGTAATTTATAAAACTCATTTAGAATACATATAGACCCAAAATTTGATAAGAAAAATTGATTATACTATTCGTTCACGTCCTAAGCCATACAATAATATTCGCTAATCACAATTATAGATTATATAAAGTTGGGAACTCAACTACAAATAACGTGAAAATTAATTCATGGATGACTATTTTAGATTTTAGAATGTACATGAAAAAAATGCATAAAATGGAGAAAAAATAAAATTCACAATATTCTTTATGAAGTATCTGGTTTAATACATATTCAAGTTATTAATTAGAATTAAAACCGTCAATTCCATGCTTAGTTTAATTTTTATTTAATGTAACGTTTTTATTTTATTTCAATTCAATAAAATGCGGTTTCATTTAAAATAATTATTATTTGAAATATCTAATAAATATAAATAATTACACAATGAAAATAAAACAGTGGTAGTGCCATTCCGATTTCGCTGGCACCATTATGGAATTTTCGAAGTGCTATCCAGGTTCACCAAAAATGAGTTGGTGCCCACCAATCAAAATCATACTCTTAAAATTCTATAAGGCCCTATTTGGTAGCTTAAAATCCTATAAGGCCTTTATCTAATACATATATGGGTTTAACTACTTGTTTGGTAGGTTATATATCTAATCACCCTTGATTAAACAAAGCTCGTTACTAAAACACTGTTTCTTTTTAGCATACACAACTCGCCCCCACCTTAAGATACATATCTTCGCTTCAATAGGGCAAAAAACTTATGATCATAAAGACAAAATCAGCCTCCCCATTATTCTTCATCTTCTCTTCCGTTTGGAAACTCGGCAATAACTACAATTGGTACAACATATATAGAAATTTTGAGAAATTGTGTCACAGCCCCAAATCCCGAAGGACGGCAAAGCCGGGGTGCGACTAGGGATTAAATTAAAGAAACGGGGAAGCAGGGGGAATAAAATAAATAAACACATTAATTAAACAACAACTGATATCTATGAACAGACTTTATTAAAAAGAAAGAGAGTCGACTTCGAAGGATCGCTCGACAGAGTTGTTCTTAAAGGAAACTAAGTTCAAAGTACGGGACTTAGACCAAAAGATATACATTGACACAAAAAGAGTTTGGCAGCGGAAAACGTATAACTAGAACACTACTGTACTTCTCTATTCACAACCTTCTACTCAACCTCCGCCGCTCCCGTCACTCAACCTGCACATTTTATAAAACATATGCAGTGCTAAGTATAAACATACTTAGTGGGCACATTGCCGAAAACAAATCATAAAGTATAGATTAATCAGGCATCTCGATAAATAGCGCATCGGGGTTTTTCATCAAATACCCGTGCCTACTAAACATTTTCTTTCACTTTTCACAATATAGCTTGGCCAAGCCTTTACAGATGTTACGTTCAAACTTGCCCAATTTCTGTTTCAACGCCGGGGAAGAGTTAACTTCTTCCGCGCACGTTCTATTCACCGTGGCGGGCTACCCCTCAACAAAGTACCACACACACCGGCTACCGTGTACACTAAACCTTGGAAAATCCTTTCGGTTAACTCAGCGGTCCGATCGATTAGTTAGACCACATTTGGCAAACTCAGAAAGGCACAAGAGAACTCACATAAAATAAAGTATTTTCATGCCATGATAATCACTTTAAAACACAGTTATAAAGCGATAAGTAAACATTTTCGAGCATCGCTCATTTGATTTGATATATAGAAAAGCCCACCTTAGGCGATTACATAACTAAAACATGAGCTTCCGTCTTTGGTCTTCCGTCCTATCCTTGACCTCGACTTCCTCCTTTTATCGCAAATAATAACACTTTAGTAAACGGTTGCAATGATAAAAGAAACAGAAAATCGAATTCGGTTTAAAACTTTTAGGCCTTTGCACTTTAACTAAATTCTTTTGATTAACTCGATCATATCTCGTTTTGAACTAACTCGGTTCCTTACTCGACACTTAGGTTAGTTAATAACGGAAGTCGATAACTTATAACGACTTAGAAGTTCTCAAAGAACTAAGTTAAAAAGAATTCATCTTAAGAAAATAGGTTTTTGAACATTTCTGCACAAGACAGTAGTTCTGGAGTTTATATAGAACAGAATTCTGCGAAACAGGGGATTAATCTAGTACCAAAAGAAAGCTACGGATGTCTAGTTTACTGTCCAATTTACGGATCTCGATTTCGTTAAGCGAGCAGAAAGTTATGACAGTTTCCATAAAGGGTCGCAAAACAGTCCAGTTAACCCTAATGCTCGATAAAACTCGACGCACAATTCCCTAGGTTCGATCAATGCTATACAACCTTTATGCGCATGAAACTACTATCATTTTACAGTTAAGACATACGATCATTATCGTGAATACATTCACGTCTCTTGATTAATAATACGACGACCACTTTCTCGTCTTTTTCAACTAATCAATTACTAAACCAAATTTCATTTCAATTCCATTTCAATCTTCTAACTTTTATTTCATATCTCGAATGGAAATATCGTCAACTACAATCTTGTTTATTTATCAACATTAAATACTAATATCAAATTAGTTTCCTCATTCGACTTCCCTATCGACAATTAAACTCGTCTCTTCGTCTCTTACTTAAAACTCGACTTTCTTAGAATTCGTTCAAATTTTCCAATTACGTTCATTAACTACTAAGATTAGCAAATATTCAAACTATAAACCTATATCATTATCCATACTAAACTTATCGACGATTCTTCCTCTCTTACTAAAAGTTCAATATTCTCCGAATTCGCTCAAACTTTCCAATTATGAACAACAACTACTAAGATCAATTAATATGAAAACCATATACTTATATCATTATCAAAACCTAACTTATCATCGATTCTTTGTCTCTTACGATTTTCATTTTATTTTTAGAAAATTCTAATTAAATTATATGATGAACTACATACTTACTATATCTCATAAATCATATTACATCATCTAAATCATTACAAATTCTCATCCAACTACTCAATTCTTTCTCTCTTACAACTTGGTTTCTATTTTTAGAAAATTCCCTATAAATTCATCCAACCATCTACCAATCCATAGAGTACTAATCTTCATACTAATCATCCAAAATCCAACTTAAACTTCACCTATAATTTTATACAAATTTTCGGTCATTTCATATTATTAGGGAGGATGATTTCCACTTAATTCAATCCATAGAAATCCATTTCTAAGCATTTATAACCATGAAAATAAATTTTAACATCATCCTACATCTCCATAAAGTTTTCAAAAATAACAAAACTTGAAGGAATGAAATTTTGTTCGGTTCAAACTATAGAGGAAACTCTTACCTTAACGATTATGAACTCGGAATTAAGATTGATCGGATGATGAATAAATTGTGGAGCTTGAAAGCTTGAAGAACTTGAGAGCTTCAATGGAGGAAATGAAGAACAAGAGAGAGAAATGAGAGAGAGAGGGTGTATGGTGGCAATGAGGGGAGACAGAAGAGAGAAAATGGTGAGGTGTTAAGATAATTATACCATAAAGTAGAAAAAGATCTAACAAGGTGAGTCATAGGGGGTATGTGGCGGTTTAGGCTTGATTTTTAAGCAAAAATATCGCGTTTTACGGGTCTAACACTGCGTATTAAAATCGAGCAATTAAAATCCTAGACGGTTACATTTTTGACGAATTCTAATTTGACCATTAGATTAGAAATAATTTACTCACTTGGAAAGCAAAATTCGTTTTCCAAAATCCGATGAAAAGTCGGGACATGACAGTCCAAGTTTCGCCTGGAAAAATAATAAAAACTGACTTTCGCCAGTAAATTCATATCGCAGAAAAAGTGAATGTAAAGTCAGACAGTTTTTCGATCTGAGTTTTCGAACGAAAATTCCATTGGACGTGAAAACCCTAATACAGTAGTCATTCAACCGACTTCTGGAATTTATTTTCAAAAACAGATTTCACCGTTAGTCTTAGAATTGAAAATCCTTAACTTAGGCGTGCAAAGCCTTAATTAATAATTAAATTTTTATTTTTGCGACGGAAGAAATATCTGGGATATTACATCCTACCCCTCTAACAAGAAATTTCGTCCCGAAATTTGCATACCTTCTTCAAATAGGTAAGGATATTTCTCTTTCATCTTTTCTTCGAGTTCCTACGTGGCTTTTTTTTGCCCGTGGTGATTCCATAGCACTTTAACCAAAGGTATCGACTTATTTCTTAATTCTTGCTCTTTTCGATCCAATATTCATAATGGTTTTTCTTCATAACTTAAGTCGGACTCAAGAACAACGTCTTGCTGGTTAATTACGTGCTTAAGGTCAAAAACATACTTTCGTAATTGAGATACGTGAAACACGTTATGGACACTTCCTAGACTTGGCGGTAAGGCCAATCTATAAGCAACAGGTCCTACTTTCTCCAAAATCTCATAAGGTCCTATAAACTTTGGTATGAGTTTACCCTTAACACAAAATCTAATGATTCCTTTGGATGGTGAAATCTTGAGGAAAACCTTATCCCCAATTTCAAAGCTAAGATCGGTTCGACTATCATCGGCGTAAGACTTCTGTCGGCTCTGGGCCTCTTTCATTCTAACTCGAATCTGTTGAATGATCTCGATCATTTCACTGACCGTATTGGGTCCTAGGTTCTTTCTTTCACCCACTTCATCCCAATAAAGTGGTGACCTACACTTCCTTCCATACAATGCCTCGTAAGGCGCCATTCCTATCGTTGCTTGATAACTGTTGTTGTACGCGAATTCAACTAATGGCAAGATCTTTTCCCAATTCTCACTTCTATCCAATACTACCGTTCTTAACATATCGATGAGTATCTGAATCGTTCTCTCGGATTGTCCATCTATCTGAGGGTGAAAAGCGATACTAAAATTAAGTTCGGTACCTAACTCTTTCTGCATAGTGATCCAAAATCTCGAAGTGAATTTGGCATCTCTATCAGACGTTATTGACTTCAGTATTCCGTGCAGACGTACAATCTCACGGACATACAACTGTGCCAACTTCTCTGATCCATAGGTAATTGGGATTGGCAAAAAGTGAGCTGATTTTGTGAGCCTATCGATAACTACCCATATGGCAGTATTTCCTTTCTTAGTTTTGGGCAAACCTGTCACAAAATCCATGGCTATATCTTTCCACTTCCATGTTGGAATACTTAATGGCTGTAACAACCTGTATGGTCGTCGGTGTAGAGCTTTCACTTGTTGACAAGCCAAACATCTTTCTACAAATGAGGTAACATCTCGTTTCAAACTGTTCCACCAGAAATTCCTTCTTAAGTCTTGATACATCTTCGTACTCCCTAGGTGTGTTGTATACGGCGTATCGTGAACCTCACTCATGATATCGTTCTTCAATTTGTCGTCTTCAGGGATATAAAGTCTGCCTTCAAATAAAATTGCATTATCTGGTGCCTCGGAAAAACCGTCCAGTTTATCCGTTCTTATCCTTAGTCGAAGCTTCTCAATCGACTCGTCCTTTCTCTAAGTACTTATGATTCTTTCTCGTAAATCCGGTGTAGCTACGAGTGCTGCTATATGGTTTGTTATCGTTTCAGGTATATCGAGCACTTCTAAGTCCATTTTCTCAAATTCTCGTACAAGAGTTTCTTCCTCAACAAAGAAACACCCTAAGTTGGTTGGAGTCTTGCGACTCAGCGCGTCAGCTACAATATTTGCTTTTCCTGGATGGTAATTGATACCACAATCATAATCCTTTACTAGTTCGAGCCATCTTCTTTGTCTCATATTCAATTCTTTTTTTCTCGAAGAAGTACTTCAAACTCTTGTGGTCCGTAAAAATCTCAACCCTAACACCATAGAGGTGATGTCTCCAAATTTTCAACGCATGAACAACGGCTGCTAGTTCTAAGTCGTGGGTTGGATACTCAACTTCATGAGGTCGAAGTTGTCTTGAAGCATAAGCTATCACCTTTCCATCTTGTATCAATACACACCCTAATCCGTTCTTTGAAGCATCTGTATAGACCATGTATTCCTTATTCGCTTCTGGCAGAGCTAACACGGGTGTTGTGGTTAACTTTTCCTTGAGTGTCTGAAAACTTGTCTCGCATTCGTCAGTCCATTTATACTTGTTTTCCTTTCGGAGTAGTTGCATCATAGGTCTAGCAATTGTAGAAAATCCCTCGATGAATCTTCTATAATAGCCAGCTAAACCTAAGAAACTCCTAATTTCATTCGGACTTGTTGGCGATTTCCAATCGCGTACTGCCTATCTACTTTGATGCCTTCAGCCGATACTATATGTCCAAGAAACATTACTTCCTTTAGCCAAAACTCACACTTACTGAATTTGGCATAAGGTTTCTCAGCTCTAAGCGTTTCTAATACTACTCGCAAGTGTTCCTCGTGCTCCTTCTTATTCTTGGAGTAAATGAGAATGTCGTCGATGAATACTAAGACAAATTTATCTAAGTACGGGTGAAAAACTCGATTCATAAGATCCATGAATACTGCGGGAGCGTTAGTCAAACCAAATGGCATAACTAGGAATTCGTAATGGCCATATCTGGTTCAGAATGCAGTCTTAGGTTTATCCTCGGGTTTGATTTTCAATTGATGATACCCAGATCTTAAGTTTATTTTTGAAAAGACACCTGCGCCCTTAAGCTGATCAAAGAGGTCTTCTATTCTTGGCAAAGGATACTTATTCTTAAGGGTGATTTTATTTAGCTCTCGATAGTCTATGCACATCCTCATAGAACCATCCTTCTTTCTGACAAACAAAACAGGTGCTCCCCAAGGTGAAACACTTGGTCTAATGAAACCAAGATCTAACAACTCTTGCAGTTGGATTTTAAGCTCTTCTAATTCCTTTGGCGCCATCCTATATGGGGCTTTTGATTTGGGGGCCGATCCTGGTTCTAAGTCAATTGTGAAATCTACGTGACGGTCGGGTGGTAAACCAGGTAATATTTCTGGAAAGACGTCTTCATATTCATTAACAACTTTCACGTCTTGAATGGTCTTCGTGGCTCCTGGTTCTCCAACTAGGTATACAAGATAAGCTGTGCAACCTTTCTTCTTCATCAACTTCTTGGTTTGTAGGGCGGATATTATCGGTATCCTCTTGCCCATCGCAATCCCATGAAATTCTGTCGGCTTTTCCCAGTGGCTGGAAAGAGATTTTCCTCTCGTTGCAGAGAATCGTGGCATAATTCTCAGACAACCAGTCCATTCTTAGAATTATATCTACATCCCACATTATCATAACGTTCAAGTTGTTCGCTTTAACCTTAAGAGTTCTAATTTCTAATTCTAGGTTAGAGCAAACATGCGTGGAAGTAGTGATCTCTCCTGAAGGTGTAGCTACTCTCATAGCGTGTTCAGCTCGTACAGGTCTAATATCTAAATTATCCGCACATGAACCAGCAATAAAAGAATGCGATGCGCCAGTATCAAACAGTATCTTAATAGGGGTATTATGAAGTTTACCCATACCTGATAGGTTTTCCTTACCCTTATTCTGCGCATTCTGTTTGATCGCACATGCCTTGGCATTCTGTTGCTGTTGAGCGTGCTGCTAGAATTGCTGCTGCGTCATCTGCTGCTGCGGCTGTGCCTGAATCGCCCTCAAAGGCTAGGGCTGTCCATACTGATTTTGTCCTACCGCTTGAACGGTTTTGGGCAATCCCTCTTAATGTGCCCCTTCTGCCCGCAGTTGAAGCAACTTCCAGAGTTTGCTTGACAGATCCCATAGTGTACCCTATTACACTTAGGACAGGTAGGAACGATAACTTTTCTTGGGTTATTTCCTCCTTGGTTGTTCCTTTGTTGCCCTTGTGGTTGACCTTGCTGGTTATTTCCTTTCCATGGTCCTGCTTGATTATTTCCTTGTAAATACAGTCCCGACTGACTGTTTCCTTGCCATGGCCTCTTACCATAGTTGTTTTTCTGGTTAGGCTAATGATAGCCTCGCTGATTTCCATTCTGATTCCCTGATTGTTGGAGTGCTAATAGTAGCCACTGTTGTTTCCTCCTTCCCATTTCCTTTTTCCTGGTAGTTATTATTGTTGTTATTGCCGAAATAGCCTCGATTCTGAGTCTGGTTTGGGGTTGGTGCGGGTATTATAGCTTTCCTTTCATCAGGCACTACGGCCTCCATCTCTAGGGCTCGTCCTAGTATTTCTGTGGGACTGGCCAGTGCTACACCTAATTCGTGCTTAAGTCCCCCACGGAACTTCTTTGCTATCTTATCCTCGGTATCTACTTGAGCAGATGCATACCTTGACAACTCACAGAACTTCGCATCGTACTCGGTCACTGTCATTTTTCCCTATTTCAAACTATAGAACTCAGCCTCTTTCTGCGCTCTATAGGTCTTAGGTACGTACTTATCGTAGAATGCTTCCTTAAACTCTTCCCAAGTAAAATGAGCCAAGTGCTCCACAAGTATAACCTTCTGCCTAGCCTCCCACCAGTAGTCAGCTGGTCCGGAAAGCTGAAATGCAACGCACAACAGACGCTCCTCATCAGTACATCTGAGGAGTTTGAAGATTCTCTCAATGGTTCGTACCCAAAGCTCAGCATCGCTTGGGTTACCAGATCCATTGAACACAGGTGGGTTTCGTTTGAGGAATAAGTCCTCAATATCACGATGGGGTGGTGGTGGAGGTGGTGATGGTGATGGTGGTGGAGGGGTATCTTGTCGTTCTTGTTCCTCTTCTCTATCATTTTGAGCTTGACGTCTACCACGTCCCCTGGGCCTACCGGGTCCTCTTCTGTTGTTAACTACTCTTGGTGGCATTCTTGAACTATAGGAAACAAGAATTCTCATTAGCTTTTTTGATTTTAAGCTTTCGTTTACTTACTAAATCTTTTTCCAACTTAAATAAGTTCATGGAAAAGAAATAGATAATAACTTCGATACTAGCTCTTTAAACTTTTAACTTCCCAAGTTAAAGCAGAATATTCATCTAAACTTTTCTTCTAGTCATGTTTAGAAGGAACTTTCACAAGATCAAAGCCCACTCACGGGGTTATATATTATATACACGTCAAAAAGAATACTAATTTTGCCTCCAACGAGGACTTATACAAAAAGTTAGACTACAACTAGTCTGAACTAGGCTAACTACCTATCTATGTACCGGGTGCACTAACATGTTGCATCTCCGTATCTACCGGGAGTACTAGAACGGAAACGATTCATAAAATTTCGTATCCTTGTAGAGTACTACAAAGAAGTCTATTGATCCGGCTATGTACAAGACAAAAAGAAACTTCTACTACTACGCGTCTAAGACGCTCTGCTCAACTAGTTGCGGTCGAGTCACTGCTGTCCTCTACGGCCTGAAACTCCTCGGGGTCCTCCTCCGGATCCTCCTCCATCGGATCCTCCTCCAGATCTTCATCTGAATCTGTACCGAAGACGAGCTGAAATGCCTCGTCAACCCTCAAAGTGGTGCTGTCTAAAAGTACAAGTGGTGGTGGCGGAGGCACGTCCATAACAGTCCTCTCTGATTCGTCCAAATTGGTCTCTACTGTACACTTCTTCAGGGGAAGAAGGTGCTCTAGAAGTGAACTAGGCACGTATGCCTCTGCAGAACGGGCCCTGGATGGTCCCGCCTCGAACTGTCCTCGGACCCTCGTCCACTCAGCACAAATCTCCTCAAGTGGTGTAAGATGAGATGGTAACTCTAGCATCGCAGCAAGCTCTGCGTCTATCTCTAAGTATCCTGCTCCGGGAACTAACTCCTCACTGGGTACAAGTACTGGTGGCAACTCTAACAGTGCAGCCATCTCTGGATCCATGGCAAACGGCTCAGGCTCGGGATCTGTTGGAATGTGGAGGTAGGGAAGGTGCTCCTGAACTGGAACAGACCACATGAACCTACTCTCAAAGAAACGCCCATGTACGGCTAGAACAAATCCAGAAAAGTCGCATGTCGGCTCGGTGTCGTCACCGATCAGTGCAAGGTGGTACCAGGCGATGTCGTGTGCCCAACCGTGCCACTCGTCGGGCAGTCGTATGATCAAATCGGCTATTGTCTCACGCTCCGAAATAAAGTGTCGAGCTGCGTAGAAACGTGCAGTGAAGTCACTGACTATCTGCCCTATATCATGGTTTGGGTCTACCTCATAGTCGTGGTACTCGTCCAAGATCTCGTCTACCACAGTACGCTGTCTCAGAAGTTGGCTCTTCCGAGCCGTGACACGTGTAGCAGACATCCTACGGAGATTTTAAGAGAACACAGATCAGTAACTGGTAGGATAATTAACATATCTTAAGGAATTCTTAAATTACAATTAGAATATTCCATTATTCAAATTGCAATACTTTAACCACTTAATAACATTTTATCTTAAGCATCTAGCAATTTTAAGAAATTGCACTCAAACAATATACGTAACAAAAAAAAAAACATTTCCTGCGATTTCTTTCCATCTTTTCAACTTATTATCTTATTATCTTTTATTTTATTTCCTTAAAAGGAAACTCTTACGGCTTTCATTTATAAAAAAAAAACAAGTCGACTCCAACGAGTAGGTGTTCATGTCACTTTACGCATGCGACATTCGTTTATTCACTTTGATTCCCTTTATTTTGTCCTTTCCGATCCGATCGTTTTTTTTTTTGAATATCTTGGAACCAACGCTTCTTAGAACGTCTATGTTCTCAAAGAATCGGGAAGGCCTTAGAATTAGTCTAGATTCTCATGCCAACAAAACATCTCAATTTAAAGAAATCATAGCTCACATAATTTCACATACTTTCACAAAGTATAGTACTCATACTTTCACATAATTCACATAATATCACAAAGTATAATTCTTATACTTCAATCAATTTATACTTGGCATACTTATTCACAACATACTTGCAAAAAAAATTTCTGTAAACGAAACAACACTTCCAATACTTTTCTTTCTTTTCTTCTTCGGTTGAGTCGACGTAGCGGGAGGTTAAGTTGTCGTCTACACTCTTAAACTTAGTGTTACGACCTAACTTTACTTGAAAGAAGGCATAGGTGTAGAGCATATACAAATACTCCATCTTACTATTGAAAGAAACTTGTATGCAGAGCAGAAATGACTGCTCTGATACCACTCGGTCACATCCCCAAATCCCGAAGGACGGCAAAGCCGGGGTGCGACTAGGAATTGGATTAAAGAAGCGGAGAAGAAGGGGGAATAAAATAAATAAACACATTAATTAAACAACAACTGATATCTATGAACAGACTTTATTAAAAAGAAAGAGAGTCGACCTCGAAGGATCGCTGGATAGAGTTGTTCTTAAAGGAAACTAAGTTTAAAGTACGAGACTTAGACTAAAAGATATACATTGACACAAAAAGAGTTTGGCAACGGAAAACGTAGAACTAGAACACTACTGTACTTCTCTATTCACAACCTTCTACTCAACCTCCGCCGCTCCCGTCACTCAACTTGCACATTTTATAAAACATATGCAGGACTAAGTATAAACATACTTAGTGGGCACATTGCCGAAAACATATCATATAGTATAGATTAATCAGGCATCTCGATAAACAGCGCATCGGGGTTATTCATCAAATACCCGTGCCTACTAAACATTTTCTTTCACTTTTCACAATATATCTAGGCCATGCCTTTACAGATGTTACGTTCAAACTTGCCCAACTTCTGTTTCAACGTCAGGGAAGAGTTAACTTCTTCCGCGCACGTTCTATTCACCGTGGCGGGCTACCCCTCAACAGAGTACCACACACACCGGCTACTGTGTACACTAAACCCTGGAAAACACTTTCGGTTAACTCAGCGGTCCGATCGATTAGTTAGACCCCATTTGGCCAACTCAGAAAGGCACAAGAGAACTCACATGAAACAAAGTATTTTCATGCCATGATAATTACTTTAAAACACAGTTATAAAGCGATAAGTAAATATTTTCGAGCATTGCTCATTTGATTTGATATATAGAAAAGCCCACCTTAGGCGATTACAGAACTAAAACACGAGCTTCCGTCCTATCCTTGACCTCCACTTCCTCCTTTTATCGCAAATAATAACACTTTAGTAAACGGTCGCAACGATAAAAGAAACAGAAAATCGAAATCGGTTTAAGACTTTTAGGCCTTTGCACTTTAACTAAATTCTTTTGATTAACTCGATCATATCTCGTTTTGAACTAACTCGGTTCCTTACTCGACACTTAGGTTAGTTAATAACGGAAGTCGATAACTTATAACAACTTAGAAGTTCTCAAAGAACTAAGTTAAAAAGAATTCATCTTAAGAAAATAGGTTTTTGAACATTTCTGCACAAGACAGTAGTTCTGGAGTTCATACATAACAGAATTCTG
Source organism: Schizonepeta tenuifolia (assembly GCA_029490685.1). NCBI lineage: Eukaryota > Viridiplantae > Streptophyta > Magnoliopsida > Lamiales > Lamiaceae > Schizonepeta > Schizonepeta tenuifolia. The sequence continues at coordinate 93,842,057 of CM055956.1, forward strand.
CGAAACAAGGGATTAGTCTAGTACCAAAAGAAAGCTACGGATGTCTAGTTTACTGTCCAATTTACGGATCTTGATTTCGTTAAGTGAGCAGAAAGTTATGACAGTTTCTGTAAAGGATCGCAAAACAGTCCGAGTTAACCCTAATGCTCGATAAAACTCGACGTACAATTCCCTAGGTTCGATCAATGCTATACAACCTTTATGCGCATGAAACTACTATCATTTTACAGTTAAGACATACGATCATTATCGTGAATACTTTCACGTCTTCTTTAGTTCTTTTGTTTGTTTTTGTTTTTGTCTCGTATTTTGGTTGTTTTCGTTGTGAAGGATGCTTCGATTTGGTGGTTGCGGTTGTCTTGTATCTTCTCTCTGGTTTGCAGTTCTCTATCGCCCTTTCTCCGTTTCTTTTGGCTTGTGTGAAACAATGGGGTCATTGTTTATTTCTGTTGGAGGGGGGGTGTTTTCTTGATGATTTAGCTTTGTTTGTCTTTGATCTATTTTGTTTCATGATTGAATTGCGGAAGTATGTATTGAAGTTTATAGTTCATGTTTCGATTTGCTTGATTGATTGGGGTATTTTGTCATGATTTGACTGATATGGTTGTTGCTTTTCGATTGTGGGGCATTTCATGCTTGGATGATTGAAGCTTGATGTTTGAGTGTGGGTGAAGGGTGAGAAATTATGTGTTTTAAGAAGCGTATCCCGAATAATGAGCGTTTAAATGTCTAATTTGTTGAGTCAAGTTGGGAGGCTTCTGCTCTTCTGGGAACCATGAGCATGAAAAACCACATGAGGATACTTTAGATGATCTCTAAATGTTCACACCTCATGAATTTTGGCCATATAACCTGACTTGACTTGAGAATTTAATGTGTCGTCTTTGTTTAAAATGGTTGTGATTTGAAGGGATCTACCCATCTCTCTTGTCTATTCATTGAATATATATTGTACGAGAAATGGGTATGGGAAACCACGCTAGGCGGCCGGAATTTTCCGTGATTAAACCTAGTGAATTTTGTCCAGAATTCACTTATTAATTATGAGTAAGGATTGGCATAAATTTGGGATACTTGTTGGTAGTTAGAGTTTTCTCACCTAGATCTTGTAGTTGAATGTTGAGTTGATTGAGTTCTTGTGTGAAGGGCAACTCATTATTTTGTGGTGACTATATTTGGTTTATGAGTGATGAATTTGTCTTGAAATTGAAAGTTTATTGGAGTATGAACTGTTTGGTTCAATTCATTACTTTTCCATCTTGATTTGAAATGAGATTTGCTTGAAGACAAGCAAGGTTTTGTGTGTGGAGGGGTGTTTCACCTCATTTTGTGCTCCATTTTGATGTGTAATTATGTGTCAAGTGACCTTTCTCATCACTATTTTGTCGGATTTTATTGTTAAATTCATTGGTTCTAGTTAATCTCGCTAACATGTTGGTTTTGCAAGAATTGCGCGAGAATAAACGAGAGATGGACAAAAATGAGAAATAATGTGACAATTATCTAAGGAGTTGAACTTGATAGAATTGAAGTACATCTCGATACGAGTTCGTAGGTGAAAACCGTGCGCAAATCGGAGTTCGGACGAGAGAGATATGATCGAAACAAGAAGGGCGCGCGAGGCAGAAATTGTTGGACGATCGTCTGGCACAAGTTAAGGGGCCGGACGCTCGTCCGGCACGAGTTAAGGTGCCGGACGCTCGCCCGTGTTGGGCGCTCGTCGGGCCTGAAGTGCGAGCAACGACAGAATGCTCTATCCGACGCTCGTCGGCCCCGGATGATCGCCCGACGTGAGGGATTTTGACAACCGTCGCTCGCCGGGTCTCCACGCTCGTCTGGCATGAGGGAGTGAGGACGAGTGAACGACAGAGAGCACCCATGGACGCTCGCCCGTGCCAGGTGCTCGTCCGGGTAGGTATGGCTGCGAGGAGGCGGACGCTCGTCCGTGTCCGACGAGCATTGGGGTTGAGGCGGCGTGGAAACTCGGGGTGCGATCGGATTTTATTTTCTTTCTTGTTTCACGCATATTTCCGCCTCCAGTTCAAGATTTTTATTATTTTCCTCTTCCAGTTTTCTTCTTTTCCTTTCCAGTTTTTAGATAGCTTGCAATTACTTCAATTCGTGCACGGATTTGTGACAGCTCCACCACGGATTATTCAATTTCAGTTTTCTTTCAATTTAAGTTAAGTTCATGTATTAATTTAATCCTGTTATTTGAATTTCTTTGTGCGATTAATTCTTGAGTTCATGTTTGATTTTGAATTTCGTTCTTATTGCTTTCGTAGATTAGATTTCCATACGCTTAGGATTAAATTATGTTTAATTTAAATATCTGTCTTTCAATTATGTTTATGATTTTATTTGTGTTCTTAGAATTAGGGTTTTATATTTTTGCCTAGATTAATTTGTTCTTTAAATTTCTTTAGATTAAAAAAATCTCCAATCAATCTTTACTGTTTTCTTTTTATTTTCTATTTCTTTTCGCAATACAAATATTGCCCTGTTAAGTTTTCCTCGAGAGATACGACTTGGGTTGATTAATTTATGCTACTTTGATCTCGTTTAATTGCGGGCGACTTAAGGATAAATTCAGTCAAACACAAAACTAAAACATGAGCTTTCGTCTTTGGTCTTCCGTCCTATCTTTGACCTCGACTTCCTCCTTTTATCGCAAATAATCACACTTTAGTAAACGGTCGCAACGATAAAAGAAAAAGAAAATCGAATTCGGTTTAAGACTTTTAGGCCTTTGCACTTTAACTAAATTCTTTTGATTAACAAGGAAACGAGACTCGAACATGTCTCGTTTAGAACTAGCTCGGTTCCTTACTCGACACTTAGATTAGTTAATATCGGAAGTCGATAACTTATAACGACTTAGAAGTTCTCAAAGAACTAAGTTAAAAAGAATTCAACTTAAGAAGATAGGTGTTTGAACTTTTCTACACAAGACAGTAGTTCTGGAGTTCATACAGAACAGAATTCTGCGAAACAGGGGATGAATTTGGTACCAAAAGAAAGCTACGGATGTCTAGTTTATTGTCCAATTTTCGGATCTCGATTTTGTTAAGCGAGCCGAAAGTTATGACAGTTTCCGTAAAGGGTCGCAAAACAGTCCGAGTTAACCCTAATGCTCGATAAAACTCGATGCACAATTCCCTAGGTTCGATCAATGCTATATAACCTTTATGCTCATGAAATTACTATCATTTTACAGTTAAGACACATATTCCTTAATCGCTAATACCTTCACGTCTCTTGATTAATAATACGACGAGCACTTTCTCGTCTTTTCCAACTAATCAATTACTAAACCAAATTCCAATTCAAATTCGATTTCAATCTTCTAACTTCTATATTCATTTCTCGAATGGAAATATCACCAACTACAATCTTGTTTATTAATCGACAACAATCATTAATATCAAATTAGTTTCCTCATTCGACTTTCCTATCGACATTTAAACTCGTCTCTTCGTCTCTTACTTAAAACTTGACTTTCTTAGAATTCGTTCAAATTTTCCAATTACGTTCATTAATTACTAAGATTAGCAAATATTCAAACCATAAACCTATATCATTATCCATACTAAACTTATCGACGAATCTTCGTCTCTTACTAAAATTTCAATATTCTCCGAATTCGCTCAAACTTTCCAATTACCAACAACAACTACTAAGATTACTCAATATGAAAACCATATACTCAAATTATTATCGAATCTTAACTTATCGTCGATTCTTCGCCTCTTAGGATTTCCATTTTATTTTTAGAAAATTCTAATTAAATTATATGATGGACTACATACTTACTACACCTCATAAATCGTATTACATAATCTAAATCATTACAAATTCTCATCCAACTACTCAGTTCTTCCTCTCTTACAATTTGGTTTCTATTTTTAGAAAATTCCCTATAAATTCCCACATCAATCTACTAATACATAGAACACAAATCTTCATACCAATCATCTAAAAATCAACTTAATCTTCAACTATAATTTTTCATAAATTTTCGGTCATAATCAATAATTAGGAGGATGTTTTCTACTTAATTTCTATCCATGAAATCCAATCTTAGGCATGAAATAACATGAATTAAACTTAGAACATCATACTATATCCTCATGAAATTTTCGAAAATTACAAGATTGAAGGAAATGAATTTTGTTCGGTTCAAACTATAGAGGAAACTCTTACCTTAATGATTATGAACTCAGAATTAAGATTGATCGGAAGATGATTGAGTTAATCGAACTTGAATGCTTGATGAACTTGAGAGCAACAATGGTGGAATAATGAAGAACAAGAGAGAGAGAGAGAGAGAGAGAGAGAGAGAAGAGAGAGAGAGAGAGAAGAGAGAGGCGACAATGAGGAGGGGAGAGAGAAGAAAGTGATGAGGTGTTTAAGATAATATTGCATAAAGTAGAAAAATCTAATATCATAGGGGGGAGGCGGTTTGGGTGATATATAAATCGAGAAATTAATTTCCTAGACGGTTACGTTTTTGACGAAATCTAATTCGACCATTAGATTGGAAATAAATCACTTACTCGGAAAGCATAATTTGTTTTCCGAAATTCGATGAAAAGTCGGGACATGACAGTCCAAGATTCGCCTAGAAAAATAATAAAAACTGACTTTCTCCAGTAGACTCGTATCGCAGAAAAAGTGAATATAAATTCAGACGGTTTTTCGATTTGAGTTCTCGAACGAGAATTCTATCGGACGCGAAAACCCTAATACAGTAGTCGTTCAACCGACTTCTGGAATTTATTTTCAGAAACGGATTCACCATTAGTCTTAGAATTAAAAATCCTTAACTTAGGCGTGAAAAGCCTTAATTAATAATTAAATTTTTATTTTAGCGACGGAAGAAATATCTGGGGTATTACACATGCGGCCCGAGATCTCGAGTAATCAGTCGGAACTACACATGCCCATGAAAATTATGCTTTGTGTATTCAAATCAGACTTTGATTTCTAAAACCATGTGTTACACTATTATATGGATAAATTACTGATTTATAAAATGTCAAGGCATCACCCACTGAGTGCTTTCGTACTCAGCCCAAATATTTTCAAATGTTTTTCAAGATTGGAGGAAGGTGGTGAGGCGCAGGACTGAGGCAGGGGTTGCTACTGTTTATTTGCTTTCGCTGTGTTATATAAATAAACTACTCTGAATAATGTCTTGAAATAATAGTAGCTAAATCTTTTTGACATATGTAGATATATGTTAACTATTCTATAAATTATTGTTGTTTATTCTCTTGCATTATTTACTGCTTTTGATTTTGACATATGTAGATATATGTTAACTATTCTATAAATTATTGTTGTTTATTCTCTTGCATTATTTACTGCTTTTGATGGAGAGTGCCTTGTGATCAGCTTCCCTTGGACGCTCAAATTCCCACTTACTTATGGTAATACCATTTGATGGAGTGAATGTTCAACTCCTTTTGTTATGCTAGATACAGGTTTACCCCATATTTTTATTTTAATGGGTGTAGTGCGGTTTGGTCGCCTCACTTCATTAAATTTGTGAATAAATTGTTATATGCGCAAAAAGTAAGCCCCTTTCTTTCCCGCTTCTTTATTCTCCTCTGTCGTGTCTCGGTTTATGGGAACCGGGATGTGACATAATGTTTACCTTTTCTTTCTCAATTTATTATTGGCTATACTAAGGAGTTTAAATACAACGTCATTTATATTCTTGCTACCACAAATTCAATTTGGTTACAACAAGTTGTGATGTTAAGTAAATTTTTCAGCATATATGATAACGAGATTGAATCTCATTTTAATTACATTTTAAATTTCACTGAGAGACTGATTAAAAGGGCAAAAGAATGTTGGATTATTTCTTGATATTTGGAGTTTACGTTATAATGGATGTTATGAGATTCTAATTTAGTATATCTAATTTTCCTTTGTTCATTAATTCATCATTGTGGGGGCAAAATAAAGGCATGTGAACACTCTTTATTACCATAAAATTTTTATTGAAACCATTGAGTTTAAATTCGGCTGGAGTAACTTTTCCACCTTTTAACCTTTTAATCTGGCTAATGTTGCGCTATAGTTCGGGTTAACTTTATTTTGAGAATGTATACAATATAGATGTAATAAAATATACACCATGCATCTCCAAATAATTTGTGACAAACTGGTGATCACGAATTTTAAGAAAATCTGGTAAACGTTATTTGAATGGAAAGAAAAATCTCATATTTAAGGTCAAATAAAGGTTAAATGGTTAGAATGTATACTAGGTCATGTCAATAAAAGTAAAGTGGAAGTTCTTTGATGACTAAAAAAAAAGAAAAAAAAATGCATGTTCTTTGACGACTAAAGAAATATTCGATATAGTGGCATACTACAAGTATAACTGTTTCCTCCTTTTATTATTCTTTTTGTTAAAAATATCAATGGTCTTATATTTTTTTTCACACACATACATTTGTAATACATTAGGTGCAACGGTTAATATTCACAATAGAATGAAATTTGTTAAAACGTGCGACGCACATTGTCTCTGCTAGTAAATAATAAAAATGTACAATCATGTGCCCTTATTGCCCTAAATTAAAATTCTTATTAATTCAATCGTCGTAGCCAGCCTCTACTATTCTGAAAATGTATAGCCTCTCCAACGCTCAAGATTGCAGACATGGGAATCATATTGCAGATTCAACCGGAATTCAATGAAACTAAAAAAGAAAATCCATTTTTTCAATTCTCATCGTCAAATATATACCTAAAATTTAAGAGAGAACCCTCACTCCGTCGAACATCATGTTACCTACACACAATTTTGCTCAAATTTCTTTTAAATTAAACTCGAAGATCAATATTTTTTCATGTTTTTTTCTTATCAGTTTTTCAAGTAAATCTCTATTCTTCCAACAGATTCATCAATTGAATTTTAATTTTTCTCAATTTCGGAAAGTCAAATATCTCTAGGTTTCCTTCTACCCCAAAAAGTAATCAAGGTTATTCAAGCTCCATGCCGTACTAGAAAGTCAGATATCTCTAAAAGGGCCCTTGTTGCATGGGAAAGAGTATGTCTCCCTACAACTGCAGGAGGACTCAACATTATTAACTTGTAGCTATGGAATTGAGCTGCTATATGCAAGTTATTGTGGAGTTCGTTGAGGAAAAAAGATGCGATGTAGGTTAGATGGGTGCATGGTTGCTATATAAAAAATCATGATGTTCTCACCATGGCTCCTCCCCCTCAAGATTCATGGATGATAAGGAAATATCTTGAATCCACTTCCGCAGGACTAGCCTTCCTCTCAACTCCTCGTTTCTCCATTAAGAAGCTTTACTGTGAGCTAAGGGGAGATATTCAACGAGTAGAATGGAAGAGACTTCTTAGTAATAATCCAGTCCCACTGAAGATGATTTTCATCTCTTGGCTTACCATGCAGGGAAAGCTTGTCCCATGTGACAATATGATCAAGATAGGGATGATTATGGATCCGATATGCTGTCTTTGATCTAAAGAAAATGAATCGATCAACCATCTATTTTTTCAGTTTGTTGGACAGAAGTCTTGAGTTGGTGTGGATACAATCGACTGCTACATGCATGGGAAGATGAGCAACGTTTCTTAATACTGCAGTGTAAATCCAAAACAAAGAAGCAATAATTATATCGAGCTGATCTTAAATTCTTAATCTACCACATTTGGCAGGAAAGGAATGCCAGAAAATTCAAGCAGCTTCAGTAGGAGAGTGCAGTAATGGGAAGAAAATGCAAAGTTTTATTGGCTATTTGTTGTTCTAAAAACCTTAGACTAGCAAATGTGCTCCCTAGCTAGATTTTTCCTTTTTTTTTCTTTTCCTGGTTTGTACGTAGTTTGTAAGCTGTTGATTCGCACACTTTTTTGGTGAAATAAAGATTTTATTTAAAAAAAAGAAGGGTGCACTATTTATAGTATTAATCTCGGCCCATACAGTGTTCACAAGCACGCTCAAGTTGAATTAATTATTTGACTAATGAATTATGAACTATATACATAGAGAGCGAGTGAGATCTACAGAGAGAGATATTATTGTATAGATAATAGATTATAGAACTGTTCAAGCACCAAATTTTCGTAATTATTAATCATGAGTTGTGCCTTCCACGAAGTCACCAGCCACCACCCCATATGCTCAATATATTTATTTCATCCGCTGTCTTAAAAAAGGAGGAATAAAATAAAAGTACTATTATACTATATAGAGAATGATGCCTGCAATAAAATAAAATTGTTTCTGAATTCAAAGCCACCGGTTGTTGAAGCTGTTCGTGTGATCTTATCTTTAGCCGACAAAACTCGTAAGCAGGTCCAATTTGATTTTTTTATAAAGTAAATAAGTAAATAACTACACAAAAGCATCATCTTTCATTTGAATGCAATTTTTTTTCATATTTGTGGGATGTCGCTTTCACAATTTCACCTGCTAAATATGACAAAAGTCCTTAGCAACACAATTGCAATAAAAGTCGTCCAGGATTAGCGTGTGTTAACCTAATGATATTGTTAATACTCGGACCAAAGGTTACGGATTCGAATTACAGTCAAACTTAAAATTTCCTTGTAATTTTATTAAAAAAAAAGAAGGTGATCCAGAATTATAGACAATGCAAAATAACATAAAAGATTCAATCCATTATTGTAAAAGTTCAATAAAATTGAGAATTTAGTACAACACGAACAAACGCATAAAAGACTCGATACATTATAGTAAAAGTTCCAGGGCTTAATTGAACAACAATCAAGTTTGGATTTATTTGGACGAAAGTTTAAATATTTTCGAATACGAAAATCAAAATCTGTTTATATTTCTCCATCCCAGAGTTCCTCCAACGTGTCGTAATCACCATGACCTTTAATGACAAAGCCTTCTCCTCTGAAGGCTCTTGCTTGAGGAAGACTTTCAATCTTGCTAATATCTTCGGCACTTAGTTCCCAGTTGAAAACATCAAGATTATTGGCCATCCTTTCCTTGTTGAAGCTCTTCACTATAGGAATCGCACCTTGCTCCACTATCCATCTCAATGCCACCTTCATACATCATTCAAGAATAACGAGCTTAGTTACTTTAATTACTTTAAGTGATAGAATGAAATAAACTAGTAGTACAAGTAAATAAATTGGGAATCAAGTATAGAATTTTGATTCTAACCTGCGCTACAGTCTTGTTCTTGGAGGCCGCAATTTCTTTGAGAAGGGGACTTTGCATGACATTGATGGTTCCCCAGAATGCACCGTTTCCTCCTAGAGGAGACCAGCATTCTACACGAATGTTCTTCTCCTTGCAAAATTCCACCAATTTCTTTTGCTGCCATGCTACATTCATCTCCACCTAACATCACAGATAAGTTTATTACTGTATAAAATAAAATACTACTAGTCATTAATTAATATAGTAGCTTGTATTAGAAAAAGTGTGCAACCGGTAACATATATATACCTGGTTGACTGATGGTGGAATGGTGGCAAATTCCAAGAGCTTTGAGATTTTGGCACAGCTGAAATTGCTGACTCCGATTGACTTTGCCATTCCCAATTTATGGCACTCTTCCATCACTCCCCAAACCTCTTTCATATCAAAATGAAGCAAATCTTCACCGGTCAGAGTGTACATGTTTGCTGTTTGCTTTATCGTTAGGGGCCAATGGATAAGGTAGAGATCCACATAATCAAACTGCATCTCGCTGCAATTTGAAATTTGAAATTAATAAACAATTTTTTTCATTATAAAGATGCTCTTTATATTTCTCAAATTTAAAAGATGAAAACTCAAAAAAAGGATTTGGGGGGGGGGGGGGGGAGGAGATAGAGAGAGAGAGAGAAGAGAGAGAGAGAGAGAGAAATGAGTTATATACTATATACTACTAGCTAGTATATCTACCTCAGAGATTTCTTGAGTGCAGGAAGCACAAGATCACGATGATTGTCGGTCAAATTCAACTTAGATGTGACGAAGATTTCATCGCGGCTCTTGATGAGGCCGCGCTCCACCGCTTCCCTCACCGCTCGGCCGATCGCCGCCTCCTGGCCGTACATGGTGGCCGTGTCGAGGTGGCGGTAGCCGGCGGCGATGGCGTCGAGGATGATGACGACGAGCTCGTCCATCGTTGGCTGGGGGAATGAGCCGGTTCCGAAGCCCATCGCCGGAATCTTGTGGCCGGAGTTCAACTCTATTTGAGGGGCAGCCATTTCTTCTCAGCTACAAATTGATGATTTTTGAGAATTTGTTTGATCGAAGCTAACACGAATTTGTAAAGTATGAAAGTAATGTAATAGAAACGCACTGGATTGTTGGTGTTGGATGAATGATGCTAACAATAGGGGCACTATTTATATTGGAGTTCACCAGCAAGTCCAGCACGCCATATTTGAATTAATTAAAATAATTATACTAACTTTAGAGAGAGAGAGAGAGAGAGATGGCTAAGTTGAATTTTCGTTGTTATACTTTCAGCCGTCGGATACTACTTTTTCTTCATCTGACCACAATTATTTAGTAAGCTATTCTTAGTCGCGGGGGAATGGAATCATTATAATTGAATAATCATAATTATCATCAAGATAATGGAACCTTCTCATTTGTTTCTAGAAACCCACCTTTCTTTCCTTTTTCCGTCTCCATATCTTCCCCACACGGGAGAGATGTGGAAACGTAACAAATGGGATCCTCTGTAGAAGTAGTATTTTAAAAAATTTAATTAATATATTTAATTATGACTTAATTTATTCAAATTGAAGATTAATATGTTTGAGAATAATATGTCGTAACTAAAATTAATAAATCATAACCAAAATTGATAAATTATAATTACTGTTAGTTCTTTTAATTATCTCAATTAACTACTCATTAATGGATACATTGTGCATAATCGGGTGCACCCAAATTTTAGTCTAGTTTCGTTTGTTTGAGCGAGTTGCAAACATGATTCCAACGTGCAATCTCATGATTGAAGGGAAAACGTTTTACTACTAAATATCTCTTCACACCATTATTCACCTTTTGTTATCAAAATTCTATAAAAAAAAATGCTGAAATTTGCAGCAATGACTCGGAAGATCGAATTGGAAGAGCCCCATTTTTTTTTTGTAGCTACCATAAAGGAATTTTTTTTTTAACTTTTTCCAATAATCTATATTCAAGTCCATTTTACCCACGGTGACATAATTTACAGTGTTAATAATAATATAGATGGAAAAACAACTTCTAATAAATTTGATCAAAAATTGTACATAAAAAACCACACTATTTATGTCACGTGGATCAGAGATGTTGAGAGATCCGATCATAGCTTCGCCTAATTCCTTATCATCCCGGTCCGCCACCGGTTGCTTGGCTCTGATCATAGCCCTTGCTCGGGTTATTTTAATCATTTTCTATAGTATTTCAAAAATAACTCATTGTTTTTATACATTTTTCATTTTGAATGTGTATACTACTATACATAAATGTATATTAAAAAGACAATAAGAAATAAAGAATGAAATACTAGGTTTGGACATACTCTATCTAGCCATACAAACTAAAAAAGGATAATATAGATTTTGAAAAATGAAATATATTCTAATTGTGAATCTAAACCCTAAGAAAAAATGTGATTATTTCCATTTTTATAGTCAATTTTTTTTTTATATGCGTGTGACTCGCTGTAGTGTTTCCAAATAGAATTATTAAATTTTTTAAATGAGAATTCAGTAAGGACATTCTGGTAGGACGGAGCTTCCATAGAACTTGCTAAATCTGGTGGGAATATAAAATAAGGCAAAAGACCTTAACTTTGGCTCTTATTTAGCCAGTTAAGCATAAACAGATATGTTCTGGGCTCAAAGTAAGTAAATTTATTATATTTATTTTTAATTATTATATGAAATTCAAACTAAAAGATATAAGAATGAGAAATTTGACATCATTTTTCTTTAAAATTTAAAGGTGTCATTTGTCCAAATCAAAATTGTTTACGAGAAATATTATATTTCAAATAAGTAATGTCAAAACTTTTTATTAATATGTTTATCCTCGATGCTTCTTTTGCCTATGAAGATATTTCAGAGGTCGACTTGTGATTAGATCTAGACAATTAATAAAGTTATACGGGTGGTCAACCAAATAAATGAAGACAAAGATAACGAAACTTCCATTCAAGAGGAAATACACACTATAGGCTATATAACATTAGTATTCAAGAAAAGTATTCGGAAAAAAAATACTCCTAAGAAAAAGAACAAGTCAAAAGCGTCATCTCCACCTAAGTTATTCTATTTGTTGAGCTAACATCAAATTAAAGATAATGGTGCAAAACAATTACCACGTCAAATATGCAATTCAAAATTATGGCAAAATCTATTATTTATTGAATTGAAAATGATGGGTTGTTGTTTAATCCCAGTTTAATTCAACAGGCTCCACGAAAATGCTATACTCACAAAGCACTACCCCGATTGAATCTCACAAAAAATAATGTATATTAATTTGTATTAGAAGGATTTAGTGGGTATTACCGTATCAAGACAAATTTCTAATGAAGATTGTAAATTGAATACAACGAACTTTATATTAACTCGAAACCTTTTTGTAAGTCGCCGAAAGTGGTTTACCCGTCTCACTTGCTTAGTCAGTCATAATAACTCGAACTTTAACTGTTACGAGTTCAAATTTTATTGAAACTGAATGAAATCAAATTTGTTGTATGCGATTCAAATATTGCAAATTGTCTCTTATAAACTCCTACCACTGTACCAACCACATTGCCTACCATTCACCCAAAAGAAAAGAAAAATAAAAACACTCAAAGTAATTGGTTGTTGCACGTGCTAACGCTATGGTTTCCCATGTTAATAGTCAATGTATTGAACAAAGTTATGATTAACACCACAAAACTAAAGCAAAAAACAAAAACTATATCTATGCGCTCTAATCTTGGTAATTAGCCTTTCATACATTAGATATCTGAGTCATATAGTAATCTTTTAAATCAAATAAACAGTGTAGGAGCTGTCAAAAGATTATATTTATGACGTATAATAAATGTTCAAGAAAAATTAAACATATGCAGTAAAATACTACATTGGCTGAATACGTTAGTATAAAAGTTCCAAGGCTTAGTAGAACAATCAAAACGTTTATGGGAAAAGTCAAGATGCAATATTTCCAAGATAGTAGTACTAATGAACGTCTAATTAAGTTGGGAATTATTTGAGTGACATAAATTCATTTCAATTACAAAAAAATAAAATTTCCTTATATTTCTCCGATCCATCCCATAGTTCCTCTACCATATTGTAATTCCCATGATCTTTAATAACAAAGCTCTCTCCTGTGAAGGGTCTTTCTTGAGGAAACATTCAATCTTGCTAATAGAGTTAAATCGACTCGACTAGTAAGTACAGTTTTGAGCTACATAATTCTGATTATGACCCGTGCTACAGTCTTGTTCAATTCTTAGAGGCCACAATTTCTTTGAGCATGACATTGATGGTTCCACAAAACGAGACCAACATACGACACGAATCTTTTTCTCCTCGCATAGTTCTACCAATTTCTTTTGTTGCCATGCTCCATTCATCTCCACCTAATAAATTCTTACAAATAATTTATTTCTTATATATATATATATTAGAAAAAAACAATATTGCAGTATTTTAAGTTGCTGCGAATTAAAATTAGAAACTAATTTATAGGTTTTTTTTCTTTATTATAAATTAACAATGTAACATAAATATATATTAGAAAATATAAATTTATCAAATTGGGGCTTCAATCATTTGAAACTGTATAATCTCAAATGTCCATATACTTCTATATCTTCTTTAGTTTGTAATTACTTTAATAATATTTTTCAATGAAATCACTAACAAGAACGACCATTTAAATTACAATCAATATTTTCCAAAAGATGAAAAAGAATAATAAATAAAAACCAAAAAAAGGGAAAGATGAATGAATTAGACCTAAGAGTTTGCTTGAGTGCAGGAAGCACAAGATCAAAATTCAACTTAGACGTAATCAGTGGTAGAGCCAAACAATTTACTTTGGGGTCCAACTTTTCATATAGGATAAATCTATTCGGATCCGGATCAATTGGGGTAAATGTGTCAAATTATTATTAATGAAAATGTATAATACCTGTAATACCCCCATTTAAGTTAACGAATTTCAAATAAATAATTTTATAGTTTTACAACAAATCTTTCAAACTTCCAACAATAAGTTGAAGATTAATTGGACTAGCATCACTAATATAAATCGACGAATCAAAATCATTTCAACATCAAAACTTTTTTTATTGCAACATTAAAATAGTATATATATATATACATGGTTAATTACATTACAAGTATGCTATGATACGTTTTTTACTTTATTTTTTTTAAGTATTAATTAATTCAATAATTTTGTAGTTTTAGTGACGACTAGCACACTTCATATACGATTTATAAGTAGATCTCGGGTATACAATTTATATACGCTTTTTACTCATTATTTTTTTTGTGAATATTTTTGGAGTTATATTTCAAGCATGCTATGATACATTTTTTAATTTAAGTTTTTTTAAGTATTAATTAACAGTTTTGTAGTTTTAGTGGTGACTATCACACTTTATGTACGATTTATAAGTAGAACTCCCATATACAATCTATATACAATTTTTTATTTATTATTTTTTTGTGAATATCTTTGAAAGATGGTGATTTATATATGATTTATAAATATTTCCACAAATACAAAATTACGTAAAACTAGCTTCAAGTATATTAACCGTATATATACATTCTTCGTACTCCCTCCGTCCACGATAAGTGTGACCTTATTTTTTTTCTGGGCCGTCCACAATAAGTGTGACATTTTCATCAATGGAACACTTTTATCTTCCCAACTCTCACCCACTCTCTTTCATTCCACTAAAATTTACACTTTTACCTTTCCCACTCTCACTCACTCTTCTTTTTCCTTAAAACCTGTGTCACTTCCTCCGGGTCACACTTGTCGTGGACGGAAGGAATATGTAAATATGACAATGAGACATAATTTAGTAGGTAAGATGTTTTCAACCTTAAAGTTGATGATTCGATCTTACGTACACGTGTTGTGAAACTACAAAAATCGTGCATGTATACATCACGCGAGTCGCGAATTATGTATATTTATTTGAATCATATTCAAGAATCAGGAAATCAACATCTTTCAAAAATATTTAAATATATCGAAAAAAAGATTGATATTTCAAATAATTCTTTCATAAAATTAAATCATAATATCACCTTGCAAAATTTGAAAATGAAAAAATTACTAAATTATTGCAATTGATGTCTAACCGATAGTCATTGCTAATATATATTACAAATAAAATTTTACTTCAATTGTACCAACTGCACTAGATGTGATTCAATCAGTAAACAAATGAACTTCAATTGCGCGCATCAGTTGCAGTAGTGTAATAAAAAAAAATTGAATACCTAAACTGAACCAAATCGAAATATTACATTAGGTTCGGAATTTTTGGACTTTCGATTTGTTTTGGTAATTTTTTAAGTTTCAGGTCTCATTAATTAAGTTTAATGTTTTTGAAATAAAAAAATTAAAATCTGAATATATATATATATATATATATATTAATTATAATTAATAATTTAACATTTTTATTTAAAATGAAATGCAAAAATATAGTGCTGTTGAAAAATAAAATACAAGTTCACAAATTCCGTGAATCATATGCAGCAATAGTAATTACAAGAATAATTAATGGTGAAATTAATCTGATTGACATTACCAATAATTAATGAAATTAGTATTCCCAATATGCATATATTTATAATATACATATATTTATTATATTAGTACTATAGTACGAAAATTGTCTAAAGGTTAGGCATGTCTTTTTATATTAAAATTTGATTAATAAATACTTTTGATCCGCATCATCCTAACTAAAATTGATCAAATCAAGATGAAATCAATTTACGTTTTCAACTCCCAATCCATTCTTAAGAAAATCATGATCATATGGTTGTCATGGACATTTTAGAAAGTAAGCTATGCGAACCTGTTCTATTAAGTTTGGAATAACATAGCTCATTACATTTGGAATGTTTTCTAGATCAATTTTAATGTTCTCTTTCTTCAACGACTCTTGAGGCGTATGTTTATCAACTAACGAAGATCAGACTTCAATTCCCCAACAGATTATATTATCTTTTTTAACAAATCATTTATCTAAGAAACAATGAAAATAAAGTCAGTCAATAAACAAATTCTCCTTATGGTTGTACTTGGAATTAAACAAACAGGTGATATGTAGCTACTTCATCAAATTAAAGTTCAAAAATGTCTTAAAAGCTATAAGAACATTAGTTTATAGCTTTTAAGAACATTAGCTATTTTCTCACACAACTAATTAATTCGAAAATGTCTTAAAAGCTATAAAAGTAATACTGAAATTCCACATTGAATTATAATGATCGGGATCATAAGTTTCCTATTAGGGGTTCCAAGGACCCCCCCGACCCGTGCTCCCTTCGCCAATGGACGTAACAAAGATTTCATCGCGACTCTTGATGAGGCTGCGCTCCACCGCTTCCCTCACCACTAGGCCGATCGCTGCCTCCTGGCCGTACATGGTGGCCGTGTCGAGGTGGTGGTAGCCAACGGCAATGATGGCGACGAGCTCGTCCATCGCCGGCTGGGGGTGTGAGCCGGTTCCGAACCCCATTGCGGGAATCTTGTGGCCGGAATTCAATTCTATTTGAGGGGCAGCCATTTCTTCTTAGCAAATTGCTGAACTTTTTGAGAGTTTTTGTTTGAAATGAATTTAGGGTTAATATCATAAAAAATACACGAACTTTGAGCCAATTTTCATTTTTCCTACGAACTTTCAATTTTCTGTGACAATACAGGAACTTTGAGTCAACTTTCAATTTCCCCACGAACTTTCAACTTTTTGTGATAATACACGAACTTTGCGTCAACTTTCATTATTCCCACGAACTTCAACTTTGGTCCATCTTTGAGTCAGGTTATGTGGCAATCGAGAGTGTATAGTCTTTTTATCCGACGACTAAATTAAATGATCTCGTCTTTTAATCTCGTAGGCTGTCATTTAATCTCAAATTAACTTACCTATTTAACTGTGTTGCTAGGATTTTTGGTGATATAATTTGTCCTATTTATCCAATCAAGCCATTTGGAAAGAAAAACACATTAGCGTATGAATTTTATTTTGGCAAGAAGATGACACTCTTATCTTTATAGGACAAATATGGAGAATTTTTCGTCCCAATATATATCACCATAAACTCTAGCAATATAATAAATAGGTTTGTTAATTTTAATTAGGATTAAACAATCGAATATGAAAATTTAAAAATTTGGTAGTAGTTTAATTTAGCTGACTGATGAAAAGACATACTCTCGATCGCCACAGTTTTGGTGAAAAGTTGATTGTGGGGAAAATCGAAATTGGACCAAAGTTTAAGTTCGTGAGAATAATGAAAGTTGACTCAAAATTTTGTGTATTGTTACAAAAAATTGAAAGTTCGTGGGAAAATTGAAAGTTAACTTAAAGTTCGTGTATTGTCACAAAAAATTGAAATTCGTGAGAAAATTAAAAGTTGATCCAAAGTTTGTATATTTTCATGAAATTAACCCATGAATTTATTATACCAAAGTTTGTAGTATATGAAAATAATGTAATAGAAATGCAGTAGTGAATTGTTGGATGAGTAATTGTTAAATTGTGTTCCATATTGATTGGAGATAGTGGCTGAGCCACTTTATATGATGAGACAACTCTCTTTCTTATAAAACTTTTTTAAGGGAGGAATGAACCCAATATTTTATTTTTAACAGTAATGCTAACAATAGGTGCACTACTTGTTTGGATCTCGGATAAAATTTAATTTTGAGAGAGGGAGAGAGAGTCATATTGATATTGTCATATGGCAAAGTTGAATTTTCGGTTTTACACTTTTTCCAGCCGCCGGATACCACTGTTTCTACATGTGACCAAAAACTTTAACAAGTATAGTACTATTCTTTCGAGGAATCATTTTGAAGAGATTTCGGAGGAAAACTTCCCATTTGTTTCTAGAAACTACATCTCTCTTTCCTTTTAACGTCTCCGGGAGACATGGAATGATGGGAAACGTAACGAAGGGGATACTCTTTAATTATTTTTTTGATTTTTTAATTGATATATATTATTAGAGTAATTTATTTGAATAAACTACTATTAACTGTAGGTAGTGTTAACGTGCTCATTCTTGATGTGATAATGCTACACAGATAGGAGGGAGTCAATCATAAAATCATCATGTTTGACTCATATTAAAATTACAGTAAATGCAATCTTATTTTATAAAAATTATTATTCTTCTAACCTCATTGCCATAAATAAGAATATTTTTCCTAACAATTCTAACAAATTTAACATTAATCCTACCCATTTAATTCACCCTCACCGCTAACAAAATGTTAGATCGTATTCTTGATCCATTAATCAATATTTCTTCGTCCTCCAAAATAATCTGTTAGTTTCTTCTTAATAATAGTGTTATTTATTCCATCTTCCCGTTTATGTTCTAGAAATATTTCGGTTTAATTGACTTTTGCAAACGTCGAATGCGATCAAGATATTAAAGAATTCTCCTTGTTCTTTTGTCATCTGGGTTCTACAATAGTTGACTTATTTTTTATGGTTGACAAAAACGGAGTGAACCAAGTAGAGTTCTTGAGAGGTTACACAAATTGCTGCGGCATGGGCTGCTTCAAAATTTAAAATAAACAAAAAATAGATTTAGGATATTTTATGCTATTGTAGGTGAATTAAATGTTTGTTAGAATTGTTGGAAGAAAACAAAAATTCAAAGATGGTTATTTAACTCTTGAATCTTGATAGACAATTTAGTTTAGGTTCTTTTAATTGTGGAGTAATTCTTATGCTTCTATAAAGGCATAATTTAGTACAACACGAACAAACGCATAAAAGACTCGATACATTATAGTAAAAGTTCCAGGGCTTAATTGAACAACAATCAAGTTTGGATTTATTTGGACGAAAGTTTAAATATTTTCGAATACGAAAATCAAAATCTGTTTATATTTCTCCATCCCAGAGTTCCTCCAACGTGTCGTAATCACCATGACCTTTAATGACAAAGCCTTCTCCTCTGAAGGCTCTTGCTTGAGGAAGACTTTCAATCTTGCTAATATCTTCGGCACTTAGTTCCCAGTTGAAAACATCAAGATTATTGGCCATCCTTTCCTTGTTGAAGCTCTTCACTATAGGAATCGCACCTTGCTCCACTATCCATCTCAATGCCACCTTCATACATCATTCAAGAATAACGAGCTTAGTTACTTTAATTACTTTAAGTGATAGAATGAAATAAACTAGTAGTACAAGTAAATAAATTGGGAATCAAGTATAGAATTTTGATTCTAACCTGCGCTACAGTCTTGTTCTTGGAGGCCGCAATTTCTTTGAGAAGGGGACTTTGCATGACATTGATGGTTCCCCAGAATGCACCGTTTCCTCCTAGAGGAGACCAGCATTCTACACGAATGTTCTTCTCCTTGCAAAATTCCACCAATTTCTTTTGCTGCCATGCTACATTCATCTCCACCTAACATCACAGATAAGTTTATTACTGTATAAAATAAAATACTACTAGTCATTAATTAATATAGTAGCTTGTATTAGAAAAAGTGTGCAACCGGTAACATATATATACCTGGTTGACTGATGGTGGAATGGTGGCAAATTCCAAGAGCTTTGAGATTTTGGCACAGCTGAAATTGCTGACTCCGATTGACTTTGCCATTCCCAATTTATGGCACTCTTCCATCACTCCCCAAACCTCTTTCATATCAAAATGAAGCAAATCTTCACCGGTCAGAGTGTACATGTTTGCTGTTTGCTTTATCGTTAGGGGCCAATGGATAAGGTAGAGATCCACATAATCAAACTGCATCTCGCTGCAATTTGAAATTTGAAATTAATAAACAATTTTTTTCATTATAAAGATGCTCTTTATATTTCTCAAATTTAAAAGATGAAAACTCAAAAAAAGGATTTGGGGGGGGGGGGGGGGAGGAGATAGAGAGAGAGAGAGAAGAGAGAGAGAGAGAGAGAAATGAGTTATATACTATATACTACTAGCTAGTATATCTACCTCAGAGATTTCTTGAGTGCAGGAAGCACAAGATCACGATGATTGTCGGTCAAATTCAACTTAGATGTGACGAAGATTTCATCGCGGCTCTTGATGAGGCCGCGCTCCACCGCTTCCCTCACCGCTCGGCCGATCGCCGCCTCCTGGCCGTACATGGTGGCCGTGTCGAGGTGGCGGTAGCCGGCGGCGATGGCGTCGAGGATGATGACGACGAGCTCGTCCATCGTTGGCTGGGGGAATGAGCCGGTTCCGAAGCCCATCGCCGGAATCTTGTGGCCGGAGTTCAACTCTATTTGAGGGGCAGCCATTTCTTCTCAGCTACAAATTGATGATTTTTGAGAATTTGTTTGATCGAAGCTAACACGAATTTGTAAAGTATGAAAGTAATGTAATAGAAACGCACTGGATTGTTGGTGTTGGATGAATGATGCTAACAATAGGGGCACTATTTATATTGGAGTTCACCAGCAAGTCCAGCACGCCATATTTGAATTGATTAATTAATTAGAGAGAGAGAAAATGTAATCATATTACTACTTTTGTTTTCACACTTTCAGCTGGCCGAGCCGATGCTACTTTCCTTCATTTAGGATTTAGCGATAATATGACCACAAAGTTTTTTAATACTATCGTAGGAGAATGGAATCTTATGAAAAGATTATACTTCAATAAATCTGGAGAATATAACGTGATATAATTAATATGAGCATTGAAATATAAATTATGCTCACCTTTTTAGTCTAATGGTAAAAGTAAGCGCCTGAGACTGAGAGGTCTCAGGTTCGAACCTTATGAAACGTTTCTATAGGTCGAATCTGCCACACCTGTACTTGGAAAGTGTGGTTTACTTGTCCTGTGTGGTTTACAGGTTACTGCACAAGGGACGGAGTTTATCCAGTGCGCATCGAAGGTAGCGGCTGTGTGTTCCCACGATATATATATATATATATATATATATATATATATATATGTTATAGTCATTTTTTTTGAATTTAAGACCTAAATACTCATTTTCCTCTTCTATTTTTTATTCATCATTCCTTGACTCGTTTTATTAACACTTGTTCCCCTTTTTTTCTTTCTTTTTTTTCTTTTTATGCCGTATTTTTTTTTCTTTTTTTCCTATTTTTTTCTTTTTTTTCAGATATCTTTTTTTTTCTTTTTTTTTCAGATATCTTTTTTTTTTTCTTTTTTTTTCAGATTTTTTTTATTTTCTAGATTTATTTCTTTTTTTTTATTTTCCAGATTTTTTTTCTTTTTCTTATTTTCCAATTTTTTTTAATTTCCAAATTTTTGTTATCCTCTTCGTATTTTTGTTTGCCGATTCTTCTTTGGTTAAGATTCGAGCGAGGGGAGCCGAAGGCCTCGGAGCGAAGGTGGAGCCGTATGCGGAGCCGCAATATTGGAGCAATATATAACTTGAAATAATTGAAATATTCGTCCCAAGAGTACCATGTCATAACTTGGAATATCTGAAACTAATTCCACAATTCGTCCCAATTGTACCAAATCTGAAACAATTGGCATTAATAAGACAAAATTTGTACCAGATATACCAAATATCTCATACCCGGCCCGATCCTACTTGCTCCCGTCCGCATCTGATCCGACCCGCTCTGTATTTCATTAAGGATATTTTTGTTCTAAATTAAAAATAAAAATAACTCAAATTTATATTTTTAAAAAAAGTGAGTCAAAATTTATATTTTAATGATTATTATGACTATTTCAAAATTTGTTGCATAAATAAATGTGAATATCATCGGAATGATTGAAACGCCCATGATATTCTAGAGGCGGTCTCACGCGGTGAGCGCCATTAATAATTTTTTTTAATTAAGTAATTTTAATTATGAAATTCATTATAAATAAGGATTAAAATATTTTAGTTTAAGATTAATAAATTATAATTATCTCTTAATAACCCCTACTCTTTTTTCTTTTACATTAACTAGTGTATTACCCGTCGAAAATCGACGGGAAATGATAAAAATTAAATTATTAAATAGTACTAATATATGATAGATTAAAATAAATATTATTTGTTAATTATTTTAGCGTTAAATAATTCGATTATGCAATCTACTAAACTCGCTTATAATTTATATCCCTTGAACACATCTCAAATTCAATTAAAAAGTAATTTTACCACATGTTTACGTCTCAAACCCATATAGTTATGTTTGTTAAAAATTATAACTAATATATTCTCATTACTTTTGATAATTGTTAAAGCTCTATTCTTCTACAAAACCGATGTGGGCAAAAAATATATTTCTCTCTCAAAAGAAAGCGACTCTTAAGCTGAATTTTTTAGCTTTTTATTAAGAAAAAGAGGCAAGAGAAGGAGAGAAGCGGATAGTGAGAGAGAGAGAAGAGATATATAGATAGCAAATAATACTATAGATGCTAAGATTGTTTATAAGATGAAAGTGACCCTCAATACCCACATTGTGAATTCAACACAAGATTAAGATAAAAAAATAAGTTAAACCACCGCTTCACAATCATCCCGTCTACCACGGCCTATTGACTACAATACTGATTTTAAATTATATAAATAATCATCTTCCAAATATATTCACAAAAAAATTAATGATGACATTTATTTTCTTTTTACCTGAAATTAATATTTAATTATATACATAACTATATTCCAAAAATATTCACACAATAGTTAATAAAAAAAATTTAATTATAAATTGTAGTATTATATAAATATTCATCTTCCAAATATATTCATAAAAAAATAAATGATGACATCCGTTTTCTTTTTTACCAGTTTCGAAAATAACTTTTTTAACTGAAAATAGAACTTCAAGAATTGTTTTACTATGTACTTGATAGTTTTTCCTTTTTATAAAACTTTATGTGGAATGATTGTGATTCATAAAATTATTTAGTCAATGATATAAGATAAAAGTTGACCATAAATATCCTTAATTTTATGAGTTCAAAATTATATATATTAAAAAAAAGTTGTCCCGCAAGTACTGAATTGGCTCATCTACGCGCACGATTCTTGATTTTTGGTCGAAATTGACTCGTTGATAAATCGTTAGTAATTTTTCTGCCAATTTTTCTACATATTCTACGTTTTCCAACAGAGACGATTAATAAAACAATTTGAGATGATGTGTTTAAGGTTATTCAAAGTTGTTTGAAATTTATATACTCGTACTTGTTTAAAATTCGATTAAAGTCTGGTCTAAAATTCCCGAAAAATTGGCTTTTTATGATTATATCAGCAATAATCCGGCAAAAGGAATAGGGGTCAGTGGATCAAAGAACTAAACGACCCATCTATTCCAGTCATTTGTGTTCATTTCTGAAAAAAATCCGTATATTAGTCTACCGCCACAATTCTGCATCGGAACTGGCCGGTTGACACGACTGTGATTTATAAGTGCGTAATTTATAAAATTTATTTAGAATTTATATAGATCCAAAAATTTAATAAAAATAATGATTGTACTATTCGTTAATCGTCCTTAATCGTATAGTAATATTCATTAATTAAAATTATAAATTATGCAAAGTTGGAAATCCAACTATAAATAACGTAAAAATTATTCCATGGATGACGATTATAGATTTTAGAAAATACATGGGGAAAAAAGCAAAAAATGAAAAATTTCTCGAGTGTTGGTTGGGAATTGGCTCGTCTACCGCTACGGTTCCAGGTCCGAATTGACCCGTTGACCACGATTTTGATTTATAAATGCACAATTTATGACGATAGATTTTAGAAATTATATGAAAAAAATGAATAAAATGAAAATTTTAAAATTAATAAGAATAGAGAATGAAAATGTGTCACGTGAGATCCTGAGTTGAGGTACCCGTCAGTTGGAAATTGGCCCGTCTACCTAATTAATTGACAAATTAGAAATGTCATAAAATGAAAATTTTAAAATTAATAAGAATAAAGAATGAAAATGTGTCATGTTGGATCCTGAGTTGAGGTACCCATCAGTTGGGAATTGGCCCATCTAGCTAATTAATTGACAAATTAGAAATTACTTATTTTTTTATCAAATTAAATAAAAAAATATTAGACTATTTCCAAATTTAATTCGATCAACCAAGAAATTATCCAAACTATTTTGGAACCATTTATTCTGTCAACTAATAAATTGGTTCACTAATAAAAATAATTATCTATTCGGCCAATTAATAGATTGACCAAAATAAAATAACTTAAACTATAAAAATATAGTAGTTATTTATTCGGCCGATTAATAAATAAATTGGTCAAATAAAACTCCTACAAAAAATAATTATTTATTCGGCCAATTAATAAATTGACCAAATTAAATTAAATTAAACTATAAAATATAGTTATTTATTCGGCCGATTAATAAATAAATTGGCCAAATAAAACTGGTGGAACAAAAGATGAGAAAATACACATTGATTCTAGGTATTTATAGGCTTTTCAATAGGTGAAGTTTCATTGGGAAACCAATGTGGGACACAAGATTTTAGTATAGATATTTAAAATCTATTATTTTACATTTAAAAATTCAAAATTTTGAGAATTTAAATAAATATGAATGGAGGAATATAAGGAGTGCCGTATAAGATTTTTTCAAAATAAGAATCGTTTTCCTTTTAGTAATATAATGATGATAACTTCTACTTTAATCCCTTTAATTACTCGTTAATTGGGTAAGTGGTCAGTGGCTTGTGTGCATCACCCACATCTTTGTCGTGTTTTGCTTACTTTTTTTTTTTTTTTTTTTTCTAAATCAAGATTCTATTAATTTCATTTTTAAATTGTACCGACTAGATATAATGATTTTTATTTTTATTTACCCCCAGATCATCCTTGTTCATGTCCATTTTACCTACTGCGAGATAACATACAGTGGTATATATAAAGTTAAAAGGGTATTATCTAATAAATATGACAAAAAAATACACTAATCAGAAAATCACACTAATTTCAGTTAACAATGAAAAATTTATTGCTTCTGGATATAAAGTTCAATGATTTGTATGTACATAATATGAATTATGAATGTGTATATATATATATATATTTTTTTTGAAAAGTAATATTAATGTATGTTAATGAAAATAACGAATGGAGTATAATTTTTAAATAGAGGATTTGGGAACTTTTGGTAGGATGGCGCTTTCATACTTGCTCTTTTATCTTTCTTTTCATTTTTCCTTTTTTTTTTTTGAGGGGGGGGGGGGGGGGGGGGGCGGGTGAGCGCTTCCAATTTTCATAGTTTCACTTGCTAAAGGTGGTGGGATCATCAAATATGGGCCTTAATCACATGAATTTTTATTTATTTAAATGGCTCTATTTAATGGGCTCAAAGTATCGACCTATTAAGCAAAGTTAATACTTTAAAATGGAGCATGATCTGTGTTTCAACTCTCTTATTCCATGAATGTGAATGGTGAAATCACATAGGCTTGTGAGGCGAGGAAGGGGTTGAGACAAAAGGATCAAATATCTCCATATCTCTTTGTTGTTAGCATGGAATACTATTACATTCTAAGTCAGACAGGAAAGGAGATTTCAATACCATTTAAGGGGTAAGAGATTTCACTTGGTATATGTGTGCTTTGTTGATGGCCTGCTTCTTTGCTAGAGGTGATCTCAATTCTATAAAGTAGTTGATGAAGGGCTTTAACACAATCTCTCAAGCTTCTGGACTCAAAGCAAATCCTTCCAAAAGCAGTGTATATTTTGGTGGAGTAAATGAGACTATTCAGGATAGAATTCTGGGAGAATGACAAAATGGAAACTTTCTTTTAAGTATTTGGGAGTTCCCTAGTCCTCAAAGAAACTCGCTGTGCTGCAATGTCAGCCTCTTATTATTAAAATTCTTTCAAAAATCAACTCCTGGTCGACTAAACTTCTTTCCTATGCTGGTAAATTACAACTTATTAAGTTTGTGCTTTCTAGTATTCAGACTTGTGTACACTCGAGTGTACAAGTTATACGAATCTAGCCTGATCCGGTCAAGAACTTGCGACACGTGCACGGAAGGCAACAAGTAGGGGTGGATAGATTTTACATTTTACATTGAATAAAATAAGGAGGCAAATTTTACATTTTACATTTTACATTCTAGATTTCACATTTTGGAGGCAAATCTACTGTAAATTCTAAAATATGGAGGCAAATTTGTTTTTCATTGAATAAATAAACAATATAAGTACAATGATGTAATCCAAAAATGTTGAGGAAATTTTGAATCTTACTTATCCCCCCTACATCCTCAATAAATACAACTATTCAATGCCAAACCAGAATTCATTACAGCAAAAACAAAAAACTACAACTACAAGGCAAAAATGGTACTGCCAAAAACAGGAAGAAGGGATCTAACAGATCAACAACAAAATAGCATAGCTCAGTGGCTTCTTCAACGTAGCAAAAATTGAAAACTGCAATATGGAGCAAAAAAGGGCTGCTGCAGAGGAGTTTCACCTTTCATTGAAGACAATTTGGACTATTTGGAGTAGGGCATGTTAGATCTAAACGAACACTTTATGCATATAAAGTTATTTGCGTTACTGAAAAACTTAGCACAGACAGTATAACAGAAATGATAAACTGTGCTGAAATAAAAGACATACAATATGGTAACCCAGTTCGGTTTTGCAACCTACGTCTGGGGGGCCTTTGCCCAAGAGAGAACCAATCCACTATTAGAAGAAAATGACTATAGAGGATCTTACACATACAGGTCACCACCTTATGCTACCCTTTCGCTCACCCTCTTCCTAACTTCACGTGAATTCGTGATTGACGATCTACAATTGCTCAACCTAAGTTCGAACCGCCAGTTCGACCCTTAACTCTCTTTAAGACTTAATTTATCAAAGATAAACTCTCACAATAATTCGTGCTCTCACAATACAATACTCTCAAGAAAGTATAAGCACTCAAACAATAAAACAACGGCCAACCCTCACAATTGTTGATGTCGAATATATATAGGTGCCAAACCCTAGATCTCTTCGCCATCAAGTATATCTCTTTAGATCTTCTTTCCTTGTGAGGATAAGGCTTAGGGAACACGTCTCTTATCTGCTTGATATGTATCTTGTCCGCATCTATCATAAACTTGGAAAAGATTCCGTAAAATCCGCGCCGATAAGGTAAGTCTCTGCCAGATTGTTCCAGGTTCCCTTAGCACAAACTGAAGCACACATAACAGAGTTTGTTCTACGCAGCGGCTTCGACACTTCAACTGTACTTTTGGCTACATAAACTTTGCCAACATATTTGAGCAGTATCACCTCTTGAGCAGCAACACCTCAAAATCCAACAATCTCCCCCTTTGGCATTTATGTAGACAAAACCAATCATCAAGAAAATAATCAATCATAAGCATCTTCATACCTCCAAATCCTCCAAGACCGAACTTGTATGAAGTATGTCAAAGCTCCCCCTCCAACTAGCAATTGGAGAAATCTGTGTTGAACTCCCCCTTAAGCCAAGCATGGAGTATACTAATCACCAAGTAAATCTTCAATCATCGAGCGGATGATCTTCAACACAGCACCAAAGAAAACTATTAAAATAATAAGTCACGAACTGGGAGCTTAAATATATGTTCATCAAAAACATCAAGGAGTAGAGGGATTAACTCCTTGGCACCAAAAACTAAGTCTGCACAAAAGCTGGCACAGACACTAAAAGACCAAAACAGAAAACTAGAAAACCAAAATAAATATAAAAACTTCCAATTTTCTTCTACTCCTCCTTTTTGTCTGGCAGAAATGACAAAGAAAGGGGGTCTTCCAACCAATCTTCAGAAAGACTGGGAGCCTTTCTTCTTCGCAGCTTGAGCTGAGGCTTGAGGGTCTTCTTCATCCTCTTCAGTTTGGGTACATTATCACCCAAATCCTCTTCAGCATCCTCAGCCTCATCATCATCATTAGTTGCTTCTTCATCAACAGCATCATTTTCTTCAATATCATCAACATCTTCTGGCACAGACCCTGCATCACGTGCCGCCAATCCAGATGGCACAACTTTTCCTTCAGCAAAGACTGCTTTGGCATCATTGAGTAATGCCACAATCTCATTCTTGCGCATACGAAGCCTCTTAATCTGGAATAAGATGGAGTTGTATTCCCTTTCCAGCTCTCGCAGCATCCTCGTAGAAATAGCCCTGAGATTAGGCTCACTCAGCACAGGCGCTGGCACAGATGATGTTGGCTTCTTCCTTTCCACAATGCGGACAGAGGGACCCTTAATGTCCTTAGGATGAACAGCTTCATTGAATAGTTTGTCATGGATAACAATGCTCTTTGGGGAGTGCTCAAACTGTTCTCCAACTTGCATAACTTCAGAAAATTGGGAAGAGATTATACCAAAATTAAACCCGGATAGCCTAATGCCTTAGGCTTCTTTAGATTCCCAGCATGTTGAGTGACGTGGTCAAAGACCAAACGTCCAAAGTCGCAGGGCTTGAAACGCCCAATTCCATACAGCACTCTAGCTGTTTCTTGGCTTACTGTGGCAGAGTGTGAGATAGGACACCAATTTCTGACAGCATCGAGGAACTGATGGACATGTTCCTTTTCCACGTCTGGTACATCCCGTGCGTGATCTCGCTGGCAATTGTGTCCAGAGATACATCATCCTCTTCTATTCCATGATCATCACGCCCAACAAATGCAGATATAACAGCAGGAGAGAAGTTGATATACCTTCCTCGAATGTAGGATTTGAAGTGATAGCGAGAGAAAGGGTCAGAAATACTCTTTGACATGTTGCAGTAGAATTCCAGCACAACTGCTCGCACATATCGTCGAACAGGGTAGACAGTCTGATCCCACTTGACATCCTCCAGAAGCTTGTCCAGGCCAGTCCCTTCCAAATCTTGCTTCCTCACAGGTTGCTCATAGACCAGCTTTCTATGGATGATATTATTCCATGCCTCAGCTTGTTCGTCAGATTTGAATCTGAGTGCATCTACCACAACCTATTTATTAATACACTTTCCGATAAAAGATATATTCATATTTTAACTATACAATTGAGTTTAAAACCAAATAAATAGCAGGTAATACACCTTAGAAAAATTTATGTATCTTAAAATCCCATTACTACTTCGGCTTTCGGATTCCAATTAAAACACAAAATGTTTATCATGAATATATATAACAGATAGCATGCTATGCATAAATGGGTGTTCCTAATATATTGATTCAAACAAATGAACATTAGTGAGGTATTGATGCATAGAAAAAATCGACAACAAAAATTAAAAAAAGTAAAAAGACAATTGAAATTAGACATACAGTACCTTCCTTTTTATTCTAAAATCTCGTCGGTGCAAGAAAAAAAAATGTTTTTCTTTGATGGTGGTTTGCGGCGGCGTGTCAAAGGAAAAGGAAGAGAATACACTAATCCTAGTTTTATAGATTGAAAGTAGGGTTATTTCTTTCCATTAAAAACTTCCGTCAACAAATATTGTAATTTAGTTTCTTTAACTCAAAAGTTGACCTTCAAATTTCCCTTAATTACTAAACTCTTATTCTTGTTATTTATATTATATTATATGTAAGGTGTGTGTACGCATAATATAAGTATAGATAGACATTCAATAAGACTTATAAATCATATGTGTAGAATATCATTTATCTATATGGTTAGGCCTCGCTTGGTAGGTTACATAGGATAGTGCATATAAAATAATGATAAGATAAAATAGTATAGATGGGCCAACTTTTATATGTTAATTGGGTGTTTGGTAGATTATATAAAAAATGCTACTATTATGTTTTATTGTTTGGTAACCTGTACCACACTCAATACTAAATTTGGCATTTCCATTTTTAACCCTAACCTAAATTAAAATTTACAATGAAAACCGTGGTATATATACAGAGGTTGAGATTCATTATCCATCGGCCCCCCTCGCAAGAACCAAGTAATCAGTTAGCGGCGGAATTGCAAGAGAAAATAGAACAGAAATTGGGCATCTATTGACTCTACACGGTGTGAGCTATGAGCTCGACTCAACAAGGTTAGCATAGATCAGTAATTTTGTTTTCAATTTTTCGATCCCTAACTTGAGAAATGGGTTATGGTTTTCATGAATAATTTGTTTGGGGTTTATTTGTGGTTAGGATTTACGAATTTTGTGCTTTTGGTGTGATTCGTCAGCCCTCTTGAACGCATGAATTTCATTATTCTTGTCAATATCCTCTCAATTCATACTCCATACCCCATACAATCATACTCTCTCAGTAGAAGAGAATGCCTCTACTTTTCCACTTTTGTTTATGAAAGGGGTAGTGATAGAGATGGGAAGGTGATATTATGGTTGCTTATTACTATCATGTCAACGAAAATAAAAGCTTGCGTGATGTTTTATGTTTGTTGATAAATATTTACATCTCTTAATACTAGGCGTGAATTGTGCTTATTACTATCATGTCAAAGAAAATAAAAGCTTGCTTATTACTGTTTTTTTAATAAACAACTTTCCAAGTGCTATCTATTGGCAATATGTTTGGTTAATTATTCCTTCAATTTGTTCGAATGTTGTAGGAAGCAGTGATGTGGGTCGCGGTACAGGAAATAAGACTGACAAAGGTACGAGGCGCACGTGGTCCCCGAGGGAGGAGACTGTTCTACTTGCAGCTCTTAAGGAGCTTGTAGCCACTAGATGGAAATCCGATAATGGCTTCAAATCACGCTACTTGCCCCGCCTAGAAGAAGCTATCGCAAAGGAATTCCCGGGAACAAATATCAAGGGAATGCCGCACATCAACTCTAAGCTCCAGACTTGGAAGAGAAACTTTTACTCCCTAAAATTAATGTTGAACCAAACTGGCGTTGGCTAGAACGCTTCCCATATCATTTATTGTACTGATGAGCAGTGGGAGCGAATTGTCAAGGTACGGGCTTCACATCTGTTTTTCATGATGCTATATGACCATATCTGTTTTTATAGTTAATATTTTCTTGTTGGATTAGATTGATTTAAGAGAATATTTTTTTCTTGAATGTTTGCATATGTTTGGAGATTGAAGTGAATGAATGTATGGTTGGTGTTTTGACTTCACATAAAAATGTTTTTGTCAATTTCTGTTTGGTATGTTGTCATACTTGAGAAGATCAGATTTTTGTTTGGAGATTGAAGTGAATGTATGTTTGTTGTTTGCATATGCTTACTTGTATTAAGATGCTTGAAGTTTGTGTAGTGAGTTTTAATAACATGAGGCAGCATATATTTTTTCCAACATATATTTTTGCCTGTTTGGGTTATTTGAAGGAATTGTTTGATGTAGTTCTGTATGATTTCATTATTGTTGTTTGCCACAGTTTAATGCTTGCATTATGTTTGTCTCAGACTGATGCTAATGCCAAATCTATGCGTAATAAATCATGGCCCATGTTTGATGCATGGCAGGAAATCTTTGGTAAGGACAGAGCAACTGGAGAACAGGCCGAGGATGTCATGGATGCGGTGAATGCAATGATTCAAGAGGACGACGAAGCTGATGCCGGGACACCATATGTGCAGGTGGAGCCCAATCCCGACGACATTTCAGGTAATGACACGGGTGAAAATTTAGTTTGCCATGACGATAAGGGGTCTACTGTTAACATGAAGGGCGATAAGGGTAAGAAACGAAAATCATTGGAGACTACTACGTCGGTTCTAGAGGAAGTGCTTCACGAGATCAATAGCGGTACAAATGTAATACCCCGGATAATTATTCCGTCATTAAAATAAAAAGTTAATTAATAATTAAGGCTTTGCACGCCTAAGTTAAGGATTTTCGATTCTAAGATTTACGGTGAAATCCGTTTCTGAAAATAAATTCCAGAAGTCGATCGAACGACTACTATATTAGGGTTTTCGCGTCCGATAGATTTTTCATCCGAAAACTCAGATTGAAAAACCGTCAGGATTTACATTCACTTTTTCTTCGATACGAGTTCACCGGAGAAAGTCAGTTTTTATAATTTTTCCAGGCGAATTTTAGACTATCTTATCCCGACTTTTTCTCGGATTTTGAAAAACGAATTAGGTTTTCCGAGTATGTGATTTATTTCTAATCTAACGGTCGAATTAGATTTCGTCGAATATGTAACCGACTAAGAAATTATTTCTCGACTTTTATAACATCGTTCTAGACCTGGAAACGAGATATTTCCATCAAATAATCCTCCTCCAAACGCCCCTTAATGAATCATCACCCTTTGTTGGATATTTTCCTACTTTATGTAATAGTAATAGCCTTAGTCATCCTTCTCTTCTTCCCACTCCATTGCCGCCACTTCATCATCTCATCTCTCTCATTTCTTTCTCAAATTCCTCCATTAAAGTTCATCCTCCAAGCTTTCTCAAGAACACAAGTCTCTCGTCTACCGATCGATTTCATTTCCGAGATCATATTCGACAAGGTAGGTACTTCGTCTACGATATGAACCGAACAAAAACTTGATTCCATCAACTTATTTTTTTCAAAAAAATGAAGATAAAGAAGCATGATGAACCTATGTTAATACATGTTGTTAGATGCTTAGAATTAGGTTCTATGGATCGAATCATGAAGAAATCATCCCTCCTAACCTAATGAATATTACCGAAATTTTATAGAGATTTAGGGGTTTTTGCTAGTTCGATTTTCTTGATGTTTGAGTGATGGGTTCTTGTTCTACATGATGTTAGATGATCACATGATTTAATTGGTATTTTTCTAAAAATAAAAATAAAAGTGTAAGAGAAGAACAAGTGAGGATTTGATGAAGAAGATGATATAGTTTGCATGTTTTGATAATAGAAATGGTATGTAGGATGTTTAAGGATGAATATATAGTTTATTGAGATTTTTCTAAAAATAAAACGAAAAACGTAAGAGACGGAAACTTGTCGATAAGTTGAAGCTCGATAATGTTTTTAGAATATGGTTTACATATTAGTGATGCTTGATAGATGATGATCGATGTTGTAAAATTTGAACGAAAATGGAGAACGTAGGATTTTTGTTAAGAGACGAGCAATCGTTGATAAGTCGAGCATGAATAATGATTTAGGTTTGTGATTCGAACCTATGTTAATCTTACTAGTTGATGATCGTAACCGTAAAATTTGAACGAATTCTAAGAAGATTTGATTTTTGATAAGAGACGGAGAATCGAGATTAAAAGCCGATAGAAAAGTCGAATAAGGAAAACCTTTTTGATAATAATGATTGTTATTGATAAACGAACAATAGTGTAGTTGACGATATTTCCATCCGAGATATGATATGTTATGAGTTATAGTTAAGAAACGAGAAGTTGATAAACGAAAATGAAATAGGAATTTAATTTGAAATTTGATTTGGTATAGTAATTGGTTAGTTGAAAATGACGAGGAAATGCTCGTCGTTTGTTTAATCAAAAGACGTGAATATGAACCCGATTAAGGGATATTTCATGTAGACTGCATTGAGATGAAATTTTCGTAAAAATAAAAGTGGAATAGCACTAATCGAACCTAGAGAATCGTGCGTCGAGTTTTATTGAGCATTAGGGTTTCGCGCGGACTGTTTTGCGACGTTTCACGGAAACTGTCATAACTTTTAGATCGCTTAACGAAATCGAGATTCGTAAATTGGAGAGTAAACTAAACATCCGTGGATTTCATTTGGTATAAATTACATCCCCTGTTTAAGAATGCTCTGTTCTATGTGAACTCCAGAACTACTGTATTGTGCAGTAAGTTTCCAAAACTTAAATTCTTAAGTTGAATCTATTTCAACTTCGTTCCTTGTGAACTTTTAAGTCGTTATAAGTTATCGACATCCATTATCTACTGACTTAAGTATCGAGTAATGAGCCGAGTCAGTTTTTAGATGAGAATTGATCGAGTCTCGTTTATTCGTTAATCAAAAGAAAATAGTAAAATGCAAAGGCCTAAAAGACTAAAACCGATTTCGATTTCCTATTTCTTTTATCGTTGCGATCAAGTTATTAAGTCTGTTTATTTACGATAAAAGGGGAAAGTCAGCACCGAGGATAGGACGGAAGACCAGAGACGGAAGCTCGTATTATAGTTCTGTATTCAGTAAGGTGGGCTTTTCTATATACGAAATAAAATGAGCGATGCTCGAAAATCTTTATTTACAGCTTTGATAATTGTGTTTTCAACGTGATAATCAGAGCATGAAATATTTGTTTTTATGTGAGTTCTCTTGTACCCTTCTGAGTTAGCCGACCTGCTATCCAGAATTATTAGTTAGCCGACTTGCTAACTAAAACGATCGAACTTTGAGTTAGCCGACCTGCTATCCAAAGTTAGTGTACACAGTAGCCGTTGTGTGTGGAACCCTGTTGAGGGGTGGTCAGCCACGGTGATAATTATTGGGCAAGATTGAACGTAACATATAAGAAAAATGCTTGCGCAAGCTACATTGTGAAAATGAGAAAGAAAATGTTTAGTAGATACGGGAATTTATTGAAAAACTCCGATGTGCTACAGAAATAAGATGCCTGATTATCTATACTTATGATATATTTTCGGCAATGTGCCCACTAAGTGCTTTTGTACTTAGCCCTCATATGTTTTATAAAATGTGCAGGTTGAGTGACGGGAGCGGCGGTGGTTGATGTTGAGTTAAGAAGTCGTGTTTAGAATAAAGGACTTGTATGTCAAGCTTTACGCTTTCCGCTGCCAATCTTTTTTTGAGATAATGTATCTATCTTTTGGGTCTAAGCCCCGTACAATGAATTCAGTTCCTTTTGAACAACTTGTCGAGTGATCCTTCGAGATCAACTCTTTCTTTTAAATGAAGTCTTGTTCATAGTAGTTATTCTGTTATTAATATCTGTTTATTCGTTTATTCTTATTCATCCCCCTTCTTCCCCACTTCTTTAATCCAACCCCTAGTCGCACCCCGGCTTTGCCGTCCCTCGGGATTTGAGGTTGTGACAACAAATTCTCGACTTGATAACATTGCGAGCCGCATCGGGTATGAATTCGATTTGGATGCAGCAAAGAAGGCTTTCTTTGCTTTGTTAGGCACCATTGAAGGGCTTGACATGAACGACAAGTTCGACCTTTGTGAGATCTTTGCTGATAATAAAGAGCGCCTCTTGATCTTCCAAGGCTTACCGAACCTGGAAAGAAAACTATACGTGCAGCGTCTCCTTGATTTCAAGCGACAGTAGGCCTCATTTCAGATTTTCTGTAAAGGCACTTTGGATGTGAACTGTTATGGGTCTTTCCTTTTGTTTTTTGGATGATGCATTCTATCTTTTGTGTGTAGTAAAACTGTGGGATCGAAGCACTGGTGACTTGTACTCACCTTGTTGAATTCTATCTTTTGTATGTACTAAAACTGTGGCATCAAAGCAGTGGTGATGTGTACTCACCTTGTTGAAGGTTTATGCATAAAGACCTGTATTATAAATTCTTGCTTATGAACTTCAATACAGCTATTTAGCACAAATGATGTTGTTATGTATCGCGCAGTATTCATGTTGCTATATGTTTTCAGGATTCAGAAAAATTTATTACTATCTTGTTGGTATATTATTTGGCCTGATGCAAAATTGGTTCAAACAAATCATGTGCTTACAGTGTTCATAGAATTTGTCCTTTTCAGAAAATTAAAAATTATTTTACTTCATAAAGTAGGGCGATAAATGGACATGGAGTAATTAAATTAAAGGCACTCACTTCATTGATACAGATGGAATTGTTGCGCATGTACATATCAGGATATTGTTTGGCCTGATCTCCAAAAGTTAAAACCTACAACTCTATTTTGCTTGTGATGGGCTATTGATGGGGTTGCATCCCCGTCCATATCAGCTATGATCCCTAAGAACATGGCAACTTGCTCCTCTACACAAACATATTTGCCGTCTACCAAACCACCTAGGTCTCGCAACAAAATACATAATTTTTCAAAACTATTACGGTCCATTCTCAAGTTCACAATGCAGTCAGTATCACTTGAGATTAACCTATGCAGGTGTTGAACTTGATTAGGGATTCGTTCTAGCATGCAATAGGCTTCACTGTTTCGCTACGCTTTCTTTTTTTGTTTGGTTTGGTGTGTAGGAGTTCTATTACTAGAGAGATTAGAAATATATGTTGAACCAGCACCTCCTCTATTAAGACATATAAAGCTGCAACATCGGATGAAAGCTGCGCCATTTTACAATTTTCCTCACACACCTACAAGTGGATCAGTTCTAAACATAGGCTTGAATTGTAGCATACAAAAGACAATCACAGATGATGCTCATTCATAGAATTAATGCATGATTAATTCAACTTTTTACTACTTATCAGATCAATACACATAATAATATATACTGATGATGAAAATTCAATAAAACAACTACAACAATGGAGCAGAAATTTAAACTCAATAAGTGGCAGGTCTTAACATTATTATCATCCTAAGCATGTTACCTCTTTCAGTACATGAGTCATGACATGTTATATAATTTCAGTATTTCAAACTAAAAGATTCTCCTGGAAGTCCTCGACACAAGAACCACAAATGAGGCAAGCAGCATACAAATCCACAATCTCCTGTTAGTTCGTCTTCTTTTGCTTAATTAATTTTAAGAATTGAAGATGGCCCTCCTACAGTCACAATACGAATTTCTTGCACAAAGTAATATTTAAAAGAAAATAAAGATTAATCATTCATTTCCAAATTCCAACAGTAGGGGGGATAAGTTGAAATTTAAGATAGGATTAGTAAATAAATTTTGTTGAAAAGCTTTTCCTTTACCAAATCGTAATTATCCACCAAACTAATATTAACATCTCATCCTCTGAATTTTGTCATCCTAAAATTTGTTAAATCATGTGATAAAAAAGGAATGTCAATATCTAATTCTTAGGGGATCTAAAAAAAATCATGAAAAAGAAAAAAAATTCAGTGCACACCTAGACCTCGATTTAACTTGTGCAGGGGTTTATGAATGTTGGATGTGACTTCTTGTGCTCGAATATGCTATAACAGAGAACCTCGATTGCCGCCGGCAACACGATTTTAGCCGGAATTAAAGCCCTATTGCGACAGGAAATTCACCAACGAAAATTTAATTCAATAGCAGCCCATACAATTCACTACGAAATTGATCGGAAAGGTACCTGGAGGTAGCCAGCGCCGTCGTCTGCAAGGTTGAGGTTTTCGATCTGCCGACAATAGTGGTGAGGCTCAATCTGGAGAAATGAAAATGAAAATGTGTTCTGAAGCGATTTCAAAAAATAAAAGGGTAACCTTGTCCCTTTTTTTTAGCAAGTGTCATTGTTTTCTTCTCACTATTTTATCGGAGGGTATGGGCTGAATTAAATAATATAGACATTAGATAGTTTGCAACGGGTTCAAGCCATCACACGGGCTGACTATTATTTTATATGGGCTACCAAACGCTGTATAAATCCTTACAGATAATATAATATGGATCTATATAGGCTATCAAACGAGGCCTTAATATCAAAGAATGAGATTCATATATAGATGCCCTCATGCACGTGTTCTAGGCTAAAACTCTAAAATTTAAATATAGCTATAGCATTAGAATATTTTATTCTATTTAGGGCGCGACTTAGACTACGTTATAGCTCAAGTAATAAATTTCACATTTAAAAAAAAATTAAAAGAAAATAAGAAATTTCACAATTAAAATAATATAAATAAAAGGGATTTGGAAACGGATCGTTACAACCCTACCTACTAAAAGAAAATTCCGTCCTCGAAATTAAGCTTACTTAGTTTTAGGTTAGGATAACGAGTTAAGATTTCTTCCTCACGCTCTCAAGTAGTTTCTTAGGGTCCATGTCTAGTCCATTGAACTTTGACTTAAGGGTATTTGTCGACCTCTAAGAACATTGACCTTTCGATCAAGTATAACACTTGGTCCTTCCTCGTATGTCAAGTATTTGCTAATTTTGGAGATCTTCATGGTGAACCACGTGACTAGGGTCATGCAAGTATTTTTGGAGCATTGACACGTGAAATATATTATGTAAGACAGAAAGCTCGGGGGATAAAGTT
Source organism: Schizonepeta tenuifolia (assembly GCA_029490685.1). Taxonomy (NCBI): domain Eukaryota; kingdom Viridiplantae; phylum Streptophyta; class Magnoliopsida; order Lamiales; family Lamiaceae; genus Schizonepeta; species Schizonepeta tenuifolia. The sequence goes on from CM055956.1 coordinate 93,880,266, forward strand.
AGACGATAGGCTGCATCCCTTATTCGCTCCAAAATCTCAAATGGTCCAATAAAACGAGGCATAAAATTCCTTTCTTTCCAAATCGTAGAACTCCTTTCATTGGTGCCACCTTGAGAAGAAACTTTCTCACCAACATCAAAATACTACTCTCTTCTCCTTTTATCGGCATAAGAATTTTGCCGATCTTGGGCCGTCTTAATCCTCTCTCTTTGATCTTTTCAACAACCTTCACAGTTTTCTCGACAATTTTAGGCCCCACCATTTTCCTTTCTCTAACCTCGTCCCAATATAATGGCGATCTACACTTCCTTCCATAGAGCGCTTCAAAGGAAATCATACCAAGAGTTTGCTGATAACTATTATTGTAGGCGAACTCAATTAAAGGTAAGTGAGTCTCCATATCGCCTTTAATGTCGATCACGCAAGTTCACAACATATCCTCCAATGTCTGAATGGTTCTTTCGGATTGACCGTCTATTTGAGGGTGGTATGCTGTAGAGAAATCCAAATTGGTTCCCATTGCCACATGCAAACTCCTCTAAAATTTGGATGTAAATCTTGGATCTCGATGAGATACAATTGAAGTAGGCACTCCGTGTAATCTCACAACATTATCCACATACAATCGCGCAAGTCGATCCATTGAAAATGTCATTCTCACCGGCAGAAAATGTGCTGATTTAGTAAGCCAATCCACAATCACCCAAATGGCATCATGTCCTTTCACATTTTTCGGAAGTCGACGACAAAATCCATTGTAACTCTTTGCCATTTCCACACGGGGATCGTTAACGGAACTAGGAATCCTGCAGGCCGTTGGTGTTCCGCTTTAACCTTTTGGCACGTCAAGCATCTCCCAACATATTCGGCTATAGTTCTCTTCATTCCTCTCCACCAAAATGTCCTTCGAAGATCTTGGTACATCTTGGTACTACCAGAATGCGTGGTGTATGGAGTACGATGCGCCTCATCCAATATCTCTCTTATCAAATCTTTATCCTTGGGCACACATATTTTATTTGCAAAGAGTAGTGTCCCATCTTCCGAGATTGAGAAATCTGTCAACTCCCCATTCATTCTCCGACCCTTGATCTTTTGCAAGAAATCATTGGTCTCTTGGGCTTTCTTGATTCGATCTCTCAAAGTAGGTTGAACAATTAGAGCAACCATTATAGCCTTTCTAACGGTCAGGGTCACCACTTCAATACTCAACCTTTCAAATTCTCTTGTAAGAGCTTCTTCTTCGGTGATCATCGCATTGAGACGTCATTCACCTTTTCTACTGAGGGCGTCGGCCACCACATTGGCCTTTCTGGGGTGGTACAGTATTGTACAATCATAGTCCTTCACCAACTCCAACCATCTTCTTTGTCTCATATTGAGTTCCTTTTGAGTGAAGAAGTACTTCAAATTCTTGTGATCGGTGTATATCTCACATTTACCACCATATAAGTAGTGCCTCCAAATCTTGAGTGTGTGTACCACCGCTACTAAATCCAAATCGTGAGTGGGATACGCAAACTCATGCTTCTTCAATTATCTCGAGGCATATGCAATAACCTTTCCATTTTGCATCAATACACATCCCAAGCCTTGTAACGATGCATCGGTGTAGATGACAAAATTTCCAGAACCATCGGGGATAGTCAAAACCGGAGCAGTGGTTAACTTATGCTTCAACTCTTGAAAGCTTTCTTCACACCTTTCAGTCCAAATAAACTTCTTTGTCAAGTTAGTCATTGGTCCCGCTATTTTTTAAAAATCCCTCAATGAATCTTCGATAATAGCATGCGAGTCCAAGAAAACTTCTAACTTCACCGGTGTTAGTAGGTGCCTTCCAATTACTAATGGCCTCCACCTTGCTCGGGTCTACCTTAATTCCTTTAGCCGCTACTATATGCCTGAGAAAAACTACTCAATCCAACCAAAATTCACACTTCTTAAACTTCGCATACAATTTCTCCTTTCTCAAGGTTTCTAGACAATTCTGAGGTGCTCCTTATGTTGCTCTTCGTCCTTAGAGTAAATCAAAATATCATCAATAAATACTATGATGAACTTGTCCAAATATGGGTAAAAACCCTATTCATCAAATCCATAAATACGGCTGGCGCGTTTGTCAAACCAAAAGGCATCACTATAAACTCATAGTGGCCGTATCTCGTACGGAAAGACGTCTTCGGTATATCACACTCTCTCACCTTCAATTGGTGATATCCAGACCTCAAATCGATCTTTGAAAATACACCAGCTCCTCTCAGCTGGTCGAACAAGTCTTCTATCCTTGGCAGAGGGTATCGATTTTTTTATCGTGAGATGGTTCAGTTCTCGATAATCAATGCACAAACACATCGATCCATCCTTTTTCTTTACAAAAAGAACAAGTGCTCCCCATGGAGATACACTTGGTCGTATGTACCCTTGGTCTAAAAGCTCTTGTATTTGCACCTTCATCTCTTGCAATTCCTTTGGTGCCATTCTATATGGTGCTTTTGACACTGGTGCCGCGTCTGGCATAAGGTCGATTGTGAATTCCACTTGCCTATTTGGAGGTAATCCCGACAACTTTTCCTGATAGACATCTCCATAGTCTCGTACAACTGGCACCTTCTCAATCGACGGTCCACCTTTTTTCACTCCAATTATATTGACCAAGTAATCTTGATATTTTCCCTTCTTCATGGCCTTCCTAGCGGACATCACAGTTGTTGCTCATCCAACTCTTGCCCTAAAGAATCTGAACTTCTTTTCGTTTGGTAACTCAAATGACAATTCTCTCTCTCGACACTTGATCGTCGCATAGTTTTGACTCAACCATTCCATACCAAGAATCACATCGATATCTTGCATGTCTATACTACAGATCGGTTCCTAGGCTCCCAAAATCTAACTTAAGGTTTCGAACAACTCGATCGGTACTTAAACTATCGCCTAAAGGGATACTTGTATTCAATGTTAGTTTCTCTACATCATAGTCAATATTTCTCATATGACATACCTTGGAAGATATAAAAGAATGTGACGCTCCAATGCAAGTTGCAACTCTAGTGCATCGAGTCATTCCAGCGTTACTCATATTTCCAAACCTTTCCTTCTTGTTTTGAAACCTACCTTTTCCTTGGTTTCAGTTATCCATGTTCTGTTTGCAAGATTCTTCACCGGCTTTGGTGGAACCTCAACACCTAGAGTTAACTCAACTCTTTTAGCACGCTTAACTAAATCACTATAGTTTTTTTTATCACGTGCGCTAACAGTATTTCCTCGATCTTAGTTCGAAGGCTCCTTTTGAACCCTGCAATCATTCTATCTTCCATGTCCACTAGGTGTGATTCGTAACCATCAAGCTGATGAAATTTCTTTTAATATTCTTCAATGGTAGAGTCTCCTTGCTGAAATCAATAAAACTCAACCTCATTCTTCTCTTAGGAATGCACTAGAGCAATACTTGTTCATAACTACATTTCGGAAAACAGTCAAGGTCAGTAGTGGTATGTCCTTGACATCCAAAGTTTGGTAAACACTCTTCCACTAACATCCCACGTCGAAATGTTTATTATCACAGTCAATGTGAGTGAAGATTCGGTCCAACTCTTCCGACCGTTCTTCCGCAACGTGGGCACCATCACAACCATTGAAACAAGGTGGATTATAATGACGAAATTGCTCCACTACCACATTAGTGGCTTTTAAAGCTGATGCTTGATCGTTTTGTTGGCTTTCATTGATGTGCGTTGTGCTTGCTCCTTAAGAAAGCCCCGTATCGAGTTCATGAATTCTCCCACAAGATTTTCACCATAACTATTTGTTCCAAAAAAAAAAATGGACTGGGAAGTTGTACGTGTGCGTGTCATGATTCAAAGAATACTAACGATTACTAATTAGCGCCAACTTACAGAAATACAAGATGAAAAGAAATTTAAACGTTCTAAACACGAAGAAATACCTTTTGCATTCCACCGCCCAAGAGAAAAAAATAAAATATAGGGACACGAGTAAGTATGTCTTTCTAATTTCTACTAAGTTTGAAGTCTAGGTTCGAAGCAAACTATTTTTTTTTTCAAATAATTTAAACACTTATAAATTGCACATAAAATGTCGTCGAGATTGGGCTCCACCTGCACATATGGTGTCCCGGCATCAGCTTCGTCGTCCTCTTGAATCATTGCATTCACCGCATCCATGACATCCTCGGCGTGTTCTCCAGTTGCTCTGCCCTTACCAAAGATTTCTTGTCATGCATCAAACATGGGCCATGATTTATTACGCATAGATTTGGCATTAGCACCAGTCTGAGACAAACATAATGCAAGCATTAAACTGTGGCAAACAACAATAATGAAATCATACAGAACTACATCAAACAATTCCTTCAAATAACCCAAACAGGCAAAAATATATGTTGGAAAAAATATATGCTGCCTCATGTTATTAAAACTCACTACTCAAACTTCAAGCATCTTAATACAAGTAAGCATATGCAAACAGCAAGCATACATTCACTTCAATCTCCAAACAAAAATCTGATCTTCTCAAGTATGACAACATACCAAACAGAAATTGACAAAAACATTTTTATATGAAGTCAAAACACCAATCATACATTCATTCACTTCAATCTCCAAACATATGCAAACATTCAAGAAAAAAATATTCTCTTAAATCAATCTGATCCAACAAGCAAATATTAACTATAAAAACAGATATGGTCATATAGCATCATGAAAAACAGATGTAAAGCCCGTACCTTGACAATTCGCTCCCACTGCTCATCAGTACAATCAATGATATGGGAAGCGTTCCAGCCAACGCGAGTTTGGTTCAACATTAACGTTAGGGAGTAATAGTTTCTCTTCCAAGTCTGGAGCTTAGAGTTGATGTGCGGCATTCCCTTGATATCTGTTCCCAGGAATTCCTTTGCGATAGCTTCTTCTAACCGGGGCAAGTAGCGTGATTTGAAGCCATTGTCGGATTTCCATCCAGTGGCTACAAGCTCCTTAAGAGCTGCAAGTAGAACAGCCTCCTCCCTCGGGGACCACGTGCGCCTCGTACCTTTGTCAATCTTATTTCCTGTACCGCGACCCACATCACTGCTTCCTACAATATTCGAACAAATTGAAGGAATAATTAACCAAACATATTTCAATCATACAAATTCCCACTTCATGTACTGACAAATCACAACTCTCGAGCTTTTATTTTCTTTGGTATTTAGAAATTGCCAATAGATACCACTTGGAAAGTTCTTTAGCAAAAAAAACAGTAATAAGTTAGCTTTTATTTTCTTTGACATGATAGTAATAAGCACAATTCATGTCTAGTATTAAGAGATGTAAATATTTATCAACAAACATAAAACATCACGCAAGCTTTTATTTTCGTTGACAAGATAGTAATAAGCAACCATAATATCATCTTCCCATCTCCATCACTACCCCTTTCATAAACAAAAGTGAAAAAGTAGAGGCATTCTCTTCTACTGAGAGTATGATTGTATGGGGTATGGAGTATGAATTGAGAGGATATTGACAAGAATAATGACATTCATGCGTTCAAGAGGGATGGCGAATCACACCAAAAGCACAAAATTCGTAAATCCTAACCACAAATAAACCCCAAACAAATTATTCATGAAAACCATAACTCATTTCTCAATTTAGGGATCGAAATCGAAAACAAAATTATTAATCTATGCTAACCTTGTTGAGTCGAGCTCATAGCTCACACCATGTGGAGTCTCTAGATGCCCAATTTTTGTTCTATTTTCTCTTGCAATTCCGCCGCTAACTGATTACTTGGTTCTTGCAAGGGGGCCGATGGATAATGAATCTCAACCTTTGTATATATACCACGGTTTTCATTGTAAATTTTAATTTAGGTTAGGGTTAAAAATGGAAATGCCAAATTTAGTATTGAGTGTGGTACAGGTTACCAAACAATAAAACACAATAGTAGCATTTTTTATATAATCTACCAAACACCCAATTAACATATAAAAGTTGGCCCATCTATACTATTTTATCTTATCATTATTTTATATGCACTATCCTATGTAACCTACCAAGCGAGGCCTAACCATATAGATAAATGATATTCTACACATATGATTTATAAGTCTTATTGAATGTCTATCTATACTTATATTATGCGTACACACACCTTACGTATAATATAATATAAATAACAAGAATAAGAGTTTAGTAATTAAGGGAAATTTGAAGGTTAACTTTTGAGTTAAAGAAACTAAATTACAATATTTGTTGACGGAAGTTTTTAATGGAAAGAAATAACCCTACTTTCAATCTATAAAACTAGGATTAGTGTATTCTCTTCCGTTTCCTTTGACACGCCGCCGCAAACCACCATCAAAGAAAAACATTTTTTTTTTCTTGCACCGACGAGATTTTAGAATAAAAAGGAAGGTACTGTATGTCTAATTTCAATTGTCTTTTTACTTTTTTTAATTTTTGTTGTCGATTTTTTCTATGCATCAATACCTCACCAATGTTCATTTGTTTGAATCAATATATTAGGAACACCCATTTATGCATAGCATGCTATCTGTTATATATATTCATGATAAACATTTTGTGTTTTAATTGGAATCCGAAAGCCGAAGTAGTAATGGGATTTTAAGATACATAAATTTTTCTAAGGTGTATTACCTGCTATTTATTTGGTTTTAAAATTGTATAGTTAAAATATGAATATATTTTTTATCGGAAAGTGTATTAATAAATAGGTTGTGGTAGATGCACTCAGATTCAAATCTGACGAACAAGCTGAGGCATGGAATAATGTCATCCACAGGAAGCTGGTCTATGAGCAACCTGTGAGGAAGCAAGATTTGGAAGGGACTGGCCTCGACAAGCTTCTGGAGGATGCCAAGTGGGATCAGACTGTCTACCCTGTTCGACAATATGTGTGAGCAGTTGTGCTGGAATTCTACTGCAACATGTCAAAGAGTATTTATGACCCTTCCTCTCGCTATCACTTCAAATCCTACATTCGAGGAAGGTATATCAACTTCTCTCCTGCTGTTATATCTGCATTTGTTGGGCGTGATGATCATGAAATAGAAGAGGAGGATGTATCTCTGGACACAATTGCCAGCGAGATCACGCACAGGGTGTACCGGACGTAGAAAAGGAACATGTCCATTAGTTCCTCGATGCTGTCCCAGAAGTATGCAATCTTGCACAAGATTGCTGTCAGAAATTGGTGTCCTACCTCACACTCTGCCACAGTAAGCCAAGAAACAGCTAGAGTGCTGTATGGAATTGGGCATTTCAAGCCCTTCGACTTTGGACGTTTGGTCTTCGACCACGTCACTCAACATGCTGGGAATCTGAAGAAGCCTAAGGCATTAGGCTATCCGGGTTTAATTTTTGGTATAATATTTTACAAATTTCCTGAAGTTATACAGGTTGGAGAACAGTTTGAGCACTCCCCAAAGAGCATTGTTATCCATGACAAGCTATTCAATGAAGTTGTTCATCCTAAGAACATTAAGGGTCCCTCTGCCTGCATTGTGGAAAGAAAGAAGCCAACATCATATGTGCCAGCGCCTGTGCTGAGTGAGCTTAATCTCAGGGCTATTTCTACGAGGATGCTGCGCAAGTTGGATAGGGAATACAACTCCATCTTATTCCAGATGAAGAGGCTTCGTATGCGCAAGAATGAGATTGCGGCATTACTCAATGATGCCAAAGCAGTCTTTGCTGGAGGAGAAGCTATGCCATCTAGATTGGCGGCACGTGATTCAGGGTCTGTGCCAGAAGATGTTGATGATATTGAAGAAGATGATGCTGTTGATCAAGAAGCAGCTAATGATGATGATGAGGTAGAGGATGCTGAAGAGGATTTGGGTAATGAAGATACCCAAACTGAAGAGGATGAAGAAGACCCTCAAGTCTCAGCTCAAGCTGCGAAGAAGAAAGGCTCCCAGTTTTTCTGAAGATTGGTTGGAAGACCCTCTTTCTTTGTCATTTCTGCCAGACAAAAAGGGGGAGTAGAAGAAAATTGGAAGTTTTTGTATTTATTTTGGTTTTCTAGTTTTTCTGTTTTGGTGTTTTAGTGTTTGTGCCAGCTTTTGCGCAGACTTAGTTTTTGGTGCCAAGGAGTTAATCCCTCTACTCCTTGATGTTTTTGATGAACATATATTTAAGCTCCCAGTTTGTGACTTATTATTTTAATGGTTTTCTTTGGTGCTGTGTTGAAGATCATTCGCTCGATGATTAAAGATTTACTTGGTGATCAGTATACTCCATGCTTGACTTAAGGGGGAGTTCAACACAGATTTCTCCAATTGCTAGTTGGAGGGGGAGCTTTGGCATACTTCATACAAGTTCGGTCTTGGAGGATTTGGAGGTATGAAGATGCTTATGATTGATTATTTTCTTGATGATTGGTTTTGTCTACATAAATGCCAAAGGGGGAGATTGTTGGATTTTGAGGTGTTGTTGCTCAAGAGGTGATACTGCTCAAATATGTTGACAAAGTTTATGTAGCCAAAAGTACAGCTGAAGTGTCGAAGCCGCTGCGTAGAACAAACTCTGTTATGTGTGCTTCAGTCTGTGCTAAGGGAACCTGGAACAGTCTGGCGAGACTTACCTTATCGGCGCGGATTTTACGGGATCTTTTCCAAGTTTATGATAGATGCGGACAAGATACATATCAAGCAGATAAGAAACGTGTTCCCTAAGCCTTATCCTCACGAGGAAAGAAGATCTAAAGAGATATACTTGATGGCGAAGAGATCTAGGGTTTGGCACCTATATATATTCGACATCAACAATTGTGAGGGTTGGCCTTTGTTTTATTGTTTGAGTGCTTATACTTTCTTGAGAGTATTGTATTGTGAGAGCACAAATTATTGTGAGAGTTTATCTTTGATAAATTAAGTCTTAAAGAGAGTTAAGGGTCGAACTGGCGGTTCGAGCTTAGGTAGATCGTCAATCACGAATTCACGTGAAGTTAGGAAGAGAGTGAGCGAAAGGGTAGCATAAGGTGGTGACTTGTATGTGTATGATCCTCTGTAGTCATTTTCTTCTAATAGTGGATTGGTTCTCTCTTGGGCAAAGGCCCCCCAGACGTAGGTTGCAAAACCGAACTGGGTTACCATATTGTGTGTCTTTTATTTCAGCACAGTTTATCATTTATGTTATACTGTCTCTGCTAAGTTTTTCAGTAACGCAAATAACTTTATATGCATAAAGTGTTCGTTTAGATCTAACAATTGGTACCAGAGCGGTACACCGATCTTACAGGTGTTGATCTTAGGACTGATATCTAAACATGTTGCTGCGTTCGTGATAAGACACAATGACTTCCACATGTGGTAATTTGATGATGAAACCACCAATTCGTGATGGATCCAACTATGGATATTGGAAGATTTGTTTGATGGCACATATTAGAGCCATCAATGAAGAGGCGTGAGAGACGATAAAGTCAGAATTCAAACCTCCCACCATAGCCACTGGTGAACCCAATGCTGGAAAAGTCAAAAATAGGAAAGAATGATCGGAAGCTGAACGAGAAAAGAATCTGGAATGAATCAAATTGCACTGAATGCCATTCAAGCGTATGTTACTGTAGAAATATTCTCTCTTATTCATATATGTATTTTGTATTATTTAGCATTTAGTCATTGATGATTAATTCAAACCTTGGGTTTTTGACAATCATACACGTATACATATTTAAAACTCACACATGTTATATAACCTAATTTTTTTAGTAAATCAATAAAGTAGCGAGATTAGATTCTTTTCTATATACATGTATAGCAGCGAGCATATTTAAGAATCTGAACATGCACCTCACCTAGCAATTAGTTTATTACACATCATCGAATATATGCATCAATAACAGAATTAATTTATAAATATTTAGGTGTGGCACGACTAAAACTTTAGTATTTCCTTGAGTTGCTCGGTTCGATTCTTTTGAAGTGAAATAAGATGTAGGATTTTACTTAATTTTATACCATTGACTTATTTTGTCCTTTTTAATACGATGTGATTTGATGTATGTGATTATTAACTTTAAGTATTGAGTTGACCGTGTTAAGTTGTCCTTTGACTTGCTCTCACTTGCGTACAATACATTTGATATTATTTGATGAGCAGGACCTGTTGAGTTGTCCATTGACTTTGCTCTTATTTATTGACGCCTTGTACGTTAACATTTAGTGTTGAGCGGACTTGTTGAGTTGTCCATTGACTTGCTCTTAGGGGTGGACTAAAATACCGAAATATCGGTATACCGATCAAACCAAACCAAAAAATACCGTATTTTACCGAATTTATGGTATACCGTATTTTCGGTATGGTATGATACCGTACCGAAAGGTTTTGGTATGGTAACGGTATATAAATTTTAAATACCGCGGTATACCGTACCGAACCGAAACTTTGGTATACCTAAATTTTTAATAAATACCGATATTTGGTACATACCGAAATCGTGGTATATGCTGAAGATTTGGTATATGCCGAAAATTCTAAACAATTATTTATAAATTGATATATTTATATAACTATATATGTATATATATTAAATTATTAATGAATTATTCATTATATTAATTCATTAATATTTTCGGTATACCGTACTTTTACGGTATGTCAAAAATAAGACGGTATACCGAAAATAAGGTACGGTAACGGTATGCCTTTTGAACCATACAGAAATTTCGGTATACCGAAAAGTTTGGTATGGTATCAATATCAAAATTATGCATACCGAAACTTTCGGTATGGTATCGGTATGACCAAAAAATTCCGGTATGGTATACCGAATCATCCCTACTTGCTCTCACTCTTTGTTGCGTATTATTTGACTTTAATATTCACTACATGCGTTTGTTTTATTAAATTGAACAATATATGGTATAACTGCCCACACTAAGTATAATTGCGTATACTTATCCCCAAACTTAAACTTTTCAGGTAATTGAAGTTGGAGGCATGGAGGTGTCGAATGACGAGTTTAAATAAATGGAAATATTATTTATTTTCCTAAGATATTAGAATTCTATATTCTGCTTTTACTTTTTTTCTTTCCGTACTTATGGCATGTGATTTGTTTGGGTTTTTCGCCATCTTTCAGTTAAATAAAATATAACATTTTCTATAAACTAAGTTAATTATTATTCTAAATTGAAGAGAAAAAAAATTATTCCTATTTCTACTGTAAATATTCTTTTAAATATTATTTTAACGCCTTAATTAGATTAGGGTATTACAATAAGCATCAAATCTCAAGAGTAATATATGTACATTATTAGTTAAAGCATCAGCAATAAGAATTTGCATCATTTGCATCACATTGAACACAACAAAACCAGCAACAATCATATCATAAGGCATGAAATCTCAAGATTAGAATCTGTAGCATTATCAGTAGCCATATGAAGGCAGCAAAATCATAGATGAGGCATCACCAGTCATCCCAACAAATTCACCACAATCATAAAGCATCAAAAATCACAGATGAGGCATCACCAGCCATCCCCCAAAAATAAGAAATGAATAACCTGATATACATTTAGAGAGAAGGGGGCAAATCCAGTTCAGATTCATCATGAAGTTCCCATTTTTTTGTTGGCCAAGCAGTAGATTTATGGGTCGATGGTGGCTTCTATGGATGCACCACGATCACAGGGCATCTCCAAATCAGATTCCACGCCGGTGAAGGCAAATTCCAGCATCTCAGAGTTACCGAGCACAACGGCATCAGAGAGAGATTCATCGCCGCCGGTCGTCATCGGCATCTCAGATTCATCGCTGCCGATCACCATCGGTATCTCAAAGAGAGATTCATCGCAATTCATCTCCGATTTTGGGGAGATTGAGGAGGTTTTGTACCCATATGGGCGCGGTAGATCCTCCACATCGGAAGGATTCATCTCTCAATCTGTGGAGATTGGAGAGGATTCATACCCTTCTGGGCGCGATAATTCCTCCCAGAAAGACGATAGAGGAGATGGAGATTTCATGGAGATGTGCTGAAGGTTGGGAGAAGAGTGAGAGTGAGAGTGAGAGTGAGCTGCAGCGTTGATCGAGATGGAAATGAGATAGTATAATCTCTAGGGTTTGCAGATTCCCATTTGGGGAAAATTGGTTAGATTGTATATTAGGTTGGGTCTGGTGGATTTGGGTTGGGTTGAATTATTGGGTTGGATAATTAGTGATTTAATTAGGAATGTTAATTAGGTTGGGTTAGTTGTTAGGTGTGGGTCCACAATAGCAAAGGGTAGTAAATAAGGAAAAGGGATGAGGGTGTAACTGTAAAATTGTTAAACTATGTAGACATAAACTGAACAAATTTTTGGTGATAAGTAGGTAGACATAAACTAGACAGAGGGAGTATAAATTAAGTAATTAAAAAATATTTTAATTAGTTATAGAAATACAAAATATAAATGAAATTTTTTCACGTTATCCTCAATGAAAGTTCGGTATACCGTATATCGATAAGGTATACCGAAATTATAGTACGACAAAAGTATGTAAAAATTTCATACCGAATTTACGGTATACCGAACTTCGGTATACCGTAAGGTACGGTATGAAATTTGTTATACTTAACTTTACGGTAAGATATAAGGTATGACACAAAAATAACGGTATACCGTACCGATCCACCCCTAGCAACAAGGCATAAGTGTATATATAATTATCGACAAAGATTCACATATGCGCGTCCACGTGCTCAATTTTTTCTTTTTACTATGAGCTATACATAAATAAACTTGTTATGGACAAATATTTACATATGGACCGCTAGCCCAGTGGTAGAGACACCGCCTACCGCTCCTTTGGTCTGGGCTCGACTTCCATATACAGCGCACAAGATATTTTCCTTTTTCTCTTCATTTTTGTTTGCAATATGAGAGCTGTTGAGATACTTTAAAGTGTCAGTGTAATGTCACATATTACGTGTCCTATTATCTATTTTGTTAATTTCTTTTTATTTTTTGATTTTTTTAAATTATTTATTCCAATAATATTTTTTAATGCAATGAGTATTTCCTTTTTATCTTTTAATGTTTTTTTCCTCTCTTTTTTGAATTATGTTTACCTTTTCTATTTCACTTATTAAAAATTGGATTTATGTTTTACAAGTTCTCGTGAATAAAAATAAACATTATTGCGAAGAAAGTGATATTTTTGAAACTATTACCTTTTTTCCTATCAATAACTATTTTGCCTTACAACAATAATTATTTGACCAAATAACTAAAAGTACACGTTGTCATGAACAAAACAAACAATCGTCGTGAAGAAAAGTACTAATATTTTTGAAACATTACCTTTTTTCATATCAGTTATTACTTTTCCTTTTTACCAAAAAATAATGATTATGTGTCATTACGGCAATAAATACTTGACCAAATAACTAAAAATATAAGTTGTCGTTAACAAAAATACACATTGTTGTAAAGAATAGTAATACTTTTGAAATATTATTATTCTTAATTTCAATAATTACTTTTTATTACGGCAATAAATACTTGACCAAATAACTAAAAATACAAGTCGTGAATAAAAATAACAATTGTCGTGAAGAAAAAAAATATTTTTGAAACATTACTTTTCTTCATATCAATGATTATTTTTCATTATGACAATAATTACTTGATCAAATAACTAAAAGTACAAGTTCTTGTGAATAAAAGTAACAATTGTCGTGAAGAAAAATAAAATTTTTGAAATATTACTTTCTTCATATCAGTGATTACTTTTTATTACGACAATAATTATTTGACTAAATATCTAAAAATATAAGTACTCGTAAATAAAAATAAACATTGTGTTGAAGAAAAGTAACACATTTTTAAACATTATTTATCATCCCGATACGAGTTACAGGTTTACGGGGGGGGGGGGGGGAGGGGGAATACACATGAGTACACTTTTTCGTCAAACTGCTAACTTGTTAAAATTACAACTGAGAAAGTCACTTGGAGTGCCAACTCAGTTGAATTGTTAACTGGGTTTTATAACTCAAGCCCAATTGAGAACAAACTACTGAGAGTTTTATGCACAACGGAATGCAGTGATAGGTTGTGAACTCGTATATAGAGTTTCTTGACTATAGAGTTGTATGCAGCGACAAGGTCGAGTTGCCAAAACACAGTTCGTGAAATATGAATGTCTGTATGAGAGGTCAATAAACTTTTAGTATACTTAGAATATAAAAACAGAAATAAAAACACTTGCAATTTGACGAGATTTGAAGACAACTTCTCCTACGTCCTCCGTTAGGAGTCCACTCAATGAATCCAATAACCGTCGGATTCAAGCCACACAATTTGTGTGCACTGTGAAAGCGCACCGCTTGAATTACAGGTTCCAAGCAACTTACAATCTGATTAAGGGTTCAGATAAGACCTAGTCTACGTGGTTTTTTCAACAAAGAACCTTGACTTGCTATAAGTCTCGAGATTAAACTATACTAGTCTAAAACTAAGGGACAATTGCTAGTCTAGATTTACAAGGAAGATAGAATATGTGCTCTAGGGTGTATCCTTCTAAAGAGAGATTTGCTGCATTGAAGTTCTTGAGCTTGTGTGAAATCTCTGAATATTCTTCTTTATATATAGGGTGAGAGTGAAACTAATTGTTGGAAGACCGTTTAACTCTAGCATTTGAATTCTTGTTTCCATCCCGTTAAACTTGTCTCTTAGATATTTCAGGCAACTGCGTCATGCAGCCTTTGGTTGGCATGAATGTTGGCGTCGGCCTAAATGAGAAAACACATTTTGCTTGCTTCCTATTTGTCCATGTGGTCTTGTACTCTTCTAAATTTTAATTGTGATTTGACTACACAACTCTTTACAGCTTCTGAGTACATTCCTCAATTGAATACTCAGTTGGCATCAGTCAGTTTATCATTCAACTTTGACTAGATTGTTCTGCCTAGAAGATTGAGTCTTTGAGTTCCCCTTCAGTTGAAGACCTGTACAATTAGAACTTTAACTTGCACATACAAGTGAGCCTATCTAACTGAGTTAGGCAATCATCTTTGGAATAAATCAAAACCATATACTTATAATTTCCCAATAATGACATTTCTTCATATCAATAATTACTTTTTCTTATGGACTTGACCAAATAACTAAAAGTACAAGTCCTCATTAATAAAAAATTATGATTGTCGTGAAAAAAAAAATATTTTTTGATTCATTACTTTTCTTTCATATCAATAATTATTTTTTCTTACACTACTTATGTTTACGATAATTGTTATATTGAAAAATAAAAGATAGGCTAATTATGCTTGAAATTATTTAAGTAAAAAATAAAAAAATAATAAAAAAATAAAACAAGAAAATATGTTAGTTGTGCTTGTTACATTTTTTAATTAATGATTTCAAATTAAATAAAATTTTGGGTTAATTGTATATAAATGCACCACCTTTTCACCCATTTGTAATTATAGCACTACCTTTTTCCATTGACATATCAAAGCATGATCTTTCAAGTCATTGCAATTCAGAGCATATCTTCATATTCCGATGACCGGAAAAATGACGTGAAACTTTTTTTGTTAGGATTAATTGCAAAAAAAATCCCCACCTTTTTCAAAATTTTTGTTTTAATCCTCACTTTCTAAATCTACCTCTAAATTCTCAACCTTTTAATTTTATTTGATTTTCCCACGGTGACATATTCTGGTAAGGCTATTGCTGACATGTTAATATTATTTGCAGACGTGGCTTAATATATTACGTGTGGCACTTGTTACGTGGCCAGATCAAAATGACGACGATGACGACGTATGGCATTAACCCGCGGTGGAGAATTTGGAGGCAGATTAATAAGGTTGGATTAAAATCGGAATTTATAAAAAGGTCGGGAAATATTTGACAGTTAACCCAAGTCTTTATTTACCATTAAACGACTACGTATGATGTTTATTAAACGACATCGTTGCATGTGTTCCGACGATTTGCCACATCGGCATTTCCGACTTCCAGCTCATCATTAATTTGGGGGGAAATTATCGTTGTGGAAAAAATCAGATTAAATTAAAAGGTTGAGAATTTAAAGGCAGATTTAGAAAGTGAAGATTAAAACCAGAATTTTGAAAAATGTGGGAATTTTTTTTGCAATTAACCCTTTTTGTTATGTGGCATTTGACTATTTTTGAGGTGACATTTTACTCCTTATTGAAGTGATGTTCTTGTTTATTTTTACTAGATATTTTGTTATTATTCCTTATAAAAATTATTACCATGTTTGTCACTTCAATAATGAGAAAAATGCTATATAAAAAATAATCAAATGCCACATCACAAAAAAAAAATTCCACGTCATTTTTCCGGTCACCGAAAATTGAAGATATGCTCCGAATTATAATGACTTGAAATGTCATGTCTTAATATGCCAATGAAAAAAGGTGATGCTATAATTACAAATGAGTGAAAATGTGGTGTTTTTATATGCAATTATGCATAACTAAAATTTACAAAAACATAAAAGAAAATAAAACAAGAAAAAAAAATCGTAAAACAAGTATTCAAACATAAACAAGAATGAAAGATTTTTTTTTTTAAATGAAGCTAAGCATGAAAAGAAAAAAAAAAGAAAATAAGTTGTTGCTACCAAGGGAATCGAACCTTGCAGTATACTCCCTCCGTTCACCAAGTCTTGAACCATTTGGAGTCGACACGGAAATTAAGAAAAGTGATAAAGTAGTTGTTGGTAGGGTAAAAGTTGAAAAGTAGGGGTATTGTTAATTAGTGGGTTAGTTTGCTAATCTATTTCCACCTTTCTCTCTCCTCTTAGATTGCATTTTTTAATTGTGAACACTTTCTCCTCAATCAATTTTTGCTTCTTTTTTTTTTCCTGTTCTTGGCTGCTGCCTTAATCAAATTTTTTTTTTCCTGTCCTTAATCAATTTTCCTGTTCTTTCTTCTCAATCAATTTTCGTGTATTTTTTTCTGCTTAATTATTTGGGAATCTTATTTGCCTTAAAAAAAACTGCAAAACCACATTGTTGCTTGATTCCTATACAGTAAAACAAAATAGAGGGAAATACAAAAGCTGACAAGATTGCAAACTTGGAATAAAAAAAAACAGAGCCATCTCATTCATTCCCTGGACAGAAATCTCAAAATATTCACAGTGTTGGGGGGAAATTTTAGGGGGAAGGTTTGGAGGGAAATAAAAAGATCACCTAACACTATAAATAGAGGACAGACTCCTCATATTCATTAATGTTATCATAAATACAGCCTCTTACAAAATGTCATCTAGCAGCTTCAGGGCAGATTTGAGTGACATTGAAAGAAATAATGTTGCTTTTTGCCTTCTTCAAAATTCCAGCCACTCGAAGCTTCGATATGGTGCCAAAAAGGAAGCTGCGGAGCGTTTCAACGTAAGCCTCTCCACTGTTTGGCGAATCTGGAAAGCAGCTACTGCACAAGAAGTCCCGGGACAACATGTTAACCTGGTAAGTATGAAAAAGGATGCAGTGCATAAAGACAGGAAAGTTATAGATGAAGAAAAGCTGAAAAATTTGTCCGTACTTGAGAGAAGTAGCATAAGAAGGGTTTCAACACATCTTGATGTTAGCATAGGTTTGGTGCATAAGTGGATTAAGCAGAAAAAAATAAAACCACATACCAATTCCATCAAGCCCTACTTAACAGCTGCCAACATGATTCAAAGGCTCAAATGGAGCCTAAGTCAACTTTCTTGCATAAGTAGCAATGGAAAAATACAATTTCAGCCAATGTTCAATGTCATTCACATTGATGAGAAGTGGTTCTATCTCACAAAAAGCTCACAGAGATATTACATCATGCATGATGAAGAGGAGTTACATAGAACATGTAAATCCAAAAGTCACATTGAGAAAATTATGTTTATGTGCCTAGTTGGAAGGCCTCTTACTGACTATGAAGGCAATATTGTATTTGATGGGAAATTTGGAATTTTTCCCTTCACATTTGAAGAACCAGCAACCAGGAATTCCAAAAACAGACCCAAGGGCAGCCTGATCACAAAGCCTGTTGTGGCTATAACAAAACCAGTGATGAAAGAATTCTTCATTAAGCTGGTAAGTATGATAATTCATGCATTTCAAGGTGTTATTTTACTATCAGAATGTGTGAAAACAATCATCATTTAGCATTCATTACAGATGGTTCCAATTATCAAGGCAAAATGGCCCAAAGGCATCAGCAAAAACATAATAATTCAGCAAGATAATGCACGGCCACATATCACAAATGATGATCCAGATTTTCAAGCCATAGCACAATCTGATGGATTCAATATCAAATTGGTACAGCAACCACCCAACTCACCTGACACAAATGTCAATGACTTGGGTTTTTTTAAAGCCTTACAAACAATCAAGGACAGAAAGATGGCAACTACAGTGGAAGGGCTGATTAAGAATGTGCAGGATGCTTATGAAGAATTTCCAGCCTACAAGTTGAATGATGTCTTCCTAACACTTCAAAGCTGCTACATGGAGATAATCAAAGGGAAGGGAACCAACCACTACAAAATACCACACATAGGTAAGGAAGCACTAAGAAGGCAGGGGAAGCTACCTGAAACACTAGAAATTGAGGAGCAGGTTGTAATTGATGCATATGAGTATCTAAAGCTGCATGATAATGCAGAAAGTTCAATCTACTACATGGAGAATCTAGTTGAAGGAATGCAGCAGGTGGAATTGCAAGAGTAAGAGCCTGTAAAACTGCTTTTTGGACAGCTTTTTGGTCATGTAAATAAGGCTTAGGAGTAGCAGGGCAGGTAGTTTACATGGACAAACAGATAATGGTGGCTTTTTTATTGTTTGGGATGTAAACTACTATTGTTTCCAGCCTATTTTGTCTCAGCATTTTCAGTGAAATACAAATTTGCATCATTGACTGTGTTACTTCTTATGTCAACCTCCAAAACTAGGTTTCAAAAAACCTAGTGGTGGCATCAATAAGAATTTGGGTGTAGTATCTGTTCTATCATATTAAAGCTGTGGGTGGCATCACAAAATGCATCTTATTGTAGTATCTGTTCACAAAAATTCAGGAATTCACATCGAATTTCATCATCATTTCATCAATCAGTGAAAACAGCATGTCATCAATAGCAGGGCAACAAATTCTCAGCACATAGAATTCAAGCATAAGAACAGGAATTCATCACACAAATCACACCGATAATGGCATCACCAGCCAACACCAACCAATTAAATGACATAATGAATGGCATCACCAGCCAACACCCCCCAGAGAAGATGAATTGCATAACCTGATTCAGAGGTGGGGCAGCACAGTAGGGCAGAAAATTGCCAACAACTCAGAATCATATACATTGGGTCGAGGTCTTTTACGTCGTGACTGCTCCATGCCTTCTTCATCGGCAATGCTGGGAGGGTGGGCAGCAAGCCAATCAGCGATTTCCTCATTCCTTGCAGCATATAAGGCCTGTTCGGACATCAAATAAGAGTGGGGATCCAGCACCATCGCCTCATGATGGAGGTCAGAAGCCTCTGCCAAAGCAGAGGGTGCCAAGGAAGCTCCGGCAGCCGTGAAGTCTGAACCAGAGGGTGGCGATGAACCAACGGCCGCCGGCAATTGTTTGACCGACGGTGAGAGGTCGGTCAACTCTGAACCAGAGGGTGGCGAGGAAGCTCCGGCCGCTGGCGTAGAGGAGAGATCAGAGGGTGGCGCGTCGCCTCCCGCCGCCGTCTCTGGTTTGATCGGAGAGGGTCTGAACTCCGAATCGACGAGCGTGAAGCAGATGTCGGGCACCACCGTGTTCGGAATGAGCGCCGCCTCTGAATCTGCGACCATGAGAACCAAATCGGAACTCGGCAGCGAGGAGATAGCAGAGGGTGGCGCGATGCCTCGATCCGCCGTCTCTGGTTTGACCGGAGAGGGTCTGAACTCTTCATCGACGAGCGTGAAGCAGGTGTCGGGCACCACCGTGTCCGGATGGAGCGCCGCCTCTGAATCAGCCACCATGAGACCCAAATCGGAACTCGGCGGCGAGCAGATAGCATAGGGTGGCGTGTCGCCTCGAGCCGCCGTCAACGGAGAGGGAGGAAACTCGGAATCGACGGCGGCGAAGCATGTTTCAGAGAGAGAATCGGAATTCATGGCTGAAATAAAAGGATTTTCGACGGAGATGGAGAGGGAGAGGAGATGGATCCAGTGATGGTGAGATGAAATCGGAGGAGGACGGAGAGGAGACTGATACAGAGATGGAGATCCAGCTCGAAGAGATGAGAGAGAGCGGCATAGATCTAGGGTTTGTGAGAGTGGGAGAGGAGTGATAATAGAGGGTGCATAATGGCCCAGACCCAATAATGTGTGGATCGAAGTAATGAGAGGGTGTGTGAGTGATTAAGAAAAGTAATTAGTGTTGTTAGATTAATTAGTGAATTTAATTTATGGAAGGGTGGGTTGATAATGGTAAAGGGTAGTAATAAAACAAAAGTAATGAGGGTACAATGGTAAAAATAACAGAACGGTTCAACATTTGGTGAACAAAATAAAAGGGTGAAACGGTTCAAGACTTGGTGAACGGAAGGAGTACTTACTTTGGGCATGCATCTTTTTTTATTTTTTTTTATGTTGCGCGCCGGCGGATTTGAAGGGTCGAAATTCAACCCGTCTAATTTGTACACCCAAGTGTATAGGAGACTGCCTCAAAGTTTTATGGATGAGCGCTAAATCTAGGGATGACAATGGGGTGGATTTGGATCGGAGATTATTTTTCCATTCCTATCTCTGCCTCAAACTTAATTCCTATATCTGTTTTAATGGGGACAGGTTCAGGTCGGGAATTATCTGGTGGGAGAAGAGTGTTCATCGGGTACATATTATCTAAAATTTAAAACTTTTACTAGAAATAAAAAAGTTAATCTTTCCTAAAAATCAAGAAAAAAATAGTAGATTAAGTCAAAGCATTGAGACAATCTTATTATAAGCCAACTTCTCTCTTCTCTCATTTTCGATGTGGGATTAAAAATAGTGAGAGGGGATCAAGGAGGAATTAAGAGAAACAAGTTGTCCCATATTGAAAATGAATAGAAGAAAAAAAAGAGTTGAGTTATATAAAGAATGAGAGAAAGTAATATTAATGTGTTTACTTAATGTGGTTTTTCGATTCTCGTTAAATTTGAATTTCCATTCTAATTAATATATTTTGTTATTTATTAATATTAGTATCATTTTAAAAAAATTTAAAACTCTAAAAAATTATTCGGGAGGGTATCTATATCCCTGTATGTGCCCCAAATCCTATCAGGTATAGAAATTCATACCCGTCCCCGCCATGTTTCCTAAATATTGAACCATACACGTCCCATTAGGGGCGGGTACCCGTGAAGATACGGATCCGCGTGTATTATTGTCATCCCTAGCTAAATGAGACAATTAAGATGATTGAGTGGCATGTAACTGTTATTAAACAGTCGAGAGTCAGATTGAGATAAATGAAAAAAAAAATATGTGTTTATAAAACGAAAGTTTCATTCAAGAGAAAATACACCCTATAACATTATTTAAGACCATCAGCAGCGGCGAGCTCCATGTAGGAGCTCGCAGCCCTGTGAGTGGGCCGACCATACTCTCTCATTTTTATCTGCAATAGCGAGCTCAAGTTTGTTGAGCTCTAAAATGTGGGTGGGTCCACATGCTCTCTCTTTCTTCTTCCTTGTGAGCTCTCTCCCATACGCTCGCTTTTGCGAGCTCCTCCTTGCGAGTTCCAAGCTCTGCAATGGTTTGCGAGCTCCACGTAGAACTCGCAAAAGCAGCGAGTGCACGCTCGAGCGCCCCGCTGCGGAGAACCTAAGAAACAAACTAGTCAAAGCATCATCTCTACGTTATTCAATTAATTAGTCATTAGGTATGAGCTAACATCAAATAAAAGATATTGTTGCAAAACAAATATGCTCCTTCCTCCGTGCAATTCAAAATTATGGCAAAATTCACTGTTTATTGAATTGAAATGATGGGCTGATGTTTAATCCTAATTTAATTCAGCAAGTTGATTGAGGCTTAGCTCCAATAAAATGTTACTAACAAAGCACTAGCCCCAACAATATTACAAAAATAAATATTTTATGAAAGTTATGAGTTTGAATATCACTAGAATTGAACTTTATATTAAGTCAAATTATATCACAAATTAATTCAAATTTTACTGATATTTTATTTATTTTTTATTTAAGAAAAAGAGAGCGGTAAGATTTGAACCTGACCTCATTGCTTAAAGATTGAAGTTTTACACCATTTATATATTTAAATCGAATTTGTTGTATGTGAGTGTAATGCAATTTGTCTCTCTTTAACTGCTAGTATGCTGCCTCGTCCTCCACCAACCCAAAAGAAAAACAAAATATTTAAGTAATTTATTGTTGCACATGCTTAAGCTATCGTTTCCCTTATTAAATATTGCCATATGTATTAACAAACAAAACTAAAGCATAAAATAAAAAGTATATAGAGCAATATAAAAGAAAGTGTTTGACGCGTTCAAATCTTTAGAAATTAGTTAATATTCCAACTTGCGCGTTGATTTCTCAGTCATGTATTTTAAATCAAATATACAGTGTACGAGCTGTCAAAAGATTACATATAAAATAAATATTAAGAAAAATATATAAAATGAAGTAATGCTCGTATAAAAATATATCGGCTGTCCTCGAAAAGGAATATTTTATGGCACAGGCAAGGACACATCGTTTGTGTTTATCTAATTTTTAATTACTCACTATTATTTAAGTAATTAAATAGTAGCCATTTGACAACCACATGTAGAATTTTTTTTAGCAAAATAAAAGTTGGCAACGAAGACACATTTTCTAAACAGGCAGGCTGAGCCGCCGAGGACAAAATAAATATAAATAGAGTTTTAAATCTTTTTGCCTTTGTAGGAGGCAAAATTTTATTATTTAGTGTTTACAATTAGTCCTGTGGTGCGGGCCTTGAACCGCCGGTTCACGGTTCGGAGGGCCTTGAACCGTAATCGGCCCGTCAACACTATTGCCAGTAACGGGCCTGTTCAGGAAATCGCCGGTCCCGATTCCGGTTAAAAACCAGCCGGTTCCGGTTAAGACCACCATTTTTTTTTTAATTAATCAACCTTTGTTCTTCCTTCTATTACTATATTAAAAACACATTACAAAAACAAGAACAAAACAACTAATTTTAATAGAAAGGTGAAATTGAAATATTATAAACAAACAAATTAACAAACACAATTAACACATTAAGATTTAAAATTAGGAGAAGATATTACACACCAACAAAGTGACAAACACAAATAAGTCTAAAACATTAGGATTATGAGAACTAACTAACAAACACAACAAACACTAACTTCAATTGTCCTTGAAATCGAAAATAAACACTACAAATACAAACATTACAAACATTACAATGTGAAATATCACCGGAGAATGTGTGAAAGACTCTCAATTCGATGCTTCTTTTCAATGTGACCAACTAGCTTGCCGTAACCTTCACCGGTTTGCCACTTAAAATCACAATTGCAATAATTGCAAACAATACGATATGTTGGCTTTGTATAGTACGGCAATGGCTCGTCATAAC
The DNA here is from genome assembly GCA_029490685.1 of Schizonepeta tenuifolia. Classification (NCBI taxonomy): domain Eukaryota; kingdom Viridiplantae; phylum Streptophyta; class Magnoliopsida; order Lamiales; family Lamiaceae; genus Schizonepeta; species Schizonepeta tenuifolia. Next base: position 93,903,859 of record CM055956.1, read on the forward strand.
GGGTGTAGTGTTTGGTGAAGAGCTCACTAAAAGTAGATGGGCAATGAGGCATTATTTTAGAATACTTGGTGAAGTTGGTGAAGTTGAAGAAGAAGATAAAAGAGTTAGAGTTGGAGTCTTGGAGACGGTGAAGAAGAAAATGATTGAAAAATAGAAAAGTGAAAGAGAATGGAAAAATGAAGAAAAAATGAGGAAAAGGAAAAGGGAGGCGGATGCAAAGTGATAGAATGAGAGTGTATTTATAGATAGAATTTAGGGTTTGCCAAAAAAAAATAAAAAAAAATATCGCAAACCGCCGGTTCAGCACAAAACCGGCGGTTGTATGATAAAAACCGACGGTTTTAGGCAGAAAAAAATGAGGTTTCTAGGCACTTTTTTTAAGTTTTTTATTTTATATATTTTTTTTTTTTTTTTTGCTATTATATGTTGGATATACATATTCTAAGACAATCTAAGAAAAAAAAATGAAAAAAATTTAAGTACTCCTTGTATTAAAAAAATAAAATGAATTATTAAGAATATTGTTGGAATTACAACACAAGTTACATATTTTGTTGGGAAATTTATTAAAGTTTTGATTGATTCCAAAACCAACTAACCCCAACCGAGTAGATGTTGTCATAACCTAATGTTAGTAGTTAGGCTCGTTGTTTGAGCATTGTTAAGATTTTATCTTTACAGGACTCCAGCTGAAGACGGCAACAAGGCTTCACTCGAATAGAACATCAAGTGTAAGAAAAATACCTGAGCGTTCAAGATTTAGAACAACAGTTGAGCATTCAAAGGGGGAAGATGCAAAAGTCAACTAAGTATTCAAAGGGGGAAGATGCAAGAGAACATCAGTTGTAAGAAAGACAACTGAGCGTTCAAGAGATAGAACATCAGTTGTAAGGAAGACAACTGAGCGTTCATCAGATGAGAATTAAAAAGGGAGAAGTTGTAAGAGAACATCAATTGTAAGAAAAATAACTGAGCGTTCGAAGCCAACTGATCAGAGTCAGATACAAGAAAGACAACTAAGCGTTCAAGATGGAACATCAGTTGTAAGACTCAATCAGTAAGATCAACGAAATGAAGTTCAAGTCAGCTGAGAGTTCAACTGTCCTTCAGACAAATTGTCAGATGAAGATAGCATTCAGATAGAACATCAGCTGAAGACAAATCAAATGAAGATCAAATTTCTCAACCGACCATCCAATGTTGAAAACTAATGTTGAGATTTGAAATTCAAATAAGGAAGTCACGTGAAGGTTTGACTCTCTGTCATTACCTCATTTGGCCCAACACAAGGCTGTCTCAGATGGAAAGCAGAAGTCCACAGTTGCCAAATCCGGAAAGTCTGCAGAGATGAGAGACAAGCCATCGCTTTCAAAAAAAAATAAAACAGAGATCAACGGCTCCTCCAACGGCTAGTTGATTCTCTCCGCCTATAAATAGAGGCCTTCATTCATTCACCAAGACTTACGAGACAAACAAGTGCGAGAAGAATATACGAGCGAAAGAACGACTTTATTCTGCAGTCAAGCAAAACTGCTGATATCCTCTAAAAACATCACTAGTTGAGAGTTCTAGAGTGTTAGATTCTGTCTTGGTGTTTTTCGATCCAACCTTGAGAACATCACTAGTTGAGAGTTCGTAGAGTGTTAGATCCTAGCTCACTTTCTTGTTCGAGCTATTAGTTGGAAACCCACCCTTTCACACATCCTCTCAAAACGATTGTTAGGACCCTACTCTTCCCGTAATTGAGTAGATAGGTTGATAAGTACCCGTAAACTTATCTGTAAGGTTGATAAGTACCCGTAAACTTATCTCAACGGTTGCAAAGCCCGCGTAAGCTTTGTGGTTTTTGTCCAGAAGAACTTAGACTGAGTTGTGTGGACTCACAACTCCTCCTAGACGTAGGAGTTATCTCCAAACCACGTAAATCCTTGTGTGTTTGTGTTTATTATTCGGTTATTTATTGCTTATTCAACTGACTAACTAACCAGCATACAAACTGCATCTTTCCATATCAACTAACTTGGTTATTGACCGACCGTGCATTTAAGCGTGAGTTATTTTTATACGAGTTTTTATCCACCACATTCCGCACAACACCACTCTTTCAACTGAGTTCTCGTACTCGGTTGCAAATCCAGCTGAGTCTTTTTACTCGGTTGTGAAATTTTCAGAGAGTTATTTTAAATTTTCTATCTGGTGTATTCCCCCCCCCCCTCCATACACCAAAACTCGTATCGGGACCATCATATTTGATAGTTGATACATTATAACTTCATACATTTCATTTGAAATTACTTCTACTTTCACAACATTTTTCTAAACTTCTCATACTTTAAGTTACATTTGAAAATAAAGAAAAAAAAAAGACTTGAGCTCAATCTTATAATTAAAATTGAGTTGCCTACGTATCCTCATAGACGAATCAAAGTCCACGTAGTTCAATTACCTTAATCATGCCGTCTAGTTCTCTTCCGCCTCAAATCGATCGCTCTCGGTGAACTCTTCATTTTCGCTCTCGTCTACATCATTCCAATCATTTTCTTGAGCTCTAAGATCCGCCCTCGCCCAATCATCGACCAACATCGTAGCTTCGGCGTTTCTTAGTTTCAAGCTTGATCTTTTTTGGTCTAACATGAGTCCACCAAGGCTAAAAGCTTGTTCAACGGAGACGGTGGATGCGGGAACGGAAAATAACTCCTTCGCCATTATAGAGAGTATTGGATACTCCGTTTTCTTGGACCACCACTTCAATACGTCAATTTGTGGAGTGCTAAATTCAACACCAAAAACAAAACGATAACCCAAATACATATCCAATTCACTATTACCTTGACCCCCAGGGAGTTCATAAGATCTATCTTGGTACATGGTACTTAATCTTTGAACTAAGGGATCTAAAGAGTTCATCATATCGAGTGGTAAATATGAAGAGGTTGAGATACTAGGAGATGGCATTTGATTTATGTCGAGAGTACTATGAGTTGTCCTATATTCGACAAAAAGAGATCTTAAGGTTCTTTCTAACTCATCTTTTATTTGTTGTACATTAGGAAGATCAAAGAAAATACGTTCTCCGTCAATTTGTACGTCTAAAAAGTCCATTTGCGTGAAAGCATCATAATAAATATCTTTATTTGACAAACACCATCATATTTCCATTTAGGATCCAAACATTTAGCTACCAAGAAAACATTCGGAATATATGTAAAATATTTTAGCCTTTTTTGCACCATAAAATAAATCACACCTTACAAGTTTGGTTTAATAAAACAATTCTTAAAACTAAGAGCAATATACATGCAATGTTCCAAGACACGAACGGAAGTACAATAATAAACACCCGATAATTGAACGGTGGCATTGTTAAAAACCTTCAACAAACCATATAAATCCATGCATTGATCCCAATAAAAAGGTAACAAGGTTAATTGAGTAGTTGCAAATTCTTTTCTAAAAAAATCGCATAAATGTTCTTTATACTCTGTAGTACTATTAAGCATGTCTTAGGTCGAATTCCAACGATGTGATACGTCTCTAACAAAACTCCTATGTTGAAGATTTTTTTGACAACAATATTTTTGCTATTTTTTGCCTAAATCTATCTTCTTATGCAACATTGCAACGACTTTTCTAATTGGTTCAACCGATTCATTAAAAATATCAAGTGCATCTTGAACACATAAATTTAAAATATGACAAATACATCTACTATGAAAATATTTCCCTTGAAAAGTAGGACTACAAGCCGCAATTAATTGGGGAATACTAGCGGTATTGGCCGATGCATTATCAAAATCAACCGAAAAAACTTTATTAATCAATTGATATTCATTTAAAACGTTAATAATAATTAAAGCAATATTATTTGCGATGTGTGGATCATCGAACTCCCTAAATGCAATCAAACGCTTTTGTAACGTCCATTTATCATCAACCCAATGACATATAATTTCCATATAATTATTTTTATGATAACAATCCGTCCAAATATCCGCACAAATAGAAACTTTATGATCTAAACGCATCAAATATTTCATTAACTCTTTTTTTTTTATCAAAAGCTTGTCTCCTAATACTCCTAAGCATGTTACTTCTACTAATTTTTTTGGCGGGGGACAATATGCATCTTTTATCGATGATTCATACGTTATTCTATCGGCATAATTAAAAGGTTGTTTTTCCATAGCACAATATCTAGCCATAACATCTTCGGCATGCTTATGATCATATTTAAATAAGACAATAGAAGGCATACCCGTCACCGAAGTTGTTGATCCACGAAGTTGTGTTTGGTTTTGTGGAATTCCGTATTCCGTCGGATGGCAAGTCTCCATGTGTCGCCTTAGTGTGTCGTAGCCTCCTCCGTGCGAAAATTTGTAGACATTGTTGTAATAGTTGCAAAATGCGTTGAATTTTTTTGGTCCTTTGTCGGCGTCGGGATCGTTGCTTGAGCTTGTGTCGTCAATTCTTGGCAATTTCTTGAAGTGCTTGAGGAAGATATCCGAAACGAGAGGTCTACCACTTGGTGCTTGAACTTCTTCTTCCTCTCCGGCGGCGGCGGCGGCGTTGGATTGTTGTTGAGATTGCCGGTTCGAAAGCGCCTCTTGCCTATGAACTTCTTCATACCACTCTTCATCTTCTTGTTGTTTTTGAAGTTGTTCGACATAGGCTCTATCAATTTCTTCCGCCACTTGTTGTCTTCTTGATCTTCCTCTTGTGGATCGAGATGGAGCACGAATATTGCCGTCTTGATTTTCGGCAAGACCCTTGCCCTTATCGACACGAGATGAGCTCGACATAGTGGAGAGTGGTGGTGAAGGTGGACGTGAAGGTGGTGGAGGTGGTGGCGGCGTGGCGGTGGAAATGGAAGTGTGGAGAGTTGGTTATGGTGGAAAATGGAAATGGTGATACAATACTACAAATAACACAAAATAAAAGAGGATTTGAGAGCTTAAAGTGCAAGAAATTAAGAGAGGAAGAGAGGATTGAGGTGTGAGGAATGAGGAGGAGGAAGAGTGGTATTTATAGGGGAGGAGAAGGATGAAAAACGGCTACAATTGTAGCCGTTGTTGCTGCTGCCAACAATTTTGCCGTTGTTGTTGCACTTTCTGCCTTGGAGCCGGTTCGGCGGCCCGGCGGTTCAGCCGATTAACCGTCGGTTTTGACGGTTCGACCGTTGTAACCGCCGGTTTCATGCAATATATATATATATATATATATATATATATATATATATATATATATATATATATATATATATATATATATATTTAAAAATGTATTAACCGTCGGTTAACCGCCGGTTAGGTTCGACGAAATTGAGGCCCGTAACCGGCCCTTCCTCTGCCGGTTCCGATTATGATTCCGGACCGTTGACTACCGGTCCAGTTAAAACCCGTTGACCGGTGGTCCGGTTGCGGTTCGGAACCGCCGGTCCGGCGAAAATGGGCAGGTCTATTTACAGTCATTTCTAAATTCATTATTTGATGAGTTTAAACTTATGTTCAAGATCATTTTGGTTAGAAGTATAATTTCATCGATTTTATGTACTCATCAAACTTATTCCTTATGTTCCTCATCAATCTAAATAACTTTCATCGATCTATTTAGCAAAAAGAAAACTAAAAGTTTTTGTTATGTTTTTTTTTTTTTTTCTATATACCACCTAATCAAATTCGATTGATTTTTGGCATTAATTTCCCAGCCTACATAACGTGCGAGTGAATTATTTGATTAGATATAGATGACATGTGAACTGCCAGAGGCAAAAAGATTTCAGATTCAAATTCCCGCTAATGTCTCTATAGATCGAATTTGTCATATGTGTATTTGAAAAATGGGATTTACATGCCTTATATGGTTTACAGGCTATTGCACAGAAATTGAAGTTTATCAGTGCGTATCGAAGATAAAACAATGGATTCCCACGACATAAAAAGCAAAAAGAAAAAGAATTGGTGGGTTAGAATTTAAAATTTGGTTAATTTGACGGACAAATATGTTATTATACTATAGATTTGGGCATCAACTATGAAACTTCTAATATCGGTATCCTTTAGCCAAATACGAAGAATATCTTATACTCTCTCTGTTTCGGGTTAGTATGATTACTTTTTATTTAGCCGTCTTAATTTAGTATAATATTTCTTTTTTAAGACACATTTTTTAACTTTTACTCTTAAAAATTCAATATATTTACTCATATGAAATTTGTTCATCTACTAAAAAATTAATAACAGATGCTACTAGATCTCTCCTTTCACTTAAACTATTCCTATCAATGTTTTTCTTTTTTTTAAAAAAAACTTGTGAACAGTGTCTGAATTATATTAAGTGGGAACGGGAGAGTATTATAAATCATTTAAGTAAATGAAATTTCATGACCTACATAGATCTATTAGAGAGAGACGTGACACGCATCGGTATCGTGCTAAAAGAAGAGAAGAGAGTTGCTTCACAAAGTGACGTCATAATTATTTGTGGTTAATAATGTAATAATGAAGAATATTGGGCCCTGCCCGGCTGGGCGAAGCCAAGGACCAACCTGCAAAATCAGATTTTAATCCCGATCTTCCAATCACCCGCTTTCTTATCCTTTATTCCACTTGTCGACGTCGCCCTCATCTTTCAATTTTTTAATTTACAGTAGTATGTAGTACTCCCTCTGTTCTATTCAATTTGTCTCATTTTATCATTTCGAGTGTCCCGTTTAATTTATCTCATTTTCTTTTAAGGAAATAATTAAGAAATCATTTTATTCACTTTATATAGTAGAACCTTCAGAAAGGAATATTCTATTTAAAAATAAACTCTCATTTTGTCATATATTTTCATGGTTCCAACTCGGGACCAGTTATAATTAGGAATAAACTCCATATTTGTCATAATTCATATTTTTTTCTGGTCCTATATTAAGAAAATACATCTTCATTTAGGAATAAATCACAATGTATATATATATATATATATATATATATATATATATAATATCTAATTACAATATATTTAATTTAAAATATATTCTTAAGGTTGTTTGTGACAATGACTTCATCTTTTTTGTTGTAACTATATCCTTTAACTTGCGTGTTTTCAATAGCTCGTCCATATGATCACCTTCTTATTGAACCATAAATAATTCTAACTTGTCCAACAAACTTGAAGCTTCTTCACATGAAACCTTTGGGACTTCAATGCTATCATCCTTCGGATTATTTCCCTCCTCTTCTTGCCTAATTTCTTGAATGATTTCTTCTTCAGTAATAGCATACACAATTTGTTGCTCATTTGGATGATTAAGGAAGACATCCATGTCCATTTGATTGTTGTAGTGAAGTTTTTTAATCTGACCATTCAATTGGTACATTAGTATTTATAGGAGGAAATAATGAATTAATCAAAAGTTAAATGCATACTTTTAATGATGACTCTACATATTTTAGATAAAATAAATAAATACATGTATTTGCACATACTACTATATAATACATGTATTTAATAATTACTCTCTCGGTCCCACCAAAGATGAGCCCTTTGATTTGGATACGGAGACTAAGAAGAAATAGTATTGGGTGTATTTAGTGAAGTATTTTATTGATAATGAATGTAAAAGTAGTATGAATAAATAATAAATAATGTAAAAGCAGTGTGAATGCAAATGTAAAAGCAGTGTGAATGCAATTAATTATTTCCCAAAACAGAAAGGGCTCATCTTTCGTGACACAACCCAAAAAAGAAAGTGGCTCATCTTTCGCGGGACAGGGGGAGTATAATATTTAATTATAGTTTATGTACATTAAAATTAGAAAGAAAAAAAAATCTTCTTCGAACTCTATTTAGGAATAACCTCTCATTTTGTCATATTTTTCTCCGGTCCCAAAAGTATTCCTTAATAGAGGTTTTACTGTATCACTTTATATTATTTTATGTCACTTCACCACCACTTTATCAATTAAAAAATACTTTATATCACTTTATTCACTACACTAAATACACCATTTATCATTTAATACTTTTATTCTTAATTTCTATTCTGATCTCAAATGGGACAAGTTCAACGTTACGGAAGGAGTAATTGTTTTTGGCCCAAATAAAAAAGCATTTTTGAGGAACCGAATAGAAAAATATTTGCCAAAGAAAAATATGTTGATGAACAACTTGACAATTGCAGTCCGGAATTTTGTTATCAACTATGGTGTGTTATTTTAATCCCTCGGAATAACTTTTTCTTTATCATATAGTATTTGCTTTGAATGATATTTTACTTAACCATCTTAAAAGTGATAACATATAGTACTAAGTATTAAGTTTTATTTTTCAAGGATGTGTTCACTTGGAAGTAAAAGGAGATATAATATTATTTTACTTCCTTATATCCTGTTTAGTTGCGCATTAAGAAAAATTTGAGTAGGAGGTATAAATTTTCGGGTAGTCCCTTTTACTTTATCCATAGTATAAATTTATACCTCCAAAATGGAGATATAATATTATATCTCCTATGTGTTTTAGATATTTCCTCCTGTATCCATCAATTTCATTCCAAGTGAACAAGATATAAACATTGTGGTCCTCCCTTGAGAGTATAAATAAATATATTATCGCTCCAACCAAACAACATACTCCCTCTGTCCCGCTCATTTTGTCTCCCTTTCCTTAAATGGACGTCCCACTCATTTTGTCTACATCCAAATATAGACATAATGAGTGGTTGTAAGAGTTTTTCTCTCATTCTTTTCCAATCTCATCCACTAATTTATAAAACAAACAACTTTCCTTAATCTCCGTGCCCAATAGTAAGGAGACAAAATGAGCGGGACGGATGGAGTATAAAACTTGTGGTCCCAACAATAAAGTATAAATTTATACCCCATAATATTATCCCTCCATTTAGAGTTATAAATTTATACTTCTAAGTGAACACACCCTAAATATAAATTATAGTATATTATGCAAGGAGAAAAGCTTTTCTAAATTTAATATTCCCTCCGTTCCTCTCATATTGTCTTGTTATTGTTCAACATCAAAATTAAAATTAAAGGTAAAATGAGTAGAAAGTAGGTATATCTCAATACTTTTAAAAATTTTTGAATGATTTATTCTTTTTTATTTATTTGAAACAAAACAATTTGAATGACAAAGCCTAATAAGAAAAGAAAGACAATATTAACTGAATGGGAGATCACTTCTAGTTGAATTTTTCACCATATCAAAACAAACAAAGTCGTATAGTCTTGTTTATGTTATCTCAAGAATTAAAAAGGCCGAAAAAGTATTAAAAGGAGTGGCCTTGTTTTGTTCGTGTGTCCGCGTACAGGGTGATATATTTGACTAAATATTGAAGATTATCAAGTTGATGTAAAATAGAAAATAAATCGAAAATAAAATAGATTTTTTTTTTACTAATTTTGATAGCGATGTGATGTGGAATAATATAGTGAATTTTCATTTTTTGTGAAATAGTACAAAAAAGTCTTTGATTTCATATATTTAAACTTGGTCTTGGTCAAGGTTGAAAGTACTAGAGTAATGGTTCACTGTACATACTATATAGTAGGCGGGCGATTATTTTATCTAAATAACACCAAGCATGGAAAATAAGAAAAAGAGAATTATGTTATTTAAACACAATAACACAATTTCAATAATATGAAATCACATGAAATGGAAACTATACCAAACTATCCAAAAAATTATCGAGAGTCTGACTTTGCTATTATTCGATTTGTTTGAATGCAATGCTTAGTTATGGCATCCGCTTTATTTGTTAATTTATTGGATCACACACACTACTACCATAATAATACCGATATTTATGGGGAAGGATACCATTTTTATTTTTTTTTACTTGCGGAAGTTCTTGAAACTATAGTAAGAATTAATTAAAATATTTACCATTAGATAAATTAACTAATAATCTGCAACACAACCATATAGGTGAGACCTCTACACCACCATGTAGGGTGAGACAACTACTCCACCATAAAGTGGAAAATAAACTGCATCGCTTGCAAGCAGGATTGAACCCAAAACCTCTCATTTGCAATCCAAGACCTCTCATTAAGGAGAGACTTGTGGTACCTCAGTCAACCAAATGAGCTAAGGCTTATATAAATATATACTTCATTGTTATTAAAAAAAATGAATTACTAATAATCATTTTATGGGGTATCTTGTTAATTACTAGTTTTTACTTAAATTATGCTCTATTATTATTTCAAAGTGGGTTTGATTAGCTAATGTCTAATTATTTGTGTACGTTGACCTAAAGCTTCTATTATTTAATTTATAGTATTTCTTTAGTTTGTCGTCACGAGTGATGACTTGAATCTGCTATAATATTCGGAGCTAATTTTGAAAACCCGAGTTTTTTCTTATAAAACCCCAAGGCGTTTACTAAATAGGATAAGTTGGATAGATAAAAATAATATAGGTTAATCAAGCATTTACTTCTAAGGATTAAATTCAAGGATATCTCATCACACATGATCATTCTTCATATTTGGAACTACACATGTGGGATTAAATGAATCATGGGATAAGAATAATCAATTTTATCCTAGTTAGTAAACGCCCTGTATTCCACGAGATACGATTTGATACTATTGGGGATGTCAACGAGATGGTTATAAGCAAATTTTACTAGATTAGGAAGTTGAATCGGTAGGTATGTTAGCTCGTTGAAATCCTGAATTAAAAAACTTTAGAGCATAATCAAATCGATACTGATTATAATATAAAAATTTGTAAGAGTTTAACATCACTCTACCTATAAATATACTCCCTCTATTTTTTTATAAGTGTCCTCCACCGCCAAAATGCACATACCAAGGAACTTGATAAGTTACTATTTTTATCTATAATTATTGCCTAGAAAACTTAAAAAGTAAATAATTAGCATTTATTATTGAGGTAAAATGGAAAGTTTTGCATAGTTTTTCCCAGCATCAATTTTTTTAAAATTAAGAAATAGGACACTTATTTAGCAACAAGAAAAAAATTAAAATAGGACACTTATAAAAAAACGGAGGGAGTAATTTGCATTGTAAATTGGTAGTTGATATAAAAAAATAAGTACAATAACTTTTTCAACATATTCCGTGCTTTCCCGCTTGTTTTATGGAGAATTTAATTTTGCGGATATGAACCTTGAAATCATCTGAGATAAAATGTATGTTAGCAAATATTATATATAATTAAGGATAAATCTCTTCTTTGATCCGGATCAAGAGGGTTAAAATTGTCTAATTTTATAAAAGAAATATGTATGTTGACTAAAATATTCCTATTAAAGTTTATGCATTATAAGTTGTAAAATAACTTAAGTTTGTAGTTTTTCTATAAATCATTTAAACTTCCAACAAATATTAATTATTCAATCTTAGATGGGTTAATAATTACTATCTGCATTTCGGTTTTAATATTTTATATGCATTCCAAAAATTTTACATGAATATTGAGTTGTTCTAGAATTATTTAAAAAGTAACTTATTAATTTGAAAAGCAACTTGAAACTAAACCTATAAAATAACTAACTAGTATTAATTTTGAGGTTGTAAAAAGAAACGAATATTTCATAAAAAAAAAACAAATATAACCATTTTTTTCAAACTTCTTATGTGTTAAAATCAATAAATTGTAGTTTTAGTAACGATCAGACGTTTTATATTATGATTTATAAGTAGGTATCATGTATACACATAATTTTTGTTTCTTAATTTTTCTATGAATATTTTTAGAAGATGAATATTTATACACAATTTATAACTATTTATACAAATGAAAAAATATTTCAAATTTTGTGTGTGTGTCATGAAATAAAAAGAAAAAAAATGGCATATAATACGCAATGACGGGATATTGATGTAGTCCTATGAAGCTCAATTGCCCATGCTTTAAAAAAAATTGCTCTTTATACAGAAGAACCTCTATAAATTAATACTCTTCGAACCGTAAAATTTTATTATTTTAGAGAGATATTAATTAATTAATTAATTAATAATTTATTAATTAAAAGAGGTACTTCACAATAAAAGAGATGTCAATCATCTATTGGATTATCCAGGTAAAAACAAAACATATTTAGAGATACAAAACTTAGTAGAAATTGTCGATACCATGATTGAATATATAATTGAAGATAAAACTTAGGATGATAAAGTGTTATGAACCGGTTACACGAAAGAAATCAATAATAGAGTAAAAAACCCTTCATGATTTTATTATTGTTGTTCAAGAATGCCACAACGGAGCTTTTGAATGTCGTGAGAAAAGTTAGAGATGAAATTTATTTTGATATAAATTTTAATCTATAGACTATAGGATTCAAACAATAACTAATTCATATTTTCCTAAGTTATCCTAGCTTTATTTGATATATTAAGAAATTATTTATTTATAATTTTGTTGGGACCATATATTTATATAAGGGACTTCCAAAAAATTATTATCTTATTAATTTATCAAAATTATTAGTTTACGCCCAAGGCTCAACTCGGAACCGGAGAAAATTATTATCTTAGAGAAATTATTAATTAATTGAGCATTAATTTAAGGAGATTCTACTAAACATTAATTAAAAAGTTATATAAAAAATTTATGAATTAATTATTGTTTACTTTCTCTGTCCCGATGACAAAGTCTCTCTTCCTTTCTCTCGTGTGTCATTTGCATAGTCTTATTCTAAAAATAAAAATAATTAACTCTACAAAAATTATAAGACATACTACTTTTTATCTTTTTACTATTTTTTTTAATAGCTGTGCCTCAATCAAATTAAATATTGTTATTGGAACATGAGGGAGTAATATGGTTTATTTCATCAAATTACATGATAAATAAATAGAAAACTATGACAACTACTCTAAAAGTAAATTTATTCTTTTAAAGAAAATTAATAATAATATATCATTAAAATTTTATTAGAATTTACGTTTAGAGGCAAGCTTTGTAATTGTTAACAAAGAAGCTCCACCTTTTTGTTTAAAATGCTCTTATTTAAATTTGGCCTTTTATTTTAAAAATATAAAAAATACATGGAGAGAATATGGTTCAAGGTAAGACCATAATTAAATAGAATTTCGACATGTGGAATGAAAAAACAAACTTTACCACTAAGCTAATAGACTAATTGATAACCATTTAAATATTTTAACTATGGATTGTATATTTATTTGTGGTTATTTTATTAAAAAATATTTCACTTATAACAAAAAAATAATCAATTTTTCAGATTGGATAATGCTATTTGGATGTGGCCAGCTACATTAGCTAAAACAAATATATATGTGTTTGAAAAAGGAAATATATCTTAATTGTGAAATCTAAGGGAAAATGTGATTATTTTTATTTTTTATAATTATTTTTTATTTTTTTTACGAGTGTGGCCGACCACATTGTGTCCGGATAGAATTATTGTTTCAGATTATACTTACATTAATTAGTAAATTATAATATAAATTTTATGATATTTCAAATAAAAAAGTTAATGAGGGCAGTCTCTAACTGAAGTTATTACTAATACAATACGTGATGAAATTGGAATTTAATCGTAATAATTGGACTAGAGGTGACTAAATTAGTTAAAATTTGAACTTCAATAACATCAATTGCATTAGGGGTGAACAAATTAACCAAAATCGAATACCCTTACCGAATCAAACTGAAATATTACATTAACTTCGGATTTTCGGTTCACTTTAGTTTTTTTTTTTGTTTGGATCCCGTATCAATTCTGTTTGGTGTTTTTAAAATAAAATTAAATTAAAATTTGAATTATGTTTTATAATTTTATTTGAATAATTTAACATAGTTCTAAAAATGGAGTATATCTTAATTAAATAATTACCAAATTTTTTAAAAAATGCAAATTCACACTTAATGATGTTTTTTTAAAAGTAAAAATTAATATTATGAATGAATATACAATTAATAAAAAAAAATATATATATAAAATATATAAATATAAATATACAAGGTAGTGGTTGTGTACTCTGAATTTCAAAATAAAAAACAAATTAGAGGTATTATTTAATTTATATTATATGCTTGGAAAGAATCATACATGAATGAGAAGGTGGATGAATTGTTCACCATTTAGTTTACACGATAAAACTGGTCCAAATTCTCATTGAAAAACATTTAATGAATTTTTTGTTCCCAATATACTACATTAATATTATGCATAAAAATTGTATAAAGGGTATAAATGTCTATTTCCATTAAAATTTAATTATTTATTGCATTTGATAGCATCACCCATTAATTAAAAGGGGAGGAGATGTGGTTATACATATGATCTCTCTCTCTCTCTTTTCGAACTTATCATTCAACATTAATATTTCGCAAAATTTTTATGATGAAAGCTATCATGACAAATTTATGTTTAGACTTTAGCTTCTTCCAGTAAAGATCGTGGTATCGTTTGAGTATTAAAGTCAATTTCAGAAAACTCTAATTAGTAGTAATAACCACCAACCGTGGGACCCCTTTCTATTCATATCAATTAAGACCATCGATCATGGTTCACATGACTAATATCTAAAGTGGAGTATTCATTAACTAATTAATATGTACTCATTTTTATTTTAACACGTCGAAAATGCATAAAAATAAATGTACGTAATCTTTACTGCTAATTTGACTTTTTCATGAATTCTGTCCATTTGAATTCAGTTTGAGCTCCCATATGTACATATTTATTGAGGTTAACTGAGGTGACTACTTAATCAAATCGAGTCAAGGTAACTATGATACTATCGTCGTTTAAAAAACAAAGTAATATCACCAAAATACTTAATTAAGCTCCCCTAATTCAATATTTTGTTTATTAGTATTTTTTTTACTGATCAGCTAATTAATTTCTACTTTTCACTAATTAAATAAATAGATATTTTTTCTGTTAATGTTGCTCAAATTACTGTTTTCTTGATTCTCAATTAAAATTATTCCAAATTTTTTTAATAATAAATTTTTTATGAGTAATGATATTCGACACACTGTGGCCAGCCACACACGTGAAAAAAAGGAAAGTTGACTGTAAAAATATAAATAATCACATTTTCCCCCTAGGGGTTATGCTTCCCAATTAGGATATTCCATTTCAAAACCTATATTACCATTTTTAGCGCGTGTGGTTGGCCACAGTGTGTCCGAATATCATTTCTCTTTTCTTATATATGCAGTAGTATTAATTTATGTGGTCTACTAAACTTAATAATTACTAACTCCGTCCACGAAAATGATGATTAGATTTACATTTTGGTCCGTCCACGAAAATTATAGTTTTTCTATTTAAGAAAATGACTTTACACACTCTTTACTTTTCTAACATAATCCCTTTTCAATATTTACCTACTTTATTACTCCACTCAAAACATCTACTATCTATTTTGGCAAATACTCATATGCAACCTGCCGCACCCCATGCCCGCGTGTGGGATGCAGGCATCTCACCCACAGGCTAGTTATTTTTTATTTTTTTTATTTTATTTTCTCCAATTTTTTTTTAAATTCCTGTTTTCTTTCTTAACCTTTCTTCTGATTTGTTTTTTTTTTTTTAATTTTTAGCTTTTATTTCAATTTTTTTTTTAATTCTACTTTTTTTTCCACCCTTTTTTTTGTTGGTCTCTTCGTTTTTTTGTTTGCCGCTTCTTCTTTGGTCAAGATTCGAGCGAGGGGAGCCGAAGGTCTCGGAGTGAGTCGAAAAAGTTTAAATTGTTGTCCGCCGATTATCATTACATTAGTAATCGAAGCAAAGCCGGAACCGAAGACAGAACCGTAAAAGCAAAAAAGAAATGAAATTAGAAAAAAAAAAGATCAGGTCAACGGATCAACTCAGGTTAACCGGATCAACCTGACCCGGATCTGATAGCATGGATCCGATCGCAGGGAATCCAATCGCAGGAAAAAGTGTCTTATTTATTTTTCAATACAAAAAGTGAATGATATAATAATCCATCTTATATAGTATATATTTACGTACCTTTTTTTAAAACTCACATTACAATCTAAAATTATACGGGAGTAAAACTTATCTTGCTAAACATTAATGCCTGACCTCTAAGTAGTAGATTAATGAAAGTAACGGGATGGAACAAAGGTTGACGTGAAAGTGAAGGCCCAGTAAATACAAGCCACGTGGAAGAAAAATGGGGGTTCTACGTGTCACAAACGTGGATCCTATCGTATCCCAATATTTTAAGTTGTGGCACATAATCAGATGAGTCGCGTGAGCCTAAATTTGCACCAGAATTGTCACGTTTTCGCCACGTGTCATTAAAAGCGTGCACCGTGGAACATGTTGGCTCACGTGGTGTTTTTTATATGCTACAATTTTTAATTTTCAAAATATTCTTAGAAAATTTATTAGCTTAAAAACGAAATAATTACTTTCATGATTTTATCCCATTTAGGAGTATTTACTATTTAGTTACTATTTATGTGCCATCACAAATTACATATAAGTGAATAGTTAACCTAAATGTGTTTTTTCTGTACTATTCACAACTTGTATCTAATCTATATTATCTTTAGCTTTATTTAATTATAGGGCATTAGGTATTCTACTATTGAAGCTTATGAATTTGTGGAATTTGAATAATTAAAGAATGTCACTTCAAGAATAATATTCTAGCTAGGACAAAATATTATCAATGAAATCGACACGTCAATATCATATTTTATGAAAGAGAAAAAAAAAATTGGTCAAATTCCTGTATATGAGCACATATAATTGCAGTAGTGTAGGAAACTAAAAAGAAAAAATAGTAAAATGAAAATTGTAGCAGTATAACATAGTTACCAAAGAAAGAAAGGGGAATAATTTCTCAAGTGTAATCGAATTAGGACTTAGGGGGTCTACATTAAAAAGAAAAGAAATACACAATTTAATTTGTGGCTGAAAAGGTCAAAATCAAGCATCAATTTGTTTTTTCTTTAATTAATAATGGAAACTCGATCACCTTGAAGTTGAAGAGATAAGAACCCAAAATAGAAATCATATGGGGCCATATATATGACTATAGAACTGTATGACTTATTTAGGAAAGTATAATAGTAAGATAAAAAATGAATATACTATGTAAAATATATATCCATGTGTCAAAATAGGTGGACAAAATCTCGTGTTTGTTGAGTCTATCTAATAACCACTCATTCCGTTTATGATAAGTGTGGTTTAGAGAAAGTAACACATATTTTAAGAAACGAAGAGTCGACGAGAGTGAATGGTTGAAATATTGTGAGTGGAAAAGGGTTAGTGCACTTAAAGTAGAATACAAATAAATGGAATAAAGAGTAAAAGAGTGACATTTTAAGTGAAATCATTTCCATTTATAGAAGGATCACACTTATTATGGATGACCAAAAACAAAAAAAAGGACCACACTTATTATGGAGTGAGGGAGTATTTTTATCCAAGTTCGAGGGAATATGGTGGCTATGTCACATCTGCAATTTGATATCTTAAAAGAATTGGATACATGTGATTCAATAATATTTCAAAACTCATAGCTTGCCATGCACTTAGGTCTCGTTTCCTACGGAGTATGAGATTAAATTGATATATTTGATTTAGATGTCTTATCTGTATAAAAAAATTAATATTTCATTTGGTATGAAGTATATTAAAGTCTTTGCAAAAATAATAATTATGATAATTTTATGTTATAATTAATTGCAGCATTATATTACCATCTGAGATGTGGTAAATGTAACAACAAAAATGAGTATAATTCATACGAGCCCGAATTTTATAAATAATTGTATACTTTATATCAAACAATATATTAGAATGTCATATATATATTATACGTTCTAATCACGCCTACCTTAAGGTTTGATTAAGATGAGGAATAAATGAGGCAATCCTTATAATTTGCAGGATTTTGCGTCGGGCATATTATTCATGTATAGAAACGTGACTTTTGCATGCCTAAATAACGTGTTACGTTTAGCATCATTTGAGTGATCATCTTAATTACCATTGTTAGGTCAAGTAGGAGTATTTCATTTTATGAGATTTATCGTTTCTTAAAATAAATCTACAATGTAGTAGACTACACGTATTGTTTAGAGATGAATAATCACTTAAAAATTAATTTTATCATCTCATTCAACTTAATTAGGTTTTTCATATATATTTAGATATTTACTTTAAAATAATGAATATTACTCCGATCTAGTCTTTCCGTATTAGGTATCCTAATTTTGGATTAGTCTCACATAAATAACTTCTTCCAGCTCATATACAATAATTTTATTTGAGGGAAGATCATATGATATAGTAATCTAAACTCCATTTATAATTCTACAAATTGAAACTAAAAAAAGTTTAAGCATTTAAAAATAAAAATAAAAAAATTATTAGCTCACGAAAAGTCGTTGTCTGGAGATGACCAGAAATAGCCGGGATATGATATTACCACGAGAAGAAGTATTAAAATTAAAAAAAAAAAATTAGAAAAACGTCACAATCATAA
This sequence comes from Schizonepeta tenuifolia, assembly GCA_029490685.1. Lineage (NCBI taxonomy): Eukaryota > Viridiplantae > Streptophyta > Magnoliopsida > Lamiales > Lamiaceae > Schizonepeta > Schizonepeta tenuifolia. The sequence continues at coordinate 93,922,332 of CM055956.1, forward strand.
ATCTGTATATGATTCAGTTATCACATCTAATCCAAGTCCTCTCTCTCTCTCTCTCTCTCTCTCTTCCATTTGAGTACCTTGTCTCCTCAAATACTCATTTTCTCTCTCATTCACGAGCAGCCAGCCATCATATCTATCTCAGCACCAAACAGGCAGCTCTTTGTCTCCGCTATTCACTACCAAAATCGAACTCTTTTTTATTGGGTTTGATTTTCAAGTATCACATACTGGGATTTTCTTGAATTCTGCCGAAGTTGAAGATGGAGAGAGATTTCATGGGCTTGTCTGTGAAGCAGGAGACTCCTGATGAAATAATTGATGCTGGTAATTACTATTTTCTTGAATTGTATTTAATTTATTTATATTCATAATAAATAAATCATTTTTTCTCAGCATAAGATTCGTTTTCTTTTTTCTTGTTTGTAACTTTGTATAGTTCTGATTAGATTTTATAAATCTGACTTGAAAAAGGTGGGAACTTTATGCATTTGGTTTGGAGTAAATTTTGCATATGGGCTTTTACTTTACATTTTTATAATTTTATCTCTTTATTCCAAAGGAAACATAGTCCAAGAATTGTTCTTTTCTCATCTTTTGAAGGATAATTTATTTGACCATTTTCATTTTCGAAAGCAATTTTATGAATTTTTTATTGCATGCCACCAGCTGTCCACTGTAGCTTAATTAAACTATTGTTATTCTTTGAGTAATGATGTGTGAGGTGGATTCTTCACGTTTCGTGAGAATTAATCAATGGGTATTAAATAATTATTTTTTTTATTGGTTGCTGTATTAATTATTTAAATCTTCCTTTTTTTATACATATGGTCTTATGCTAGAACAGTACTCTCAATTTTATATTTATATTCATGTTTCTTGCGTATTAGATTTGTACAATGCGAACATGCACCTCATGAGATCTTTCATTATTATATAGATGTTGTGAAAGAATCAATTTATAAAACTAATTATGAGTTGTCTCCTCCAAGAAGTCACCAGCCACCACCCCACATGCTAAATTATTTTATTTATTTCTGCTACCTTAAAAAAAAAGAGGAACAAAATATCGCGCATGATGCCTGCAATAAAATAAAATTGGTTTTAAATGGTGTGTTTTGACTAGATGGGATTGCCATATTCTTTATTTGTTCTGCATTGATGAGTACAATAGCTTTTATTATAATCTGCAGGAGATAATTTTTTAAAAACTTGTTACGTTCACAGCTAAGCCTCTGAATTATTTAGTTTAATTATCTTGGAGTCATACTATTAAATATTAAGGGAACTGTGGTTGTGACTTTTTTATGCAGTTTTTTGAAACTACACTTCACCAAATAACACTTGCTAGTTGTTAATCATTAGGTAATTAGTCCTTAAACAAAAGTGTTCTGAGCAAGCAAATCTATTGTTTCAACTTTGATTCATATTTTGATTGTGTAGCTCCAGTGAGAAGTTTACCAATGCAGTGGTCATTCTCAAACAAGGGCTCTGCTCTTCCTCAGCTCTTCTCTTTTCAGAATGCTCAAGATGATAAACCTAAGTATGGTTTTGATTCTCTTGCATCATCTGGTCTTGTTACCGTGACTACCGATGTTTTCGACTCTGATCACAGACAGTTTCCTGCTTCACAGGTTAGTTATCGATCCCCTTTTGGATCTTTTTTGTTGCTTTCAAGATTTAGATGACATAGAGAAACAGTTATGTAACTGTAATATATTTGATTCTTTGATGTATCACGATATGGAAGTTAGCCTATATTTCTTACCAAATCCATGTTGTAACAGATTGATCATCTGTTGTAATAGATTTGATTTCTTGATAGCTCTATATGCTTAAGTTTCTATGTTGTAACAGATTGATCATCTGTTTATTCAAGAATCCATTTTGTTTGCAGAAAAGCATTGTTCCTGAGAGGCAAGGCGGAGTTCGTTACACAGTGACGAATTATCCTACTCAGCATGTCGACACACACACCATACGTCGTCCCATCACCACACCACCGGCTGCGACTCACCAGACCTTCGTTTCTCCAATGGCAAATCCCGTCCAACCTAAGCCTTCTAGCAGCCCTATTGTTGGAACAACTGATTTTAGGTATATTCTTGGTGACAAATACTCCACTAGTTATTAAAAGTTCAGAAACTCCTAAAAAAATTGATAATAATAATAATCAAACTTGACTTCTTGTGCAGGAACACACCCAAGATCTCCAATGCTCCTGCTCAGTTAACCATATTCTACAACGGCTCAGTCTGTGTGTACGACAACATTTCTCCGGAGAAGGTATGCCACCTGCAGTTTTTACATTTACACGTTTTTCTCTGTTATTAGCTCATTCAATTCATTCTAGGTTTGTTTATCAATGATGTTTAGGCTCAAGCTATTATGCTATTGGCTGGAAATGGGCCTCCAATGACTCCTAAGGCAATTCCGTCTCCAGCTCCAGTTCAGGCAGCCATGCCTAGATCTTCAGTTCCCGACAGGCTAACCATAAATCAACCTTATGCAACTACCCCACGTCGTTCTAGCCCTGTCCCTATGACCCCTAGTAGCGTCTCTCAGTCTGCTGGCCGGGCTGGCATTAGGACTGAGACGAGCGCTGCAAGGCCATCTGGAGTTAATCATATGTCGCCTCCTATCGTTGCTGAGCCTCTGAAAACAATTAGCCCTTTAGGATCTGCAAGCTTTCATACATCAAGTAATTTCTGCTTACTTTTAAGGCCATTTTTTTGGTAACTTTCTTCATATTTTGTGTCCTAGACATTTATATCTTGCTCATAATGTTGTTTATTGTTTTCAGACACCGTGCCTCAATTTCGCAGAAAATCTCTAGCCCGGTTCTTGGAGAAGCGTAAGGAGAGGTAATTTCTTGTTCTTGTGACGCTTTGATTAAACTTGGATCACATATATTGACACTGTAGCTGGTTTCTTTCCTTTCCCATCTTCATTTCATTAGTGTGCCTGCAATATAAAAACACACTTGTGCTTAGCTCAATTTTCAAAATTTCAATTTTTTTTAAAAATCTAAAAGATTTGCTCTCTCCTCTCTCATTGTAGGGTGATCAATGCTTCACCTTATGCTGACTGTCAATCTGCGGATTACAGTGCTGACGGTGCAGGCGCGACGAGCTTGTCGATGAACTCTTCAGGATCATGTCCAGTTCCAGCAGCCAATTAAGAGGCGTATTTTAGCAGAAACTGCAAATAAGTTATAGAGATAATTAAGTTGCAAGATAAAATTCTCAGTTCCAGTTTATGTTATACCGTTGCATTATGAATTCTATGTTCTGTTTTTTGTCTATTTAATATTGTTATAGACTTGTAGTCCATTTTTGTGTTGATATATTTCAAGAATGTAGTAGTCTTATTATTATTTATCAGAATCACTGTGTATAAATATTTATCAATTTTGCATCAAGAGCAGCAGTTTTATACTCTTCTAAGATTTGCTATTATAAGGATTTGCAAAGTTGGTAACGTGACTTAAAAATTTAAGATGAGAAAATCCATCACAAAATTTCAACTATTAACATCAATTTGGGAATAGTGTATACTACATAAATGGACATGATTAAGCGTTTTAAATAACTCATTTTTTAATTGAGGAGTCTAATTAATCAAAATTCAATTTTATTTTGAACACATTTGTTAAGTATCGATGACGGCGGCGTTTAGGAAAGGGAGTAAAACTAAGTATTGCCATAGGATTGCATTTTTCATTTTTGAGAGAAACAATCGTTACATTAATATCAAAGGTAATACATTCAAATAGCCTTTAGACATGGTGAAATACAATGTTTGTCATACAATTTAATTTGGATAAATTTCAATTCAAATCGTTATTTTCTCTCTTCTCTCTTCTCTCTCTTTACATTCTCTCTCCCCGCCACCCATCATCGTTGCCTCAATTCTGCAAGCGATACCATCATCGCCTCCATTCCGCCGCCGCACCGTCGTCTACTCATGTACCAGGTCGTCTCCATTCCGTCGCCTGTTGTTTTTCCGCCTGTGTATTGAATCTATATCTCAGTTTGTTTTCGTTGTGGTTGTTGTTGTAGTTTTGGATTGGGTTATGTTTTTTCGATTTTGTACTTGTTACGATTTTATTTTTGTGTTACGATTTCTTGTTTTCGTAACTGCTTTATCATGTAGTGTGGTGTTACGATTTTGTAATTGTTACGATTTTATTACTTTCATTACGAATTTAACTTTTCGTAAAATGTAGTCTGTTACGATTTGTGTATTTCGTAACGAATGCATTTGTTACGTTTTTGTGTTTGTGTTACGATTTTTTAACTGCTTTATTATGTAGTGTGGTGTTACGATTTTATAATTGTAACGATTTTATTTTTGTGTTATGATTTTTTATTTTCGTAACAAGACGATTGTTACGATTTTTGTTTTGTGTTACGATTTGTTGTTTTCGTAACTGCTTTATCATGTAGTGTGGTGTTATGGATTTTCTAATTGTTATGATTTGTTTTTGTGTTACGATTTGTTGTTTTCGTAACTGCTTTATCATAAAGTGTGGTGTTACAATTTTGTAATTGTTACGATTATGTTTTTGTGTTACGATATGTTGTTTTCGTAACAAGAAGATTTGTTACGAATTTAAAATCTTACTCCTTTTATGCAGATGAGTCCATCTTGTTTAATTGTTTTGCATGGAGGACAATGAGATGAGAATATATATGTGGGTGAGAGAAATAAGTATATTTCCATTCCTCCAATGTGTATAACCTTTCAACAATTTTTAAGTAAACTTGAGGTGCGATTGAAAAAAGACTATAGCATGTATGCATTTGATGAGATGCATTTGACCTACAAGGCAAATTGATACGAAATGTTAAATTCGTAACATAGAATCATGATAAACTGATATGCATTCATAAAATTGTAACATGGAATCATGTCCAACTGATACGAAATCATAAATTGGTAATAGAGAAACAAGACACATTTGATACGAAATATTGAATTCGTGACATGGAATCATGACAAACTGATACGTGTTCATAAAATCGTAACATGGAATTATGACAAAGTGATATGAAATCATAAATTCGTACCAGAAAAATAAGGCATATTGATACGAAATGTAAAATTCGTAACATGGAACTGATACGAAATGATAAAATCTTAACAGAAAATCAAGGCATAGTGATACAAAATGACAAAATCGTAATAGGGAATCAAGGCATACAGAAACGAATGCCAAAATTTTAAAAGGAAGTCAAGGCATAGTGATACGAAATGCTACAATCGTAACAGGGAATCAAGGCATATTAATACGAAATGACAAAATCTTAATACGGAATCAATGCATAGTAATACGAAATGATGTTACGAAATTATAATTCGTAACAAGGATTATAACACGTGTAAAAGGTATAAAACCCACAAAATGTTATGAAATTAGAAATCGAAACTTAATATGTACAACACACAAATGTGTTACGAAATTCGTAACAATAGCATAAACGGTGTTACTAAATCTCACAAAAGAACGCAAGAAGCATCAAATGACGATACAAATTACGAAATTCGTAACATGGATACAAAATCTCCAATACAAAATCTAAAATCGTAACAAACGTGTTACAAAATTCACAATTCGTAACTTCATATCCACATCTCACACAGCAGAATAAACGGTGTTACTAAATGACGATACGAATTACGAAATTCGTAACATGGATAGAAAATCATCAATACAAAAATCTAAAATCGTAACATAGTTATAACCTTAGAGCTACACTTCCATGCAATCAGTTGCGTAGTATGCAACCGGTTCGGCCCATCAACCACCCCAACCCCAATTCAAACCCGCAAAAGCTGCTCTCACATAAAAAAAAATGGCAGAAAATGGAGCTATAAGGAATCGAACCTAGGGCTCATAGAAACCCACATGCCGCTGGACTACGGCTAAATCTGTTAGTTTAGGCAACGATTTTTATTTATAATGTTTATACTTGGTTTTATTATTTTACAACCATTTTTCGTTTTCTTTTTTCGATTTTTAATTTCTTTTTTTAATTTTCCATTTTCATTATGTATATATTCAATTTATTTTAGTTTCAGTTTTAACTTTTTTTTAAAAATTTATTTAATCTTCATGCTTTATTTTTTTAAGTATTATTTATTTTTTCGTTTGTCTTTTAAATTTTGATTATGTTGTCTCCTATTATTTATTTTTCCAATTTCTTTTCAAATTATTTATTTATGAAAAGTAATATTATTAAAACATTATATTTGTTTATATTAATATTTACTTTTCATTATGACAAAAATTACTTTGCTAATAATTATTGTCGTAATAAAAAAGTAATTGTTAATATAAAGAAATGTAATGTTTCAGAAATATTACTTTTCTTCACGGCAATAGTTATTTTTCATTACGATGATAATTACTTTACCAAAAAATTAAAAGTACAAATTGTTATGAATAAAAGTAAATATTGTCATTAGAAAAGTAATAGTTGTAAAACATTACATTTCATCATGTCAATGATTACTTTTTATCACGACAATAATTATATAACCAAATTACTAAAAGTACAAGTTGTCGTAAATAAAAGTAAGCATTGTGGTTAAGAAAAGTAATAGTTGTAAAATATTTTTTTTCGTATAATTTGTTACTTTTCATATTTAAAGAAAAAAAACACTAAAATGATACTTGTGAGATTTGAACCTTGGTGGCTAGAGTAAAAGCATAGAAAGCAATTTATTAAGTAATAGCTAAAATTTTATATATATATATATATATATATATATATATATATATATATATATATAAATTGAATTAAAAAAAATAAGAAATGCTCCTAAGAGGATTCGAACTCGGGTGGCTACAGCAAAAGACAGCGTGCTGAGCCACTATGCTAGCGCTTAACAAATGCAAACAAACTGGACTTATTTCTACTTTAACTTCTTCAGCGATCAGTTGCATACAGTGCAACTTGTTGCACCGAAGTCTTTGTCATAACCTTATTATGAAAATCACATTATAAAAATATAAAATCGTAACAGAATATTTGTTTCGACTAAATTTATCCTAAAGTTGCCCGCAATTAAACGAGATCAAAGTAGCATAAATTAATCAACCCAAGTCGTCTCTCAAGGAAAACTTAAGAGGGAATTATTTGTATTGCAAAAAGAAAAGAAAAAGAAAGCAGTAAAAAGTACGGTCTTGGTTTGTTTATAACTAGGCGAAAAGATAAATCAAGCATAAACTAAACCTAGGCAAGAATGAAAATCTAATCTAATGAAAGCAATAAGAACAACGAAATTAAACATTAAGCCAAAGAAATTAATTGCATGGAGAAATTGAAATAGCAAGAATAAATAAACTCATAAACTTAACTTGAATTGAAAGAAATCTGAAATCGCAATTGAATCCGTGGTGGTTGATATTCTTCAATCTGGAATAAAATTACTAATCTATGAAAGCAATAATCTAAGAACAATCTAAGAGTGTTTTGGTGCTAAAAAACTGGAGAAAATCGCCAAAAGATGGAAGAAGTGGCGGAAGGAATAAAGCTGTCTTATTTATAGTAGGTTTCACGCCTTCACGCCGCCATGTGCCAAGCGATCGCTTGGCCCTGTTCTCTGTCTGCCCGAAGCACTCCGTCAAGCAATCGCTTGGCCCTGCCTCGCGCGCCTTTTTGTTTCGATCATATCTCTCTCGTCTGAACTCCGATTTACGCACGGTTTTCACCTACGAACTCGTATCGAGACGTACTTCAATCCTATCAAGTTCAACTCCTCAAATATTTGTCACATTATTTCTCATTTTCGTCCATCTCTCGTCTATTCTCGCACAATTCTTACAAAATCAACATGTTAGCAAGATTAACTAGAACCAATGAATTTAACAATAAAATCCGACAAAATAGTGATGAGAAAGATCACTTGACGCATAAATACACATCAAAATGAAGCATAAAATGAGGTGAACAATATTCAATACGCAATTCCTATTTTCGTAATATGGGGAACATATTTGAGAAAAAATCATGCGACAATAACAAGATTCGTATTAATTCACCTATCAATTCAACCACAAATCGTATTTTCTTCCTCGTTCGTTTCACCGGCATCAGTGGCAGCACTGTCTTCAGAAGCGCCGACGTCACTTTCTTCCTCTGGTTTCTTTTTCTTGCTTGTTCTTCCTCGACGGTTCTTTTTCTTCTTCTTCTTCTTCTTCTTCTTCTGCTATTTGTTTCTCTTCTTTCCTCTTCTTTCTTCGTTCCCTTTCTGCATCGACGAATGCAAGATTCTTTCTATTAAAAACTCATTTGTTCTACAATAAACAAACTATAAAACCAAATCAATAATTCAGAACATGTGACCCATGTTACGAAATTGCAAACAACGGTATGAAATTATGATTTCGTAACACGTGTTATAACACATATAAAAGGTATACAACTAACAAATGTTACGAAATTATGAAATTCGTAACTACAGAATTTACAGTGTAACTAAATCTCACAAATAAACACAACAAGCATCACATGACGATACGAATGATGAAAAAATCGTAACATGAATAGCATATCTTCAATACGAAATTTTCAAATTGGCACAAATATGTTACAAAATTTAATATACACTTCTCACATTGCAGAGTTAGTTACGAATTGCAAAATTCGTAATATCAGCTATGAAATTCATAACAAATGTTACGAATTTCGAAATTCGTAACAACAGAATTTACAGTGTAACTAAATCTCACAAAGAAACATAACAAGCATCACATGACGATACAAATGATGAAAAATCGTAACATGAACACCAAATCGTCAATACGAAATTTTGAAATCGGCACAAATGTATTATGAAATTCTAATTTCGTAACTTAATATACACTTCTCACATTGCAGAGTTAGTTACGAATTACAAAATTCGTAACACAAGCTACTAAATTCGTAACAAATGTTACGAATTATGGAATTTCTAACAGCAGATTTACAGTGTAACTAAATCTCACAAAGAAACACAACAAGCATCACATGACGATACGAATGATGAAAAATCGTAACATGAATACCAAATCATCAATACGAAATTTTGAAATCGGCACAAATGTGTTATGAAATTCTAATTTCGTAACTTCATATACACTTCTCACATTGTAGAGTTAGTTACGAATTACAAAATTCATAACAAATGTTACGAATTACGAAATTCGTAACATGTATAATACCAAGTTTCCAACACAAAAATTTCAAATCGCCACAAATATATTACGAAAATATAAAATAGTAACATAATATTCAATATGAAATTCAAATTTCGTAACATCGGTAACAGATTTGAGAAAAAATCGTAAAACACCAATACATCCAAATCGACCGGAAATCACCCCATGTATACCACGAAACACTAAGAATAATATGAACACTTGTAAATCATCAAAAACAAATACAAAAATAGCATTATTTCCGGCTAGATCTAGGATTTTTCTAGAGAGAGAAAGATGGAGAAAGAGAAATAAAATAGAGAGAGAGAGAGAGTAAGGAAGATCTGAACCTTGGTTCTGTCGAGAATATTACGAGCTCCATGGTGGTTTGGAGGAGGGGGAATGGAGGGAGGGGGGCAGCAGCGGCGGCGACGATTTCCGGCGAGATTTTGAATATTTTGAGACAGAGAAAGTGAAGGAAACGGAGAGAGAAAAATGAGAGGAGAGGAGAAAGTGAAAGATGGAGCAGCGTGGTGGACGAGGCGACGACTGTGGCGGCGGAGAAAGGAATGCGACGATGATGTCGACGACGAAATTGAGGCGTCAACTAGGGCTGTCTAAATGGTACGAGTAGGGTACCCTACCCGAAAATATCGGGTACATGATCCCGACTTTTTCAAAATTTTGATACCCTATCCCGACCCTATATTAAAAATTGGGTACCCAAATATCCGAGCGGGTAATTCCGATCGGGTATTAAGGTACCCTAATTATCCGAGCATTTGTTCAAATCTAAATTATAACACGGTTAAACTTGTCGCAAATTGCAATAACCATAACAATCAATTGATTATAAAAGTTAATGAAAAGACGTAACCGTCAATCACAAAAAAATGTATATGCAACCAGAAACTTAATATTAAAACAAAACTAACACCATTAATCGATAAACATAAAACCATAACTCCATAAGCAACCTAATAAAAAAACATCTACCATATATATATAAGAGAAACTAGGGTTTAGTTGTACATATATAAAGATTTATAATATATCTAAATAAATATAATATATTAAATTAAAAATTCGGGTTTACTTGGATATCCGGATTGGGTATCGGGGAAATTTTTAAAATTCTCATCCCGTATCCCGATCCTTTTACCCGAACATGCGGGTAACGGGTGCCCATTACCCGTCGGGTTTCGGGTCGATACAACACTACCCGATTACCCGCTACCCATTTAGACAGCCATAGCGGCAACAGTGGTGGTGGAAAGAAAGAATTGAAAGAGAGAGAATGGAGAGAAGAGAGGTTCCTGGAAGAAAAATTCGAAAATAGAGGAAAAAGAAAAATAATGAATGAAAAGAGAAGGATGAGATAAAAGTAGGTGGGTTGAAGGGTAAAATCGTTCAAAAGTCATGAAATTGGCTAGAATTTTACCATATTAAGTTGCATGACAAACATTATAATCTAAGGGGTCTATATGGCTACATTCCTACTCCTCTCTATATTAAATCATGATGAATACGACAACATAATTAATAGATTGTTGATATTACATTATGTTGATTTGTTACTACTAGGGATGTCAATCGGTTAACCCCTTCGGTTTTCGGGCCAACCCTATCGGTTTCGGGCTAAAATCGGTTCAGATCAATCTGCCGGGCTAAATTTTTTTTTTGGGCTAAAAATTGTTGACCTAATCCTAACCCTTCAGTTTTCGGGCTAATCCGTTGAGCCAAGAGATTCATAATAAAATAAATAAACGTATAAATATTCTTGATAACCATATGTTTATAGCAAAGAAAAACATAAAGTGTTATCTTATAAAAAGAAAATTTGGATCATATAAAATGTATATATAATAGTAGTTTCATAATTTGGTACAATTTTTTTATTGAAATATTATTATTCTATAATTTTGAAGATATAATATTTGTGATGAGTACAAATTACAAATAAAAAATTAAAATAGTATTCGAAAAAAAAATAATTTATTATTGAATTTATAAACAAACTAATAAATGTAACAATTAAGTAATGAAGAATTTCGGTTATCGAGCTAGCCCTATTGGGCTCGGGTTAATTTCGTTTCAGTCTAATCAAGCTAAAAAAATTTCGACCTAACCCTCCTCGAATTCAGTTCGATTCGGACTAATCCGCGAACTTCGGGCTAAATTAACATCCCTAGTTACTTCTTTTCACCTTATCAAATACTCCCTCCATTCACCAAAAATTAAACAGTTTCACCCTTTTATTTTGTTCGTGAAAAATTGAACCGTTTTGTTTATTTTACCATTATACCCTCATTACTTTTATGAAATTATTACCCTTTACCATTATGAACCCACCATCACACAAATTTAAACCATTAATTATTCCAACTAATTACTGTCAAATACGTCATCTATCCCTCTCTCCTCAATCTTTCTCTCTCGCCACCACAACAGTCAACACCATTCTCCGCCATTGTTCCCTTCATCCCCTCTCCCACTCATCTATCCCTCTCTCCTCAATCTTTCTCTCTCTAACCGAAATGGGCTGTTGTCTCAGCGCCGGAATCGCAGTCATGGGCTGCTTTCCGGTGACCTTGCACGGCACCGTGTGCAGCTTCCCGATCTTATTACCCCCATATCCCCTCCTCACGGGGATCACCGATAGCTTGGCTAGAATAATCGCGCCACGAATCGCCGTCGCCAACTCCTTCGAGCACTTCACGCCGAGTCCGACGTGACCGTTGTTGTCGCTGACGACGACGAATGCCTTGAACCTGTTCCTCTGCCCGACGCCGGTCTGCTTCTGCACCGGCATGATCTTCATCACCTTGTCCTTCAGCGACGGGCCAACAAGGGTATCGATGATTTGATACTCCTTAATTGGGAGGGAATGGAGGTAGATTTGTTCTAGGGATTTGATTTTACCGTCCTTCACCAACCAGCCGAGCTTGGTGCAGGGGACCCTTTTCTCCTCCTCCGCCTCGCGACGGGGGCGGCGACCACGCCCACGGCCGCCTGTCTCCGCGTCCGCCACGGCCGTGTGTGAGTGCTGAGAGAGAGAGTTGTGTGTGAGTGCTGAGAGAGAGAGAGTGGAGGATAACGGATAGAGAGAGAGAGAGAGAAAGCTGTGTGTGAGTGCTGAGAGAGAGAGTGGAGGATAACGATAGAGAGAGAGAGAGCTCTGTGGGAGTGGTGATTAAGAAATAAAGTGTAAATAATTAATAATACCCCTACTATCCTAATGTTTACTCACTCATAACTACTTTATCACTTTTCTTAATCTCCGTATCAAGCTCCAAATATTTCAATTTATATTGTTGGACACGTCTAGATTGGTTAGAGTTAGACATTATTCTTAGGTTTTGTTGTGTAGCATAACATGGTTTAGGTTAGATTATTTACTTTTTTTTTTTGGCCTTTGGTAGACTAAATCTAAAATGAAGATTATATATACCATAAAGAAAAAAACTTTAAAATTGTTGACTTCAAAGTTTATAATAATGTGATTTAAATTACAACAATGAAATTTCCCTGTTTTGAGATTGCAATCTTTACTACTTAAATTCTACTATAAATATCGAAATTTGCGAGTTGAGATTAAAAATACAAACTAATAAATATCTATAAATGGCAAAATGCATTTATTATTCATTTCTTTTATTTTTTTATAAAACGAAATAAACAAAAATTATCATGACCCGATCCAATTCGGGCTTTACCAAATTGGACGATCCGACAACCCGCTTTACGCTAATGCTGAACTGGAGCATTTAAATTCTAGACTTTAGAACAAATAAAACATGTTGAACAGAAAGAAGAGTCTCATAAACTCACAATAAACACACAATTAGGGAAGTGAAAAAAAAAAAAGAAAAAAATGGATGCGGCAAAGATTGAAGAATTGAGGGGTTTTGTGGAGTACTGCAAGCAAAATCCATCTGTGTTGCACACTCCATCTTTTGCATTTTTCAAGAATTATCTCCAAAGGTGCAAACTTTGTTAGTTTGATTATTTAAAAATGGTTTTAACTTCAATTTTGCTGAAAAAAGAGGAAGTTCTTATGGGTTTATTTGTTTTTTTCTTTTTCAGGTTGGGAGCTCGAATTCCGGCGTTTGGGGAATCGGTGAGCCACCCTCTGAGCCTTTTGATTTTCTTAACTGATGATGCTGGAGTAAATTAAGCCCATCTGAAAGAATTCTTGATTTTGTGTGTGTATGTGTGTGTTTTAAGGTTCAAAAATGGAAAATTGTTGGTGCCTTTTGCATGATAAGTTGTGGGGTTGGATGGAGTATGATTGGTTTGATTGTATTTGAGCTTTGATGTTAGATGAATTGAATTGCTAAATTGATATGCAATGAGCTGCATTGTCTGTTATGTGTTAATTTGATAGATTGCATATGATACTATTCTTGTTTGTCTTTAAAACAAAATAGTTGCATAATTTTTTATTAAGAGTGAGGGTTCGTGTTAACTTGCAGAAATTGGAAATCGAATGAACTTTTTAATTTTAAGCATTGTCGTCTCTACCTATATAGTTCGTTCATTGGTGACTTCCAATTTCTCGATTCTCAGAGCATTCATATCTCCATGCTACCATGAACGAATTGTTTTTTATTTTAGAGCAGGGGGTATATTTTTATTCATCAGAATGAGATATCATGCATCTGAAAGTGGCGCGAAGTTCATAAACTAACTATATTTTAAGTTGGTGACATATGTGTAATCGCCACGTGTCAAGCACACACAAAAATATATAATTTGATTAGCCAGCTAAGCAGCAGCTCACGCTTTTAATACCGAATCTTCTTAAACGAACATGTTTCATGTATCATTGCTCCCTATTGGTCTCGCCATCTGCAAGTTTCATGGGCGTTGTTTTTAAATTTTTATCATTCTTGATCTTTCCATGTTTGTGTTTTTCTGTTAATAAAAGCTAAATGGTAACATCAGAGGGATGAACTATTTCCTTTGCGATAAATGCCGCATCATTATTAAAGTTCTGTTTTTGCAGTTATTCCATAAAAGAATGTCATAATACATCAAAATATCTTTATGATTTGGGAGGCCGCTTGTTAACGTTAATCCCTAGGCTGTCTCCTATATGCATGACCTGTGGTTAGTTTATTTTCACTGATGAACTGAAATCTGATGCAGAGCATGGATGGCGATGAATATGAAGATAAAAAACCATTTGCATTTAAGAATCCCGATGTATCAATGGATGATATCTCAAATGAAGACATTGTTGAATCTGATGTTGAGCTGGATGATTCAGATGTCGTGAAGCCTGACACTGATCCTCCACAGAAAGTGGGTAGCTAAACAACCTCAATTACCATATGGCTGTATTTGTCTATTTTTACAGTTTTCTTACTTTATTATAACAGATGGGGGACCCTTCTGCTGAAGTAACCGAGGAGAACCAAGAAGCTGCTCAATTATCGAAAGCAAAAGCTATGGAAGCAATTGCTTATGGTATGCACTTTATGGAATTTCTTTTAGTAAATACTTATGAATAGTCTGTTTTCGGGGAGAATAATTGCTGCAACTGCTATCTTACCAAATTCAGGCAAGTTTAGTGAGGCCATAGATCACCTAACTGAAGCAATTATGTTGAATCCGAAGTCGGCAATATTGTATGCACATAGAGGTAATTCTCATTCATGTGAACTCTACCAATTTTGATAGGAGATTATTATGTTTAATGATTTATCAACATTTTGATATTCATCTCAAATTTTTTCATCAGCGAGTGTCTTTATCAAATTGAAGAAACCTAATGCTGCAATTCGAGATGCTGATGCAGCTTTAGAGGTACATGTGATTTCTACTTCACACTTGTTTTGAGCTCGACTCTTTTATCCTCTCAAGGGTTTAACCTACCTCATCATTTAAGAAAATTATTTCTGCAATTTTGTATAGATCAATCCAGACTCAGCTAAAGGATATAAAGCACGAGGGATGGCGAGAGCAATGTTGGGCTTCTGGGAAAAGGCTGCTCATGATTTGCGTGCTGCGTCAAAGTTAGATTTTGACGAGGAGATTGGACTGATTCTCAAAAAGGTAAATTATCCCTCGTATCTCAATTCTGGTTTTTGGGCTTCATTTTCCTTTCTTGGTTGCTCTAGAGAATAGATCACAACATCTAGCAATTTAAACGTGAGTTACCTTAGAGACGATGCTTGCTAAAACTTTTCAGGTTGAACCCAATGCAAACAAGATCGAAGAGCACCAAAGGAAATATCAACGCTTGCGCACAGAAAAAAAGCTGAAAAAAACCGAGCTTGAGAAGAAGAGGCATCGAGTGAGTCCTAGATTTTTTTTTTTTTTGTCATCGTAGAATACAGTAATTCATCACCCAAAAATGCACTATGGCTTTTAACATTGCAACGCTTATTTTTCTACATAATTGAATATTAAACATCTTACATACTTCAAGTTATATCTATACATAAAATTTTGCTCTCTAGATGTAAATGAGTAATCTCTTTTTAATTTTTTGGTCTTGTTGCAGGATGCTGAAGCTGCTTCTGTTTTTAAAGATGGTACGTTTTTCGGTTTACTTTCATCTAATATTTTGATGCAAGTGGTTGTGGCAGGTTATTGATCATTTGATCGGTGTTTCTTTCAGTCAGTAATCACGCCAATCTCCATATCTATTATTATTTCAAAGAAAATTACACGAACTGTTCTTTCTATTAGCCTTAACATGAAGACTTTTCTGTCTCGTTTCATTTTCTTGCAGGAGAAGTCATTGCAATTCATTCTGGTGGCGAGTTAAAAGAGAAAATCATTGCTGCTTCGAAGACATCACGACTTTCAATTCTCTACTTCACTGCGATATGGTGCGGCCCCTGCCGTTACATCTCCCCTGTTTTCACCAGCTTAGCAGCAAAGTACCCGAAAGCAGTTTTCATGAAAGTTGACATTGATGAGGCTAGAGATGCTGCTGTTGATTGGAAAGTTAGTAGTATCCCGACCTTCTTCTTTGTGAAAAATGGTAAAGAGATTGATCAGTTCGTGGGGACGGACAAAAACGCGCTCGAGCAGAAGATTGCTCAGCATGCTCGATGATCTTCTTCGTGTTGTAACTCACAGTGTTTAGGATGGTTTGGAAGTGTTGAACTACAGTGTGTGTGTGTGTTTTTTTTTTTTTTTTTTTTTTTTTTTTTTTTTTTTTCTGAGGGAAAATGTTGAACTACAGTTAACCTATACAAGATTATTGACTGCTTAAAAGGGAAAGAGAAAAGAGGTATTTGAGAATGAAGCATTTTTTTAAGAAATTTTATATTATTGGAATCTGTCTATTGCAAATAATTTCATTGCAACATATAGCTTGATATATAAATTTATATTGTGGTTAAATTTCATAGTTCGAAGTTGCAATGCCACGGGCTCATTGGCGTGGGATTTGTAACATGCACGATTCTTACCGTTAGCAACTACGCGAGCGACATCCAGAGGTGTCGTAGAGAATCTTCTTGGTTGGAGCTATGTTTTTTGAATCAGAATATCGAACGAAAATTCAGTTTTTATGTGATTGTTTGATGACGTGGGCTTTTCTTTGACGATTCTTATTTCGAGTTTGAGAAATTACGAAAATTCAATTTTCATGCAATTCGGTTTCATGGTGTAGGCTTTCTGTATGACGATTCAGATAAAATTCTGATAGCTCGACGATTTTATTAGAATAGGAGAGAAATAAGTTTTGATTGGTGGGGGGCTTAAGATCCCTCCTTACTCTCGACAGTTGTAATCTTTATTAACACGGAGGGAGAAATGTGAATATTTTCCAATGGACTAAATGCATCAAGCTAGAGACGGGTGAATGACCATGTGATATAAATTTTTTTTTTCTACTTTAATAAAACATGTGAGATAAGAAAGGATGAAAATAATACTAATATTTTTCTATTTTTTCTTTTCCCTGATTTTCTAATTGTAAATTTACAAGTAAAGCACACTCTTATAATTCACAAAATTCGGATTACCTCATTATTTACGAATTATGGTCATCAAATTGTACCCTTAATTTTTTATTTTTATTTAGGAAGTACCATAATACTACTATGTTTTTGTATGCGCACAACACTGAGAGAGCGCTTACTATACAACAAAACGACTTTGCAAGGGATGAAGTTGCGTTACGACGCCGTATTATCCAAGCGCTACTATTTAAAAGTTAGTTAGCTTGTAATAGAAGGCGGCAACTTGCAATTGAAAACAAAGCAAAATCATCTCTCTCTCTCTCTCTCTCTCTCTCTCTCTCTTAGTGTGTGGGTGTTAGCGCTACAATTTTTGGAGCAACCGGAAGAAATCACCGACTGCTTTTAAGGTTCAAGTGTTTTACTCTGGAAATCAGCGTTTACTTCTGGCAACGTGCATTGAAGCTTAATTATGAAAACGATCTGATTTTGATGATTTGTTCAAGCAAATTAGGAAATATTTAGATTTGTCACGTGAAAGATGCGAAAAATTGGTAGGTAATACTTGCCTCAACGATCCCTCGCAAGCTGCAGCAATTCATCTATCTGTTTCTATTTACCAATCATATTGATTTATTTGAAATGTGGTACTAGATTTTAATTGGATTATGACGTTACTTTCATTACTGCAAAACTGCCTAGGGTCGTGAAACTCTGTCCATTTTGTATTTGAGCTATGTTTATGTTGTCCTGTTCGGATTAGTAAGACAAGTGTACGCATGCATTCAATGGGCAATTTGGGGGGATATATATATGTGGTTAGGTTAGGGTGCTCGTACATTTCTTTCCGCAGTCATAGCAAATACGTATTGCTGCCGCTTTTTGTAGATTTTGGCGCGGTAATAGCATTTTTTGGGAATTTATATGTGGTTAGGGTGTGACACACATTTCTTTCCGCAATCACAGCAAATAGGGATTGTTTGCTGCTTCTTGAAGATTTTGGCACGGTAAGAGCACGAACATGGCACGGTAGAGCACGAACATTTTTTTCTTTTTTTTGTTTGATTCTTTACATATGTGCTTATTCTTATCCATATGGTTTTTGCAAGGAAATAAAGTATTGATTCAGGAAAAAATATGTTGAGATCTATGTTTCTAAAGTCTGTTGAATCTAACATAGCAAAGGCGTTGATTATTGATTCATTGGAGATGGAAATTGTTGAGTCTGATGTTGAATTAGATAGTTCTGATGTTGTGGATCCTGATTATGATCCCCCAGAGAAGGTATATAGGCGACTAAAAGCCATTTTTAATATCTAGTGGTTGTTTGGCCGTGCAATAATATTTCATTTTGTTGTTGTAGATGGGCGACCCTTCAGTCGAAGTGACTGATGAAAATTGCGTAGCTGCACTAGTACCAAAATCGATGGCCATGGATGCAATCCTTGAAGGCAAGTAGATTCTCAAAATGAACATAGTACTATACTCAGATCGTTCAAAAAACTTATCATTTGAACTTTCATGCTTGCGAAATTAGGTGACCTCGATAAAGCTGTACATCTTCTGACAGAAGCAATCGTATTGAATCCAAAGTCAGCAATGCTGTATGGTAGCAGAGGTATACTCATGTTAAAACTATGTATTATGTTTTATGGTGGCAGAGGTATACCAAGGTTAAAACTCTTATTATGTTTGTGTGGTGGCAGAGGTATACTAATGTTAAAACTTTATATTATGTGACAGAATATGTGTAGTATTTCTTTGCATCATCTAAAACTTTGTTTTTTCAGCTACTCTGTTTGTTAAACTGAAGAAACCAAATGCTGCAATCCGTGATGCAGATGCTGCGTTAAAGGTAAATTTGCCGTGCTACTTAGGGGCAACAAGGAATTGGATAAAAACGTAAAGGCTTGGTTTCTTTAAGGATAATTTATTCTAATTTCTGAGATGTTATGCCAGATCAATGATGATTTAGGTAAAGGATATAAAGCTCGTGGTATGGCAAAAATGATGTTGGGCTTGTGGGAAGAAGCTGCGAAAGATTTGCATATGGCAACAAAGTTAGATTTTGATGAGGAGGCTACCATTATGCTTAAAAAGGTGATTTGCTTAAGATCTAGTCGCTCTAAATGTTGCACGCTTTCATGAGATCATTCGTAATTTCTAATTGTATTTTCAAGCAAAGTTTATAATTGTTACACGCTATGTTGCCTTGAATGAGATAATGAAGCACGATATGTTGCCTTTTATGAGAAAATGTTGCACGGTATGATAAATATATATATTATGGACAGATCCAGGAAATTATTTTTGCTTATAACTTTTTCAGGTTGAATCCAATGTCAAGAAGATTAAAGAACACCACCAAAAATATGAAAACCTCCGCAAAGGAAGAAAGCAGAGAAAAGAGGAGCTCGAAAGGCTGAGAAAACAGCAGGTATTAGTTCTAACTGCAACTTCCAATTGCTACATGATCAATATACATATATAGTAGTAGTATATAATTATCTGTTGATTAAAAGCATCACTTTTGGCATCATCAAATTGAACTAACTGTCGTTGATGATTAAATTATCTTGCTGATCTATTATTCTTGTCATGAATTTTCCTTTCTCTGTCGCTTATTAATTTCTTTGCATGTTGTTGCAGGAAGTTCATGATGAATTTGCTTCATTATTGAAGGATGGTATGTTTTTACTAATAAGGAGTACTTTTTTATGGAAGTAAATTGCATAAAATCTCTTTTTCTTCTAATGATGCTTAGTTTCATAAAAAGGTTATTTATCAATGTAAAATCATATGCCTGGATTTCTTTGAAAGTTGAACATGTTGATTTGTGTGAACAGGACAAGTAATTCTAATTGACTCCAATGAGGAACTGAAGATCAAGCTGAATGTTGCTTCAAAGATCTCTCGGCTTACAATTGTTTACTTCACTGCAACATGGAGCGGGCCCTGTCGCCACATTAGTCCGATTTATACAAAGTTAGCCTCAAAATATCCGAAAACAGTG
This sequence comes from Schizonepeta tenuifolia, assembly GCA_029490685.1. Lineage (NCBI taxonomy): Eukaryota > Viridiplantae > Streptophyta > Magnoliopsida > Lamiales > Lamiaceae > Schizonepeta > Schizonepeta tenuifolia. The sequence continues at coordinate 93,942,451 of CM055956.1, forward strand.
TTCTTGAAAGTCGACATTGAAAGGGTTCGTGAAGCAGCAGCAGATTGGAGAATCTCAAGCATTCCAAGCTTCTACTTGTCCAAAGATGGAAGAGTTGTCAATGAACAGCTCGAGATCAGCATGACCTCACTCGAAAAGAAAATTATCCAGCACGCTGCTTAATCTTCTCATTCAAACTTGTTTACCACAACTTTTCTTATCAACCTTAGAACTTTTCTTAATCTCTAGTTTCTTGTTTCATTTATGCAAAAATTGAAAAATATAGACTAGACTTAAGGTTAAATAGAAAGTTAAATGAATGCAGAAATATTCTTCAAGTTCAAAGGAAAGATGGTAATCCCATCTTCATTTCCTCACATTCTTGGAGTAAAATCTGAGAACGACGTAGAATAATAGGCGATACAGCACGCCCCAGGCGAGCAGAATGCCTATATCAGTCCATATACTCTCAATGTGATCAATATCCATAGTGAAGAGCACATCTTCTCCAATCAACATGAGTTCTTGTGCACGCGTGGTGCAGTTAATACCTTGAGTTATGTTATGTAGTTTGCTGATCTTTATCTCTCCGAGAGGGCCGGGCTGAAGCTCCTGCTCATAGCCATGGTAGCATCTCGTCCCTTTGAACTCGTTGATCAAGAGTGCCTCGAAAGGGTACTTGATTGCAGAGATGTAATGCAGCCATTTCCAGTAAGGTGGGATTTGAGATGATTTCAGGAAGAAACCGCAGGTGAGGAAGAAGAGAGCCGTTGTAGCTATGACTACTGCGTAGCCGGTGATGTAGCTAGGCACGACTGCGCTCACCAGCATCACGTAGGCGTTTGTGGTGATGAGCGACGCGTAGAGGATGAGCCAGAAGGAGATGATGCTGCCATGGAGGTGGAGGATGTATTTGGTGATGGCTGCAAATGTGAAGCCTTGGATGGCGAAGAACGGGAGGTAGACGAGGAGGGAGGAGACGACGTAGGAGGAGGCTCTGTAGGCATTGTGTGAGGTCTCGCGTATGAAGATGAACCTCTCTTGGATGAAAGTCGGGACAGCATCGTTGGAGGAGAAGAAGACGAGGCAGATGGCGAAGATGTAGAAATTGAGGAGGCGATTGATGTTTAAGAAGTCGGTTTTGTGGAGATTCTTGAAGAGGGATGCGAGAACAAGAGCCATTACTGTGAGGACTATCTCTCTAGAGAGGAACAGCTCCGGTGTTCTCACCACGTTGAGGGCCGTGCGCCATGAAAGCACGGCCACTTCGCGTAGCCATGGATTGGCAAACTTGTGCCTGTGCTCGGGTTCATCGAGAATTTCCTCCTGCACGTCGAATTCTTGGTAGGAAGATGTGTACGAAGGGCTAAAAATTGGAGTTTTTTGAGGTAGATTATGGTGGCTGTTGTATATATGGCTTCTTGAGGTTGAATTGGCGGGAGTTTGCCCCGGGGTGCGCGCCGGGGTCCACGTAGGAGGGCGTCGGGGCGTCCCCGTCACGCCCTGATAGAGCCACACAGAGAAGTCTTTGTAGAAATGTGAGGCCAATCTTGGGTAGGCCCCACTTGGGAGGTTTAATGGTGTTTGAGGCACTCTGCTCTTTCTCTCCAATGAGGCATCGAAGTTTTCGTCATCATCGTTGTCATCACCATGATTGCTGCTATAATCGAACGGTCCTGATCTAGGTGTGTTGATGCCTCCATTTGAGAACTGGCTGCTCTGCAGGCTCATGTGCTTCGACCACGAGCTCTTTCCATGGTGTGTCTGTGGAGTTTTCGTCCTTTTTGGAAGTGGTGTCGAAGCCTCTTGAACCGGTTTGATCCCGTCTCGTTGATAGAGGACGAGAGGGTCGAGTCCTACGGTTGATTCATCGTACTCCTTGATCACATCGAGGAGATATTCAATGCTGTTTTCGCCTTCTGGAACGGGGCGTTGGAAGCCGGAGAGATAAGCAGGTAAGGCAGTTGGACTTCCCATGTATATTAGCCTTCCTCTGCATTTACATTTATAATTGTTATTTCATCATCTGATTTATAATATGTTTCTAAATGGAGCTCGAGTTTTTTAAAAGTATCGGTGATTGGGAGTTTACCGAGCAAGAACCGTGATCCTGTCAAGCAGCATTTGAATTCTGTAAGAAGGTTGATGGATCGTCATCAGCACAATGCTGCCTCCTCTGGCTATGTCCTTCACCTTCTCGACTACGCTGTAAGCGCTTGTTGAGTCGAGGCCGGAGGTGGGCTCATCAAGAAACAAGAGTGATGGTTTGTGGATTATATCAACACCAATAGACACTCTCCTTCTCTCTCCACCAGAAACCCCTCTTGTGCCTTCATTCCCTATGTAAGTATGCATTGCACTCTGCCAAAAACACCCTTGAATAAGTGTGTTTTTCTCACAGTAGAAAGAAAAAGGATTTGATTTGATTAAACTTACAGTTAAACCAAGCTGATTGACAAGCTCAACAACTCTCTTCTTCTTCTCAGCTGTGGAGATTGATGGTGGAAGCCTAACTTCTGCAGCAAACATGAAGGTCTCGAAAACAGTCAGCATCGGGAAGAGCTGATCGTCTTGCATCACATAAGACGAGATCATCTTCATGTAACTGGCTGTCACCTACAAATGATCAAAGGTATGATCAACAATCAACAATCAAGATCATGAAAATTTCATCGTTGTTCGTGTAAAATTACCACAACTTACTGCTTTGCCATCCATCCTCACATAGCCTTCGAGGCTGCCTTGAGCAATCCGGCCGGCTATGGCATCAAGAAACGTCGATTTTCCTGCTCCGCTGGGGCCCATGATGGCCATAATCTCGCCTCTCATCGCCTGCCCTGAGATGTCGTTGAGGAGGTACGTCTCTTTAGTGATCCACACACCATCTTTCTTGATTTTCTTAAACACACTATATGATAAGTTCTTGAATTCTAGGCCGTGGCCCGGGATCAGCTTTCGTGTGGCCTGCCTCGTGATGGTCTTGTTGCTCCCATGCCCCCTCTTGTCCAAGTCTAGCAACGTCTCCAGCCTTCTATTCGAGTCTTCACGCGTGTATTTTGCCATTTTCTTTCTTCTTCTTGAAGAGAGAGAGAGAGAGAGAGAGAGAGAGAGAGAGAGAGAGAGAGAGAGAGAGAGAGAGAGGTTCCTAGCTATCCTACCTAGAACAGGCCTTGGAGATGGGGAGTTGCTATAAATGGAGGGCAGAAAAGTAGGGTACTACGATGGAATTGAAAGAAATGGTTTTGGAAGGTTGCAAAAGGAGAAGCATACATGGCAAAGGCTGTCATTACAATAACATTGGAGTTTCCGAAGGCCTACTTTGATGTTGCAGAATATGCATTCTTCAATTGTCTGTTTTTGTAAAGACAATTATTTTTCCTGTCTTTTCTTGATTTTGTTTGAAATGAGTTCTTATTCACTGTTTAATTACACCATTACTATATAAAAACGGCATTTTTCACAAATTCCAAATGCCATTTATTCAAGGTGCTCAAACCAGTTGGCTTTGTTAGTGAATTCTTGGATGTGGATTCATTTATATGAAGAAGGGATTTCATCTGTTGATGGATGATAAGATAGTTGAAGGTGGAGTTTTGCTTGGACCCGTCTGTAAAAGGTCAAATATACCCTTCAACTTCTGCCTTCCAATCAAGTTCTATTGACCTCCAGGGAGGCTCAAAATGGAAAACACAGATTATTTTCCATAACTGTAAGAAGCAAACTGTAGCTACCTCAAACTGTCAAACTAGTACTAACAAATAATTAAAATTAAAAATAAAAATAAAAATAAAAACAATAATGTGGAAAATCGTGGTTGGTTTTTTGTATGTTATGTTATCAGCTCAAACATGAGGATAACAACACATTGGGACATAAGCCAAAAGAAATGGCCGTTAAATTTCAACCAACATCATACATTAGATAGAAAAACGGAAAAAAAAAAAAAAAAAAAAAAAATCGGAAGAGGAAACTACGGTAGAAATTGCAATGGCAGCTAACGCCATCTGTTCAACTCCACTCACAACTTCAATTTCACCATCTTCATCTAAAAATCTCATCTTTGCAAAAAATACTGTATTTTTATCATCATCAAAAACATCATGTTCTGGAAAGAGAGCTTCTTCAAAATTTGGCAACATAACAATCAACAAAAGAAGTGGCGCGAGATTTGGAGTGGTGAAATGCATGGCAGCATCTGCTGCGCCGTCTCTTCTCCCAAAAGCCCTTCTGTTCGATTGCGATGGCGTTTTGGTCGACACAGAGAAAGACGGCCATCGCGTTTCCTTCAATGACACTTTTGCTGAAGTAAGTGTGTGTGTGTGTGTGTGTGTGTGTGAGAGAGAGAGAGAGAGCAGGGGTTTAGTAATATGTTTGTGAAGTTTTCTTTATATGATTCTTGAGAGAGGGGAATTGGGTTTCTTTAGCTTTAATTGATTGAGAAGTGGTTCGTTTTTCTTGATTTATTTTCATGTATTGATTCAATCCTGCTATGTCAATGAATAATTTTGGTTATGACTAAATGGGCTTCATAGTTGTAGGGCTGCAGTTATGAAATGTGGTAATTGTTTCATAGAATTAATATCAATGTAGTGAAAGATCAACTGCATTTCATGTGGATACTTACATTCTTGATGAATTGAAGATAGTGTGTGAACTTGAGAGATTCTTGAATGTGCAGAAAGAGTTGGGAGTTACATGGGACGTCGATTTGTACGGCAAGTTGCTCAAAATTGGGGGAGGTAAAGAGAGGTACATTCACTCTTATTGAAATTTCCATGCGGTTCCTTAAGGCTGATTCATGAGGCTCCATGGTTGTCATAGTAGATATGTAGATTTACTCACTATTTCAAGATGCATGTATGAAGCTTATTGGCTGAAAGTCGTTCATTTTCTTGTTTTTGTTTGTCAAACTCTAGGATGACGGCCTACTTCAATGAGGTCGGGTGGCCAGACAAGGCACCAAAGACCGAACAAGAAAGAAAGGATTTCATTGCATCTCTTCATAAGCGGAAGACTGAGCTTTTTATGGCACTGATCGAGAAAAAATTGCTGCCTCTTCGACCTGGTGTTGCTAAGTATGATTCTCTGTTTTAGGTCACTCCTTCACTAAATGCAAAATAAGTGGGGATTTTGCTGCATTTCTTTGAAAGTTTGTGGCTAACCTCAAACCTATTACTCTTGTGCATCTTCCTTTCTTATTACCTCATGATTGTTGCGTTATGACTGGCATTCGAGTTTGGAGTGTTTTAGTTGCTCTCTTTGTCAAAAATTCATAGTCCGTGTGTTGCTGAAAATCAACAGATTAGTAGATCAGGCTCTCGGAAATGGAGTGAAAGTTGCTGTGTGCAGTACTTCAAATGAGAAGGCGGTATGCACTATCAGGTTCTTTGGGTTTCTTTGTATTGTATCTAAACTTTGAACATTTTGTCGAAAATCAGATTTCAGATATATAATCTTTGAAATTAGGACACATATTTCAGTTGAACTAATTTGATGTTTGAATAATAATCAACATCTCTATTAGGTATCTGCTGTAGTTTCCTTCTTGTTAGGAGCTGAGAGAGCAGAACAGATTCAGATATATGCTGGAGATGTGGTTCCTCGTAAGAAGCCCGATCCAGTAAGCTTCTCGTCTCATCTCTATAAGAGCAGAGACTCTCATGCTGTTGTGCACGTGTGTTGATGATTGTAAACCTTGTGATTTCATATGTTGGAGGTCTTAACTGATGTCTCTTTCTTACAGGCAATCTATCTTTTGGCTGCAGAAACGTTGGGCGTCGAACCTTCAAGGTAGGTTTAGCCATTCATTTCATTACCTAAGATGAGATATGAAACTCTTGAAACCCAAATGGTGGTGTTTGTTTCTGCACTGTAGTTGTGTTGTTATTGAAGACAGTGGCATTGGCCTTGCAGCTGCAAAGGCTGCAGGAATGAAGTGTATAGTGACAAAGAGTGGGTAGGTTCGATTCCACGAGACGTTTTGAACTATATATGTATGTATCCTTGATTTGATGCGTCACTGTAATGCTCCGTGTACCTACTTTAACTTCAGGTACACGGGTGACGAAGATTTTGGAAAGGCCGATGCAGTTTTTGACTTCATCGGAGACCCACCGGAGGAACGGTTCGACTTGGCATTCTGTGGAAGCCTTCTTGAGAAACAATATGTTAGTTAAAGCTCTAGTCATATATTGTCTAAGTTTGTACTACCATTCTTGAGGTTTCCCACTCTTCTTACATAAACATGCCTCTTTCTTGAAGCTATTACATTATTCTTGTAAGAATTGTTTAGTTGAAACAACGGAGTTGAAAGATCTATGTTGGCCTTATATTTAGAGGCAGACGCAGAAAGCAAGTTGAAACACTTGAATACGAAAAAACTCCTATAAATTCATGTAGAGATGTCCAAAATTATTTATTATAGCCCCCGAATTAATTAAGCTCCAATTAAAAATAATTAAATATGAATTAATTAATAACAAAAATAGTACCGACCGTACAGTGCGGCCACTGTGCTGGAATGTTGCTTGCCAATTTAACCAGAGTAAGTCTCTGTGCAACGCGTCTCACTTTGTGACACAACGCGTGGTGGGTGCAGCGCTTCCCACGTTTATTTTATTTTTTTATGTTTATTATTTTATTTTTTTTACGGTCAGCTCATATGCACAATAACGTGTGTTTATATGTACTACACTGTATAATGAGATACATAACTAAAAGTATTGAGATACACTAGTTTTTTGTTTTAGTTTCCAGATTTTTTTGGGCTCCGCCTTCATCTCCGAAAACTAATATAAAGATAATCTTAGAGGCAACAATTTAGATCCTTCAACTCCACTAGCTCAACTTTTGACAAAAGAAGAAGAGACAAACAAAAAAGTGAAGAGGCAAACAAAAAATCTGACCTTATAGTTGTGCATCTCATTATACATAGTGGTGCATATGGATACACTATATGGAATATCTAAAAAAAGTAGAGGAAAAAACTATTAATAAAAATTAAAAATTAATATATCTCAATACATTTAGGATGGTTCCAACGATGGGTTCCAAAAAATTGGAATTCAATTCCAACAGTTGTAGCAGCTTCTAAAACATGAAAGTTAGGAAATGGGTGTGAACCTCAGAAGCTGGTTCAAAGCCATTTGTGGGCTCCAGCGCGCGTCAGGAGAGAAAGGCGTGGAAAAGACCGTCCCATCTTGATTTGTAGTGGAGGCCAAGCGGGCTCGTTGGGTAGATGTAGGAATTTTCCAATTTGCAGCACATACATTGTGCCAATGGCTAGGATCAATCCTAGGCTTTTCAATTTCTTAATGAATTTTGAATTAATTTTATTTATAGAAAAATTAATTTATGTTTTCTTTTATTGGCATTTCCAACCATGGTTGGACACATCTTTCAAGGTATTTTGTCTTACCTCTATTTGTCTTCTTTTTTGACCAACAACTTTAAATATTGTATTTTATTAATTATGTTGTACTTTTTTCAATTTAATTGTTTTGACTTTGTTATTAATTTCATTAATTATAGATATTTTGTTTAATTCGCATTATTTTAATAAGTTAAATGTACTTTAATTTGAATTAGTGAATTCGTTAATATCATTACAGTTATGCTGTTTAATATGGTTAATATACTTATGATTACTTCCATTAGCGTTTTTTTTTTTTTTTTTTTTTTTTCTGTTTTGTAGGTTTGTTTTAGTGTTAATTAAAGTTTATTATTTTATATAAAAAATAAATTAAAATCCGGCTTGATCTTTAAATTAGTAAATAATAATTAAGTTAATTATGTCTCCAATACTTTATTTAAGACTTTACTTGTTAAATTTTTCTTTGAATTTTGTATGTTTTTATCACTATGGGTGTCTTGTTAATTTACACATATAGTAAATTAAATTATTTATGGCCCATAGTGATTTATATTAAAAATTATTTAATTAAAGTATAACCGTTTAAGGCTTAATTTGTACTCCCATTACACTTCGTAATTTTATTTGTTAAGTGGTTTTGTCAACAAAAATATATATATTTTTGTCAATTAATACTATTTTTGGAGGGATTAGGGTTTTGTGACCATGGCTTTCCTTAGTTAATAGTGATTTAACCCAATTATTGTAATGAATATTTTCATGGCCAATACGCAGATGAAATCAGAACATACGAATTAACATATATAAATATAAGGCTAAGTTGATAAAATTTATTATATAATTATTATGAATTAATTACATCAATAATTTATTTGTTTTTTTGTATTGTACACTGCATTAAATGCAATTTCTGTTTGGTCCACTAATTCATTTCGGGTACAATACGTTTGACTAAAAAATTGGGGTAATAGTTTTGTGGTCAAACCAATTACTTTATTGAACCCACAATACATTTTGGTTTAATTTAGAGAGAGAAAGTGGAGAAAGAAGTTGGAGCGCCGTTGAGAAGGAATCGCCGGTGACGAGTTTGACGAAGGGTCCCCTCTCCGGCGACATCGACGACTGCGTAGGCGATGGGTGTGAGAAGTCATTCCGGCCGAAAGAGCATTCTTTGAGCGCGGCGCCGACTGTGAGAAGCGCGACGACGACGGCGGCGGAGGCGGATAAGGAGTGAAGTCTGAAGGAGGAGCATTTGTCTGCAGTCGACGACCACGAGGAAGAGAAGAGTTAAATGAACGTTGATTGCCTTTTGAAATTTCTCAGTTGAGAGGGGGTACGGTCTGAATTTCAGACGATGCCTTCGGAAGGTATTTTTTCGAACTTCCCCCATTTTATTGTGAAATGGTAAATTACCTTGTTAATCGCTGTTGTTGGTGTGTTTATTTTGTGATTTATTTGTTAGTTTTTTGCTATGTCGTTGCGTGTTAGGATGGTAGGGTTTGTTTGATGTACTTGTGATGAGGTTGAATTGGATGCCATTATTACACCCTAATTTTTTGGTAATCCTCCTTGTAATTCTCAGTGTCACTATTGACGAGAGAAAGACATTCCATTTTGTAAAATTAATCGCGGAAAGAGATACAACTTAGTAGATTATTTTTATCAGCTTTCTATGTTTGATTGTATTATTAATGAAATAATTTGGAAAAAAGAAAAAAATTTCGTGTTGTGTTTTTTTCTTACAGAGAGGAGTAAATAAGTTGTGCTTTGCTATAGTTTGGTCGAAAGAAAAATGAAAACTTGAATAAAAAAAATAACAGAAGGACCTACAATAAGGATTAATAATTTGAATGACGTAGAATTTACAGACTGATGTACTGGAGTTGAGCAAGAATTGTAAATTAGTTTAATGATTTCAATGACGTAGATGCTGAATTGTTTTGGGCTTGAATTGGAAAAGATGAATTGGCATAAAGTTCTGGGTGTCGTGGGTTTGAAGAATTCTTCTTCTTTGGTGGAACAGTGTCTACATGGTGCTTTGTATTCTTGTCGATGAATTTGTTCTGTTGGTATGATGATTTTACAGTTTATTGTAACATGTGAACGGTGGAGAATGTTGATATTTGTATGAATTATTAACTGTGTAGGTGCTGTGGTTGCGGCCCGTTGCCATTCCGAGTTTGTAATTAAATTGATCAGTGACTGTCTAGATGTGGAGAATTTTGAGAAATTTAGGAATGGGCCATTTGGGCAGTTACTGAATTTACAGCATTCCCCTCAAAACTATCAGGGTCAATTGTTCTATCATGCTATGAAATTATTGAACCGTTCAAAGCGTCGCAAGGGTGTTTTGGTTTTTAATTTCAATAATTCTGAAGTGGTTTTCGGGCCCCGTGACTTTTACTTGCTGTCCGGGTTGAAGTTTGGTCCAGTGGAGGAATTTCTCACGACCTCGACTTTATGGGAAAATACTTTTAATAGTGTGCAGACACTGACAATGAAGCATATTAAGGATGCTGCTGTGGATGATGGAGCAGGGGGTGGGGAGAGTTGCCTTTTGTTGGCACACGTGCTATTCATGTACGGGGTTTTGTTTCCCCGCGATGCAGAGGCGAAGAAGTTGGATTTGAAGTACTTGCATGCATGCGATGATTTGAAATCCATAATGCAGTTTCCTTGGGGGTTTCGGAGCTACAAATATTTTGTGGAAGAGTTCGAGAAAGCTTGTGATCGGATGAACAGATTGGTGAGAAAAAAGGGCAGCGGGAAACCGAATTTTGAGGTTTTTGGATTCCTCTTCGTCTTCTAATGTTGGATGTACGAGATATTTCCTTTGCTCGGGGCTTCTTGTGCCCATACTCTCCAGGGTTCGGAGGATATATATCCGAGAGTTCTCCGGTGGAAGACGGCGTTGGGTCAACGGACATATAAGATTGTTCACATCCTCCTTGACGGCGCAAAGATTGTGGTAAAATTTTCTGCATGCTTTTCTTTTATGTACTTTTGATTCTTAGTCGTGTTTGCAATGTTATAACAGTAAAGTTTTTTTTTTCAGCACCCTCTCATCCCCTCCAACGAGGAGCAAATGCGGTTATCCTCACATGAGGCATATTTAGAAGAAGAGTTTGTGTTGGAGGAGGTGGATCAGGAGGATTCCCAACCCGGCATGGATGATCGTCCCGAGCAGCATTTGCTGCATGCAGCTGGCCATCATACTGAGAGGAAAGCAGTAAAGCGGAAGCTGAATTTGGAGGCTGGTGATTGTTCCATGAAGCGGCGTCCCGTTTTGCGATCTGCAACAGGTGCCGTCGGTCAAAACGAGCCTCGTCAAGATGCAGATGTGCGTTCCGAACAGTCAATCCCGTCCGTATCCACACCGGATGGAAAGGTCAGATTGTGCGTTGAACTCATCTTATCTGCCCAGGCTGATAATATTGCTAGCTTTCTATTTTTTTATAATGTTGCAATTTTGTTGGTTTTTCAACGTTCAGGAAAGGCAATTCATGCAAGCGATGACTCTTCGGATGGATAAGTTGGAAGCATCATGTAGGACATGAAAGATCAGATGGGTGTGATGAATAAAAATATTGGCATTATATTGGACCTTGTTGGCAATTTGAGTGGGAATTCAAACGTGATGGTCCCGAAACGAGTTACTGGTGTATGGGGGGGGGGGGAGGAATACACCAGTTAGGATTTTAAAACTTAACCTTGAAAAATTACTTCAACTGAGTAAAAGGACTCAGTTGGAATCTCACAGCTGAGTAAGCAACCTCAGCTGGAAGAGTGTAGCTGTGCGGAATGTGGTGGAAAAATAAACTTGTTAAAACAACTCACGCTTTTAAGCTCGGTTGGTCAAGAACCAAAACAGCTCGGTTGAAAATGTGCAAATGCAATTTGCATGCCGATTAGTTTGATCAGATAAGAATGCAATAAGCAACTGAAAGAAAAATAAACACAGACACACGGGATTTAACGTGGTTCGGAGATAACCCTCCTACGTCCACGGGGAGCTGTGAGTCCATACAACTCTGTCCAAGTTCTTCTGGACAAACCACACAGCTTACCCGGGCTGTGCAACAGTTGCAATAAGTTTACGGGTACTTATCAACCTTTACAGTTAAGTTTACGGGTACTTAACAACCTATGTCAAGTTTGCGGGTACTTGACAACCTAACTACTCAATTACAGGAAGAGTAGAATCCTAAAACCTTTTCAGGTGTGAAAGATAATGTTCCAACTAACAGCTCGAATAAGAAGTGAGCTGAGATCTAACACTCTACGAACTCTCACAAAGTGATGTTCTCAAGGTTCGATCTAAAGACACTTAGACACAATCTAATGCTCTAGAACTCTCAACAAGTGATGTTCTTAGAGGCTAAATCTAATTCAGCTCGAGTAAGGAATATAGTTCTTTCTTTCGCTCTGTCTCGTCTCGTGTGTCTTCTTTTGTGTGTCTTCCGCGCTTATCTCCAATGAATGGAAGCCTCTATTTATAGGCGGAGAGAATCAACTAGCCGTTGGAGGAGCTGTTGATCTCTGTTCTTTGATAGCGATGGCTTGTCTCTCATCTCTGCAGACTTTCCCGATATGGCATCTGTGCTCTTCTGCTTTCCATCTGAGACAGCCTTGTGTTGGGCCAAATGGGGTAGTGACTGAACGGTCAAACCCTCATGTGACTTCCTTTTGAAATTCAACTTCAAACCTTTCTGACAGTCAACTTCGGTTCGTCGGTTGAAAGTCTTGATCTTCATCTGAGTGGTCTTCAGCTGATGTTCTGAACTGTTGAACTCTCAGCTGACCTTGAACTTCAAGCAGTTGATCTTCTTGTTCGAGTTCTACAACTGAGGTTCTGAAACTGAACACTCAGTTGTCTTCCTTGTATTTACTCAGTTGGGTTTGAACCCTCAGATGACTTTCCTTTTCATCTGATGTTCTCTTCCTTTCAACTGTTTCTCATCTGATGAACACTCAGTTGGTTTCCTTCACAACTGATGTTCTGAAGACTTCCCCTTGTTTCCATCTGATCATATGAACTCTCAGTTGTCCTTCTTCACAACTGATGTTCTGTTTGAGTGACGCCTTGTTGCCTTCTTTAGTTGGAGACCTGTAAAGATAAAATCTTAACTTTGCTCAAACAGCGAGCCTAAATTCTAACATTAGGTTCTAGCAACATCTACTCGGTTGGGGTCAGTCGGTTTTGGAATTCATCAAAACTTATACTAATAAATTTTCCAACAATTTCCCCCTTTTTGATGATGCCAAAACCACTTACAACTTGAAACCGCTACTGATCTAAACCTCACTAACTTATCTAAAATCTCAGCTGAAATTCTAGACAGTCTATAAGATAAAACATCAAAGGGTTAGCACAGTTATAACATGGTATTTAAAAGACCTTGTGATTCAGAGCTTGGACAATGAGGGATTGTTCATCAAGGTGAATCTTATAACTGAATAGTTTTCATTACAACTGATTGTTACAAAAGATAGGCTCAAAAATCGAAAAATACAACAGTTGCTAGAAAACTAACTGAGCTAGTATTGTAGCCCATACTTGCCAATAATCCTTACAAAAATTTCCCTCTTAGCAGGTGACTCCTTGGAGATGTCCACTCCATGCTCCTTGCAGACCTGCCTCGCCTCAGATGCAATCTTCGTGCGGTTCGGGTTGCTGGAATCCGGGAGAAGAGGTGGCCGATAAGTAACCCTCTTGGGAACTGGAACAGTGTTCAAGTCCAGGTTGGCGTCAATCATGGCCCTCCTGAATTGACTGAACATGCCCGGGTCACCTGAGTGCAACTCAGTCAGCGCCTCCTTGAATGCTCTCCTTGGGTCGTCAGTTGCGTAAACCTTCCTGTAATAGAAGTCGTTCACGAACTCCTGCTTGAACAGCTCCCACTCCTCATTCCACTCGGTCGGCATCCACTTGTCGGTATGCCTGAACCGACTCTCAACCTTGGACTTTAGAGGCAACCTTTGTTGCTTCAACCGAGCTTCCGCCTTTGATTGGATTTTATTGATGCGGCGTCGGCTGCGGGAGGCAATTTTGCGGTCCAGGTTCTGAGAAACCTTCTTCTGAGAAACCTTTGTTGCCATTTTTTTCATGGTTTTTTAAATTGTATTTTATGGTGTGTGTGTGTGTGTAATAGGTACTCCCAATTTCATACGTAATGTAATATTTTTATTACAATTTATAGCATGGAAAGTCATTTAAAATTACCTACATTTATTTCTGCATTTGGCCAACGAGAATGGCTGTCTTAACTGGCAAAGCCAACGTGATGCAATGCAAAAGATGACATACAATACTTTGGCCACTAGGAATTCATATTTATTCAATAATGGCGACAAGTTATTAGGATGTTCACTAACTAAATTAAACAATTTGTGATGGCTTTTTAGACCATTTATAACAAGGCCACATCGAGTTCATGGCTATGCGAAGTTAATGCCCACCATGTTTGAAATGAGCGCACTTAGTTCATAAGATGGTAATGGACTTCTAATATGCTGTAAGATCCCTTCTTATTTTAGATTATAGACCCTCAATTTTGGCTCGCCATGAAGATCGTGACATAATTTCTCAGTAGCCAACGACATACCATTAAAATATGAATAGTCGATTTGACCATAATGACTTGATATCTTGACTTCATTGGCAATAAGTTGTGTTAAACCATATGTGGTTTTTTAAGGTCATTACATTCTCTTTAAAGGCAAGACACCCCAATTAAATCAAACGATCACGCAATCTTCACCATTCCAAAACATGAATGACTTATAGAGTATATAATTTCATTGCTTCTTTTGGAGAAACCTCGAAAGTTAGGGTAAGAGTTGTCTGTATATTACGTTATTCCAAACTAATGTAGAATTATACATTAATATGAATTAATACACATCAAAATGTTGTGGCCAATGTCATCCTGTGTGTGAAATCACATAGCCATATTGCATTGAAGCAGATCCACAATATTCAATAGTGGCGGTTAGTACTTATTTTGAAGATCGAAATGGCCAACAAAAAATTAGATATTCTATAATGAAATGGGCTTGATGCGGTCCTTTTCGCCTATGGTACGAAGAAATTTCAATAATAGTGAAACTTGGGACATAATTTTTGGCCTGACCGTTTGCACGGGGTGCCTTGATGTAGCAATAATCTATATGACCATCTTACATCACCAAATTTACAGCTATTAGAAGGTCATTTTTTGGTTGGCCATGTTCAATTGGGTGAGATTTGGTACTAGCCATTTTAAGTACTACCTTATAAAGAAGCATGGTCATGGCGATATGTAAGTACTCGTTCATTTATGATGGCTAATTCAAGAAAGTAGTCAAAGAAGCGTTTTAATTAAATCTTTATTATTACTTTGTCAATATTGGGATAGTTGAACACATGTATGATGAGCATATGGGTTTATTCCAATGTTGCAGTTCAATTGTTGAACTGATAACTCATGCTTCTCTTGATAGTGAGTATGGTGTATGACGTTTTCCAAAATATGGATAAGGGAAGCTTATATTAAGTATAAATATTGACTTACTGAGGTAATTTCGAGGCGGCCATGTACAATTTGGTTTGAAATCAACATGGCCATGGCCAAATACGCACAAATGTTAACATTTCGATGGCCATCAATGTTTCAACGTAAACTCATTTTGGCTATAATATTTTTGAGACTTTAATTATAATAGTTTCAATCATGTCACACTTTAATTCAAGAAAGTAACATACATAGGTTCGAAGAACGAACTACGAGATGGGCAGATGAATGTATGCGCAATAAAGGATTTGTTTAAGGCGAATTGTGCAGCTACCCACCGATAACACTTATTCCAAGGTCTAATTTGACGTTATGCTTAATGCCATAAAACGGACATAAAATTTCTCGAAGGCCATCAGTACTCTTGGCAAGTGAAATTGATCTGACATGGCTACATTGAAGTATGTTGTGCATCGCAATGGCTAATCAATTTACGATGTCTGTGCAGCCATTATTTTGCATTGATGGCGGCAAATATAAGTTCTTTCAATTCATAAAATTGACAATGACATTCAACAATTGTAGATGCTTTTGGTAAGGCGTCAATGACTATGTCAAGTATAAATTAATTTACAATGGGTCAGGTAACTTAACGAAGCTCGTCATGACCCAACGTGGGAATGACTTTGTGGAAAGCCATTTTCAAATTTTACGCTTTTAACAATGGCCATGACCTACGTGTAATATTACCTGTATTTTTGGCATGGCCAACTTCAAAAGTGAAAGGCCATGTGTGAACACTCTCTAGAATTTTCTGAATAAGCAAATATTTTTTTATTTGTTATTTTTTTTATTGGCCAATGGTTGTCAATGGGGATTCCACTTTTTGACCGTTTCTTTAAATGTTTGTTTGGGGGAATGCACATTTTAATTATTTAATGTAATACTCTTCTAGACTTTGTTGGGTATAAAACTAGGGCAATACCTATTCCCCACTCCCAACCAAAACCGCCGCCTATACCTCATTTGGCTACACACGCCTTTGTCGTGAAGAAGAGAAGATGGCGGCGCCGGAAGGTCGATATCCGATCGAATTGAATGCGAGAATCAAAATCAAGGTGGTAGCTGTGGTGAGTCTTGTTTATTTTCAATTTAATGTCATTCTCTTTTCGTTGAAATTTATTCTTTCTTGGCCACGCAAGTAGTGCGACTCGACCCTTGGCGATATAGACGATTATGTGCATAATTTTGCTTCGTTTTCGGCATAGGGGGAGGATGACGACCCGTGGTATTTTGCATCGAAATTGTCGACACAATTCAAGAAGCTCTTTACGGAATATCATAGGTTGAAGAAGAAGCCTCTTTTTTACTACACATTTATTTATGAAGGCAAGAGGTTGGACGGGGAGAAGATACCGTGGGAGGTGAAAACGGCCGTCCATCATTTTTAACCATTTTATAGAAGTCCATCCTTAATTTTGCCACATTAATCGATGCAATTTTTGTTGTAGGTGGGAATGGATGGGGAACATCCTCACGATGAAGATGATGAGGCAGGAGTTTTCACGGTTTGAGCCACACACAACACCGATGGTGGCTGACAAACTAAGTTGAAAATCCAACGACTCTTCGCCGTTTATTTAATTTTGTATTTGCATTGTATTTTGGAATTTTCAGCCGTGTCCTTGTACTGATTGTGTTGGATGTTTAGTGTTTGTTGTGACATCAAGAAGCATATTTTGCAGTAGGAATTGTGTGAACCCAATTTCCTGTTAAGAAATGAATGCAATCTATTTTCTTCTTCGTACATGAAACTGGCACTCATTTTTTCATTCTGAGTACTTTCCCTCTTTACTTATTTTATTGAGTTATCTACTACACCACACACACCACACATGAATGATTGAAATGATGCCACTAAACTACAAATAGTGGAGATTCCATAACTACTGCAATCTACCACTCCAAGACAAAATGAGTAAAGTTATTAGATTCTCAAATGATGTGGCCAAGGGGGAGGCGTGCAAAAAGTCGATGGAAGCATGTGATACCTATGAAGAGAAAGTAGAGTAGGTGACAGAAAAGTATTGCCCTACAAAATTCTCGGCTACTAATTCATGTATTATTTAATAGATGAAGCCAATGTAAGAAAGTTTGCATATTAAGAGAAAAAAAAACAGAACGGTTATAGAACTATGGAGCACGATTTAATTGATAATATTGATCATTTAATCCCCGTTTCTCATACGCCTACACCGAAACTTAGCATGGGCTGCCGCCATCTGGATGCGAGGTTTGATGGAGGCATTCCGTACGGTATGATAACAGAAATAGTTGGCGAAAGCGGCGTCGGGAAGACTCAATTGGCCCTACAATTGCTACTGTACGTGCAACTTCCGGTGAATGAAGGCTGCCTCGACGGTTCGGGTCTATACTTGCACACTGAGATGCCATTTCCAATGAGGCGTCTGCACCAATTAGCATTCCGGTGAGGCCATCACGGCGAGAAGATGTTCGATAATATTTTTATTGAATCTGTTGCAAGTATCGAAACCCTCGAAGACATACTGCCACGCCTAGAAGGTAACATTCCCAATTCAAATATAAGGCTCATAATAATTGACTCAATTGCTTCGCTATTTAGAGGGGTGTTCGATAATAACTCCAAGATGTTGAGGGAACGAATGCATTTATTCTTCAAAATTTCTGGAAAACTAAGAGAAATTGCATACAAGTTTCGTGTGGCTGTAGTTGTTACAAATCAAGTGACGGACGTGATTCCAAATTCAGATGTTTTCCGCGTTGGTGAATGGTTAATGACGTCGGGAAGACATGTACAGGCTGCATTGGGTATTTCTTGGGCAAATTGTGTGAACACGAGATTGTTCCTGAGCTTTGTCGAAAAAATGTTGCAGATCGCCGAGGAAAAAGTCTAGAGAAACAAATGACTCGTCGCATGCAAGTTATATTTGCACCACATCTTCCGTGTCTTTCGTTAGATTTTGTAGTTGATGGAGTCGGAGTGTACGGTCTCCCGTAGCGTGTTGGAATGTTGATTATGTAGCGTGTTGGTTTTTCTGTCATGATTTTATCGAAATTCAGAAGACTTCGTAATAATATGCCTAATCTAGATGTAACGTACTACGGAAAAAGAGATTCCTTCTCGGAAATTGTTTAGAATCTAACTTGATTCAAAATCTGCTTCTTTGGGGCCCAATAATCACATGCATGCAATAAGGCTATGCAACATTTTCACTTTTGCAGTCCACTAGTTACAATTCGTACTAGTGCTTGACTTAGCTGCTTATCGTATAAATTCATACACGGAGTTATATCCTTAGAAGTACTAGGTGCCAAAAACTTAATGAGTTACTCTAAGCAATGGCGGGAGTATTTTGGCGACGAAGACGGCCTATGGACGAAGCAAGTTGAGGCATATTTCCTTGCATTGTTGAAGGAGCAGTGGCTTCAAGGATTATGGATCCAAGGCGGCAACAATAACCGGACCGCAATTCAAAGGGTGCAACAAATTATACTACAGGAAACTGGCCAAGAATTCCCCATTCCGTCACTGTGGCGGAAAGTTGAGGAGTTTAGAGCAAGGTGGCGTACAATTAATTATTTGATGGCTCATGACGACATCAATTACGACTACAACACTGGAAAGGTATCACCGAAAACTAGAGTGGGGTGGCAGCGAATATTGAATGTAAGTTTCATTGTTGTCATATCATGTTCTATGGCAATCGAAAATAATGTCACACACTAACATATTTTTGGTATCTTAGGCGTGCCCGTTGGCCGCTGTCTACAAAAATCGGAAGGAGCCATTTTACGATGATTTGAGGTTGCTGTTTCGACCATATGGCGGGTAGTTGTACTGTTGCTATGGAGGGTGAAAACTTTTTCTTTGGCCATGAATAAAGTTATTGTACTCTTTGCACTAAATTATGTAGTTTTATTTGGCCATGTATCAATTTCTACTTTATTCTTTCTAATATGTGTGCCACTATTACTTTATCAATGGTAGATAGCATTATTTCGCACACGTGTAAACTACATTGTCGGATGCCTTCAAATGACAAAACATGCATAGCGACAACCAAAATAATGTTGAAAGAAGGCAGTCACATGCATTGCTTACCTAAATAATGGAGAAGGTTATACGTATAGTAATGGGGAGTAGTCACATCATCGATGCTACTTTAACTTCCATTTACAGGAAAAAATAAAACATGTCCACCTATAAGAATGGATGGATGTCGTCCTACAATAGTCACATAGCATTTCTGCACAGAAAATGGCACCGATAATAGCAATATCACAAGACGAGGTCTTCTACACGGGTCTATGGTCAAGAAGCGTGGAGGGGAGGGCTCTAGGTGCTCTCCATTTGGAATGGATTCAGGGTTTAACCGGAGAGGAGATGCTGCCTGGAGCGAAAAGATCAATGGAAATGAACGGGGGGCCGGTGATCTCTATAGGAGGGTGGCGTCGTAAGCTTCAAGAGTGGGAACAACGTTACAATAATTTCAGCGCTCTTTGGAACAGGGAGGATGTCGTCCAAATTCAATACGGATTGATTTGGAAAGTGGAAGCCCCAAAAGCTATTTGGAAGCAAATCGCAAGGGTAGAATGCTAACCTTTTTTATTAAAGGATTTTGTAATTTTTTTACTATTAATTATTTGTTTAATATTTGGTGTAGGAAAATCCACAATTACTGTGTTACCGTCATGAAGGAGAGGCGAATTGGATCTACTTGGGCCGCATTTTCACCGAGGTGAAACCGCCAAGCCCGACACCATCCCCGGATTCAGATATGGAAGCACAAGTATTTGCTTTAGGGTGCCCACATACAGACGATGAGGGTATGAATTACTCGGACTGATTAATGAGAGCGTTAATTTAAAGAGATGCAATGATGTATTCGTAAGCAAATCGGGACTCATTTTGTGCCGTGGAATGGCTTCTACGCCTAAATATTATGTATTTTTTTCCTAGTATTGAGATGTTAACTTTGAAAATTGTTCTGCCATTATATGGAGCATTTGAGGTGCAAATAACTACAGCAGCAATTTATTCTTTGCTGCCAACGCAAAGAATAAAATACAATGGCCGATTTCATCTAACAGGATGCCTGCATAAACAAATAAAGAACACTTCACCCAACTGGTTGTGGCATTTTATCAAACACCATGCATGCAGAAAGTACACTATCATACAAAGAAAATCAGCATGTATGTTGTTTCCAGCTAATACATCGATTCACCTAAAATACATACCAATTCCAAAGTGCATTACTCTCCCCAACAATTAAAAATATGAAAATCATACAAACGAAAATCATACAAGTTTGCTAATAGTCGTTTATGGATACCTAATTTCTAAGCATCCAAATAGCTACGTCAAAGCGACAATGGAAAGAAATAATTATCATAGTCATCAATATTGGAATCACCCGCCTTCTCTTTCTCCCTTTCACTTTTGTCTGTGTTGCTTGGTGGCATGAAGTCTTGGGTTTTCAATGGTGAGATCTCATCCATCTTTGCTTTCCTTGCTACAATACAAAGTAAAAAAACCATAAGAAAGCTATAGACAAATCTCAACAGATAATACAACACAAGTGCATTAAAACAAAAACTATACCCGGTCTGCCTTTTGGTGTGGATTTTCGACGCCTCTTCGCGCCCTTTGACTGGAAAGGATTTGGCTTTCTAACATTGGCAAAACCACGGGGGCAAATCCTTCTCCGATCACGAAACAGGGGAACCGTAACAGGGGGTTGCTTCACCGGAGCCTCAAAACGATTCTGACCATTAGTCAACGGCACTTTTTTAAAATCTTCTGTCACTTCCTTCATTCGTTCAATGAATTGCTCACAGGCTTGAGGGTCAACCTTCAAGCCGGTAGTGACGAACTCATACAGATGTCTCATAAAATCATTACCAATGGTCATGTGCCTCATCATTGCACTCTCCTCAACAATATTATCTTGCAAAGGGATTTTGAGATCTTTGGCTCTTTTTGTCCATCTGTGGTAAATCATTGCGTCGGGGATGTCGTTCACATTTTCAATGACAAATATCCTCAAGATGTGCCGACAAATCAATCCTTCAGTTTCCCACTTCCCACAATCACACGAAGCTACGTGGGTGACTGAATTGAACACCACCGTGCGATCATAATCAGGTATTTCTCGGCATCTAGCAGTGTACTTCCTATTGTTGTCGGGTAGCGAAACGACAGCCGTCACATCAACCACCACGGTGATGTAGTTGGCAAGGTCATGCTCAAACTGCTTATAAATTGTCCGGGTGAATACAGATGCAGCTTTTTTAAGAAGCCCACAATGAGTGATGGCCTGCCCCGGCTGCCAAATCCCAAATGCATCTTCCGTACGCTCCGTGCTTCGCCACTTGTTTAAAATCTCTTCATATTGTTTAACAAAATCAATCAAGGCAACATTGTGGCACACAACATCTTTCAAAACCTTGTTCGTAACCTCGCTCCGCGAAGTGGCAAGCAGACCGGCGGTAAAAATGCCGCGTGAAAAACAAGATGCCCACCGTTCTCGCATACTATGCATTGCATCAAACCACCCACGGTTGGGAATTTCGTAATTGTCCATCATCTCTTGCCATGTGCTATCAAACTCCTTTTGGCTCTCCACAATGTTCAAGCATTTGTACCATAAAGACTTGAAAGATGAATCCCCATGCAGCTTACCAAAATTTGATGCACAATTCTTCATTATATGCCACTGACAAAGACGGTGTTTCGACTTGGGGAACACAACATCAATAGCATTCATCATTGCCCTACACTGATCAGAGAAGATTACCTTTGGTTGCTTTCCATGCATGGACTGCAAGAAGGTTTCGAAGAGCCACTTGAATGTTCCGGTTGTCTCGTCCGACAGCATAGCCATGCCGAACATGACATTGCGCGTGTGATGGTTAATGCCTACAAAAGGCATGCATATCATGTTGTATTTATTTATCTGGTACGTGGTGTCCACGGACAGCACGTCGCCAAAGACATCGTAGTCCAAAGCACAACGATTATCCCTGAAAAAAATATTCATGAGCCGCCCACTGTCGTCGAGCTGATACTTGCAGAAAAAGAAAGGATCCGAACAGGATTTTTCACTAAAATAATCATACAACAGCCTTGCATCTCTATCCTCCACCTTCGTCTCCATCCTAACCTTGTCCATGTGATTATATGCATCTCTCTTCGTGAATCCAACATTCTGCACGCCGCCAGATTCTTTCGCCATGAAATTGAACGCAGCGGTGACACCGATACCAGCCGAATGGAGAGCTTCCATTACTGATTTCTCGGCATAGCTCATGTGACGACTGGATCGCAACATAAATGTCTGATCAAAGTCTACGAGCTCGTGATTGTGCTCCTTGTCAAACGTCACAACAACAAATGAACCCAAATCATCCCTTGACACACTGATTTTGGCTTTACAGTTCGTGCGGACCACAAGCTTCTTGTACATGCATAGCTTGTGCTTATAGCTTTGATAGTTAGGAAACCCGGTGCTGGAACAGGTAAACTCCTTATATCTAATATTGGTGGTCTTTCCGAAATAGCGTTGTTCTCCTTTACGAACACTAAAACCTTTCCAACGACCATACTGACAGTATAGGAGATAAACTTGCTCCAAATCTGGAAACTCAGTGCCAATCTTTAATTTCTCCTCAAGATCAAAACAATTTCTTGCCGCAGCCAATCTACCATTAATTCCAACATCGCCCTCTGTTTCTTCATCTTTCACATCAACCACTGGTTCCTCCTTTTTAGCCTCATTTACTGGAACTTCAGAGTCCTTCTCATTATTCTCAACAGCATGTTCTTCGGGTTTTATCCCCCTCAATGGACTACCCTTCTTCTCATTCTCAAAAACTCCTGATTCCTCTATTTTGATCTCCTTCAAAGCAATCTCACTCTTGCGAAAACCTCCTTCCTCTGCTTTTGACTGTTTCAGCAGCGGATGCTCACTTAAATCATTGACACGTGCTTCGTTTCCACCATTCTTCGATGGACCATTAATCTCCACATTAAGATGCTTACTACCTGTGGCACCCACAATATGACAATCGCTCTCCTCCTCACCATTTGATGTAGGATTCAAAACAGACTTCGGCCAATTACCAATAAACTTAGGCCTAACGACTCTAGCAGATCCCTCAGCATCATCATCAAATTTCGACTCAAATTTGCTAAAGTCAAAACCGGGTGGAGCCGGTATTAAACCCAAAGCAACCTTCAAATCAACATCCTCAACTCCCAAAATTTCATCCGCGTCTCCCATATTAACACAAAATTTTCAAACATCCACAATGCCGCATTCAAATCAACAAAACCAATTCCAAAAAATCAAATCAACTATCTTCTTCGAACCACCTGCGAATGTAGGGCACAAAATAACAGATTATTAACACAACTGTAAACAACTAACGGTACAGATACATTTAACGCATACATTCCAATAAATTCATACGGGATAAGATTTAGCCGTTCAAGGCATAAAATAACAAAGCCACAATTAACCTTCACAATTATTCTTCAAAACTAGTCCCTACAAAGATCACAGCAAACTGATAACGGCCATAAATAAAATAAATTGCAACCTAAAAACCATAAAACAGTAAACCTTCACTTCACATCACACTCATTTCATCAAACACCTACTACGCAATCAAGACAATTGTATGCTTTAACCACCCAATGCTTCAAAAAAAGGACACAAATATGTTCAATCAACTGATATAAAATACACCAGGTAAACTTACTTCAAATCCTTCGTCGTCGCGAAAATAGAGCTCGGGCTGAGCTACATTTTAACCTACTTCAAAATCGGTGGAAATGGAGGAAGAAAGATCGAATCCAACCCAACAATCCAAGCTCAAGCTCGAACAATCAGGGGAGGAATCGAAGCTCAATCCAAGCTCAATCCAACCTCAATCCAACCTCAATCGAACCGAACAACCAACCACGGCTTTGAGGAACGAAAAATGAGGGGCCCTAAATTGAAGAACGAACAAAGGAGGCCTATCGAAGATGAGGAAAGAAAAATGAGCATAAGAAGATTTAGAGTAACGAAGAATAGCCGATCCCGTACAAATTCACGCGTGCAATGGAAATCGCCGTCGCACAAAATCTCGCCATAGGAGGATTTTACAGAACAGGGACAAAGGAGAAAATGGTTTAGAAAATTAGAGTTTAAACAATTTCAAAAAATTAACTATTTCGTCTTCCTTCGTTCCTTACGTAATTCGGCAACTAAAATTTAGCCATGCACATTTTTACACATACAATTACGAGGTACTGCCGATCCACTATAGGCCATAAAGAATTTCCGTCGTGGGAACACATTCCGGCGAAGTTCTAGTCGATGGATGGAGTTTAAAATCCGGCCATGATGTCAGAAATGGGGTCCACTAATTTGTTGACTAAAATCCGGCCATGATGTCAGAAATGGGGTCCACTAATTTGTTGACTAAAATCCGGCCATGATGTCAGAAATGGGGTCCACTAATTTGTTGACTACAAACATAATTTTGACTCAAACTAAACTAAAGTCATACAATTTAGCCATGGTTAGAATATAATATTATTTTAAAATTTGAATAAAACTTTATTTTTATTATGATCACTTTTCAAAGGGTGATGATGTGTCGCGATCTCAACGGCTCATGCATTGTGCCAAGTCCACATTATAGGCTTCCGGTAGATGTAGGAGAAAAAAAGGTAGCAGCTACCTTTTACCTTTTTGATTTATTATTATTTTTTTCTTTTCTTTTTATTTGGTTCCGCATTTAATTTTCGTCATTGTGATGTCTAAAATTTCATTGAAATATATCGAATATACATCTTATATTGAAGATCACAAAGAAAGCTTTCATTCGACATATTAATTATAAAAATCGGAGTTCAAGTGAATAAGTTATATAACATTTTAAATAAAATATCAAATTAATTTTTATATTAAATAAATATTGAAAATTAATTTAATATATTTGTAAACATTGGTAAAAAAAATTAACGGTCATATTGACATTTCCTGCTTCACTTTCACATTTGGTTAATATAATTAAGTTATATTAATTTTTATACTCCCTCTGTACGTCAAGTCTTGCCTTACTTCTCCCTTTTTTTGTACGTGAAGTCTTGGCCTGTTTCACTTTGTGAATATTTCTATCCTTAAACAATCTCACATATTTACATTCAAATGCCATTATTTAATCCACCCAACATAATTAACAAAACTTAATTAAATTCTTAACACTAAACTAATTACCCAGCCTAAAACTAATATCTCAGCCCAAATAATCACCAGAATCCAACCCAATTGAAAACCTATATTCACGCCTCATTCCTCAAACCCTAATCCACGCCTCATTCCTCAAAACTGCAAATCTGCTGCTCTCTCATATACTCTCCTTGATCTGCTTCTACTGCTCTCTCTTCTCCATCTATATTCCTCGATCTGAGTCTGTTGCTCCCTCTTCTTGATCTCTATTTCGTTTCTGATTTCGTGTAGAAATCTCCAGCAAACTCGAAGAAATTCGATCTCTCGAATCTCAGTTCTTCGATGGCGACCACTGCATCTCTCGATACCCAAACTCCCTCTGATTCTGTCGACATTTTGACTCTGATGGCGGCCACCGATTTGGAGTCTTTTTCCGAATCGAAGGAGGTCGATCTCTCCATTTCTGAATCCCAGTCTACCTCTCTGATTGCTTCCACCATGACACTCTCTCTGATTTCGGAGATGATACGGTGGTGCCAGAGACTCCAGAGATGGGATTCGATGACTTTGATGACATAAGTCTGAGCTACGACGATTGGAAGGCCAAATACATAGCTCGGGGTTTGCTACCGGCGACTCTTAACCCTAAACATTAGGTGATTGTGTTGTTATTTCTCTAATTTCTGATTAAGAGACTGATTATGATATTACACTTGATGTTTGCTGCCTGTGGCTGTTTGTGGGTTGGCTGGCGATGCATTATCTGTGTTTAATGTGATTTCTGACTCTGATTTATGGTGATTAATATCTGGTTATGATACTACACTTTATGTTGGCTGCCTGTGGCTGTTTGTGGGTGGGCTGGTGATGCCTTATCTGTGTTTATTGTGATTTCTGCCTCTGATTTATTGTGATTAATATGTGATTACATGAACTGATTATGCTACCTCATGAACTGATTATGATGTTGCACTTGATGCTACCTCATGGACTGATTATGCTACTACACTTGATGCTACCTCATGAACTGATTATGATATTACACTTGATGCTACCTCATGAACTGATTATGATACCTGTGATGACAATGGATGGGCTCATTGTCTGAGGTTTTGCAATAATTGATGTTACACTTGATTGCTGAAATGACATGCTGGTTTGTGGTATTGGTCTGTTTTTGTTTGTTTGAGAGTTGTTGATCCTGATTTAAAGCTGAGACTACATTGATTCATAAACAACTGATTCAAGGGAAATTTACATTCCAAACAACAAAAGCTGATCTTTCATGTTTGTCCCTGTAAATCATGACCAAAAAACTGATTTTCAGAATTCCCTAAAGTAAAACTAGCTGTTGCAGTCCCTGAACTATGTTGTCATTGTTGTGTGTTGACTCTTGCTCTTGCTCAGTTCCATGCTCCTTCAGATAATCCCAGCTGTCCCTTACAAGTTGTTCATCAACTTCCAAGCATTCTGGCAGTAAATCATGCCTCATCAGCTTCTCTTTACCCATATGTGGTGTCTTGTAGTTGTTGCTGCCTTTGTTCTTTATGATTTCATGATGACACCCCTGTAATGTTAGAAAAACATTGTTTAACTTCCATGCTGGGAAGTTTGCAAATGCTTCTTGTACATTACTAATCAAATCATCAACATTGTTTGCCATCTTTTCATCCTTGAGTGTCTGGAGTGCTCTGAAAAAACCAAGGTCATTTATATTTGTATCCGGTGAGTTGGCTGGTTGGCAAATTAGCTGAATATTGAATCCATCTGCTTCTGTTGTTGCTCTGAAATCTGGATCACTGTTGGAAATGTGTGGTTTTGTATTTTCTTGTTGTATGATTATGTCTTTGCTTGCAATGCTTGGCCACTTTGCTTTAATGATAGGAATCATCTGCAACAGTGAATTGAAACTAAGTGATGAATGAGTTCTGATAGTGATAAAATTTAAGGAAAAAATCAGTTACCTGCTGCAGAAAAGTTTCTTTCATTACTTCCCTGCTGATTATTTGGATTGGCTTGGTCACCATGGTCCCTTTCTCTCTGTTTTTGCTGTTTCTTTTAGTTGCTTCCTTATAAATGAATGGAATGATGGCAAACTTGCCATCAAAGATCACTCTACTTGTGCAGTCAATTATAGGCCTAGAAACCACGCACATGAACATTATCTTCTCAATATGGTTCTTGGATTTGCAAGTTCTATGGGACTCTGTTTCATCTGCAGCCAAGTAATATCTGCCCTTTGTTTTTGTTAAGTTAAACCACGTTTCATCTATGTGAATGGTGTTATACATGGGCTTAAAAGGTATTTTATCATCTATACTAATGTTTCTCAATTGATTAAGACTTAACTGCAGCCTATGAAGCATATTCATAGGAGTTAGGAATGGTTTGATGGCATTAGTGTGAGGCCTTACCATCTTTGCTTTAAGCATTTCTTGCACTGATCTTTTACTAATCCCAAGGCTGACTGCTAGTTTTCTGATGGTAGACCTCTCTAAGATTGATAGACTTTTCATTTTTTCTGCATCGAACACCCTTTTATCCACATGCGTTGCTTCCTTTTTCATTGATACAGCTTTTGCAGGTTTTCCCAAGGCAATTTCAGTGGAGGCAGCTTTCCAGATCCTCCAAACAGTCTTGACATCAATTTTGAACAATTCAGCAGCTTCCTTTTTTGCTCCATAATGAAGATTAGAGTTCGTACTGTGATGGATGAGCCATTGCACGACGTTGTGGCGCTCCAAATCTGTTAAATCGGGCCTTCTTTTTAACTCTGGCATGGCTGCTTAAATTTTCAATTTTCTAGCAGTGAGAATGTTGGAAAAAATCTGTATCAATGCTGGTATTTATAGCTTGTAAAGTAGTGTTAGGGGTAGTTTAAAAAAAAAAATGCCTCCAAATTGTACTGTTACAGCTTGTAAATTTATGAGATTCCCTCCAGATTTTTTGATCTAAGCATGTCTGCTTTATTTTATTGTATTGTTACAACTCTCTCTCCTGTACGAAATCTAAAGGAAATTGTATTTATGTTTGCTTTATTTTTCACAAGTTTTTATTTATTTATGGATTGAAAAAACAAAAAAAACAGGTTGAATTTAAAACCAAACATAAAACCAATAAATGTTTGATGATTAAAAGTAGTGTGAAATAAAAAGGTGAATTAATGCTGCTATTAATCTAATTCGATTAGATAAAAAAAGGTTTATTTAATTAAGTAGGCTACAAAAAAAATGAATTTAAAAATGAATTTATAGTGTACAATCACCCACTATCTTTAATTTACAATTAACAAACTAAACCTATATCATTAACAATACCACTACTATCTAACTTTTACCCCACTAAAAATAACTTTACCGACTTTCTTAATCTCCGTGCCGAGCCGTCATTGGGTGATTGTACATTTTGTGTACAATTTTGTGTTTAAATTATACATTTCTAGTGTAATTTGTATTTAGTTATGTAATTTCAATTTTAGTGAGTAAGTTTGATTTCATTAATGCAATTTTAATTATTATTTATAGTTACATAATTTTATTTTAATTTATTTTATTAATTTATTATATTTAAATTTATACTTTAAATATATAATCGAACATATATACAAAAAACATAAAAATAATTATGTAAATAAAATTAATTGTAAAAACATATATAGAGATATAAAGTGGTATGTGTTGAAATGAGGTCCTATTTTTATTGGAAGCTGGGTTCAGTGTTGGAGAAAATTTATAGAAAAAAGTTGATGGATTTCAAAATCTGATGTGGCGCTGATGTGGCAGGTTGGAAGCTGGAAATTGTAGCTTGCAACCATTGGAATCACCCTTAGTGGTACATCTCATTATATGGTGTAATGCATATAAGTACACTTTGTGGTGAACATGCGGTCCCTAAAAAAATGAAAAAAAAAAAGTCAATGGTTTGACCGGATCAACCAGGATCCGGCGGCCTGGGTCGATCCAGTCTCACATAGGGGTGAGTGAAAAATTCGAGATCCGAAAATCCAAACCGAAATATGAAATTCAGTTCGAATTTGTTCGGATTTCGAATTGGATCGGATCCAAAATTTTTAGATTTGTGGATTTCGGATATGGATCGGATCGGGACTTTAAAAAAACCTAATAAATCCGAAATCTGAATTATATACAATATATTATTATGTTTTATTATTAGTTATTAATAATTTAATATATCTACTCATTTCTAAACCCTAAAAACTAAAATTCATTTTCATTTGCATCGCAGTCTTCACTCCTCCCCGCCTCCGTTAATTTATGTATTCTCAATTTTCATATTTTTGCTTAAATTTTTTATTAATTATTCTATTTGCTTATTTTTGCTATAATAAAGAAGAAGTTTTCCCCATTATCTTGCTATGTTACCTTGTTTTTTATTTTTTTTTAATTTTGAGAAAGTAATTGAATAGATGAATAATTATATTTATTTCAAATTTTTGGATTTTTTGAATTTTTTTGGAAAATTTTGGATTTTCGGATTGCATCCGAAATTATTGTTTGGATTTTGGATTGAATCGAATCCATTTTTTTCGAAAATTCTAATTTCGAATTTGAATCAGATTAAAAAAAATCTTATCCGTAATCAGCCCTAGTCTCACAAGTGTTTGCCATTTAACAAAGGGGTTGACTTTGAATAATTAAATGTGGAAAGCAGAAAAAAGCATACCGACATGGAATTTCCAACTGGCCCAATGGGCCATCAAATTATGATAAGTTGGCATTAAATGATAATGATAATGAACCATGTTACAGCCACCTTTATAATGAAACATTTAGGAAATCAAGTTATTCATAATGAAATTTGATACTTAGAGCGCTTAATTTATGCTGCGAGGAGATTTAGGAGTTAAAATAAGTGGATGTACATTGAAATTGCTTGTAATTACTTTTTTTCTTTTTTTGATATGGAAAAGGGGAGTGATAGTTTCAAACCCGCGATTTCACTCCGTACAAACTGAAGTCGCACCGCTTAAGTATTTTTTTAGGGACATTGTTTGTAATTTCGAAGAGCACGTGATGGTATATTTGTAAATTATTATGAAAAGTAATTATCAAAGGTTGCGATTAGAGTAAATGATTGGTCACTCAAAATGCGGTGTAAATTTTTCCAAGAAAGAGTAACGTGACAGCAAATTAGGAGAAAAACACACACAAATCAAAATCAGACCATTTAAATATGTGGGCCGATTTAATTTTACATAATGTTTGTCCAGATATTATATATTCTCTTGTGAGCTGTGGAATTCTTGTCCCTTTTTTTATTTGTAAAGCAAGCAAAGAAAAACAAGAATTGTTATTGCAATCTCTCTCTCTCTCTCTCTCTACCCGTGATAGTGGGAAAGGTGGGTGGTCCAGCCGATGAATTAATTTAATATTCTCTTTTTCAATTTAATAAATAATTTAATATAATATTTAGAAGCAGCCATTGTAAACATCGATTTGTCATGACTTTTTCGAATAAGTCCAATTCTTTCTGCAATAATATCGCACCGGCTTTTCAATCAATCGTGAAATATGAAGAATCTAAATAAAATACTACTAGTAGTATAAGTTTTAATGATATCAACATAGATAGAACTTGGATCGAAGTTGAAGTAAATAAAAAGAAAAACTCATCAACAACTGGGCTCAAACTTTCAGATAAATTCTTCTTGACCATATGAATTCGACATTTTTGGTACAACAAATCTGGATATGTGTAAAAAGATTCAAAGAATTGAAGAGCATCTAGTTGCAAGACCACTCTTCTCAGTTCCCCCTAATCACAAAATAATCAAAACATAAAATCGAAGGAGAAAATGGAAAGACTTTTTTCAATTCCTGTTCTTCCTAAACACGACCTCAGTATCCAGACCAAATCCATCAATGGATCTGACCTCAATCAGCTCGGAGTTCTTGAACATCTCCTCCAACGGCTTCACGCTGTACAGATCGTTGGCGGAATACTTATCGGCGCGGCGCGAGAGCAGCACGTGCAGCACACACACGCCGCCGCGCTTGAGCGTGCGCTCGACCTCGCCGACGAATTTCCACGGGTAGAGCGCGTGGTCGAAAACGTTCGAGAACTCGAAATCGAAGGTTTCATCCTTGAACGGCTGGTGGTGGAAATCGCCTTTAATCACGAGCGGCGGGTAGGGCACGAGATCCATCCCCACCGAGTTCTCGACGCCGACGCGTTTCAGCGCGGCGACCTCCTGGCCGACGCGAGCGCCGATGCAGAGAGATCTGGAGGCGTTAGAGAGGAGGTCGCGGCGCTTCAGATCGGAGAAGAATTGGGCGAATTTGTTGACCTTGCGATCCCAATCGCGGGTGGTCCATACCTCGCGGAGCTTGGGGTTGAGGGTTTTGTTGAGCTGGCGCTGGAGGTAGGCGTCGTAAGAGGAGTAGCCGGGGCGGATCTTCAGACCGCTGGGGAGAGCGGCGTCGGGGGGTTGGCGGGTGGTGGTTTGGAGAGAGAGGAAGGCCAAGAGAGAGAGGGAGAGGAGGATGAAGAGGATGAAAGGTTTGAGGATGATGATGCTGAGTTTCTGGAAATCCGTTTTCATGTCTGCATGAGTGGCGGTGGATTTCGATTTTGAGAGGTTTTTTTCTTGTGCATGCAGCTCAGAAAAAACTGTGTTTATATGGAAAATCTCTGTTTTCCTTTTTTTTTTTCTTTTTTTTTCCTCCTGCGTGCGTGCGTGTGTGTGTGAGAGAGAGAGAGAGGAAGGAGAGAGATGCGAAACGAAACTGCAACGTACTGAGTGTGTGGGGAGGAGAGGAGAGGACCGGAGAGGTGAGGTATGTGTATGGAAACACGAAATCAAAATCATTAGTAATCTATTGTCGTATTGCACATAAAATGCCTACGAAATAAATAAAGAACAAATTATAAATAAAAAGAAAAAACGAAAAAGAAAAAAGTGAGAGAAATGGGCCCGATTTATAATTGCATAAAGAATATAATATAATGAAATATAGTGGTGTATTCTTTATTTACAAGCTTCTCGAATTTTAGGTTTGTTTTCTTCTTTTAATGTTTTAAATGTTAAATAATTCGACTTCATCTAAATTACACACTTTAATTAACGGGTTCACATATAGACAGTTGTTACATGCGTGAGCTCTTTTAAGGTGATAAACAAAAAACTTTAGAATTCAATTTAAATCGCGCGTAAGGTTAATAATTTATAAATTTTAGAGATGTAAAAGAAAATACTATATGGTTACTAATTTTTCAACTATAATAAGAAGATTCATGAGAAAGAAGGTACTGGGTTCAGGATTTTGACTTGTTGCACATGGAAGCAAAGTATAAAAAATATTAACAAAATAAAATTTTTTGTTTTAGTAATTAGGTTTGAATTCTAGACCAATACAATTATTTGGGATTGACAAACTCTTCACATGATATATAACATGATTTTTACACTGCCAGTTGTATGCACTATTTGCCACCTCTTTAATGCACATTTACTTCAATTAAATCCTATTACTCTATCTTCCTCCTTTTCTTGGTGGGTGGGGTTGGGGGTAAATAAGTTTTTGTCTCCAATTAAATCCTATTACTCGATCTTCCTTTTCCATCTCTCCTCAGAAAAAAAAAAAAAAAAAAAAAAACCCTTTCTTTTCCAGTCTGAAAAATATTACTAACATAAAGGTATGGAGGTGATAATATTTTCTATATGACAAAAAATATAAAAATGAAGTAATTTTATTTTCTAGTAAACATGTGATAAATTAATGTGGAAATAATAATATTTTCTCATATTTTTTTATACATCATTTCTAATATTTCGGACTCAAGCACAACCATCGGTTCTTTCAAGCTAAGACGATGATTTGACTTCCCATCTTGATGCAGTTCATGTGTGCAGGTGTTGTTCGGAGGATCATGATTTTGTGCATCATAATCTTTCCATTCGGGATTCTTTAGAAGTCGGATTGCAGTATCATCCCCGACTGCAACATTGTTCCCCTAACAGTTTGGTTTCTTTGTGTCAACACAATTCCTTGGGCAACACTTCCATGTCATCATTCCAGAAGCAACCGTTGCAGATTAAGCTACGGCATGAACTCGAAGATGGAGAAGGGTGTCTAGAAGATCGGATTAGACCAACAACGGAGAAGGAACATATCCTACAATTGTGACAGAAAAATCGACACAAGATGCAGGAGATGGAATGGCAGCTAGCCCAATTGAAGCTTCCCTGAACAGTCATTCGTGTACGGGTGCAAATGATGAATGGCTCAACGATGGCAAGATGAAGGTCTGAACTTCACAAGTCGTTGGTCATTTCACAAGTATCTCGAACTCAATACCTGCAAAAAGACACTTTATTCAGAGAAATTCGAGAAAATAGAGTTATACAGATCTTGTGCTACCTCAATAGAAAACATTCAATCAGCCAATGGTCCATGTCTAAAGTTTCTTATATATCACTGCAGTATAATGATGCCAAGCATAATTACTAATTCCCCAAAATGAGAAAATCTAGTTTTGGGGTATGTCCTGTACAACTGGCAATTCATATACTTATCATCAAATAAAGACAATTCATATATGATACCTGATACTAAAAAATGTTGGCCAGCAACTGAAAGATAGTAGGTTACCTAATCAAATATCAGACTGAATGCTAACTTGCATCCCTTATAGACAAGGTAGCCACCTTAATCATGTTAGACTTAGCAGCATCTAATAAAGGATCTGATTCAATAGCCTTGTTGAAGCAGAACTTAGCTTCTTCCAAATGACCCTCAGCTATGAACACAAGACCAAGATTATTATATGCTGGGGCATAACCAGGCCGCAGTTTAAGAGCCTTACTAAACATTGCTTTTGCACTTTCATAATCTTTTATCTGGCGATAAAAATTCCCAATGTTGGAATATATAGCAGGTGCTTGTTCAGATGTAGCTAGTGACAGTGCACGAATATACACTTTTTCAGCTTGTGAAGTCTCCTCAAGAAGCTGAAGAGAGATACCTAATGCAAGAAAAAGGCACTTAACCAAAAGAAGGAAGAATAAATAGACTAAATACATAATTCTATCTTTATGGAGGCAGAACCTAGAAGTCACGATTACCAAGATTTGACCATGTATAGACACAGTCATTCAGACGAGCGACTGCGGACTTGAGGTATGTCTGAGACATTTTAAGCTGCTGTGTACAAAGACAATGAAGGCCAATTTGGTTCCACTGTAAAGCATCATCAGGATCTTCTCCTATTGCCTGATAAATGGATGTGAAAATACATATTAGCATTGTGTTGTTTCTTTAGCCCATTCACTATCTTGACGCCTCAAACAGCAGATAAGTGTAGAAGCTTTTAAAAACCCAAAAATTAAGTTCCATAGAAAATGTAACAACTAGGCCAGCCTTTTTTTATTAACCTTGTTCATTCTTCTAATTGTATTCAAAATGAGACATTAAAACCAACAAATGAATTAAGATGCAAATAACAACCTGCTTTAGACTGCTCATGGCACGATCTTTAACTTCCAACAATTCCTTGGGATCCATTTCAAACACTGTTGCAATCTCATGCTGAGCCTTGTGGGCCAGAGCAAGTCCTGCCCATGCTATTGGAGGTTCAATGTGGAAAGGATCTCCTTCTCTTATTACTGAAGCCATCTCATTTCCCGCCCAAGAAAGTTGTTCATTAGGATTTTGGGATCTTTCGGCATCTCTGATTCGGTGAACTCCAACAGCATATCGTGTGGCCAAACAATTTGGATCCAATTTTCCAGCCTAGAGCAATGCCACAGCCATAGTATTTAGGATTGTCAAAACAAGTTAAGAGAGCTCTATGGACAATCACGACGCACTAAACAAAACATATAAAGAAAAGGATACACTAAATTATCCAACAACCACTATTCAACAACCGAGCAATTGTAATCTGAAAATTCTAAGTCATTTTTATTCAAAAAGAAAACGAGCTAAAAGTACCTTTTCTAAGCATTTCCCAGAAGTTCTATGATCACCAATCAAATGATATGCATTTGCCAGATTTGTCCAAATATGAGCTGCTCTGGGGTCAGCTTTTGCCCCTGCTAATAAACAATCTTTAGCAATGGAGACTGCTGTCATATGATCCATAGATGTTTGAGCATCAGCATTAGCCCCAGCACCTATACATAGCAGAAGGAATAATTAATATTTCTATAAACAACAAAAGAAACGGCTATTGATATTCAATAGTGCTGATTTTCAGTTAAAGTGGTACCTGCGATAACTGAACCATATTTAAGTAGTAGAAGGGTAGCATAGTTCACTAAAGCTGCAGGATGATTTTGATCCTTCAAAACCAAAATTTGGAGACACTTCTCTGAAAGTTCCAAATACCCGCTGCAGTAAATGTTTTCCAAAACAATATTCAGAAAAATCATGAATTGGTCAAAAGGAACTTGGCACATGAACATCTGAGAGTATCATGATATTTAACAAACTGGAAGAACTGGAAACAAGTACAATTAGATAAAGATGCCGGAACTCTCATGAAAATCATACAGTACGATAACACTCCTACCCTCCCCAAAGTTCTACCAGTTCCATAGGCCCAACAACTTTGGATCAGTTCTTGATCAATCAACATACACTAATATAGAAGATGAGATCCGTTCTATCAATTTCCAACCAGTTGGATGAAAGTCAAGAGGGCAAACTTCCCTTTCTAACCATCCAATAGAGGCTAATTGTGAAACCTCTTACTGGCATCAAATGACATTGGCCACTGTGGCTCAAAGTGCCTTGAAATGGATAACATCACAATTTAAGAGTAATCAGAAATTAAAACCAAATTAGATTAAATTCTTGTGCACACAAATGACCACTGTTGACTTTGGCCGTGATGGAGAAAAGAAAAGAACCAACTACATTAACACACCACCACATATTGGTACATTGCCTATCTGTAATATACATCATAGATATTAGAATATTGCAATATATCATTCTTACCCTTGAAGATACGCAATTCCAAGGTTTCCAAGCCCATCCATGTAGTCAGGGACAATCTCCAATAAAGAAGTAAATACAGATATAGCACTCTAGGAAGACCACAAGTTATGTTAGATACACAATGCTATTACATTCAAAAACACATCCCATTAGACAAACAGTATATCACAATTTGCACCTGCAAGCGATCAGTTCTAAGAAGTATTAAACCTAAGGTGTTCCAGATAGATGCCTGTCTAGCATCTGATTCAACGGACTCCCTCAGCTTGGAACAAATTTCATCAAGTTCGTGAGGTTCAAGTTCTTTATCGGAACTAGAATTATCCAGGCTCTCTAAAAGTATACACTGCAAATACAGTAAGAAGTAAGAACACAAATAAATATCAGTAAAGAGAAAAGTAATCGGAAAACTTGACTATTTGAACTACAAAAATGCAATCTTGTATTATGTTATGATAGTCATCCAAAAACCAAACAACACACTCCATAAAAATCTCAAGCTGTGATGGTGAAGCTGAACAAACATAGTTAACTACTTGAACTAGAAGTAACAGGAATAATACACTATGTTTATTATGTATTGATCAAAAGAAACTTCACTCACCTGAGCATGGTGAAGCTGAACCACAGAAAGCAACTCCGGTCTATCAATTTCTTCTTCAGAGCGAAGTAATATCTCCGCTGCTTTTTCATAGGCCAAAATAGCCTGTAAAGTGATAGAGGTGAATATAATACAAATACAACCAATTGAAAGAGAGGATATTCCTGACCAGTACCTTTTGAGGTTGACCCATTCTTTGATACATCAAGCCAAGTATAAAATGTGCATGCATATTCTTTGTCATCTTCCGAGCAACATGTACCAGCCCCTGAAAACTTATAAGCTTGTCAAGATGCATCTAAGTCAAACTGGGCAGACTCGTGCAAAAGCCACTTCTACTTTGTTCGAAGTTTTTTTATTGTCGGATGAAAGACAACCCAAGCCGTGAGTCTCCGTCTTAGGCTCTGTTGTTAAAGATGAGATTAAGGGACTTTGAGGACTTATTAGAGGCGCTGCGTATTAGAACCGCAGGAGTATGTCGAAATTTATCAACAAAGGTTTGTTGTATTAATGACCCATGTCATCTTAAATGTGATACAATCATACAAATGATATGTAACAGTTTTGGGTATTCCACAACGTAGTTTAGCTTCTTTAGTATCTTGCAATCTACATCTTTAATGCACTGGTTGACAATAAATAGCAGAAATATCATCAAGGAGAAAAGTTAAGAACAAACTTCGATTCATTCACTTCTACATTTCAAGCTCTGAAAATGAATAATGAATTGAAATTGTTACCAATAGATCCCAACAGAGAGCATAAAAAGT
Organism: Schizonepeta tenuifolia; assembly: GCA_029490685.1. Classification (NCBI taxonomy): domain Eukaryota; kingdom Viridiplantae; phylum Streptophyta; class Magnoliopsida; order Lamiales; family Lamiaceae; genus Schizonepeta; species Schizonepeta tenuifolia. The sequence continues at coordinate 93,979,898 of CM055956.1, forward strand.
ATGGATAAGATACGAAACTAAGAAATATTTGACGAGGTGGATCAGGAGAATATTGTATGAGTGGGGTATAAAAATCGTTAACTTTTAATGCGTATACATTTCAGCATACTATCGGAACTTTAAAATTTGATGATTTTTTATCCTTCTCCATGACCTGAACAAGAGAAATTAAGAGGCCTTATAGAGACTTCACCAGTTCAAAGAGACTGGTTTTCTGTTGAGCCTTCAGATAATATATGTTCGGTGATTCCTTTCTGTTAGAAGGGATCCAATATAACAAGGATAAGGAAAGAACTTACAGTTTTAAGGCTGCTAACTTTTTCCTCACGAGTGGCGACTCCCTGAACACTTTGGTCGCCATCTGTTTCTACTCCACCAATATCAAGAGGATACTCCACTTTGATATGTTTTGTGCGGCTTCTCCCAACTTTCTTCGACAGGGAAGCCTCCATATCCACTGCATCAGCATCTTTGGCCATGAAGGCCAGCTTTTCTACAACCGTGTCATCCACAGTTATCCTAGAAACCAAATCAATCATCACTAGGAAGCAATAGAAGATAATAGTGCTGCAAACGAAAAATAAATACGAACCTACTTAAAGCACACTCTCCGAAGTTAGAGACAAAAAACACTATTTCTGAAGATAAATTATCCTAGAAACCAAATCAATCATCACTAGGAAGCAATAGAAGATAATAGTGCTGCGAACGAAAAATAATTACGAACCTACTTAAAGCACACTCTCCGAAGTTAGAGACAAAAAACACTATTTCTGAAGATAAATACATGTTTATATCTTACTCATCACAAGTCCATATAGTTTTCAGTAAATGCTTCTAGAATCTCTTGGAGTAGCAACACAATCCAAGGGACATATCACTAATAAGATCACGCTACATCAGATTACGAAAAAGACATGAAATATAATCAGATTACGACCAAGTAAGCTAACAAAATTCAAGCCAGAACCCCAATCTTATCATAAAGTAAGCCCTCGGGAGCAAAGTTCAAACATGAAGAGCCACCACAAAGGTACCTTTCTCAATCATCTAATTAAGCTAAACATGAAGAGCAACCAAAAAGGTACATTTCTTAATCTTCTCGTTATTAATTAACTCTACCAGTCCATTATCTTTACTACTGATACTTCCACGGATTCGCAATGCATCAAAAATGGCAAAATCACCAAAATTATGACTCATTGAAATGTTAATTTCAAAAAATCATACCTAAATACAAGCCAACAACAGTTCTCTAAAAACTAACTAAGTGTTTCAACACAGCTCAATTGTACTCTTACAGACTTAGTCCCGCAGAAGCGAAACCAGAAGAAATGAAAACAGCTTCGGAAGGGTTAAAGTGAGACCTTGAAATAGGAACCGAAGTCGAGGAGGAAGGGAAATCAAAGTTTTCAGAGTCCGGCGGGTCAACGTTGAGGTCAGCCACAACAATCGGTCTCGGCAGCGGCGGAGGCGGCGGTTTCATAGAGGTGTCGGCGGTGAGTGTTTGAGTCTCGGAAGCAAGGACGGCGGCTGGAGGGTTATGCCGAGACATTGATGAAAGGAAGTGTTCGGAAATTTGGATACAGGAGAGAGAGAGAGAGAGAGAGAGAGAGGAGGAGGAGGTAGAAAAGAAATTTGGAATAATGGTTCGAAAATTAATTGACAGAACAAATAGGTTTCGGTTTGGGAGAAGGGCTATCTGGACATTTGAAATCTTTTTAAATTGTTTTATAATTTCTTTTCTGGCAAGGATTAAATAATGTCGTCATCATCATCCACTGGTTGAAGTTGAACCAACTTTGAAGCGTCCTATCCATCTAAAATTCTTGTACGAGTATCCATGTATTACAACCATCGTTGATATAATAAAATTTTAATGGTGTACTACATGCAGGGACCAAATCACAGTTATAGTAAATCTTTGGATAATTTTCATTTAAATAGCCAAACTATTTAACTTTTCACAATTGTATTCTAAATTATTTTAAATGTTAATTAAATGGTCAAACTATCACATTTTCAACAATTATATTCTACCCTCAATTTTTCGGTTAAAAAAACTGGAGTGGCATGTCGGAAGCTTAGGTGGATTTTTTCAAACTTAGATGGCAATTTTGATGCCAAAAATTAAAATGAATAATGAAAAATCAAAATCCAAATCTGAATCTACCCTCTCTTTCACTGCCATTGCAGTTCCCACCGCCTCAATCGGCAAATTCGGCGGCCACCTCGTCGGCATAGTCGACCTGCCCTTAGGCGGCAGCGGTCGTCCTAGCACCGCCGAGTGTATTTTTCACTCAACAAATTATTTTTGATTTTGTAATTCATTTTCTCTTTTTCATTGTTGAATAGTGGAGACAATTTCGTTAGTTGCACATGCTTAAATATAATTGGTGTTGATTGGTGAATGTTTCCATATTATAGAGTAAATTTGTGTAGCTGCATCTGGTAAATAATTGAACTAGGTGACTTTGGAAGCTTAATACTCGAATGTGGTGGAGGTGTTGCGGTCGAAGGCGGAAGACCGGAGACCCACATCTGGGTTTGGCAAGGAGAGAGAGAGAGAGAGAGAAGGATGGAAAAACGTTGGATAGAACAGCGACGACTTTGTTGTTAGATAGAACGGCGGCAGAAAGAGAGAATCTTTTTCTTAGTTACTAACTTTTTCTAGGTATTTGTTTAATCTATTTGAAAATTAGGATTTAAATGTGGAAAATCCACATCACCTTAATATTTTTTTTCGAGTACACATAAGCTTCCGGCATGCCATATCATTTTTTTAGCCGGAAAATTGAAGCTAGAATATAATTGTGAAACATTTAATAGTTTGGCCATAAAATTGACATTTCAAATAGTGTGAAATACAATTGTGAAAAGTTAAATAGTTTGACTATTTAAATGAAAATTACCCTAAATCTTTAATGCTATATATTTCATACTTTCAAAAATTGTGAAGCTATAAATTATAATACTATCGATTTATCGCGTTTAAAGTATAAAAAATTATTTACATGGAAATATTAATTTAGAAATTTATGAGTGTTGCGGTGGAAGAGCATGGTGGAGCCGCGTTAGCATGTGATTAGAAAAAAAGCTTTTGACTGTAGTAGAGGAGCAAGGAATTAAATCTCAAAAGATAAAACATATTAATTCTCATATAACAATCATCAGTATTTATAACAAAATCCTACCACTACCAACAAGGAAATCTACTCGGATCGGATCATCATGTAGAAAATATAAAGAAAATTCATCAAGTTTGATGCAATACATCTATAAAGAAAATGTAACCTATCATACAAAATTGAGATCTCCCGAAAGAAAATTTCTACTTCCTCCCTTGACTACATGTACGCTCGTACAAAAATTTACCTCTATCTTAGTAGGCTAAAGCAAAGTAATTATATTTCCTTTGGTCGAAAATGTAATTAATTATACCTGTCATAGAAATATAGTACAGTAGTAGTATTATTTCTAAAGAGCAGTGTAGAAAAGTCCTGTTAACACTTTCCACATGCAGTACATTTCACCTTTCTATCTTTGAATGAATTTTGAAAAGTGATTGAATTCTTTGAGTTGGTATGAAAATCAATTAGAGAAGTTGCACAAATGCGATGAAATTATTATTCGTAGCATGAGACATTCTTAGAATTAAGTCAAAGAATTAGGTTCGGACGCAACGTTTCCTTTCTCTTCCATAAGAGTTCTGCACCCCGTCTCGAAGAGGGGTGCTCGAAGAGAGATCAAGCAGGGTGGCGCTCGAGCGGGCTGCATGGCGGGGCGAAGGAGCTCAAGCAGAGCGCTCGAGCGGAGGTAGGGGGGGGGGGGAAGCCGAGGTGGTGGGGGAGGAGGGGAGGAGGGTGGTGGTGGTGGTGGAGAGAGCTGAGTTTGGGGGAGAGAGAAGAAGAAGCAGGGAGAAAGAAGAAGAAGCAGTAGAGAGAAAAATGTGTTTTTCTTTTTTTCTTTTTCTTTTTGTAATTTTTATTTGGTTTTTTTTTTGTTTGGTAGAAGGAGAAAAATAATACGGTGATTTTATTTATATTTATTTTAATTTGTTTAAATTTTTTATTAATTAGTGTATTTTAATTAATAATTTTTTTTATTTGAATTAATGTAATGTTATTTTTATTAATGAAAGTTTATTAATTAATTAAATGAAAATGTGAAATTGTGTAATATTGTACTGGAGTACCCTTAGGATACAGGAGTAGAGGTCTCTAAGAATACTTTAGTGCTGGTCTCAAAGGGATGCAAATAGTCTAATTAACCTGCTGCATATAGATTCTAAAATTCGAAATTCCGATACTGGAATCCAATTTCTTGTTTCGGAAGCTACTTTGCTTTGTTGGGAAAACACTGGCATGATTAAATTGGCAACTTAAATATTCAAACTTATTTTTCTCAAAAATGGTACGGATCACATAAATCTTTCGTAAAGTTATTGCAACAAAAGTTGGAATACAGATAACGCCATATTACCTCACACCAAAATATCATTTTCTTATCTATTTTAAAGCTTAATTTTTTACAAAATTCTAGTTGTAATTATAATCTGAATCAAGTCTTAACTCAAAGACTGAAAAACGCCAACATCCAAAACAGCAAAGCAATGGTCAATCACAAAAGTAAAACAAGAAACCTAATTTTATACACCGAGATCTTCAAGAGAACACATAAAATGTAAGAGAAAAAACATATCAGGAAGGATCAAGCATCATCATCCATCCATCTCAGCTTCCAGTACAGAAAGGGGAAAAAGGTAACAACATGCAGAAAGAAACAAGACTAGAATTTGTGTTTCTTCTCAAGAAAATGCAGCAAGATAATCAAACGGAAGACGAGACAAGCCAACCATGCTCTCTAGCGTGGTCCTCGTAGAACTTGAACTTATCCTTGGCGTTTGGTATGTCGAGAGCCAGATCATCGAGCCCGTCTTTGATCCTGTTGAAGCCTTTGGTCATCTGGTTGATGGTGATCAGACCCTCACTGAAACATGCTTCAAGCAGTTGCAGCATCCTGTCATTTTTCTTCTCCATCGCCATGACCAGTGCTTTCTTCACCACTTCATGGTTGAAGAAAGGCATGCCCAGATCGCGAATGCACTGGCATGCTTCGCTGACAACTCCACCACTTTCATATTCCTCGAGAAGCTTCTGAATCTTGTCTTTCGCATCCTCCACAGCCCAGCCGGTGCCACCACCCCAGCACCTGAGGATCCTCTCGCCAGCATGACGTGCTGCAATGAGAGATCTAGCCATTCGCACGGTTTCACTGCCACTGCACTTTGGTGGCAACAAATGGGTGATCTCTTCCAGGTTCAGAGGAGCAAGGACATCATCTATGACAGCCCTTGCAAGGAAAAAGGCAAGTTCGTTCGATGCATCTACAATGTCGAGTGCAGTGTCTTCAGCAGACTCCAATAGCATCACGAAACCATTTACCATGTCTTCTGTCGTAAAAATCTCTATATGGAGTGCAGAGAGCAGAACAGATGCCATTTCCTTCTCTCTGTTCTTCCTGTCCATAGCCAAGGTGATGAGCTTCTTGAGAAAAACTGGGTTGTATTCAGGCATACCTAGATCTTCCAGACTCCTAATTAGTTCAGGGATATCGTCCGAGTGGAAGTATTCGTGAATTATGCTCACAACTTCTTTCTTGTAACACCTCAATTTCTCGTCATTTCCATCTGGTTTATTACCTTCCTCAGCTGAAGATTTTAGGAAAGAAGAATCAAGCCATCCATCAGCTATGGCACGAGGAACAAGGGACTGGAATATTTTCTTGGCAGAAGGAATATCAAGGGCAAGATCATCAAGGCTCTCAGCTAACCGACTAAAACCTTTTGCCATCTGACTTGAACTTATCAGTCCCTCATCTGCGGCTTCCTTCAGCAGGTTCAGAATTAGAGGTTCTGCACTTTGAGTCTCCATGGCTGTAACTAGAGCTCTCTTGACAACTTCATGATGGAAAAATGAAACACCTAATTGTCTGATACATCTACAGGCTTCAGAAGTATCTCCACTTTCAACATATTCTCGTAAAAGGTCAGCAATCTTTTTCTTCACCTCATCTGCAGTGCAATGTGTACTTCCTCCCCATCGTCTTTCAACTAGCTCTGCATGATGTGGAGCTGACAGATAGCTTTTCTCAGCTGTCTGTAGCACCTGAAATCCCTTGGAGGTCTCTGGGAGCATTTTTCTGGCCCTGGTGATGAAAGCTGGCGGTAGAATGTCGTCTACCACAGCTCGAGCAATGAACAAAGCAATGACATCAACAGCATCCAAGATGTCCACAGCCAGATCGTCAGCAGATTCAAGTAGCATGTAAAAGCCCTGACTAATTTGGGCTGGATTTATAACATCAGCATACAGAGCAGAGAGCAAAACAGATGCCATCTCCTTCTCCTTATTATTTCTATCCATGGCCAAAGAAACTACACGCTTGATAAAGTACGGATGATACTCACTCGATCCGAGATCTCTAAGATCAGAAGCAGCTACATCTACATCACCGGTGCTAAAGTATTCCTCAACAAGAGAAACAACAGCTTTCTTGTAATCATCCAGGGGATCAGAAACAGTTGATCCAACAAGCTCATAAGGTTCCTGTTCAAGTCACATCCACCAATTGTTTTAAATAAAGCTGTGAACATGCTTTCAAGACTAAGACTTTCAGAAGAATCACTATCCGAATAGCCAAAGAATAAACCACAGATATTATTACCTCTTCACTGTCATAGTTGGGATCATTCCGATCAAGGAAAGACTCACTGTCAGTGTCAAGTAATTTCCCCCAGGTTCCTTTACCGCCAGCACCATCTATTATGCCAATCAGATTAAATAAGCATGTTTGAAACAAAGAGTAAAAACAGAAGACCTTAAAAGAGAAGGGAAAGAAAAATAGCAGTTGAGATAGAGAATCAAACTTGAAAAATATATTTACACAAGAGATGAAGAAGCCCAACACTAACTGAATGTGGAAATGACCAGAAAGAGTTCTGCATCCACAAAAGGGGACCTATTACCTAAGATCAGCTTTTCCAAACAAGGCGAGGTTTACTTTCAAGTGGAAATGAATAGTGACTAATTGTAAATAAAGTCACCCTTCTAGCATTGGGTATAAACATCTTATACTAACTAGTTACCAGACATCTCTGTGGTGCTCTTATTCAGATGCCCATCTTCTTACATTGTATAACACGAACTGAAGCACTTTCAGGAATCTAAAAAAACCCAACTACTCTATTAGACTTCACAAAATCATGCAACACCCAGTCTGCATTACTATAATTTAGAAGCTGATGATACAAATACTTAGATAAAAAAAAAAAAAAAAAAAAAAAAAAAGCAAGTAAGAGCAGAAGCAACAATTTCAAGTCATATTCCCTGTAATCAAACATGAGAACACACCCTTGCAAGCCCTGCCACCAATATACTCATAACCAGCCTTGTTCATAGCCACTAATCCAATTCATCATGATTACTAATACTCCCTCTGTACCGCTCATTTTATCTCCCTTTCCTTAAATGGACGTCCCACTCATTTTGTCTACATTCAAATATAGACATAATGAGTGGTTGTAAGAGTTTCTCTCTCATCCCCTTCCAATCTCATCTACTAGTTTATTAAACAAACAACTTTCCTTAATCTCCGTGCTCAATAATAAGGAGACAAAATGAGCGGGACGGATGGAGTACCATTTAGTAAGTGCTACAATATTTATCTAGCTAACCAAACCTGGAAAACAACTCACAGTACACAAAATCCATCAACAACCAATACACAAAACGGCAAGAAGAAAACGCCGACACCGGCAGAAAAAAAAATACATACCCTTCTTAACCCTGACAAGTTTCCCGGAGTGCGAACGACGCACGTGCCTCACCGCCACGCCTCCCCCAGCGGCAGAATGTCCTCCTCCAGGCGCCTTGACATGATGGTGCTCGAACAGCAGAGACGAGTTCTGACCGGGCGACCTAGGCCCCGTAGATTTAGGCGAAGACGCCAGAGACAATGACGACATCACCTCCGCATTCTGCGACGCTACTTTCAGCATCTCCCTCTGCTCATCAGTCAGAAATCCCTCGCGGCTAGCCATTTCCTCCTCTTCTCAGTAAAACCCTATCCACACTACACATCAACAAGAACTCGAATAAGTTCATTCCGAATCGAATATCCGACGCTTCATTCATTCAATACGCAACCCAAAATAAAAATCGCGATCTTATACCTCTCACGAGTCGCCCAGACTTCCTCCGTTCTTGGCTCGGATCTCGAGCCAAGAGAGGAGATAGCAACTTGAGAAGCAATCGAGACTCCGATCTTGAAACGCGCAGGAACACACTTCACTGCGCGCACGGGCGCGTGGGGGTATTTCCGATAGAATTACTGTGTGCAGGAAACTGTGTCTGTACCTATTTGCGTCTTTCTGCTGAGAGAGAAACTGCAGTGAGAGGAGGGAGAGGGGAAGTGGATGAGAACGAAGTGAATAAATAGGGAGGCTACGGTTACGTGTACACGTCATCACCTAATGAGGGCTTCCACGTGGCTTTGGCGCTTTAAGCGGGGTTTTTCGTAGCGTGTCTCCGGTTATGTTATCTGCTCTCCTCTACAATTTCGTTGACAATCGTGTTGGCCTTTAGGATGTGAGTTGCGGTGAGCAATGGGTGCGGTTAGGGTTTTTGGGGCTTGCGAATTAGTGAATTTACTGCAATCTCCCTAGCAGAGCATGCTTAATAATAATAATAATAATAATAATAATAATAATGTGATTAATGGAATGTAATCGAGATTAGTACGAGGATTGAGAGAATATGGTAAAATTCCTGTTATCAGTTGGAATGATTTTAAATTATAGGAGTTCCATTTTTGTTGAATTTTGATCAGATATATATATGATAGAGGTAAATGGTAATGTAGCATTAGAGTATATGGTTCTATTAAATTTATCAAAAGTTTACTTTTGATAAAAATTGAGTAATATTATATTTTATTTGACAAAAATACCCTTAATGGATATAGATGGGTTATACGGTTTGGTTCCCCTTCATTTATTAGTTTCATTTTCTCGCTCTTCCTTCTCATTCTCTCCTCACTCATAATTCTCGCTACTGTTCATCTTCTCCGCTTTGATACCTACGCTGTCCACCATCTCGATACCGGCGTCAAATTCCACACCGTCGTCGCTCATTCCACCGTTGCTGCCGCTGCCGTCGTCTTCGTCATTTTGAATGTTAATATGCAGATTTTCTCTCTCTTCTTCTCTCTTCTCTTCTCCTCCGTTCTTCGTTCATCCCCACTCATTTCCGTCGCCGTCTACAACATTCAGAACCACCACACCAACTATTGTCGCCTGAAATTCACAGATCTCGCCGGAAATTCATATATCTAAAATTAGGGTATGAGTTTATTTGATTTTTTTTTTTCAATTTATGATCCTTTTTAGACTTGTTTTTAGTCATTTATAGGTTTTTCGTTGAGTTTCTAATGATTTCTAGTGTATTTGGGTTGAATTATGAGCGATTTCGATGCATTTGTGTAGATTTCTGGTTTTTTTTGTTGTAGCAGAGTTGTTGTTGCTGTAAAAATCCGTCGCTACGCAGTACACATTTACAAATACGTGCTGCATGTAAATGCGTATTGCGTACCTGATAAACTTGTTACGTTTTTGTAAATACATAACGAGTTATCAAGTAAAATACAAGTACTATGTTTGATTATCACTTGATTTCTTCGATTTCGCGGGTTTACTACGTTTTGAAGTCGATTGCGTACCCAGTTTGTTGAGTAGAATGCGAATTAGGGTACACACAAATTTGGGAGAAAATTGTACTAGGTGTACTGGTACGTTTTGTGCAACACGTACCGGTACACACAGATCTGTAATTTCTGGAATTGAGGATAGTTTGTTATTAATTTTCTGAGATTATGCATGATGAATTTTGTATTCGGTTGATGTAAATATGGCATTGTATCATTAAAATTGGTACGATTTTGTAAATGCATACCCAGTTCCGAAGTGTATAAGTTGCAACTTGGTAAGCATTTGCAAATACGTGCCAACATAACTAGTGTGTTCCTGGTAAACTTGGTACGCATTGCAAATACATATCGAGTGTACCGGTAATTTAATTTTTTACTAGTACGCAATTGCAAAAACGTACCGGGTGTACTAGTAATATGATTGTTTGCTAGTACGTATTTGCAAATGCGTACCTATACTACAAGTACACTCAGTACGCACAAGCAAATGCTTACCTGCTGTACCAGTAATTTGATTTTTTTGCTATTGCGTCTTTGCCAATGCGTAACTACTTTACCGGTACACTTGGTACGTATTTGCAAATACGTACCAACTTCACTAGTGCATAGCTGGTAAAATCGGTACGTTTTTACAAATACGTACCAAGTGTACCAGTAATATGTTTGTTTGCTAGTACGTCATTGCAAATGCGTACATATACTTTACAAGTACACTCGGTACGCATTGACAAATACATACCAAGTGTACCTGTAATATTTTTGTTTGCTAGTACGTAATTGCAAATGCGTACCTACTTTACAAGTACACTCGGTACGCATTGGCAAATATGTACCGAGTGTACCAGTAATATAATTTTTTGCTAGTACTTATTTGCAAATGTGTACCTACTTTACAAGTAAAGTTAGTACGTATTTGTAAAAGCGTACCACTTGTACCAAGCAGTGTATGACTAAACAGTGAATATGAATTTGTTATTGATTTGTTGTTTCTCTTATTGCAGCATAACTAGACATGCAAGAGGCTTGACCTCAGTACCTTGAAATCCATGCCGGCAATCCTTATAGATGTGGATGCAGGGAATGAATGAATGATGAAGTATAGTTAGTTTTTTATGAATATTAGTATATTGTGCATGATTGAATATTGGTATTTTGTGAATTTGTAATTTGGATGACTATTAGCATGTGATACTCGTAATATGTATATTTTGGATGACTATTAGTATTTTTATGAATTTGTGTTTTGATAAGCACGGTACGAAAATGTCAATTCATTACAATTGTTTCAGTACGCAAGGTAAGCAATTCTGAAAAACGCACCAATATTTACTAATATATCATGTACAACATATGTAAAAACGTACCAATCTTTACAATAATATTTAGTACAAAATACATAAAAACATACCGATCAATAGCATAATTAAAAATAATTAAACATTCAAAATAAAAACAATAACAAACAGTACGTTTATAATCGAATTCAATACATGTCCATAATACAAAAATTATCAATCAAATCTATGTGAATCTTGACATGTTAGGCGAGTATGATCGGCACACACCACGGATCTTTATCCGGAATAGGCATCACATCAGCAACATAAATCTCGCGCCACGTCGCAGTAGAATAATATTGATGGACATATGACAATGATGATTCCTTATTAAACCTGAAAATGCCTAATAAATTAGTACTTCGTCGAAGGCATATTTGGTATGCAATCGTAACTACGTACCAAGTGTACCACATCAGAACTGGTAACCAAGTACGCATTGGTCAATGTGTACTTGCTTACCAAGTTATGTTGTGCAAACTTGGTACGCAATTGTAACTGCGTACCAGGTGTACCACATGAGAACTTGGTACGCAGGTACCACATTAGAATTTGTGAGTACACAGTACGTATTTATATATATTTACAAATACGTATTTTGTACCAAGTAAACATATATACTCTTTCCTACCACCCTCATAAATGTTCTCTTTCCAGTATCCTCCATGCGCAACCACTAAAGAAGATGGTCTCACCTGCATCATAATATATGGATGAAACTTGGTACGCATTATTAAATACGTTCTGTGTATCAAGTGAACTTGGTACGTTTTTCGTAAATACGTACTGTGTACCAAGTAAACTTGGTACGTATTGATAAATACGTAATGCATACTAAGAAAATAAATTAAGGTACGCAGTACGTATTTATCAATACGTACTACGTACCAAGTGAACTTGGTACGCATCAGTACGCAATTACTAAAACGTACCAACTCAAAATCAGAAATCGAGAGAGAGAGAGAAAGAAACACGTGAGGTGAGGAAGAAGGGAGAGAAAAAAAGAGAAGAAAATAAAAGTAAAAAAGTAGGGGAGAGAGTGTCTAAAGATGGAATAAAGTAGAAAAAATAAGGAGGGGATTTTGTAAGTAGCACTTCTTAGATAGTTTTTCTAAAATATAGCACCCTTTATAAAAACTTGTAAATTTAGCACTTGTTGACAAATTTACCCTTACTCCCACCAATTATCCAATCTGGTTGTACAGTAACAAAAAATAATCTACGCACAATAATTTCACCCATTCAAAATCTTTGGAACTGCTCATGGTACAGTTGCTCTCTCTAAAAACCCTTCAATCCCATCTTCTTCGACGAAGCTTTAGTTGTGAAGCCATGTTTTCCGGCAACCGCTTACCATTCCGTCTATAATCTAATTTCACTCTCTCTCTCTGACATAAATCATAGTACAACGAAGAAGGTTTGAATTTGTCTGTCGCGAAAATCCCCGATTTAATTGTTCTACCAACACGGCTCCAACGCGAAAAATTTGAGAAACAGGTGATGTGTGTAACCTCCTGTTGTTTGATTTTTAAAATTTCTTGTTTTCAAGATGATTTTGTTCTGAAATAATCCTCTTTTTTAAATTGGGTAGTAGTTGCAGAGACCTGTAAAATGTCAGGGGATATTTCCGATGTCGTAGACGAACCGACGCAAACCCTAGGGACGTTGTTTCAGACTAATGAGATACAAGTTGAGGCCTCTTTACTGGTTAGTTTGCTGATCTTCATTTTGTATCTTCTTCATCATGGTGGAGTGTTTTTTCCTGCATATCGAGCGGACATTTTCGTGTTTTACGCAAATCCAGTAGGCTCTTTATAGTTTTACTTTGAATGAGTTTGAAGGCCCACACCTGTGGTCATTGTTAATTGTATAATTCTTTTTAAAAAGCTAGATCTGTTAGAAATTGTTTATTATTTGTATGTAGGCTACACGTTTTCCATACTTATTTGAAAATTACAGCTTCAGCAAAAGGTAGAGGATGGAGACTTGTTTGAAAAGGACGTTTTGTTCTGTGGAGGATGATTTTTTTTTTTTGTTACTGAACAAATTGTCCAAGCATTATTAAGTGTAGTTAATGATGTGTAGTTGTAATTAATTTTTTGTTACTTAACAAAACGTGATGATGTTAAAAGTAGTAAATGATTTTATGCTAATTAAGGAAAAAAGTTTTGTGGAGTAACAAAAACAAACTACGTATGATGTGGTTGTTTGTTGTTAAAGAAGTGTTGTTGTTTTAGAGACTCGACCTAACTTGGCATTTCTGTTTTTTTTCATGCTCCACAAATCCTGACATAATATTTGTTACTCCACAAAAAACGACTGTAATTTGTTTATGTTATTTCAAAGCAAAGCAAAGAATAAGTAACTGTTCAATGACTCGTATTCATATCTGTAGGTTGGCTGGAGGTACAAGAGGCGTAGGATGCAAGGAGTTATTCAAAGGGTCAATCATCATTGTAAGGAAGAGATATTGAGTAGCATCCGAACAACATTAAATAATCATGGGGCCGAGCTCTTTAGTATCTTTGAGAACTCCTGTTTTGGAAAATTCTATGACTTCCCTGGTAAGCTGGGGAAGTCAATGAGCACCGTTCACGAGTTAATGAGTTATCAGATAGTGTAGAAAAAGGATGAACCTTACACTTCTACAGAGTTGTGTTTTTTTATAAAGGGCAAGGTGGTGAAGTTTCGGCGACAGGAATTTGCACTTGTAACTGGGCTTCGATTTGGAGGATCGGAGTTTAACCCACATAAGAAGAGACATAGTTTCAGTCCTGATTCGTTGTATGCCACTTGGTATGTGGCAAGTAGAACAAACTTCGGGAGGTTATGGGATGACTACAAAGCTTCAAAATTTAGGACAGGGGCAGAATATTTGAAAGCGTCAAAGATTCTGTTTGTGTATAGTGTACTTTTGGGAGTCCAAAAAACAAAGACAATCGATGATTGGATTTGGGCGTTAGTTGAGAAGGAAGCATTGTGGGAGTCCTTTCCTTGGGGTAGCCTAACATATCAACCCCTCATACAGAACCTGGATTCAATCAAGATAGATAGGAAAGAGGATGCAAAGAGCACAGGATATCATGTGAACGGATTTGTCACAGCTTTTTTGGTAAGTAATAAATGCCAAATTGTCCTTGCAATTATTTTTTGGCTGAATGAGTTGTCTATCAAAATTTGTATGCTTTCTAAATTGTATCTGACTATATGTTTTTTTATTGGCTAGTATCTGACTATATGTTTTTTTATTGATTAGTATCTGATTATAAGTTTTTTGGCTTATTTGGCAATAAGGCATGGATCATGTGTGCATTTCCTGAGGTTGGCAAGGAATCTGGTCTGAGAAATGAAAGTTGTATTCCCAGGATGTTGAGGTTTGATTACTCATCATCTCTTGGACAATTGATGGAGCTGATCGATGAGGTAAAGTTTGTTGAACTAATTGTTTTATATTTGTTGAATAACAAAAAATAATATGGACTACTAATTTAATTTGTATTTTGAAAACAAGATTGAGGAAACATTGATACCAACTGATGATGAACTGGAGTCGACTTTTTGGGAAACAGTGGAAGCAGAAGGAGAGGCTTTCAAGATGCATTTTCCAAAATTTGATGTGATTGTTCCAGCATTTGTGCCGTCCGATGATGAAGGAACACAAATTTTTGATAGAGATGTGGCTGTGAAGAAGAGACGTAAAGAAGTAGGAATGGATTCTGGGGAGTTCATCTGTGTGAAGGAGGCTACGAAATTAATCACATCAATCTTGATGAGTGATGATGTTGTTAATAAGTTTGCCGAGGTAGCTGCAGCAATGGTTGTGAAGAAACTAGGGGTATGATATTGAAGTTAAAAGTGAGGTTTTATAAATATAAATAATAATATATGTCAACTGAATATGTTGGTTTTTGCAGGAGCAGGTGCTACCAGGGGTTCATGGTGTAATCGATCATGTTGTAATCAATAAATCTGGTGCAAATGTTAGTGGAATGAAGGATGGTCCGGCTGTTGGGGTAGAGGCAGATGAAGAAGAAGAGGAACGGCTGAGCCGACTCCGAGAGACGGTAAATTTGGTGATTTACCACAGATTAATTTTTTTTGGTAATTAAGAATATAGTATTGATTTGGTCTTACAATTGAAAAACAAAAGAGCAAAACAAAGGAAAACATGGCTGCAGATTCGCCTTCGAAACTTTTCAGCAAAATCACAGAGGAGGTTTTATAATAATGTTATTTTAAAATATCTGTGTTGGCTGCATATAACCCAAATATTTTATGTTTCAGATTGGAACACCTACGGCATCTGTTAGGCAGAGAAAGAATTTGAGTGCCGTTAAGGCAGGAAAAAAAATTGATGAGGTATTATGAAATTTTAAATTGTGAGGTTACACCAATATGTTTATTGTTAAAATTTAATAGTGTACATGTCGGATGCGTGGTTGATATTTTTTTGGTTTTAGGGAAAGAAACTTTTGAATCGTGAATCACCGTCACATTTGACCGGGAGGGAGTACGATGATGCTGAGCTAGCAGCAGTCGTTGAGGAAATCGTGACAGATTGTGGGCTAGTAGACACTGAGGTTTGACTTAAATAATTTTATTTATTTAATATATCTATCAATTTAATGTTGCTCTTTTTGGTTATTGCTCTAAAACTTTACTTCATATTTTAATTGTTGTTACGTTTGTTACTGAACAAAAGTTTACTAATTATTGTATGTTATTTGTTACTCAGCAAAATTAATACTTGCTTTGTTACTCATCAAAATTCATACTGATCAAATTCTATATTGAAGTTCTTACATATTAAAAAGTGATTTATCATTGCTATCATGAGTTTCCTTCCTGTATAGTTATGGTAGAGGTTCTATAGTTATGTTGTTGATTAAATTTGTACTTAGATATATAATTATTTTTTTAGAGACAACAAATTATTTATGATTTCAATCATGAGTATTTTGCTGTCGAAGATTTGTTTAAATATTATTATTCCTAGCCTCACCAAAATGTGATATTATTGTTATTACTGGATCTGTTTTTATATTAAAGCATCTTTTATTACAGCATGGGTTTTTATATGTGGCACAAGAGAATGATGTTAACAAACAAAAAAACAAAAATGTTTACTCCTGTTCTCTATGTGGACTTGTACAGATAAATTCAAGTGGGTTAAAGACTCCAGTACGCAACGTTGCTTTTGGAGATGAACCACTTGATTTTGTTGAAGAAGCGTGCAATAGTGCCCATGCTGTGACACAAAAAGCAGCTGAGGAAAAGAAAAAACAAGTGAATACAAAAGGGAAAAGTATCTCTAGTAGTCCATGTCCATCAGCGTCACCTCGAACAAGGAGGCAGCAGCTAAAGCAAGTGAATTGGATGATGAAAGTCAAAGACCATTGAAGTTGGACTGGACCTTGGTGAGGACAAGGAGAAAAGCAGCGGGTTTGTGCAGTCCATTCATGGAAAATGAGAAAAGGGGAATAGACTATCTGAAGTTCAAGAACAACAATGCCACGTAATATTTTAAATTGTTAAATACATTTAGGTCAATTACTAAATGTTTAGATTATTGTTGGTGGCTCTGACAGGGGTAGAATTGGTTGATTTAAATATTTGTAGGAGAAATGTAGGACTTCGTGATCCTGTGCATGCAAAATTGCTCAAGGTGATAGAGGATGAAAACGAAGAATTGAGGCTGGCGCACATCGAGGCATATATTTCCTGCCTGCATAGCTTTCCAGAAATTACAAAAAGTTAAGTCTGTTGATCCACGGATGGGCATCATATCACCGTCATTTTTGGTCAGTATCTTGTACTACGTACTTTTTTGTAGTTATTGGTTAGTGGTGAAATTATGTTCTTATGATTATGTTCCTTGTACAACAACAGAAGGAACTGTACGACTTGTGGCAGCATTATAACAGTGAGGAGACGATGACACAGTTTAACCCAGACGAAGATGAAGCAATTTCTGTGTCACACTTGTTCAAGCTGGCACAGTATGTCCATGCTGAAAAACCTGGTTGGAAAAATCAAAAAGAGTGGTGGGAATATGATCGGGTAATTTTTTATTGTGCTTAACGTAGAGCTTATTTAAAATAGAGATTATACTATGATTAATAATACTTGTGCAAGAATAATATACACATAAATCACCAATAAGTAAACAACTAGTCATCAAATAATATATGACTAAACAAAACTTGGATATTATTTTATTAGTGCTAGATATAGGAGTAACAAAATTTCTTCATAGACGGTGTATGGGTGCAGTTTGGTTTTTTTTTTTTTTTTTTTTTTTTTTTTTTTTTTTTTTTTTCGGAACAAAGTGTACATTTGATAATCATTGTTAAGAACAACTTCTAAGCTCATGTATATTGTATGTTGGCACAGCTTGTTACTGTATACCATGGTCTTTACGGATGGGCCGCATTGGAGATTGAATTCCCCACGCACAACTTGATCATATACGATTCCAAGTCACACAAGTTTGATGCAGATGATATGAAGGAATCCTCCAAGATTTTGACGGCTCTCTCGCGATGGCTGCCACAGGTTCTGACTTACAGTGGATTCTACGGTGCACGCGAAGATTTGAGCAGCGTCCCAACTTGGAACATCACGCACATTGAGAAAGCCACAATGACAATAAGGAATATAAAACAGACTTTCAAAACGGGTGGCTACGCGCTAAGGACTGTGGAGTCAATAATGGAGAGATCCTTCCCACCAAGTTTCATTAAGAAGGACATGGTGGACTACAGGAAGGCTGTTGCACTCAGAATTTTCAAGTACAACACGGATGGAGGTACGCAAGCTGGCAAGTCGACATAGCGCATGTGTTTAGTTGTTGGATGTTGAAAAAACAAATTATCTATGTGTTGGTTTCATGTAGTTTGTTTTTTGAACTTAATATTTTCTGTCTTAAAAGTTGATATTATGGAAAGTGGAATGTGGGAGAGGTTTTGGTTCCCAAAGGACAGGATTTAGTATGTGAATGCCATTTTGTAATCGAGCAGGATCTCCATATTTAGGATTTTTTGGGGCAATTGTTTGCTTATTTTGTGAATGCACAAAGATTTGGTAATTTTGTTGGCATTTGTTTTGTTACTACAGAAAACAATTAATTTAATTTTATAAAATAAGTGCATGGAAGAATAATAGTTTATCTATGAATCCAGAAAAATTTTATAAGTCTTTTTTGTGAGTACACAAAACTATGTTTTATTGATTTTATGACTCATTAAAAATGTTATATGTTACTTGTGAGTCCACCAAAACACCAAACTTTTTTGACAGTTGTTTTGTTACTAAACAAAACAACTTAAAATTTTTGTACTCCACAAAAAAATTATAAGTTATTAAAAGACTACACTAATACTTGACATTTGTCATGTTATTACCAAAATAAATTTAATTTTTTAAAGTAAGGACATACAAAAAGAATACTTTATTTATGACTCTAGAAAAATATTATAAGTCTTTTTGTGAGTACACAAAATTATCTTTTATTTATTTCGTGACTATACAAGAAAGTTATATTTTGTTTGTGACTACACAAAAGTGGAAAATTTTTTGGACATTTTTTTGTTAATACACAAAAAAATATTAAATTTTTGGGTTACTACAATTAATTATATTTTTCCGTTAGAAATGTTACATGTTACTTGTGACTACACAAAAGCACAAAACTTTTTGACAGTTGTTTAGTTACTAACAAAAAAAAAATTTGAACTGCACAAAAATTTTATAAGTAACTACAAGACTACACTAATACTTGACATTTGTCATGTTATTAAAAAGAAATTATTTAAGTAACGACATACAAAAAGAATAAATTAAATTTATTTAAAAAACTTTTTTGGACAGTTGATTTATTTATTTCGTGACTACCCAAAAATGTTATATTTTTTTGTGACTACACAGAAGTGGATAATGTTTCGCACATTTTTTTGTTACTACACAAAAAAATACAAAATTTTGTATGTTGTATGTTGTATGTTGGCACAACTTCTAAGCTCATGTGCATTGTTACTACACAAAAAAATACAAATTTTTTTGTTACTACACAAAAAAATAAAAAAATGTTATATTTTTTTGTGACTACACAAAAGTGGATAATGTTTGGCACATTGTTTTGTTACTACACAAAAAATTACAAAATTTTGTTACTCCACAAAAATGTTTTTTGTATTTTTGACGACTTGACAAAAACTTCATACTTTTTTGTAGTTATCACGTACGAAAAGATAACTATAACTATAATTATTTTTCGATTAGTCAACAAAGAATTGTTATTTTTGGAATAGGTGACATTTGTTCTATTATTAATAAAATAAATTTAAGTATTTAAAATAACAACATAGAAGAAGAATATTTAATTTATCACTCGAAAATAATATTACAACTTTTTTTGTGAGTACACAAAAGTATGTTTTATTTAAGTTTTGACTCCAAAAAAATGTTGTGTTTTTTCTGACTAAAAAAAAACACAAATTCTTTGGAATAGTTGTTTTGTTAGTACACAATAAAATAATAATTTTTTAAACTCCACACAAATATTTTTTTTTTCAAGACGCGACAAAAACTTCGAATTTTGTTCTAGTTATCACTTACGAACATTTTATGTTACTACACAAAAATGTATATTCCAAAATATACACAGGGTCTGACTACAAAAAAAATTCTAACATATAGTTTTTGTTACTACACTAAAATGTTAAAAATTAATTGTTACTACCAAAAAAATTCCGAAAATGTTATTCATGGATACTAGTTTAATTCCAAAATATACATTTAGTGTCACAACACAAAAATGTGTTACTAACAAATTTTGAAATGGTTAAGTGATTCACATGATCACATCAGCTTTGAATATGATTTTTTTTTTTAACTCCACAAATGTATTATGTTACTGTAAAACATACTTTTAATAAATTTTTTTGTTATAAGAAAAAAAAATTTTGTTACTATACAAATTGGTTTATGTCTAAGCACAAAAAAAAAAATTGATTAATACACAAAACTTGTTTGTGTAAGTGCAAAAATCATATCGTATACAGAAAATATTGTTTGAGTATGACGAAAGAAAGAATATTTTCTTGTTACAACATAAATCTTTTTTCTTGCTACACAAAAATCATAAAAGATATTTGTTAGTACACAAAAATATCCAACATTTGGTTATAACAAAACATCAAATACAGATTCAATCCACCAGATGAGGACATTTCCTACGTGTATGACTGGGGTCACGACAAATCCTGCAAGCCTTCGGTTTCCGCGTAGATCTGGTTGCTTTTGAAGAAGTGGGTTTGGAAGTAGTAACATATGCAGTACACGTCGAATTGTAATGGCCTTGTTGCTTGCACCGAGAGCAATAACGAGATGAAGAGCATGAGGACTCACAGAAAGATGCAATGCGTTTTGTCTTGGGCCTTCCAGCTTGACGGGGATTACAAGGAGGATGGACAATCGTATCTCGTACATGTTGAGAGAGATCCCAATCATCACGTGCTGGATTTGGGTTCACATCACCAGCATACATGTCACGGATGTTACGAGTAGTGAAGAGATGCGAAACATAAGATATAGGCTTCTCCTTTGCCGAGCTTCAAAAGTAATCAAAAAGATCAGTAAAAGAATTATGAAGAAAATATGATAATTATGAACTTAAGATTTAAAATAGAGACCTTATTGCAGCAGATGCATGAGAACAAGGGTACATGTTCAGATCAAACGCTCGGCATGAACAGGAATGTAAATCTAAATCAACAATATAACTTTTCCCAGATTTCTTCACACAAAAGCGGGTGGAGTTAATAGGTTCGACAACCATTGTGAAGCCTTCTTCAATTCTAATAGCAAGTTCATCTGCAATTCTAGGAGAAAGCTCATGTGTACGGCTTAACCCTAGCTGCTGCCTCTCAACAAACCAACCACATATCATAGAACGAACACAATCTAGTAGAGTGCATACGGGTAATGTTCTGGCCCAGCGTAGCGTTGAATTGATATTTTCGCAAGCATTGGATGTCATCACACCATAACGTCTAACAGGTGAAAAACAATTAGCCCAACGAATAGGATCAATCTCAGACAACCTACAAGCAGCTTTGGTTAATACACAAAACTTGTTTGTGTAAGTGCGAAAATCATATCGTATACAGAAAATAATTTGATAAATATTAGTGAAGGTAAAAAACAAATTTAAAAGTTCAACTAACAGTACAAATTCAAACTAAATATGTTAGAATTAGATGTAGGAGTTCAAAAACTAACAACCAAATACAAAACTAAAATAGTATGGCTTCTAACTATCTAAAAACCTTTCGCAATAAGGGTGATAAGCAAAGCGCCTATTGCAAAATCCTTCCACCGCGACTTGAATTTCAAACAAGAAATTTCCTCCCGCAATTCAAAGTCATTCAAAGTAAGATGTCCATTGGATTCTTCAGCTTCATTCTTTGAAGTCCGGAGTTGATTACAATCAAACTCTACGATACGAAGCTTTTGTTGCAAATCATCCCTCTCTTTACGATATTGAGCAGCAATTGTAGATGCAACATTTTCTGCTAAAACCATCTTCCTGTATGCTTCTTCGAGATGGCCAAGCTGTTCCTTATACATATCACGATCACGACGAAGTTCTTTGATGTAATCACGTTGAATATCCGTAACATTAGGATCAATCCACTCACAAAACTTACAAACATCGTTCTATATATCACAAAAAAATTAAAAACAGCAATCAAATAGTTGGAAAATTGCTTTAACGAAACTATCAAAAATATAAGAAAGAATTTTGTACCTCAAGATTAGGACAACTAAAGTACCTCCTTGCAGGATCATCATAAGTATATGCGGTGTTAACCATGGCTTTCAAACCGTGTTTACATGTCATTTCAGCCATTGTTCATGGAAATTATAGTATAGAAATGTAAACATACAAAAGTTAACTTTACAGAAAAGTTTACAATATGAATAAAATTTCTTAAATCACAAAAATGCAGAACAAAAGCTCTAAAAGGAAACATAGACTAAAACCAAACAGACAACCCCTGTGAACAAGGTAAATTTTGATACAACACAAATAGTTAAAAACAAAGGTACAATAAACACAACATATACTAAGAGAAGCTGAGCAATGGATTGATAAGCAGAATACACAATGACATTTTGTTACTACACAAAAACAACAATATTACATCAAATAAAGTGAAAACTAACTAAGAACGAGCAATGGAATTAGAAAAAAAATAGATAAAAAACAGCAAAAAGAACACAGATCTCTACATGTATAGCTGTATACAGGGAATGAGAATTGAAAGCATGAAATTTGTGACTACACAAACCCAACAAGATTACACCAAACAAATTGAAAAGTAACTTAGACTGAGCAATGGAATTGCAAAAAAAAAAAAAACGATCAAAAGCAGCATAACGAATCAAAAACATATATAAGTGTATGCAGGGAATGAGCATTCAAGGCATACAATTTGTGACTAAAAAAGAATGAGCAGTGGAATTCAAAAAACAAAAGGATAAAATACAGTAAATCGTCAAAAAAAAATGTAAAACTAGATCCAGGGAATGAGCATTGGAAAAATCAAAAATATGGTTGTACAAAAAAAAAAATTGTGACTACAGAAAAATCAAAGTAATTGAAAACAAACTAAGAATTAGAGAAAATCTGAAAAACACCAATAACAAACCCTAGAAAATACCAACAAATTTAAAATAAAAGAGAATAATAGTCGAAGATGAAGGCATGAAAAAAAAAATAGAACGAAGTTACCAGAAAGATTACTCGCAGCGGAAATTGGAACTGAGCGAAAATGGGAGTCGCGGTTCAGGGACAAAACAAATATGAGAAGGAAAAAGAGAGAAGGCCGACCAAGGCGGCGATGCTGTGCGGTGTGCGTGCCGGAGCTTCGACGGTCGGAAAGAATCGCAGGAAGAAGAAACGAGCACAGATCGAGAAGTAGAAAAACTGAAAAATTGAAAAGTTGAATCATGGTAGGGATGAAGAAGAATGTGCAATTTTGAAATACAGAGAGCGAAAGAAAATATAATTGAAATCGCAAAGGGTATATTTGAGGACATGCAGGGAATTAAAAATTGTGTACAAGGGTATAAAAGAGAGGAAGTGCCAAAATTTTAAGTATTTAAAAGAGGTGCTAAATTTTGAAAAAACTATCCTAGAAGTGCTATTTTGGGGGATTTTCTCAAAAATAAGGGTATAAATGTCCAAAAAGCAAACATATGACCAAAATTGATAAAATTTGAACAAATGACATTTTTGATATTACCATTAGGCTAATGACATATGAGTGCATTTCCACTATATAATAATCCTTTTCGGATATACTATGTCTGGACACACGTGTTTGAAATAGGAAAACAAAATTTTCTGATTGCCTTCAAAATTTTCTTCCTATTCAGACCCCCTTTCGAAATATCGATCTCACGCACATCTGCTCTCAAATTTACTCTCATCCACACCAATTCTTAAACTCGTGAATTTAAAGTGGGATGAAACTTTATAATTAAAATTTAAAAAGTGTATGTTTATTAATAACCGAATTGTCGAAACTATGAAATTAAATTAGTATGAGTTAAAAAATTCCGTCAAATCCCTATTTTCACCATCGTATGGTCTGGACATAGTGTGTCCAAATAGTACTACCCATATCCATATATATATATATATATAAACAAAAATGATTCTACCTAAAAAAAAATCCTAGGTGGCATCCCTCATATTCCTCAATTACTATTTAATTGTAATTAAATAATATTTTATTTAATATTATTTAATTATAATTATTTTGTAATAATAATAATAATAATAATAAATTTCATTCTTGAAGATGTGGAATAGCTAATACCGGGCGGGCGGAGGGGGGGGAGGGTATGGAAAGAATGGCTAAACCCATACTCATTGGATTAGTCATTCCTTACGAAAAAAATATACCAGCCGTGGGATTAGGAATAAAGGCAGTAGTGACCATTCCATTCTCATTCCATTCCAGCGTACCAGCCATCACCTATAGTGCTAGGATTGTTTACTTTAGATAAGAGAGTAATAAGGGTATTATTAATGTTTGGAGGCAAATTAGCAATAGCAAAGAAGTCTTTAACTACTGCAATGAGTTCAGTTCCAACAACATTCCAAGCATGTTTTAAGAAATAAATATTAAATTCATCCATACCTGGGGCTTTATTGGCTTCCATACTGAACAATGCTTGTTGGATCTCAATAGCAGTGACTTAAGCAATCAACTCTCTTGTTGCATTTGTGATATTCTTGGTTCTTTTTCTACAATAAGTTTATCAGCCATAGGAAGAGTATGAGCTGCACTTCCATCAGGCTTACATAGAAACCTCTTACCTTGTCTTTGATTTATTGTTGATTGATGCATCATGTAGCATCTGCTCTAAGCAGCAGTTTTATAGCTTGATTACTCCTTCTTGCCTTAGCATAAGAGTGAAAGAATTTAGTGTTTGAGTCTCCCAGCTTAATTCAGTCAGCACAAGCCTTTTGTTGCCATATTCTTTCCTCAATGCCACTCCATTTTTCAAGCTCCAACAATGCATTCTTTTCTGCTTCGAGCAGAGTTATATTCGTATGATCTTGTGCAAGCTCAGCTTGGATATTGTCTAGGTTGTTCCTGGCTTGTTGCACTCTTTCTGCAGTCCTTTTAAAATTAACTTCATTTAGCAGCTTCAGTGGCTCTTTAAGATGTTTAAGCTTATTCCAAATATGATCAGCTTATTTGTAGAAAACATCCCTTCCCAGCTTTGAGCAACAATCTGATTGAACTCACGATGTTCAGAAAGAACATTTAGAAATCTGAAGGGAGTATTTCTATGGAGATTTTCTTGCTCAAATCTCAACAAAAGTGGATAATGATTAGAAATGTTACTGTCCAAAACTTCTGCTACTACATCTGAGAATTGTTGATCCACTCAGTATTTGCTATGGACCGATCAATAAGAGAATATATTCTTTGCTTTCCCTCTTGCTAATTGCACCAAGTGTAGTTGTTGCCACACATTCTAACCTTGTGCAAGCCATGCACTTGCATACAATCATTAAAGTCCTTTATTTCTGCTTCTGTCACAGTATGGCCTGGATATCTCTCCTCAACTACCAATATGGTGTTAAAATCTCCTCCTATCAGCAGTGGTCCTAAAGTATTGCTACTTACTCTACCCAAAAATCTCTACAAATCTTTCCTTTGTTTCATAGTGTTGTAAGCATAGACAACAACAAGATTGAAGATCTTGTCTGTTTGGAGCTCAGTTACCACACAATGAATGCCTTGTGCATGTGTTTCTCTGAGTTGCACATCTATTTTCCTTGCATTCCAGCCTACTCATACTCTTCCATTTTCAACATTATCATTGTTATTGATGAAATTCCAAGCTATATTCACCTTCTCAGCTATTCTAGTGAATTTATGCTTCTTACTTCTTATCTCAAACAAACCTACTAGATCTATTTTATACTTGAGCAAAAAAGTTTTTAACTTCTTTTACTTGAAGGGTTTATTGCAACCCCTAACATTCCAAAGTAGGAGATTCATTACTCCACAAAAGGGATAAGATCTCCACCCTCACTTCCTTCTTCTTTCAGTCTCTTGTCTTCCTCTAAGAATAGTTGACAATTGTTTCTAGTGACAACCTCGGATGGTTTTAGTGTTAATTTTCTTTGGCACAAACCACTCTTCTGTTTTTTTTTTTCAATATCTCTCATGATAGTGATCAAAGCTTGCTCAGTTTTATCCTTAGTCGTGTCTATATTTGAAACTGGTTCTTTCACTTTCCATACTTGCTTGGACCTTGACTTTTCTTGACCTTCTTCTCCCTTCTCTTACAAACATGGCCAACTTGTTGGCAGATCTTGCAAAATGGAGGTATCCATTCATACTGCACTTTCTGCTCTACTATCCTTCTATTTTCCTTTTCTATCATGACCTTATGTTTGATTGGTTGAGTTACATCTATCTCAACCAGCAATCTAGCATAAGAGATCCGATTTTGAGTGGATATATACTCATATGCAGCAACTGATTTCCTAATACACTCTCAATCCTACTTAGTGAGTCCAAACCCCAACAATTTAGTGGCAGATTAGGTAATCTGATCCATAATGATATGGCCTTCAATATATATTTTTCAAAACAGAATGCAGAATCCCAGGTCTTCACTATCACACGTTTACTACCCATAGTATGTGGACCAGTCATCAACAACATCTCTATCCCCTTCACTTCTAAATCTACTACAAATACCCTTTTCTCATGATAGAATATCTCCATTTCTTCAATTTCACATTGTTTATTAAGATATGTGACGACACACGATTTTCGATTTCGATTTTATGTCGTCGTTGAGGGCACCGCACTCGCATAAAAAAATATTTATAATTTTTCTAAGTAGCAAACCACTAGGAACAACTAGTGGTAAGTATTTAGGGTCGAACCTAAGGGAAGTTGTTGTAATAATCTTCGAAGTCACAGAAAGTTTGGGGAAAAAGAGTTTATTAGAGCCACAGAGGGCAACACATAAAGTAAAGAGACTGAAAAATAAATAACAATAATTAGCTTGGAATGGACTCGGTCGAGATCGGCATAAACAACATCTCGTTCATTGGTGCAATGATATTCACCGTACATGTTTGTCTCACAATTATAAGGTCTTGACACTCACGCCCCTATACTCTCACTATGTCACGCACATGAGCATCTCAATCCCCAACACTTCCTTTCTATATCGAGCCCTCCAAGTTGCCTTAGGAGCCCACCTTACTGTCCACAGAATCAGCTCACATCTGGAAAAGTCACAAATTGAGCCTTCTGTGTCAACAACTTTTGGACCTAGAAGGCCTGAGATGGCTAGAAGCATGACTTTCGTCATACATCACTCTCCAGCACTCGCAACACGACCGGAGGTGAAGGGAACCCCTACAGCTTTGCCCAGTATTGTCACGAATTTCGCCTCCACCAGTACTTCTACGTTGGCCATCACAGAAATCGTGGAGGTTCCATCACTTTAGAATCACGCCCAACGCATCGGGAACGGGCTTATACAGATCTCAAGAGCCCAGTTTAGACCTCCCGATGATCACCGTGCACACCTCACTTTCTCTCACCCAAACCAAGCTAAGAACAGCTAACTAAGCAGGAAAGTAAAGAAGAAACGTAAATGAAACATAACTAAAGATTTATTGAACTGAAGAAGGATTACAAAACATGGTCGACACCAACGTCGCCGGAAAAGAAGTAGTTCCATCTCCCTAGAGGGGAGAGGCTTAAAAGCGGAAACTAAAAGGTGGTGTTGTTTCTCTGCAACTAACTATGGAGGAAAATGGAGATTCTAAGATGCTTAAGATCTGGAGAAGAAGATGTATATATGTTTATTATCAAATAAATTGTTGCACCACCATATAGATATGATCTTTACATCACACAAGGATCACTACTCTTCACACAGATGAGACTACTACACTATCAAAGTGAGAATATACTACATCTCTCCTAAGCAGGATTGAATTCAAGACCTAAAATGTAGAAAATTAAATATATTAGAAGATGACATGTTACTAAGAAAGAGATTGAATGAATTGGGTATGCTATCAATCAATTATCAATCATGTTGGGTTTTAGGATATGAGTTGCGGTGAACAATGGGTACGGTTTGGGTATAAGGTTTTGGGTTGCGAATGGATGAATTTACTTGGTTAGCCTTGGCACGGGTGCGGTGCAATTAAGGATTTGTTTGCTATCCATATATAAGTATATTAGATATCAAGTATAAATATGAGTATTAGGTACGAGTATTAAATTGTGAAGTAGAGAACATAGATAGTTGTGCATTTTTTGGGAAAAATAGTGTGCAAGCCGTCGAAAATCGACGGAATTATTAGACACAATTTGCTTTGTAGTTATAGAAATCTATTTTAAAAGTGAAAAAGTTTAATATCCAATTAAATTTAAAAAAATTGTTTCTCGATTCTACCGTCTTCATATATTATTTTTGATATTTTTAGTTCAATTTTAATCAATATTGTTAATTATTTCTACTTTCTTAAGATTAGAAGAGATAAAAGCACAACTTACCGTTTAATTTTTTTGTTCTGTAATTTGCCTCAATTTAATTTTTATAGTCTGCGATTCTCCCGTATTCATTTACTATTTTTCTATCTTTTTTTAAATTTAATTTTAATCCAAATACAACATTAAGATTATTAAAAATATTAGTAGTTATAAAAATTTATTTTGGAAGTGAGAGTCTGTAATATGTTATTAACTTTGAAAAAAATGTGTCACGATTCTCCCATTTTCATTTACTTCTTGTTGAACCTTTAAGTTCAATTCAATCCACACGCTTCATTAAGATTTAAGAAAAATGTTCTGCGATTCTTCCGCCTTCATTTACTATTTTTTATCCTTTGTTTAATTTTAATCCACATATTATTTGAATATTAGATGTGATAGTCCCGATACGAGTTAACTGGTGTATGAGGGGAATACACCAATGCTAACTTTTTCTTTAAAAACAACTTTACTTAACTCTACAACTGTATAAACTCAGTCAAATTGATCGCTCAGTCAAGTATACAGTTGATTTCTTGAACAGAGTGTCAACTGTACTTCAACCTACTAAGGTTTTAATACGGTGCAGAAGTGTGGTGGAAATTGTGTAACTTGTATAAAGAAAATCCAAGTGCGAAGATCAAGTTTGCAATACAGTTTTTGCACTTTTAAATATGCTTAAGTGTTAGCTTCAGTCAGTATAAATAATAACAAAAAAGTATATAACACAAAGTAGTTTTACGTGGTTCAGAGGCTAGCTTCTACATCCACGATCAACAATCCAGCTGATAATACAATACACAGTTTGCGGTCAGCGTGATAGCGTTCTCACTTGATTTGTGGATATCAAGCTACCTAGTACAACTGTTTACAGGTATAATAATACCCAATTCAATTGTTTGCGGGTACAACAAGGCCTATAAACCTTTTTAACCTGGTGAGGGTATGAAAAGAGTTTAGAGATTTTCCAACTGTGAGAATCAAGTTACAACACTAGACACAATAACTCAAATGTTGATTTGCACTTCTAAGATTATCCACTTGATGGAGTGACTAGACTTATGATTATAAAGACTGATTCTGTGAAGCCCAATCTAAGAAATCAATACTTAGAGAGCTAAGAGAGCAAAGAGCTTGGAAAGGGTTTTAGCGCTTTGAATGCCTCAATCTATTATCAAAAGTCTGTTGTGAATCAGTATCGCATGTGTGTATCTTCTCAACGAATTTGAACCTCTATTTATAGGTGGAGATATTGAACTAGCCGTCAGAAATAGCGTTCAACCTCTGTCATGAAAGTGATGTGTTCTTTACTTATTCTACAGACTTTCCCAAAATGAAAATTGTGCAGGTTTGCTTTTGAGCTGGAGAAGTTATGTGTCGGTCAAAAGAAGGAAATAACATACTGTCAACTTCTCACGTGATCTTACACTTTTGAAATTTGAATTTTGATCTAAGTCTTTACTTCGATCTTCATCTCACTTTCACTGCCACTATTCTAAAGTCAGTTGATGCGCCAATTGTATTACTCAAAATCCGGAATCAATTGTGGATCCAACTAAGTTGGTATTCGTCTTTAAATTTCTTCTCAATCTGAGACCTGTAAAGATAAAATCTTTATGCTTAAACAGTGAGTCTATCTAAAAGACTCTAAGGCACATCTACTCGGTTGAGATCACTTGAATTTTGGTATAAATTAAAACTTCACTAAACTTCCCAACAAGATGTAATTTGTTTGGTAGTTATAAAAATTTATTTTTAAAGTTAAAATCTTTATTATCTAATTAAATTTTAGAAAATCGTTATGCGATTCTCCCATCTTTATTTACTATTTATGATTCTTTTAGTTCAATTTAATTCACATGCTTTAGTAAAATTCATAAAAATTTCTGTGATTCTCCTCATTTACTATTGTTTTATCTTTTTTTTAGTTTAATTTTGATTCACATATTATTAAAATATTAGCCGCAAAGAAGAGTTTAGAAAAATTCAAAATAAAGACTTTTTGATATCATTATAAATTTGTCAATAAAAATAATTAATTATAATAGTAATAAAAATGCAAAATTGTATAACAATGCTGGAGATATATCTATATATTATTAAATTTAGATGGTATATTAGAAAAGAAATTCATGGGTTAGATCTCATTCCATATTTAATTATGAAAGTTTTAAAAGTATAGAATGTTGAATAATAATATAATATATAAAATAAAAAATGCATAAAATGAGAATTTAAGATAAATAGAATACTAAATGAAGGTTACGTCTCTAGAACTTAAAATTAAGGGGAGACCTCTAATTCATAATTATGATATTGGTTATTATTATTATTAAAGTAATTGGGTTGGAACTGACATTTATTAAAATTAAGGTGATGTTGATACCAACTGATGCAGGGAGAAATGTGAAATATATTCGATAACATAAAATACAAACTTCGTTAATAATCACTGTATGTCAGAATACGTACAATAAGGGTTAATCCGTTGATTCACTCATGAATACCGGAAGAACACCACAAGAAGGGAACAATCTCACACTCTACATTTCAACTCAAAATTGAACTCCTAACATCATAACAAAATGCCCTATATATACTAAAAACCTATGCGTCTAAAAGGAAACAAATAACTTAATGCCCAAGACAAATAATTAGTAAGATAAATACAATATATTCAACGATCTAAGGTGATATTGATACATTAGGGAGACGTGAAATATAAAATACGTATAATAAGGGTTACATAAAATACGAACTCCGTTAATAACCACTGTATACCGAAATACGTACAATAAGGGTTAATCCGTTGATTCACTCATGAATGTCGGAAAAACACCACGAGAAGGAAACAATCCTACACTCTACATTTCAACTCAAATTCGACTCCTAACATCATAACAAAAAGCCCTATGTATATTAAAAACCTATGCGTCTAAAAGGAAACAAATAACTTAGTGCCCAAGACAAATAATTAATAAGATAAATACAATATATTCAATGATCTTATCTGCATCACATCTCCTCGTATGTAGGCAGCCGCCCACGCCTTCGGACAATTCTTCCATGTCCAATGCATACAGTCAAGGCTCCTGAGCATCCCCGAAAAATCGTGCCTCTCCTCGTGCATGTGCAGCAGCCGAGCAATATATTGAACATTTGGCTTCCTCAAGTACCACAGTCGTCTTTCCCTTCTTTTTTTTTCTTTGTGGCACTCCGTCGAACTAGAGCATCTTGCACGTTTGAGACAAACGAGATAATCTCGTCGTCGGTACAGTGAAATGAGTAGTCGAGAGGGGAAATCGACGAGGAAGACATTTTTTGAACGGAAAAATAGAGAGAAAAGAAGATGAATGTGAATTTGATGTGGAGAAATAAAGATGAAAGAAAGAGATATTTATAGATGGTGATAAAAAGAAATAAAAATTCGGCTGATATAGTCGTTGCAAACCGTTTGGATTTTTTAAAAAATATATACGTTTGGCCCACGCATGTCACACATCTCCATTTTCTAATTTTTTAATAAGAGCGCATGTCCCACACGCGCCACATTGAACTACTCGATGCGACGGGACCGACTCAATCTCTTGCTTCTTGCACCGGGGTGTCTCTATGGCTCGACTGTCTCGAGCCGGCCATCGTGGATAGTTTAAGACTACATGCAGTGGTAGTGTCTCTAAGGGGTGTCTCTAAAGATTTTTTGGAGATAGAGATAGTGAGCTGCAGTGGGGCTGTCTTTAACGAGTGTCTCTAAGGAATTTCTGAATTTGTATTTTACATTAATTTTAATAAGAAAATTTGAAATTTTCATTAATTTAAACAAATAACTACTCCCTCCGTTCACAAGTAAATGTCTAATTTGCTACAGTACACGTGTTCGCAAGTAAATGTCCAGTTTACCTTTTCATATAACACTACCCTCTTTACTTTATAGAAATTACTACCCTTTGTCATTTAGGACTCCACCTTACATCAACTTTATTTCTACCTTTTTACCACCCCAACAATTTTATTCTTACTTTTTGGTCAATACTACCTCTTTTTTGTCATTACCACTGTTTTTTTTGTCATTATCTCACTATCCCTACATCCTAACTTTTACCCCACTAACTTTCACTTTATCAGTTTCCTTAAACTCCGTGTCCAGCACAAAGTGGACATTTACTTGTGAACGGAGGGAGCAGTACAATATATTAATTGAAATAAAACAAATAAAAATATTACATTAATTGAAATTTTAAAAATAAAAAATATCCTACTCGTCAACCGATCCAAATCGGCTCCAAAGATACTCGATCAAATCATTGGGTGAGCGGACCGGGGACTCGAGTTATATTACTACCCGACGTTGTTTTTGTGTCCTCTCTCCAGTTTTCAGCCTCCTCCCTCTCGTCTTCAATGATCATGTTGTGCAAAATAATGCACGTAAACATGATGTCGCGGAGGTGCTATGTGTACCAGTTGCGCGCCAGGTTCCGAATAATTCCCCATCGGGCTTGAAGAACACCGAATGCCCGTTCGATATTCTTCCTCGCCGCCTCCTGCATCTTCTTGAACCGCGCCGTCTTGTGGTCCGTTGCAAGCGGAGGAGCCTTGATCAGAGCCGCCCAATTCGGGTAGATCACATCGGTTAAGTAGTAACCGCCGTCATAGTGCTTTCCGTTCACCACGTACTGGCACGGCGGAGCCCGTTCTTCAAGCACGTCCTCAAATAAGGGCGACTGATTGAGGATTTTGATATCGTTGTTGGAGCCGGCTACTCCAAAAAAGGCGTGCCAGATCCATAAATCTTGAGACGTCAGGACCTCAAGAATCAAGGAAGGCACGCTAATATCTCCTCGAGTGTAGGCAGCCGACCACGCCTTCGGGCAATTCCTCCACGCCCAGTGCATGCAGTCCAGGCTACCGAGCATCCCCGGAAAGCCGTGCCTCTCCTCGTGCATCTGCAACAGCCGAGCGGTGTCTTGTGCATTTGGCCTCCTCAAATACACGTCACCAAATAGCTCGATGACACCTTTGCAGAACTTCCAGAGGCAAAGACGGCCGGTGCTATCGTCGATCTTCAAGTATTCATCGAATGTATCCGGCGCTCCACCGGTGGCTAGTTGGTGAATGGCCATTGTACACTTTTGCACCGATGTGAGGCCCCATTTGCCGGTTGCATCTTGCTTCTGCTGGAAGTATCGCACATTCTGCTGCAACGCCTCGCAAATCCTCAAGAACAAATGCTTGTGCACCCGAAAACGCCGGCGGAAAAATGTTGGGCCGTACGTCGTGTTGTCGCTGAAGTAGTCGGCCATCAACTGCTGTAGGGTCGCCTCCCGATCGCAGTGTACGACTGTCCTCTTCACCTTCTTTATTTTCTTCTTGGCGAAGAGTCGAGCGGCAGCAGCTTGGAGATTCGTCACCATCGATATAATCTCGTCGTCGGTGCCATGAGAAAAGTAGCCGATTGAGGAGTCGAACGACGAAGACATTTTTTTTGGCGAAAGATTGAGATAAAAGTAGAGAGAAAATAAAAGGAAAAAGATGAATTTAGTGTGGAAAAAATTGTGGTATGAAGTGAGGTATTTATAGAGATGAATTATAAAAAAAAAAAAAAATCGGCTGAATTAACCGTTGTTTTAGCCGTTGGATGCATTCTAGCCGTTGTTCGATTTTTTTATTTTTTTTATGTATAACACGTGCAATGCACGTGCCTATTTAAAAAAAAAAATTAAAAACTGCAGCGCGTGACGCTACGCGCCATCTCGAGACTGTCTCGTCGCCACGAGACGGTCTTGAGCCGCGGTCCTCCGCACCGAGGTGTCTCGTTGCAGCAGGTGTCTCGAGCCCCATTCGAGACACACCGCTGCGAGCCGGCTAATGTTTGGATTCTTTATCTTATATTTGGATTTTGATTGATTATGATTCTAGTTATCTTCGGATAAGTTTCAATATTGTATTTGGATTGATGGATTGCGATAAAAATGTAGCGTGAATAACAAAATTGCCCTTTTAATAAGAACATGAGTCTCTATTCTTCCCCCATAATTTCCCCATTTTGATGCGACTGCTGGTGGCGATGAGAGTTGTCGGCGTGAGGGCTAAGGATGCATACGACGGCGCCGGTGACCTTCGCTGCTAGTTGCGCGGCTATTGTTATTTTTCGTTGATTAGTCGAGGGAGGAGGAGGAAACGTTGATGACGGCAGGTGTTGTCAATCGTCGGCCGAGATTTTTGAGAAGAAGGCGACGAGATGTGTCGTGAAACGACGCTGCTAGCGGCTGATTGTTGGTGGAGTTACGGCGTACTCGCCGAAATTAAAGAAGGATATATTAATGGAAAAGAGATGTAATTTGAGAAATTTGATTTGATTTTTTCTGGGTTACAGTAGGAAGAAGGGCATAGAGAGAGAGGTGGTAATTAAGAGAGAGAGGGGGGGACGTGAAAGCGAGAGAGAAAGAGAGAGACAGAGAGATAGAGGAGTGTAACGTAACAGAGAGTGCGTGTAACCAGAGAGAGAAGGGCGTGGAGGTTGATGCGAGAAATGGGGTAAAATTTGAAGGTAAAGTTGGATTCCAAATTCATTAGGGATCGTTTAATAATTAAAAATTACATCAAAATATATCACTTATTTAATTAGATGCATATGGGCTGAGTTATCAAACGTGGGCCGAATCATATAAATCAAATATATAAGGATAATTTTAAATATAACTTCCAAATTTTTCATTATAGTCTCCTGTATTAAAAAATTATAAAATATTAATATTTGTTCAATTTTAACTCTATTGCGTAAAGCCCCAATTGACAAGCTTGTTCCTCCATCGATCACCTCCACCTTGGTGCTAGTTATGGTCTATTTTGAATTAATTCTTCATCAGATTTCTTCATCATGATCCAATTTGACACTATCGCGTTAGATTGTCTGGATACAACAAGGATAATGTTGATGTAATTCTAGAAAATTTCATAGAATTCAGAGCTTTTCAAAATGGAAGTTGAGTATCTTTAATTGGGCTCGAACAAATATTCGACGGAAGAGATGTTTAGCAATACATAGCAGTTTTTGATTAATGTGATTTAAATTAAACTTTTGAAATTCTCGACGTATCGAAGTTGGATTTCGAGCTCTACAACTTCTAATTGCCCAGAATCCGTGCAATTTCATATAAACTAGCATAGATTTGTCGTCATTGACTGTCGGCGAAGTCATTAATGACGGGATCACCTAAAGTTTCTAGGTCTCAACATTAACCGATGATCCTCGCGTTTTAATCAATTCCAAAAACTTAATTCCGTTGATCATTTGATAAAAAAAAAACTTGGATCCGTAATGACTTGAATCAAGTGTTGATCAATTTCGTTGACCTTTAATCCCAAACTCTAGCCTAATTGTTTTCTCCATTAGGGCAATTTCTTCGTTCTTCAACAATTTCTTGAATTACAATTTTAATTTGATGGAATTTGGAGAATTTTAGGACTTATTTCCACCAATTTGTTCAATATCATATCATTAGTTTAAGAAATCCATAACAAGAGTCAATCATGATTAAGTAGCAACTTTTCTCATACGGTCAGTAAATTAGATTATAATACACTTAAACAAAGAACTAAGGACAACTTACACGAGAGGGAGATACAATTTACTTTTAATGATGGCTATAAAATTTAAGTAGTAAATAATTAATATTTTTATTACTAATTGAATTAGGATGTTATAATTAAAAATTTAGGGGCTATGTTTAAAATTATCCAATATATAATTGTACTTTAATCACTCAAACTATGAACTAAGGGTTTTAGAATAGAGTTTAAGAAAAGAATAAAATCGGTGTTCTTTTCTTGTTCTCCTTCAAGCGCGCCGATTACAGTCCTTTCCTCCGCCGTCCGTACCCGCCGCCTCCGAACCTAATACTGCCCTACTTTCCTTACATCAATGCCTCCATTATCAAAGCAAACGTTGCTACTGACCGCCGCCGTTTTTATAAAAGTTGTCGACGATTTACTCTTACAGAAAAGGGGTACCATATTTTTTATTATTTATTATTATTTTTACTTGTGTACCGGATGAGATGTAGTTGTTCCTCTTCAATTATTTATTTGAATTCAAATTTCAATACAATTAATATATTGTTGTGATGATTCTCATAAAATAGTGGCGCGGGGATTAAAGCGGTTGTTTTTCAATGGCAATTGCAATGGGGGCGCGCTGGGGAGATTTGGAACTGATTTGACTAAGCTAGCTGAGATGGTACGTACAGAATTTTGTTCAATGTTGGGCTTTTTGAAAAACTTTACTTTTTAGATTGATTGTTGAGTGTTGAGTTTATGGTAAGCTGATTGCTGGTTGTTGATTGTTGAATTTAGGGGAAGCTGGATATGGTGATCGGGAGAGAGAAGGAGATGGAGAATCTTACGCAAGCTTTGATGAAGAGGAAGAAGAGCAATGCTTGTCTTGTTGGTAAAGCTGGTGTTGGCAAAACCGCCATTGTGGAAGGCTTAGCAATCAAGATTGCACAACGTTCTGTACCACCTCAACTAATAGGAAAGCAGGTAGTCAATTCGATTTTAGGGATAATTTCCATACAAAGCATTAAATTTTGTTGGTTAATTTTTTATTTTTTTTAATTTTTTTTCTTTTCCCGATTGTAGATCATCTCAATTGATCTGAATCGTATGGTTTCTGGTACAATGTTTCGTGGTATGTTTGAAGAGAGGCTGAGAGATGTGATTGATGTAGCCCTAGGAAGTGAAGGCTCAGTGATTTTGTTCATTGATGAGCTGCATACTCTTATGTCTAATCACCAACATAAGGATGCTGCCAGTGTTCTGAAACCGGCTCTCGCCAGAGGTGATTTTGTGGTAAGAAGATTAAATCGTGTTCGTGTCAATGGTTGTGTTTGATGATCATGTTGTTTACGTATCCTATTATTGTGTCATGGTGTTTTTTTTAATTGGTTGATTAATTAGTGCATTGGTGCTACTACGCCGGAGGAATATACAAGACACATTGAAAGTGACGAAGCATTGAAGCGCAGGTTTGAGACTATTCATGTATGTGAGCCGTCGAGAGATGAGAGCATTGCGATGCTCAACGGGCTAATTCACAAATATCAGACTTATCATGGTGTTATGTACACTGAATTGGCCCTTGTTTCTGCTGTCGACTTGTCCATACTCTACATGAGGTGATCAAAATTTGTTGTCTAGTTTGGTTTTTGATTTAATCATTTGTAGTTTTGGAAGCAATTTACCTGATGATGGATTGGGGTTGTTTTTTTTTTTTTTTTTTTTTTTTTTTTTTTTTTTTCTTAGCGAATCCGTCCTTCCAGACAAGGCCATTGACTTGATTGATAAGGCGGGCGCAAGAGCAAAGGTGCTAGGTAAAGACTATGTCACCGAGGAAGAAGTAGAGCATGAGGTGTCCGTGCGTACGGGAATTCCAGTGACCAAAGTTTCTAGTGAAGAATCACAAGGTCTTCTACATATTGAAGACACTCTGAAACGCAGTATAATCGGTCAAGACGAAGCCGTCGCAGCTGTAAGTAGTGCTATTCTCAGTGCTCGTGTCGGAATCAGAGATGAAACAAAGCCGATTGGCTGCTTCTTGTTTACTGGCCCCACTGGTGTCGGTAAAACAGAGATGGCCAAAGTACTCGCAAAAGAATACTTCGGCTCCAAAGAAGCATTAGTGAGACTCGATATGAGTGAATTCATGAGCGAGTCTACCGTGTGGCGGCTAACTGGATCTTCTCCTGGCTACAAAAACCATGAAGACGGTGGCCAGCTGACGGAAGCGGTCCGGCGAAGGCCACACAGTCTCGTATTGTTTGATGAAATTGAGAAAGCACATGTAAAAGTTTTGGATTTGTTGCTCCAAATTTTAGATGATGGAAGACTGAGTGATGGCAAGGGTAAGACAACTGATTTCAGCAACACTATCATAATACTAACCTCAAATGTTGGAAGTAGTTCGGATTTGGATTCGAATGATGTTGGTTGTAAATTGAGGGGTGCTTTCAAGCCGGAGCTGCTCAACAGATTTGACCAGGTTGTGGTGTTCAAGCCATTGGGTAAGGAGCATATCGAGAAGATTCTTGAAATTTTGATCGACGAATTTTGTGCAAGAGTTGCCGCAAAGAAGAATGTTCAAGTTGAAGTTAGCGAAAGATTGAAGGAAAGGTTGATTTTGGAAGGATACGACAAAAAGTATGGTGCTCGGGCGATCAGACGGGCCATCACTAGCCTTGTTCAACATAAGTTGGCCAAGGAAATCTTGAATGGGAATGTGGCACAACTCGACACAATTATGATGGATGTTGCAGTTACTGGGGAGGTAGTGTGTCAGACAATCTTACCAGTCAAAATCGATCAAGATTTAGATGGAGATGAGGGAGTGTGTCAGACAGACTTACCGGTCAAAATCGATCAAGATTTAGATGGAGATGAGGGAGTGTGTCAGACAGTCTTACCGGTCAAAATTGATCAAGGTTTAGATGGAGATGAGGTAGTTTCTCAGACTGTCAAAACCGATCAAGATTTGGATCCAGATTTAACCACTATCAAAGATTCAAAAGCTTATATTATTACGAGATGTGGGTCTGGATATGAATGCGGGTATGATTTTGACGAATTGGAAGGTCTGGTACAAGTTCTTGTATTTTGATTTAATTTTCTGATCCTCAACATCATTGTTGAATAATTAGATATGCACATGTAAGTATTTAATACTTTGAAATTAGGACATACATATGTTAATTTCTTTCTTCATACATGGACATAGACTACCCCCTAAACCACACAAATGACAAATCGTTCATCCTGCACAATCTTTTCTCTGTTGTGAATACAGACAAACAGTCTCTGTGAGTAAACCATGCCTTAACTTTCACTTTCTAGATGCTTTTCTGCGTTGCTGTTCAATATTGATTTCAGCATTTCTGCTGATTTTCTCTTGTGCTGGCTCGCTGTTTCTTGAAATCAACGTGGATTATTATTATTATTATTATTATTATTATTATTATTATTATTATTATTATTATTATTATTATTATTATTATTATTATTATTATTATTTGTTTTTTCTCCTAGTGTTCTACAACTCAAAGATTCAATTACTCCTGAAGAAAAGTTGATACTTGTTTGGTGTTCTTAAATACCAACAATAGGTGTTGATGATGGTGCTACTGTTTAATGCTTCATCTGAAAATAGCGTTTGTCTTTCTGCCCTCTGAAGTTTGAACTGCATTTCTGCTTGCAGTTTCAAAGATATTAATTAGAAGTTAATAAACAAATCGGGGTTGGATCATGGAATTTGAATTTTCATATGATTGATGACACATTTCAACTAGCTTTAGCAGCAAAATAATTATCCAAGAAAATACAACTCTGCTGGAAAACCCTTGTCGCCAACCTCCACTGCATTATCATGCTTAACATTACAGAACTTCAGCCAAATAGCCCACAACGCTCTTTCTTTTTTCCGTTGTAGCATTAATTATGATTTATAATTAATTAGGAGATATTCTATATATTCTAAATATATATCTATATTAAAACATAGTTTTAAGGGGGTAAACGTGAATTAAAATGTTTTGCAATCTCAACGCTCATAAAAACTGCTAGGAAAAACTGTTCAATTCAGTTCCAAACGGTGCATTGATTATATTGAGTCTCATAATATCTTTACCAAAATCGGCTAATGGTAAAAAAAATTGAATTGCCTTCAAGAGAGGCATGGTTGAGTAGTACGTCAATTTCGTGGCAATCCTTTTGCCGGCGTTCAATCTCTTTCGTTATATGGGCAAGCCTTGGTTAATGATTGTATTATTAAAAGCATATGTGTTGAATGGTGGTGTCGATGCTAGTGCTGGTGATTTGGTTTTAATTTGTCTAACTCATATATAGTTGGTCGTGTTGTTATATGTTGGATTCATTCTTCCATGGAGAATTAGTTGTGCTTTCTTGCAGCGCAATGTCTTTCTATTATTCCGTTCCAAAATGTCTGGCACCAAATAAATACGTATGAAATATTTTCAAAAAAATTCGTTTGACTATGTTCCAAAAAGTAGAGTTATGTGAACAATATAATGTTGTGCAAGTGAAATTTAAAAAAGTCACTTTTTTTAATTGTTTATAATAAAGTTACTTTTGGTCCTTTTTACTCCTCCCCTACCTTTTTCACACTCTTTGTTTTTGTTATTCTATGTCACTCTTTCTCTCTCTCTTCTCTATCTCTCTTCTCTCTCTCAAAACTAGTCACCGCACCGCTGCCGCCGCAGCGCCGCTGTGACTCCTTCTTCACAGCGACACCGTCACTCCTTCATTATGAAGAGACGCGTCCATTTCACAACATATAGATCGGCATATATATATCATCTTCATCTTCAGTCGCAGATTATTTGTGTTTAATATTTGGTGTCATGGTGAAGAAACTTTGGGGGCGGCCTTGACGAGGCCTTTGGCACGACATGGTTGAGTCTATAAGTATCTGCTAAATGTTGATTACTTAGATGGCTAGTGTTACTGGTTGATATTTATGTCAATTTTTGGTGGAGGGAGATGAAGATGAGGAAGAGTGTGATGATTAGGAGGTAGGAGAGGAAAGTGACGATGGTAGTAGAGGCAGAGTCTAATGATTTGACGATGAATTGGCCGTTGAAGAGGCAGAGAGCGGGGAGGATGCAGTTGACGACGAGGAAGATGGAGGTGAAGGGGTAGATCGCCGCTGTCACTCCTTCATCTTCTTCTACACCTCGTTGCCTCATCGATCGCTGCCGCCACATTCTCGCCGCCACCACCATTTCCGTCGACGAGATGGCTCTCACCACCACCTCCAATAAAAGCGCGACAGGGAGACGAAGCCAACCGTGTAATTCCCGACCTTTGATTCATAATGTTGACGCCGGAATATTCAAAAAACCAGACGGCGGCGCACCACCACCACTTCCAGATCTGGATTTCGATTTTTTTTGTTATTTCACTACTATGTTTTTGTGATTTCACAATTTAATAAATGTTTCTTCCCATTTTATTTTTTGTTCACATCGAATATGTTCTTAGTCAAAATGATTTTTTCTGTGATTCACAACTATTTGTTTGTGATTTACGCTGTAATAAAAATGTTGTTTCCCAAATATTTTTTTGTTCATGTCAAAATTGTTTTGATTCACAACATTTTTTTTTTGTTTTTTTGTGATTCACAACTATTTATTTGTGATTTCACTCCAAATTTGATTCACATTAATAGAAATGTTATTGACAAAAATCTTCATATTACTTTGCTGTAACAATAAGTTGCATTTTTTTGGTGAGTCACATTTAATTTTTGGCGAGTCACAATTTTTTGTGACCACCGCCTGTGGCTACGGCGGAGAGGCGTTTTATTTTTTTGTTAGTCACAAAATTTTTATTGTGACCACCAAAGAAGGCGGCGGTGGCGATTTTTTTTTTTGGTCAGTCGCATTTTTTGGTGAATCACAATTTGTTTTTTGGTGAGTCACAATTTCTTTTTTGTGACCACCACCGGCGGCGGCAGTGGTGGTGCGGCGGCCGAAAGGCGGTGGCGGTGGCGAAGTTTGAGTTCGGAGTTGAGAAATGTGAAAAACTATAAAATCACCAAATAATGTATTATATGTAATTTTTATTAGGTATAAAAAACTTTAATGTGAATGAGATATTTTAGTAATTTATTGATCAAACGAAGGGTAAGAATGTCCAAATTTAAGTGACATAATTATAACAAACTAAAAAAAGTGATATTTTTTAAATTTCACTCTTAAAAGTTGACATTTTAACTATCCTATCTTATTTATAATATGGTTATGTAATGATGAGCTACAATATTTATATTGTAGTTATGTAATGATGAGCCATTGTGGTGATGTATATATTTATTCTTAAATACTCGTATACGGCAGGTCGCACCCCATGCGATCGCGCGGGATGCACGTGCCTCATCCACGCGCCCATTGTTGTTGTTATTATTATTATTATTATTATTATTATTATTATTATTATTATTATTATTATTATTATTATTATTATTATTTTTCATTTTTTTTAAATTTCTGACTTTTTAGGACACTCTTCAGAAGTATTCTAATAAGTGTTTTTCAGTGCATTTATTTGTATCACAATATCTAATTATTTTTTCAATTTATTTTATTTTATTTTTTATTTTTTAATTTTCATAATTTTTTTCCCTCTTTTTTTTCGTTAGCCTCTTTGTTTTTTTATTTGCCGCTTCTTCTTTTGAGCGAGGGGAGCCGAAGGCCTCAGAGCAAGCCGAAAAAATTTAATTTGTTGTCCGACGATTATCCTTATATTAGTAATCGGAGCGAAGACGGAGCCGAAGGTGGAGCCGAATTTTTTTTAAAAAAAATTTGGAAAAAATAATTAATTAGTTTTGACCTGGTCAACCCGACCCGGATCCGGTTTCTTGGAAAAAGACCGGTTGCATGCAAGTGCTGCTCATATTTATTTAACATCATCACCGTGTACTCTACATTTATTTGATGGGTTGGACTTGGCTGCACTCAATGCATAGAGTGAGACAGGTTTGACCAGACCCGAATTAGGACCCGCAACACACACCATGCATTTATACATGTTAGCGGCTTTGATTCACAAAATGGACCGCTAGCCAAATGGTGAAGCAAGCTTTTTCAGCGCCGTGCACTCGGGTTTGAAACCCCTAGGAGCTCAATTTTTTTTTTTTTTTTTTTTTTTTTTTTTTACAATATTTGATCGGCTCTAGCTATAAAAATATGGACAAACTCTTTTTAAATACCTTTTAATAAAAGATAGAAGTTTTTTGCACTCTTTTATAAGATTATAAGTTTTCTATACCAAAATCACTTAAAAGACTAAAATACCCTTATTTTACATAAAGAAATAAGAAAAAGACAAAAAAAATTAAAAAACCCTCTCACTTTCTATCGGTCCCCCCCACTACCCCACACCCTACACATCACTTTCTCTTTCTCTCTCTCCCTCTCAACCCTCGACGGCAACCTACACACGACGGCACACACCCATACAAACACACGCCGACATCTACCTCCGGCGAGGAGGAAGTACAACTCGTCGACAACGAACCACCGGTTAGTGCTAAAATTCCACAAAAAATTAAATTTTGGGTTTGCAAAATATATGCTTCTAAGTGTGTGTTTATGTTCGATTTATTGAATATGAGAACAATGTACTTGATTTTATGAGCATTAGAAATGTTATATTTTAGATTTGTTGATAAAAAATGGAGTTTGAAGGTGAAAAACGGGCTGCCCTTGGTGGGTGTTTATGTATCCACGATGGCACCCATCGTGGGAAGCCCCATCGTGGGCACACCGTCGTGGGCACCCCGTCGTGGGCAGCCCCGTTGTGGGTTGCCCTATCGTGGGCAGCCCTATTGTGGGTGTCCAGGACTGTTTTATAGGCTTTGGATTTTGTGATTTTATTGGTTTGAGCGATCGAACTTCTTTCCTTATAGTTTATGTGTTTATATTGCAGCCCGGTTGTGATTGGATGAGACCTGGATTGCATCATCATAACAAATTAATAAATATATATTGTCGTGAGATCCTATTTAAAGAAATACCGAAGGTATTTCAGCACTTCACGCACAATCCACGATGGTATCAAGAAGTGTATGATGAATTTACGGCGGGAATTGTTGGCCGTTTCATTAAACATAAGAGGCTTGGAAGTACAAACAGTGCCCTGCATCACTTATTGGCCCATCAGTTGAGTGGTAGTGAGATCCCGGCGAATGAGACGTGG
Organism: Schizonepeta tenuifolia; assembly: GCA_029490685.1. Lineage (NCBI taxonomy): Eukaryota > Viridiplantae > Streptophyta > Magnoliopsida > Lamiales > Lamiaceae > Schizonepeta > Schizonepeta tenuifolia. The sequence continues at coordinate 94,023,867 of CM055956.1, forward strand.
TTCCAAATTTCTGAGAGAACCCTCCGCTTCACAGCACGCGACTTTGCGTGCATTACTGGATTGAATTTCGGAAGGACAAATTTCGACCCAAATGCGAGACATCTTCTCCGGCCTGACAGTCTTTTCCATAGAGTATTCAAAGGCCGCAAAATTAAAGTCATAGAAATGCATAACATGTTTAAAGATTTAGAGTTGGGAGACAACCTCGAGGACTATGTGAAGGTAGCTAAGCTCTTACTTTACTACCGATTTCTCCTGTGTCGGGATCATAATATGGATGTCGAGGAATGGGCATGGGCTTTAGTTGAGGATCCGGAAAGTTGGGAACAATTTCCGTGGGGTGATTACACATATCAGGCATTGACTTACTACATCAACAACACAGCCAAGAATCCCAACCAATGTGACATTGGAACTTATCACTTTTTGGGACCGATTTGAGTTTTACAAATTTGGTCTTACAAGTGTATACTGTTGGGACGGAACTGTGGAACTCGATCAACCACCGTTAGAGTTCCTCGATGTTTTATGTGGACTACGAGATGTCTTAAAGCAGATTTCAGCACCTTCTTCTTCGAGAGAGGTACGTGCCTTGCCTTTATTTTTATAATATTTTATCATTTATATTACATGTTTAATTTGTGATCTAATAATAATTTTACATAACTTGTTTAGGGTCTTGTCATACATAACACGATGCCTATTCTTGCGGAAGACATGGACGAGCTGTATTGGTTCAGTCTTGACTCTGTGTATCATGTACACTGGGAACCTCCTAGAAAATTAACACAGAAGAATACAGAAAAGGTTTCCCAGAAAAAAGGTGAAAAAGAAGGGAAAATTGGCGAAGGCTGCGGAGGTGGTGGGGAAGATAATTAAACCGACCCCATCGGCATAGAAAATCCTAAAACAACACCGACAGAGCACCCCACCACCACCACCAGTAAATACAGCTGAGATAGCAGAGCCGATCTATCAGGAGAGACCCGAAGACAGAGCGTGTTGTGTCCACGGACGTCCTTGTCCTGACCACGCGAAGGACGACACAGACGACTACTTTGATCGCCGGCTGAGGGCGGTCTTGATGGACGAGTCTGACAAGGGCTTCTGTGCTACCTTTTTCCAAAAGCTCTTTGCTCAGGTGAAGGAGTATTTTGGTCCAAGACACAGACAATCTAGGAGCCCTCCACAACAGTTTGTTGGGAGCCACAGAAGGAGCCTTGAGCCACACCGTCACTTTGCAAAGGATTCTAGCACACATCGGAGGTTTCTGGACCCGCCTCGTCACTCTGCAGCTGCATCTCTACAGGGACAACACAGTCGGGATAGTCACCACTCTCCTCACATCCCTGAGCATACCGAGCAGCCGGTGCACCACCTGTTAGGGCAGTCCTTTGACCTTATACCCCACCAAAGCGAGCCACCTGAGCAGCCGTGGGGGTATCAGCCTGCCCACCAGCAGCAGCAGCCGATGTTCTTCGACTACAGCAGTAGACTGCTGCATCATACAACCCTCCGACGTGGTAGCCTCCGATATTTCGACCTCCTATCTGGCAGCAACAGTTAGTGTTTCCAGGCGACGGCAGCAGCAGCCACCTTTTTCCTACTGCCGAGTTCACCCCACATGAGCAGCAAATTTCCTACCAGCCTGAGTACCAGCAGGAGCAGCCGTTTTTTCCTACTGTAGAGGACACCACACACGAGCAGCCCAGACGACAAGTTTCACCTGTTAATATTGAGTGGTCGTCATCCTCTGAAAAGGAGTCTGCTGAGCAAGATTACGAATTGGCGGAGCGAGAGGGCTTGCAAGGTCGTCGTAAGACGAGACCGTCTGTCGCCATGCAGTCACCTTATTTTGCCATGACTCAAAAGGCCGTGAAGAGGTTGAAGCTTATGTACAAGAAGCATAGAAAATCAAGAGAGGATGCTATAATCACAATTAAGGTGATTGACCACGTTGTTGTGCAATCTGTTTTTGATCGTCTGGAGGATTCTCGACAAATGATGTGGGCAGAGGTACAATTCTATCTTAAATTACACTAATTCAAACTTATTTGTATATTATAACTAACAAAATTAAATAACATTGCATGAGATAAAGTTGTACCTAAATTATATGAAATTTAAGGTGAAACATTTAGATAGGTTGACAACTGATGGAGTATGTCAGGCAACCACCGTTATAGTCGGCACTGGCTTCTATGTAAGTATTTCTTTTCGATTTATGTAAATCTTGATTTCTTGATTATATTAATATTCTTTTTGATTTATGTAATTTTTTTGTTGTATTACTAGAATTCTTTGCGAAATGAGTGGGATAGGTTGTACCCTATTGATGCTAATGACCGGAGAAAGAAAATTCCTCCAGGGCTTAGACTACATACTAATTGGCGCGTATCTGATGGTCTTATACAAATGGTTGATGGCACAGAAAGTGAATTAACAACGGCTTGGTGACAAGCTAACCATGTAAGTTATTATATTTTAAAATAATTTCTTATTTATAGTTTACTATAATTTATTTTTTTAATATAGTTAAATTGTTCCTTGTCGTATATAGGTCATAACAGTGTGCAATGTCGGCGGGAATCATTGGGTCACGATACGCATTTGTCTGAAGGATTGGACTGTCGAGCTGTATGACTCGATCATGATCCATCACAGGGACATGAATGTGCGCGAGGAGCAATTACAGTGTGTGACCGATCTCTTACCTCGATTGTTGCTCGCATCAGGTTACTGGGAGCAAAATTTCCACAAGCAAAGGCTCAAAAACCCTCCGTTCCTTATTAAGATGCCTGAGGGGGAGCAATTCATCCAGACCGACGGAACAAATTGTGGCTCATACTCCCTTATGTATGTTGATCGTCTCATCAATTTAACATCGATACCTCGTAATGTGTCAATTGATGATAAATATATTGAGAAGTATAGGTTATTTGTTGCAACTAGAATATTTTGGTTAGGAGTAGAGGGTTCGTTATGGGAGAAAAGGCATAACTAAATTCTCATTTTTGTAAATGTTTGAACTTATTTGAACTTGCTTATTTAAGATGTGAGAATGATGTTGAAAATAGCAGGTGAAAAAAGACTCCCTGGACACCTACGATAGCCAAACCCACGATGGGTGCCCACTATGGGCAACCCACGATGGGTGCCCACGATGGGTGCCCACGATGGGTGCCCACTATGGGCAACCCACGATGGGTGCCCACGATGGCAGCCCACTATGGTGCCATCGTGAGCAGTCCACGATGAGCAGCCCACGATGGTAGCCATCGTGGGGTGGTGAGCAGCCACCGTGGGCACAAGAACATGTATGAATTTCATTCTTTGTTCGATTCCTTCTTCGATTTTGTTGTTTAGTGCTTCTATAATAGCTTATTTTTCAATTTAAAACTACTTAAAAACATAATCCAAACATCACACGTGACCTTCATCTAATTCATTAGTAAATCAGGTACTTCGTACGAACGTTGAAGTTAGTGATACATAACTATTATCAAGAGAATCCCAACATTGTACGTATAGTATAAGTTATATTTTGCACGAAATGTAACATAATTGAAATACTAATCATTGAATTAACAAAATGTATCATATAATATAGGTATAAGGACGGAATTCTCTTGATAATGGTTATGTATCACTAACTTCAACGTTCGTACGAAGTACCTGATTTACTAATGAATTAGATGAAGGTCACGTGTGGGTGTTTGGATTATGTTGTCAAGTAGTTTTAAATTGAAAAATAAGCTATTATAGAAGCACTAAATAACAAAATCGAAGAAGGAATCGAACAAAAAATGAAATTCACACATGTTCTTGTGCCCACGGTGGCTGCTCACCACCGTGCCCACGATGGCTACCATCGTGGGCTGCCCATCGTGGGCTGTCCATCATGGGTTGTCCATCATGGGCTGCTCACGATGGGTTGCCATTGTGGGCTCCCCATCGTGGGCTGCCAATCGTGGGTATCCAGGGAGTCATGTTTTTTCACCTGCTATTTTCAACATCATTCAAGTATACTCACTCACATCTTAAACAAGTTCAAATAACATATAAAATAAGTTCAAATATTAACAAAAATGAGAATTAGTTATGCTTTCTCTTCCAATACAAATCATAAATTCATCTTAAAAAAAAAACATATTTACATTTCACGATAGGGACATTTCCTCGCATCATGATCATCAAGACGACAAATGCTACACTTTTTCTTCCGCCGATGCCTTTGCCTTACCTGTTCTCCTTCGGCCTCTTCTGTATCTTCAGGGGGGTTATTCAAGTCAACACCACTGAACGGGATGGATACTGTGCAAGTCTTTTTGTTGTGGCCCCTTCCATGACACCTACCGCATACTTGGGGACGTCTCACCAAATTTTCTACTACGGATCGTGCACGACTATCTTTTGGCCGCTCAGCCTGACGTACCTCATCCATAGGAAGACAAACGATTACGGAGATCTCCGGAGGCACAACCCACTCTTCTGGATGCGGTATTGGGTTAATATGCTCTATGTAAGTCTCTCTAAATGTCCCCTGTTTGAAATAACGACTTACAAAATCGTACACAGACAAACCGTTATCTGCACGCCTGTTAAATAGGAAAATGACGACAATTTCAACATATGGAAAGACTAAGCTAAATGAAAGTTCGTGCAACCAAACAATATTTAGTAATTGAACATGTTACCGTATAGCGGCAACAACATGGCGACATGGAATCAAATCTAAATCCCACGCTCGGTACGTACATGTCCAGGTTTTTAGATCAACGTTATAAGAAACATTTCTTTCTTCAACCCTGTAAACATGTGTGGTGGTGTTACCTCGAGCTGCAAGGCGGGTACCGTGTTGCACGGATAAAGAAAGTTTTTCCAATGCGTTCTCTGTCAACTCATGATCTCTCGATGCAGCTTCTTTTCGATGCTATTCGGTCCATTTCTCTACAATGAAACGGTACATCTCAATCATCGAGTGCACCGGAAGACGCCTCACCCATAGCATACGAGAGTTCAAACATTCGGCATAATTGGAGGTCAAGAAGTCATAGCGTCGGACCGGATACTTACACTTAGCTCACCTCTCCGGTCCAATGTCAGAAAGCCGTCTGTGAGCTCCGTTGGGGCTCACTTGATGCAGTTTTGAGAGGAAATCGTCGAACTCTTCATGACGATTACAATATGCTGCAGCTTGGAAGATAGTGGCTACGTGATTTCTGTTGGGCGTGAGATTTTTCTGAAGGTGGTGGTAGCACAACCCGTGGAATGCATTCTGGTAGACGGCTCGAACTGCATTCTTAATACTCAAATGCTGGTCACTCACAATCAGTAAATCATCTGGAGGGTTGTAGCATCTGCGCAGGTTGGAGAGAAAATATACCCACGACTCATCATTCTCCTTGGGACCAAGACCAATTGCAAGGGGGAAGACATGGTTGTTCCCATTCAGCGTGACGACTACAAATAAAATTTCTCGATTCTTTCCCTTAAGGTGGGTCCCGTCCACTACAAGCACCGGCTGTAGACACTTATCAAAAGCTCGAATACTCTGTCCGAGCGCCACAAATAAGTGACATAGCGAGCCCTCGACGGTCATCTCCAAGTCATAAACAGTTCCCGGGTTATGCTGCTTCAACAAATATAGATACGACGGGATCTTCTGATACGACGAGATGTGGTCGCCATACGTATTTTCTATAGCTATGTTTCTCGTCCAGAGAGCAAAACTGTATAGAATGTTAATACCAAACACTCTACGCATCTCTTCCATCATGTCCCTTGGCTTCAACATAACCGCCTCGCCGGTCAATCTGTTGACAAAATAAAATGTAGTAACATCAGAAGATACCGACCGTGCAGCAGCACGATTCAAATCGTGGTGACAGGTGTTATCCAGGGATAACTTAGTAATTCTCCAAATGTTGCCGCCCTCAACAGCACAAATCCTAAAGCTGCAATTCTTTCTGCCAGTCTTGCAAAGGAACGTCGTACGATTGCGAGCCGAACGTTTCGATCTACACTCCAAAAAGTTCTCCAGATGATACATTCCAACAGTGATCCTCAAGTCTTTCTTGGACCTAAATAAGGCCCCCACTTCAAGTTCCCCACGCACTGGTGGTGGTTGCTCGACCCACCCTAATCTCCCTGCGATGTCAGGATCGGGGAATGGAATGATTCAATTGTGCATTGCGTGCAAATGCTCAGTCTCTCGTTCGGACTGATGGTCCGATGTCAAGTTCCGATGACCCAAAACCCTGTCCATTTGTGTCGGCTATCGCATTCAAGCAATAAAATCAATAGATAGCGAATCAAGCAATTCTTTACGACGATCATCTTCTTCGTCTTCGGAGGAACTCGCCTCATCTTCTTTATTTTCGTCGTAGTCACCATCTTCATCCTTATCTTCCTCATCTTCCTCATCATTTTCATATTGCTCATGTGAGTAGGGCTTGCGGTTGTCAATGTCGTGGTGCTCAAATCCGGAGCTGTTACCACCAAAGTTAACCCCGGGGGCGGATGAGCCGCCGTAATCAACGTAAACCTCCGGATCGTCTTTCTGTTCAATTAACATATGCAGTAATTCGATATCACTCCGTCAATAAAACTTTTACTTTGTTTCCGTTGCTCATGCGTGTCAAGTACCACAACTTGTAGTCGGTCGGATTTATATTTCCCAACCCTTCTCGAATAAGTTCAACAAGGCTTGCACGGTTCACTGTGGCACTATCGATGAAGACAAAAAAAGAATCCCCATCTATATAACTCGATTGATCCCAACGACCGCTGTGATGTATCAAAACACGTTGCCACGACATCTGAAAAATACAAAATAACCAACAAATTATAAAAAAATCCAATCGAACACGTTTCTAATGCATCTACTGCCTACCCACGATGGATACACACATGATCGTTGGTTACCACGGTGGTAACCACCGTGTGTTGCCACCGTGGGTACCTTTTCGCAAATCCATGGTGGGGCAACCCATGATAGGATAACCCACGATGGACCATCGTGGGTTGCCATCGTGTATAGCCATCGTGGGTGTCCACGGTGGCAACACACGGTGGCAACCCACTATGGCCATCGTGGGTATCCCTATCATGGGTTGCCATCGTGTATAGCCATTGTGGGTGTCCACGGTGGCAACACACGGTGGCAACCCACTCAGCCATCGTGGGTATCCCCATCGTGGGTTGCGAAAAACGGGCCCAAAAAATGTAGAATTCTCATACACACGACAGGGATATATTTTTACGGCTATTTTACTTCTAAAAACATTCCTAAACATGCAAATATACTCTCTTATGACTAAATATCAACATATAATTCATGTACATGAAAATTTTCTACCATCGTGTGCAAAAATGAGTCCATCGTGGGTTGCCATCGTGGGTATAAAAACTCGTCGAAAAAATCATATTTTACGTGGTGAATATAGTTGCATACCTTCTTTCTACCCAGAAACACGAAAGCCTTCCGTTTGAGCTTTACCTCCTTCTTTTTAACTATCATGATTTTTTTTTCTTAGAGACCCACTTCTCTCTTCTTCTCTATATCGTTAGTTTCAAGTTCGTGTGTTTGAGGATTTTGCACTACACAATTACATTAGTTGTTGTGTGTTTAATGAGAGCAAACAACCTCTCTTCCAAAACATAAATAAGCATTGTTCAAACTTTAATGTCATCAAAGTTGGTCGGTGATATTATTTTGGTTTAGGGTTTATTAGAGTAAGAAGAAAGAGAAAGAGAAAGAGGGAGAGAAACATGCGAAAATAAAAAAAAAAACAAGAAAAACAAACAAGTCAATTTTTTATCTTTTTTTATTTGTTTATCAAAAGTAAAGGTATTTTAGTCTTTTAAATGATTTTGGTATAAAAAATTTATAATCTTATGAATGAATGCAAAAACTTGTATGTTTTATAAAAAGGTATTTAAAAATATATTCTCACTAAAAATATCATATGTGCTATAGTTAATACCAAGCAACCTAGCGCAGTGGGAACACCATTGCCCCAAATGGATACACCTTCTGAGTTTGGTTCCCCCAAGCAGCTGCTCTTGAGCATGTTTTTTCTTTTTCCATTTCCATTTCCATTTTCGTTTTTTTTTTTCATTTTTTTATATTAAGTTCTTTTTTCTTTTTTCCATTTACAGTTTCTTTTTGTTTTTTGCTTTTTTCACATTTTCATTTTTTTTAAATGTTTTCTGTTTTTCATTTTTTTTTGTTTGGAGGTTTTTTCATTTTTTTTTAGTTTTTCCCTTTTTTATTTTAGTTTTCCCTTTTTCAATTCACAAGTTGCTTTTATTTTTTATTTTCAATTTTTATTTGCAGTAGAAATATATATAAATTTTTTTCAATTATTTTTGTTCATAAAAACTTGTACTTTTAAATATTTTATTATTTTATGTAATTGGAAGTATAATAAAATATATAAATAATTTAAGTAATTATTATCGTAAGAACAAATAATTATCGATATGAAGAAATATAATGTTTAGGTGCGGTCCGGCGAATAGAGTCCAGAATTTTAAAGATACATATCATAAAATATGATTATTAAAGTTCAACTCTTTATTCGGGTCCAAGATTCGCTTACATCGTAATACTTAAAAGATCGCACACCAACTATTTGTAATATTGTTGACAAGATCGCACACCAGCTGTTTGTAAAATTGTCATTTACATAATTATGTTTTAGTTTTCAATTGAGATTTATTATCAAGTCTATTAAACCTCAATCAATGTTAATTGAATCTTAAACTAAATTTAAAAAAAAAAATAGAAAAAAACTAAGAAATCTCATCATACGTCGACTGCACTGGATGCTCGGATGTGGACTAGATCTTGATATAACAGATTAGAATGCAGATCCACATTCGAAATTTCATAGAATAATATAGCCTTGGTTCGGAGTATTGTCCAATTTTTTTAAGATCTATATCAGAAAATATGAATTTGAATCGTCAAATCTGAATCGGGTCCAAGATCCGCTAACATCATGATCTTTGAAAGATTGCACACCAACTGACTGTAAATGTGTCGACAAGATACACACCAACTGTTTGTAAAATTGTCAATTTCATAATTATGTTTTAATACAATTAAAATGTATTATCAAGTTCTCTAAAAGAGATTGTGTTATTGAACCTCGATCAATGTTTATTATATATTAAATTTAAAACAAAAAAAAGAACATAAGAAATCTTATCATACTATTGGTTGCACTATAGGTTCAAATGCGGATCAGATCCAGATCTTAAAAATTAGAACTCAGATCCATATCCGAAATTTTAGAGAATATTCTAGTGTGGTCCGGAGTAGATCCATTTGAATTCAAATCAGGTCCGAAATCCACTAACATCCTAGTCCCTGAAAGATTGCACACCATTGATTGTAAAATTGACGACCGATTGAACAAACTATAGCCTTTCACACATCAACTGTTTGTAAAATTATTGATAGGATCGCACACTATTTGTAAAACATTCAAAATGATCACACACCAATTGATCGGTATAACAAAGCCGATTAAAAAATAATTTAAAACCTATACTCGTGCCAAACCCGGTGGTTAACATCCGCTATTTAATTGCTAAAAACACGAATTCTAATAGTTAAACATCAATATTAAATAATAGAAATAACAAATATTGTCTCCTTAGAGATGACCTAGTGGTAAAAGTGGACACTTGAGATTGAAAAGTCTCGTTCGAACCCCATGATACGCCTCTATAGGTCGAGTCTGCCACACCTGTACTTAGAAAGTGTGGTTTATCTGTCCTGTGTGGTTTGCAGTCTACTGCGTAAGGGACGGAGGTTTAGCCAGTGTCCGCCGAAAGTAGCGGCTGCAGGTTCCCACGTCATAAAAAAAAATATACATAATAAATACTCCCTCCGACCCACTCATATTGTGTCGTTTTCTTATATAGGTGTCACACTCATATTGTCATCTTCCAAATAAGGAAAGTTTAAACTCTTCAAAACACTTCAAAGGTGATGGGACCTACTCACTTTCTATCTTTTTACCTAGGGGTGGACAGAAATACCAAATCTGCCGTATACCGAAGTTATTGTACCGAAAATATCAATATATCAAAAGTTGCAATACGGTATGATACCGTACCGAATATTTTTGGTACAATAACAATACAATTTTTCTTATACCGACGGTATACCGTACCATATCGAAGATTCGGTATATATCGAAACGTTTGTATATACCGAAATGGTACATTCCGTAAATTAATGATATATACCGAAATACCATTAAAATATATATATATAGTAAAACATTATAATTATTATAATTAATAAATTAAATTAAATTAATACCTAAAATTTATGTTATGCTTACATAACATTACTCTCTTATTCACTCACGCACACACCCGCTGCCCCCAACCCTAATCTAATTCATCTGAATCATCTCTTCCCATTTCCTAATTCCCCCAACCTCTGCTCCTACATCGGTTGATTCATTGTGACTATATGCCGGCGAAATAATGTGAGGTCGGAATATCAATCTCAACAAGTTTACAACCGAGGTTAAAGAATGTCAGACGATCCATCTAAATCTATCGAGGAGATGAGGTATATTATGTTAATATTTGATTTTCGGTATATTATATTAATTATTTGATTTTCGGTATATTATTTAATTTCGGTATACCAAACCAGGATACGGTATATCGACAAACGACATGGTAACAGTATGTTATACGACCAATACCGAATTTTCAGTATGCCGAAAAGTGATATACCGAAAGGTATGGTATGATAACGGTATGATTTTTCCATACCGAAATTTTAGGTATAGTATACGGTATGACCAAAAATTTTCGGCATACCGTACCGATTCACCCCTATTTTTACTCTTGTTCTTAATCTTCGTGCTGAACACTGACATGACAATATCAATGGGTCGGGGGGAGTATAATTAAAACATAATTATCAATTGAAAATTTCATTAAAATATATCTTAAACAAATACTTACTAACAAAATTTATGATAAATCAATTAATATCTTCCTCCATCATACATAAGTAAAAAAAATGTTTCGTGAAGGGTTAGAAGCAGATTTTTAGAAGTAGAGGTTCACGCCACTTCACAGAGAACTTTCAGAGCCACTAGAAATCTTGGATATTTTTTTTTTTTTTTTTTTTACTACAAAGGTTATAATACTTTTTTTATCTTACATATATATAAATATGTTTAGATAGTGGGTTCTTGTAGCTAATTGTCCAAACTCGACTCAAACTTGTCATGGGTTTCGATGTTTCTATCCTAGCCCATTCCAAAAATATTTAATAATTCCCATACTCGCTTCATTAGGATTTGGTAGGAAGCGGATACTGTAAACACCCAACCCATTAGCATTCCTAGCTCCGCGCGCCAATGCTTATTACACGTTAGCATGTCATTATTAATTTTTTTTCAACATACCATTTTTTTTCTTTTTGTAATATCCTAGATGTAAACATTATGCACTAGTAAATATATTAATATTAGAAAATGAAAAACGGAAAAAAAGAAGTGGGAGCCATTTGACTGATCAAACGAGTCGTGAAGTTTAAATGGGTGGAGAAGAATTGAAAAGGCTGAAGAGATTTCAATTGAAATTAAAGTCGTGACACCAGCAGGAAATTAAAGGGTGCGAGGGAAGAAGAACCGATGGAAGAATGGAAGGAGTGCTGGAGTACGATGGAAGAATTGAAGGAGCACGAGTAAATTTGTGTTCAAGAAAAATGTTTATCAAATGTTACGACCTATGGAGCTTGTGATAGGGTCGAGAGAATCCAGTTCATCTTTTTCTGAAAACTAGTATAAGTAACGTGCACTCGCATGTGATTCTACTAAATAAATAATGATGAATTACTTTTTATTTAGTTTATCATAAATTAATATTTATAGTTTATATAATTTTTTTTATTAAATTTTTTGCAATTTCTAAGAAATTAATATTCTATCATTAATGAAAAATAAAAAAATAATAAAAATATTTAATTGTAAAGAGCACTCTCATTTTTTTCTTATGTATGCCAAATATAATACTTCCTCCGTCCCGTTCAATAAGTCTCATTTGGGATGAGCACAAAGATTAAGAAGAAGAGAGTTAGATGATAAAGAGTGTGATTAAGGTAGTATTTTATTATTAATGTTAAAGTGAGTTGAGTGGAAAAACACAGTAAAATAAAGTAAACAACACTATTCATGTTTGAGTGTGACATAACGTGAGTTTTAGTGTATTAATCTTTGCCAAATAAGAAAATGAGACTTTTTGAGTGGGACACCCGAAATGGCAAAATAGGACTTATTGAACGGGACAGAGGGAGTAACTATTATTTACATTTTAATTCAATTATTCTTCAGTGTCATTATAAAAGTACTGATAATTGTCATTATATAAAATAAGTGAAGTCTCTTGAAAAAAAAAATGTGGTTTTTTATTGAATGTAATATTGTAAAAGAAAAAAATTAACTCCTTCATAGACATCACTGCTCTCTTTGCATTAGGAATGTGATTTCATCATGCTTTTATCTAGAATAAAAAGAACAAAGAATCGTATAACCCTAACTCATATTAAAAAGTATTAGTAATGAATGATTATATTTCTAAAAAATAAATAAATAAATAGATAAGTATACTACTGATGCAATCCAAGATTGAAGATCTGAAGATCTTATTTATTTTATTTTAATTTTCATTTTTTATTATTGTAGACCAAAAATAAGGTTTTATTTTAGTTATTTTGGTATTATTATATTTGATTAGGATAAGGATTGGTTTCCTTATTAGATTAGAATTTGTTTCCTTATTGTTCAAGGAATTGTTTCCTTACTAGATTAGGATTATGTTTATTTTTATTCAAGGAATTATTTTTCCTTATTAGAATGAGACTCTATTGTATTCCACCCCTATAAATAGATCTAGTAGGGCATGGATTAAATAACGATTTGATGAATAATATTTTGTGAGTTTATCTCCTTCAGTTCGTTTATCGGACTAGCGGATTGGCAGCATGCCACCGTGATGTTCATATCGACGTATCGGCGAGTCAACTATCCCTCGTTTGTGTGTTATTCATCGTCCCCGAGTTGCTGTGTCGTCCTATCGTTGGGTTTTAGGGATTTATTTGCCTAATTCACTTGTGAGAAACAGATACAGAGGTTTTGGGATACTCCATCTTTATCCGGTTCGGTTCAGATTTGGTCTTGGGTGTATACCATTCACGTCGGCGTCTGCAACTCCGGCGAGGATCGTATCAACTTCACAAGTATGCATAGAGAAATTACCTTGCTATGGTTCATCACGAATATGCAGGATATATTTAGAAATATGCAATATACCTTTTGATGAATCATGATTCATGAATGTGAATACAAAAAAATTAGCACTAAATTCTTGTAAAAAGTGAGAGTGAAAAAGATAAAATTACCTTGATAAGATTAAATAAGTTAAACACGGATTGATTGAACCTCAAAAATATGTGGAATCTATTGGAAGATTGAAAATGACTTTGAGTTGCAAGAGTTAAAAAAAAAAATGACGCAAAACTAAAATATGAAAATTGAAACAAAAGAAATTTTGTTATAAAAACCTAAAAAATTGATAATGAAATATAAAGTGTGTTTTCCCCCCTTTAACTTTAGACAAATAAAAAAGACCATTCTTTATTATAAAACTCAACTTCCTATAAAAATATCAAATCTCTATATTTTATAAATAAGACACTATTTTGGTTAAAAAAAACCACATGGACGCATGATATATCAAGTAATATCAATAAAGCAAATTTGATTTTCTTTCAAATCATGACATAAGGTAAGTAATTAATTATTAATAAAGTAAATTTGTATTTCTTGTAACTAATAATATATTATACTAAGATATTATAGTAAGGATATTTTGGGGATTCAAATTTTGTAAAACAAGGCTCTTTTTATATAAGTATAAATTGATAAAAATCTTCAATAATTCGCCATGTATTTTATGAGAATTGCTATGTTATGGTTCTTGTTTATTTGATTATTGATTTATTTCTCTTCTTTGTCAACCCAAAGTGGGGTGGGTGGTTCTTATTTTGAATATAAAAGAAGAGCCTTGGATATATTTGTTGCATTCATTATATAAAATGATGCAAAGAGCCTTGGAGATATAATCGAGACATTCTGTATCTTCTTGGTTGTCATCAAATTTTGGGAGCAAATAAGCAAAATAGTAGTAAAAGATCAAAACAAATTAACACAGTAAATGATTCCCCCTTTATTTTGTTTTATCTTTCTAGCATTTATAACTGAAGGAGCCACAAATATCTTGAAATGTTGATGATAATAGAAGTTTTACAGGATAAGAAAAGATTGAGCAACATATCGCTAGCTTGTAACCAATTATGATATTTGCACAAACATTGTGGCATTAATACACAAAATTCAACCATCATGGAGAAAATTGCATATCTCAAATTAAAGAAAGCTAGGGAACTTTCACTCTTTAAGATGCCCATAGTGATAATCTAAAGCGACAAAGAGGGATTTAAAAGCCTCAAATAATTTGTTAGAAACATTTACAGTGCAGATCATGGGTTCATAACCAACATTGTACTAAGATTTTTCTTTTTTGCTCTCAAATAGAGAGAAAGAATTTCTTATTGATCACAGTCGTCACAAGTGCAAATAAGAAATTGAACAACAATATTAGAAAAAGAGGATCAGGATATATATATATATATATATATATATATATATTAACAACAGTATTATACATGAATCAAGGTTTATGAGTTGACCAAAATTCCAAAAGTAATCATCATTAATATAACGTCCATAACCAGTTGGCGGCTTCACAGTCTTCCTTTGGTAGTCATTCTTTTTCATCCTTGTAGTCCCCGATGTGAAATATCGATCATCTCTCATTTCACTTATAGGTCGTTGCATTTGAAATGATGATCGATCCGAATCCAATGGATGCATCAATTCATGCATGATGCACATGAGAAGTGAATAATTTGTTTTGTTTAAGTCATTTATCTCTGCACTATTTCTCTTTAATTTACTTCTATATCCTGCAACAAAATTAACAAATTTTTGCATTATCAATGTCAGCTTTAGCTCCCAAATTATTTAAGCAACACGAGAAAGGTGTGTCGTCCAGAATCGTATTTTTCTTATTTGATGGAGTACTAACAAATTCCAGGTGACCCAAGTCAGCATACATACAATAGTTTTGAAATTTAATAAAAAACAATGCATGCTAGTTGAGTCATTTATCTCTACATTCTTTCTCGGGAGTCTCCACACTTTTGCGGCTAACTTCAATAACATGCATTAACAAAATAAAATAAAATTGATTAACATGATTCCACGAGACAAATACAATATTCAAAATAATATTTAGTAATAATATACCATGTTTGTCTTCGAACACGATGCACCTTCTTCTATTTGTCCCGGCTGATTACACCTTTTACAAGTCATAACTCTTCCTTTTCTAGATAATTTGCTTATCTTTTAAATCTCAAATTAACTGCATGCCTATTATCATGCACGGTCACATTTCCAATTTTACAAAATCTTCTTCTGGTGTAGACTCTCGAATCCTTTCCTCCGATCGTTTTCGCTGGCGAGGAGAGGCTGGGTCAGGCGGCTCTAGGCAACGCTTTTCTTTTTGTGGGGTGGCGATTGTGCGAGATCAGTCGTTTCAAAGAATTAAGGGATAAGGGTGTTGTGCTTATTTCTTGCAGATTTTGGCGGGTGCGGCCAACCCATGGAGGCGGAGCTTTCGATGCCGGAGCTTTTGCGGTGATGCCGGTGGGTTTTTGGGGAGAGAAAGGGATGATGAGACAGTGGGGGGTGAAAAATTTGTTGGACGGTGGGCGGCGTTGGTGGGTTTCCTGGAGACAGAAAGTGACGGCATACCACGTATTATCTCTAAAGATGCATGGGTGTCCTAGTCTCTAATTTGTATGAGTGAGGGAGGTGGTGAGTGAGGAGAAAGAGAGTGGTTGATTTTAATTTTATTTTTTATTTTGATATAGGCAAAATTAGTAAGTTATCAATTATGAATTAAATACCAGCATTCTTGTTTCCGCCAAGGATTGAAAAAACTTAATAATCGCATGAACTGATGAATGAACATATGTTTAGGGATACCAAATAATCACGACTTATCGAAACTCATGTGATGCACTAAACTGATTGCCTGTCAACAACATGATAAAGTAGAAGTCAACAAATTAGTATAGAACAATTGTAGTTGAATTGCATGAGTTCATTATACGACGACTAAACAACTGAATTAGTGACCTAAGAAATTAAAACACACATACAACCATATACAAACAGATCAAAGTAATGGCAATAGACTGATACTTGGTGGGGTGGTGGTCGGAATAAGATCAGAGGAGTGGGTGATGTGGTACGGTAGTTGTGGAAGGAAGTGATGGCGGTCAGGCGGTGGAAGCAGGGTGGTGGTGGTCGTCGTACACATACAAACGGATACAAACACATACAAACAGATCAAAGTAATGGCAATACAAGAGTGGTGGGGGTGGGAGGATGAGATCAGAGGAGTGGGTGATATGGTACGGTAGTTGTGGAAGGAAGTGATGGCGGTCAGGCGGTCAGACGGGGACGGAGTCATCGCCGTTGCCGGGAAAGAGAAACGAAATAATACGCCAAAACAAATCCTCGTAGCGATAGCACCAATAAAATAAATCAATCACCATCAAAGATGTAGCAGTTTATGTCATATAATAATTGAATTGTGGCCAAATTCGAGATGGAAGCAACGACATTATCTCTATTCGTATGAATTGAATTGAATCGATAAAGAGAGAAATCATTTCCAGTTGAAGAGTTGAATTACAGAGTGAGAGGAGAGAGAGAGGTTACCAGCTAGATGAGAGTCGAGTAGAGAGCGGGAATTGCAGCAAGCGAAATGAATGTTAAACTCTGGTGAGGTAGAGAGATATTTATAGGGAGGTGGTGTGAATATGTTGTACTGAAAGAAAAGAAAAGAAAAAAAAAAAAAAAAAAAAAAAGAGAGGGAAACTTACTCGTACTTAAATAGTAGTACTAAAGAAAAAAATAAAAAGAGAGTAAGACAACTAACTAGTGACCTTCTCCCGCGGCTCGCCCAATCACCGCCGCATCGACACCGTCTGCGGCTAGAACCGGAGTTTATCTGTCATCCAACCGTCGCCTTTCAGTGCCTTGGCGTTCCCTCGCCTAAAATTTTACCGGAGTTCTTCGATATGTCGCAGCCGGATACTGCTGCGCCTCTTTCCGTCGACTTCTCTCGTCGTGAATTGGTCCGTTTCATATTGCCCTGATTTAATTTCTATTTTGGCTGGAAATCTTCTTTTTAATTTCCGATGCCTGTGATTCGTGATTTCATGTGTTATTTCATGGGGAAGAATTTTCTTACTAAAGTCATTTTGTTGTAATGTAGGGGAGCTTGTTTCTTCCATAGTTTGCGCCGGGTGTGGGCATATTAAATTTTGTCCCCTGCTTCATATGCTTCCTGGAAACCGTAATTTTGCTTTCTCTAGAAATGGGGTTTATTTGTTAATTTTTCGGGGGCGGGGGAGAGGGAGGGGTTTGCGCGTTGTATATCCACTAAATAGTTTGTGTTTGTCTCTAGTCTGTGCTTTTGTTGCCTTGATAAGTTTGTTTGTGTTTTTTGCATTTGCATATTGTCCTAATGGTTCTCGAGGTTCCAATGAGGATGAGCACATCAGGATTGATGATCTATGCACCCACTTGGGCTTCTGGCTTCTTTTTATGCTGTGTGTGATTGTCATGGAGAACCTCGTGCTGCAGCTTTCATGAATAATGATACCATGAAAATTTTCTTTGAGGATGCTGAATTGCCTCAAACATCTGATGTTGACGAAACCTTCTTGCAAGCCTCGGAGAGTTCTCATTGAAGAACATATCTACAGGCTGATCAAAAATTGGCTGATGAACTCAATATTGATTCGTATTGTGGAACGTACTGTTCTGGTTCTTGGAAGAAATATACTTGTAGCAAATGCTGGTGACTGTCGTCTGGTTCTTGGAAGAAATATACTTGTAGCAAATGCTTGTGACTGTCGTGCTGTCCTCTGTAGGAAAGGAGATGCAGTTCAGCTATCACAAGATCACAGACCGTGTTGTCACGTGTGAAAAAAGAGGGTCGAGGATTTGGGTGGTACAATTGAATATAGATGTCTAAATGGTGAGCATGCAGTGACTTAAGCTCTTGGAGATTGGTATACGAAACTCCCAAATTGTTAGCACATCAGTTGCATGCGATGGTATTTGGGATGTTATGTCAAACCAGGATGCAGTTGGCCTAGTACAGGAAGAGCTCCCGTACCAGAATGACCCACTTGAATATACTAGGGAGCTCATGAATCAAGCATTAATGCGAGATACAGGTGACAACGTGACAGCCATCGTGGTTTGTTTCTCCTATTCTGAAGTCAAGATGCAGTTTCTTGTCAAAAACCAAGATAGAGATTCTGCTTGTCTAAAGAAGCAAGGGCCAAGTTTATAAAAAGGCAATTGAATGAAAACCTCTTTCTTCCTTGTTTGGGTGAGAGAGAGAGAGAGAGAGAGAGAGAGAGCTGCTGCAGCTTCTGCTTGAGTTAGCTATACCACTATTAAACTATATATATGCGCTCTGATATTCCTTGTGGTGCTTGTTTCTTCCTTTCGTTCAGCATCCAGCGATAAGATGATATTTTGTAACTTTACTTTTGAAGGAATGGCATGAAGTTTTCATGTTTTCTGTGGTTCAAAATATCTACCCTGTCACGCAGGGGTTGCTTCATTCTTCCCACATGTGTATCATGAAGCAAAGCATTCATTTGCCCATCATGGTGTAAAGGTTGCTTCTGCAGAGGTGTATTACCAGCAATGCTGGCCCAAAAAGATAAAGATGTGGGTAACTTGACTAAGGTATTGAGGGGATATGGCAAGTTCCTATCCCCTTCTAAAGTTTCTGTTGATACTATTGATTGTGACAACACAACTTTGAAAGGAAAGCATATATATTATAGTAGCAACTGGTTATGATGTCAAGTCTCCCAGGGATAACCATTGATGAAGAGAGAATTATTTCATCTGCTGGTGCTTTAAACTTGAAGGAGGTTCCCAAGAGACTCGTGGTGGTAGTGGCTGGGTATATTGGTCTTGAAACGGGTTTCGTTTGGGTCGTCTCGGGTCAGAGATCATTGTTGTTGAATTTGGACCAGACATTTTTCCAAGCATGAATGGTGAAGTGCGGAAACAATTTCAGCATACCTTGAGAAGCAGAAAATGAAATTCATCCTGAAAACTAAGGCGGCATCTATTAGTGTTGTTCCTGTTTCTGCTGGTAGAGTTCCTTTTACTGCTGCGGTCGAATAGGAGAAGATATAAAGGGGTTGAAACTGACGAGGGGGTCTCATATTGGTGATGTAATTCCTAGGCCTATGTTGGCTCACAGGTGGAAGGAGATGGTGTTGCATGGGAAGAAGTACACGTGGACTATGATTTGGTGCCGGAGGCATCAGTCGGGAAAACAGAGGAGCAGGTGTAGGCCCTTGGAGTTGATTATCACGTAGGGAGGTTTCCCTTGATGGCGAACGGTAGAGCAAAGGCAATTGATAATGCTGAGGGACTGGTGAAGATACTTGCTGAAAAGGAGACTGACAGATATGGCGGCCGATCTTGGGAGCGAGCGAGCTTATTCAGGAAGCTGCATTGGCTCTGGCATATGGAGCTAGTATCAAGTCAAGTGAAGACGTCGCCGGAACATGCCATGATCATCCCACAATGAGTAAGCATTGAAGGAGTCGAGGATAAAGTAAGTGTAAACCTCAAATTGAATTTTCTTTCATTAAATATATATCGGAAATGCATGCGATTGTACCAAGTTTCATCTCATTTGAGCTGGAAATGAAAACACCACGATGCAAAATTCTAGCAATTGTGAATTTGTGATTATAGGCTATGCTTGATTATAAGTGAAAGATTGTATTTCGGATTTCCACACCCACCCCCATGGTAATGCACTAATGTAGTTTTTTGTCATTTTTTGTTTTTGTTTATTAATTACTGGGATACTATAAAGACACCAAAAGCAATAAAGCCAGCGTAACAATTTAGTGGGATTTAGTGTTGGGAATTTTGCCAACCATTGTTAAGTTGCACATTTAGATGCCGCGTTCGTATTCATACTTGACATGTTTAGCTTTGTTAACTTTATTCTTCTTTTCTGTTTCATTTCTGTTAAGTATGCTGAATCAACCTATATTAGTTAGATATAAATGTTCAGAGTTCATTGTTAAAACTTTAAGCGTTTTCAGAAAAATGACTATATGTTACAAAATTGAAAAATAAAGACTATATATTACGAAATTTGAAAATGAAGACTATAATTTTTATTTTTTGCATTTGCACTCCTACTTTCGGTCGAAAACCCAATTATTTAGGCTTTTTAGTGACACCTAAAGCTCATTATTGACGTGGCCATGTCATGTCACCTTTTTGGCAAAAAAAATTCCCTCCTTTTGTTATTATTGATTTTTCTAGCATATTTGTTATTATCGACAAAAAAAAGAAATCATTTATTTGTTATATTTGCAGCCTAAAATAAAAATAAGGAAACGACGAGCTTCTTTCGGTTGGGCAAAAATGACGAATTTCTTTCATTTTAAGTCCTTATTTTTATTTTAGATTGCAAATGTGGCAAATAATTGGTTCTTTCTTTCTTTCAATAATAACAAATTAATAAAGGGAAAACAAAAAGGTAACATGACACAACCACGTCAGCAACAGGCTCTAGGTGTCACTAAAAAGCCTAAATAATTAGTTTTCGACCTGCAATAGGAATGTAAATTCAAAAAATGGAAATTATAATCCTTATTTTTAAATTTCCTGACATATATACCTCATTTTCAAATTTCGTAACATATAATCCTCTTTCTAAAAACATTGAAAGTTACAGTCATGTTTTAAGAGTTAGCTCTAAAAGTCAATATAGTTGGTTAAGATTGCTAGAAGCTTCTATTTTCAGTTTCTTCTCATTTGTTAAATGCATGCGTTCATGCAGTTGTAACATTAATCTCTAACAAGCTTCTTCGCTTCTTCGTCTACTACTACTTTCAGCTTCTTCGCTTCTATCATCTTTCTCTCTCCTCAACAAGCTTGTTTAGAACATGTTGTAGCATTAATCTCTAACAATTAAAGAGTAATTTTAAACATAGTCCCCATTTCTCTCATTATAGCCTCTTAATTAAAATAATAATAAAATAAATAATCAATTTACTATTATGTCCTCATAGCCCCAACATAATATTTTTTTTATTAAATAATAACAAAATAAACCCTAAAACTATAATAATCATCATAGCCTTCAAAGTTACAGCAAGTAGAAGAAGATGGAAGAAGAATGAAATTAGATTGAAGAAGAACGAAAAAGAACAAGCCTTTCACCATAAACCTCCACGGTACAAAATTTTAATGGCGATGAAAGCTAATTATGTACAAGGAAACCTTATATGTTTACATAGAAATTTTGGTTTGTATTGTGCAAGGAATATTAAAGCTCATACCTTTCAAATTGAAAAAAACTAGAGTGAACGAATTCTGTTATTATGCAGCTGCTAAGCCTATGAATGTGTGCTCAAGATTAGATCGATCAGTTTTTCTCTAATGCTATTCAAATTGTAGTATATTTGCTCTTGGTTGCATTCGTTTTATATTTTCATGATATTAATATTCAGCTTTTGGGCTTTCATAAATGAAAATAGGAACTTGATATCAATATTAACCATAATAGTTAATTTGATTTTGTTATGGAATTTAATCATATTGGTTGCCCTATTGAAGATTGGTGGGTGAACGAACAGAGCTTGAAAAGTTCCTTCAGAAATTGTTTCTTAATTGATATGCAAGATAAAAATTCGCCAAATTTACAGTTTATAAGAGAGGGATAAAGTAATTGGTGTTGGGGTTATGGAATAAAATAGTTTTTTTATATCAAATTTAAGTTGGGGGCTATGGACTATATTGTTTTATATGAATTTTAGATTGAAAATTATAAGGGCATGTTAGTACATTTATTATTTATTCAATTATTATTATAATTAGGGGCTATAGTGAAAAAATTGAGGTTATATTTAAAATCACCCTTTCTTTGCTAATTAAGCCCATCTTATAATTGCTACTTTATTCCCCATATAACGTACAAATGGGCTGATGTTAGAAACAAGTTAATTCTCTTTATTATTTTTACCTCAATTAACAACATCAATTATTTCTTTAATTAGCTTTGGTGAAATATGTAATTAAGCAAAGTAAGGCCAATTTCTTGATACGGGACCTCATGTTTTTAGGTTTTTAGTCTTTTATAAACTTTATGAGTAAATTTTATATATATATAGGGTAAAGTTAAGGTAAAAACTTATTCTAATGTGAAATCTAAAAACTTTTTTACACACTGATTAAAACAAAATAGATGATCACGATAATGACATGTGGATTAAGATTAAATTACTTATTGATCGAATAAGGAGAGAAGTGTCAGTTTTAAATTTGGATATCCCCCAACCCCCACGATTTTCCGTTGAATGAGGGAATTGAAATTTTCTTTCCTAACATTAATCCTAAAATTAATCTTGAGCACATCACAAGTGGTTTTAAAGGTTAAAAAAATGAAATTGATTTTTTGCATATACGTATTTTGAAGATTCACAATTAAATCACTAGCATTTTCTGATAAGAAAAAAATATTGATTTTGTTATTATTCTAAATGCATCATTCTTGTAAAAGAAATGCATTATCATTTTTGTATTAACATTAATAATTTATTATGTGAATTTTATTTTATTAATTACAAACATTTATCTGTTCAATACATGGTTAATTAGTGAGTAATGCATAATTAATATCTAGATTATGCAATCTAGATTATGCATAATCCAAGCACGATATATATGTTGAACTTGATGTATAATTATGCACAATTAATATTTAGATCATGCATAATCGGAGCACAGTTATGTTTAACTAGAAGTATACTGCATAACTAATATTTAGATTATGCATAATCGAAGCATGCACAGTATATGTTCAATTAGCTAGATGTATCATTAATAAAATAAATGATAAGAACAAATATAAGAATAAGAGGCAAATGGTGATATGTCATTACCCTACATGGTAATATCAAATTTTGTCAAAAGTTCACTTTTGACAAATATTGGGTAAAATTGTACCCAATTTGACTGAAATACCCTTATAGGGTAGTGGGTGTATATTTATTACTGTTTTTCTCTCTCTTCCCTCTCATTCTCGCTCCCGCTTTTCTCTCTCTCTCTCTATTTTCTTCTCCAGCACGGCGATTCCTCTTCCTCTTCCTCTCACTCCGCCGTCACCTCTCTCCGCGGCGTCGAGCAAAGCCGCCGCACCGAGCAAAACCGCCGTGAGCAAGCACCAAAGCTGCGACGAAGCAGAGCACCGCCGCGGCGCAACCGACAAAAGCCGCCACAAAACTAGGTCCTCCGTTCTTCGTTCATCCCCACTCATTTCCGCCGCCGTCTGCATCATCCAGAACCACTACACCAACTATTGTCGCCGGAAATCCATAGATCTCGCCGGAAAATCATAGATCTAAAATTGGGGTAATGAGTTTATTTGATTTTTTTTTTCAATTCATGATTTTTTTTAGCCTTGTTTTTACTCATTTATAGGTTTTTCGTTGAGTTTCTGATGATTTCTAGTGTATTTGGGTTTAATTCCGAGCGATTTCGATGTATTTGTGTAGATCTGATGTTGCTGTAAATTTCCGGCGACGGAATTTTCTGGTTCAGGGTTGGTACGTTTTCGTAATTGCGTATTGGTGCATACCAAGTTTACCTGGTACGCAGTACGTATTTACCGGTACGTACCAAGTGTACTTGGTACGCAGTACGCATTAATAAATGCGTACCAAGTTTACTCAGTACGCAGTACATATTTGTAAATGTGTACTGCGTACCTAATAAACTTGTTACGTTTTTGTAAATACGTACAGAGTTGTCAAGTAAAATACAGGTACTATGTTTGATTATCACTTGATTTCTTCGATTTCGCGGGTTTACTATGTTTTGAATGTCGATTGCGTACCCAGTTTGTTGAGTAGAATGGAAATTAGGGTACAATTTACAGATTTGGCAGAAAATTGTACTGGTACACCGGGTACGTTTTGTGAAATACGTACCGGTAATTCCAGATCTATAATTTCTGAAATCGTGGATAGCTTCTTGTTGAATTTCTGAAATTATTTATGCATAATGTATTTTCGCATTCGGTTCATTTGAATATGGCATTGTATTCTTAAAATTGGTACGATTTTCGCAAATACGTACCAAGAAAACTAGTGTGTTTTTAATACACTCGGTATGCATTGTGAAAAACGTAACGAGTGTACCAGTATTTCATTTAAATATAGGTACGTATTTACAAAAGCGTACCTACTTTACTGGTACATTTGGTACGCATTTTAAAAAACGTACCGAGTGTACCAGTATTTCATTAAAATGTAGGTACATTTTCACAAAAGCGTACCTACTTTACTGGTACACTTGGTACGCATTGTGAAAAACGTATCGAGTGTACCAGTATTTCATTATTTTCAAGTACGTATTTGCAAATGCGTACCTACTTGACAAGTATATTAGGTACGCATTAGTAAAAACGTACCAAGCGTACCTAGAGTTTTAGTACGTATTTGTCAAAGTTTACCAGTTTTACCAAGCAGATTATGACTAAACAGTGAATATGTATTTGTTATTGAATTATTTTTGTTTCTCATTGCAGCACAGATGGAAATACAAGAGGCAAATGAAGGCAAATGAATGAAAAGTGAATTCGTGTTAATATTTTGTGCATGATGGATAGTATTTTGTAAATCCATAAACATTAGTATATTTTGGTATAAACATTAATATCAACAAATATATTGGTATTATTCATAAGATAACTATGTATTTGAATTCTGATACGCACAATACGCAAATGTAATTTCTTTACATTCTCAACACCACAAAAGGCTCCGATATTCCTCCTGTTTTCAATTAATATTACATTAACTAAACCTGGTACGCATTGTCAAAATCGTACTAGGATTACCAATTAAGAATGGTACACTTGGTACGTATTGCGAAAATCGTACTGAGCTTACCACTTGCAATATGGTACACCTGGTACGTTTTTACAAAATCGTACCGAGTTTATCAATTCTACACTGGTACACCTGGTACGCATTGATAAAATCGTAACGAATTTACCAATTCAACACTGTAAACTTTGATATTATAAGCTGAAAAGATTAACTTACAGTGGAGTTTCATCTAAGGTCAACCAATGCTCAAATGTACCAAAATTTACTTCAAAAAGTACAAAGATTTACAATAATATTTGACACAATATTGATTAAAACGTCAAAAATTTCAAACAAAAACCATGACAAACACTACACAGCTAATAGAATTAAATAAACCCCCAATTATCAACCAAATCTATGTGGATCTTGACATGTTTGGCGAGTATGACCCGCAACGCCACAAATTCCACATTTCTTCATTTTGCGGGTTCTCGTTTTGATGCTTGGTTGGTTGCTACTCCATTCTTCTTCCGGATTAATCAAGCGGCGTCTTAGAGAACATGTACTCATATAATGACCTTTCTCATGACACCACAAACATCCCCGACTGCGTGTGGTATGGGATCCAGCTGGAATCCTCTTTGTACGCTTAGGTTCCTTAGGTGTAAGAATAATCCTTGAAGCAACATGTGGTGGCACACACCACGAATCTTTATCCGGAATAGACATCATCAGCATAAATCTCACGCCACGTCGCAGTAGAATACTATTCAAGCACATATGACAGTGGGGATTCCTTCTTAAACCTAAAAATGTTACGTTTGGTACGAAATTAATTAGAAAATCGTACCAAGTTTTCCAAGAGCTTATACTTATATTTGGAAAACTTGGTACGATTTTCTAATTTCGTACCAAGTTTTACCAGTTCGATCTGTTACGTTTGGTACGAAATTAGGAAACCGTACCAAGTTTTCCAAGAGCTTATACTTATATTTGGAAAACTTGGTACGATTTTCTAATTTCGTACCAAACGTAACATTTTTAGGTTTAAGAAGGAATCCCCACTGTCATATATGCTTGAATAATATTCTACTGCGACGTGGCGTGAGATTTATGCTGATGATGTCTATTCCGGATAAATTAGTTGAGTGGAAGATTGAATTAAAGTAGACTGTGTAGGTCATAATTCTAAAATAGAACAGATATCGTTTTTATGAACATACGAAAATGAAAAAACATGAACTTTTTTGTGGACGGAGGGAGTACATAATAAAGACTTTATTATTTTGTAGAAATCTTTTGAATTATATTCTTGTTTTCCGTCGACTCCCTCCGTTCACGAAATGGTTGTCACATTGTAGACGACACAAGTTTTAAGAAAATAGTGGGTAGTGGTGGATAATAGTATGTATTATTGTGAATACAGTAAGGGTCCTACAATATATGTGAGTGAAGTAGTGAGAAATATAATTTTAAATATAATATATTATATGAGTCATACTACTATAAATAGAAGTGACAACTACTTCGTAGACGAATTTAAATGGAAAAATTGACAACCATATTGTGGATAGATGAAGTATATGTATTTCATACTCCCTCCGTCCAAAAATAAAATGCTCATTTGGGTTCCGGCACGCGAATTAAGAAAAGCTGAAAAGTTGTTTTGAGTGGGTAAAAGTTAAAATATAGGGGTAGTGGGATACTGATAAAAAAATAGTGGCAATGACAAAAAAATGGTGGTATTGACCAAAAAGTAGGAATAAAGTTGTTGTGTTAACTAAAAAGTAGGAATAAAATTGTTGTAAAATGGGGCCATCAATAGCAAGAGGTAGTAAATAAAGGAAAAGTAGGAGGATATGATTGTACAAAAAGGTAAGTAGGCATTTGATTTGTGAACAAAAAAATATGGGTAAATAGATATTTGATTTTTGGATGGAGGGAGTATTATATATTAATTTGTTGCATTCTAGTTCATTTATATGTCATTGGGTAATTTATGTTGCAAAATTGTTTCTTTATTAGAAATATCTTAAATTGTGTTATTGATTCTAAGTCATATGTTACTGCATAATATATATAGGGGTGGTTATAATAGAAATGAATTTCTTTGTGTTAAATAGAAATAAATCTATACCGTATATTTGAAAGATTTTGATGGCTATGATTGATTAGAGATAAATAAAGAATTAACCTTTATTAATATTAAAAGGGTTTTATGGTAAAAAAAACGGTAAACATATCTTTCAAGATATACGTGTGAAAGTAAATTATATACCCTTTCAAGATTTATAAGAGAGATCAAATTGCAATATTTTATATCTCGTTTTTTATGTTGTTGCTTTTATTTATGTTATTTATTATTTTTCATACATATCAACAATTTTTTCTTTTATAATGATTCTTCTTTATTTGTAGCAAATTTTTTAATGCATTTTATTTTCTTATTGCATATTATGTTATTGCTTTTTTGTGTATTATTCATTGCATTTTAATAAACGTTTTATTGCATGTTATATAGTATATTATTGCTTTCTAATTAATGTTTTAATGCATATTATTTATTATTTTTAATGTTTATATTTAATTGTTTTTTTACTTGATCTTACTGTTTTTTTCGGTATTAACTATTGCATTTTACTTGATATGTTGATGCATATTGCGTGGATTATTCTATAATTATTCATTCACATTATTGCTTTACAGATTGTGTTTTAATACATTATTATCATCTTATTATTTTTTTTACTTCATTGTATTGTTTTTTTTATATTAACTATTGCATTTTAATTATTATGTTGATGTATATTACGTACATTATTTCTATAACTATTTAGTTATAGTGATTGTTAATCCTGCATTAGAAACGAAAAAAAAAATAAAAAAATGAATCCATTGAGGATTAAGTTAAGAAAAATATATATGTCTTAGCAATGTGGATTATAAAAAATCGTGTGACCATATATGAGTGAAACCGTTAACTCCCGTATCCCATAAATTAAGGAACTTTATCATTTTCGGTTAAAAGGTAAAATACATAGTTAACCTTATATATCAATATATGCAAAGAAAACACTAAAATCATCCTATTAATCTAAGCCGCTGATATTACAAAATCAACGCATGAGATTCATTTCTATTTAACACATATGATTTTATTTCTATTTGATCTTCTCCATATATATATATATATATATATATATATATATATATATATATATATATGGGCATGTCTCGCCTGCGACCTGCTGCATTTCACATGCGATCGGGTCGGGTCGGGTCGACCCAGTCAATCCGGATTTGACCTGTTAATCCGGTTATTTTTTTTAAAATTTTAGTTTTTTTTTGGTCTCTGCCTTCGGCTCCGATTTTATGACTCCGTCTTTGCTCCGATTACAAATATAAGGATAATCGGCGGGCAATATTTTGGACTTTTTCGGCTCGCTCCGAGGCCTTCGGCTCCCTCGCTCGAATCTTGACCAAAGAAGAAGCGGCAAACAAAAAAACAAAGAGGTAAACAAAAAAAAGGTGGAAAAAAGTAGAATTTTTTTTAAAAAAATTAAAATAAAAGCTAAAAAATAATAAAAACAGAAAAAAGGCAAAGACAGAAAACAGGAAAAAGAAAAAAAAATTGGAAAAAAAAGGCGCGTGCATTCCACGCACCGCGCATGGATGAGGCGCGTGCACCCCATGCACGGTCGCATGGGATGCGACGCGTTGCATATGAGTTTTTGCGTATATATATACATATATATTGATTAATTGCATTCTAGTTCATTTTCATGTCATTGCATATTATATAGAGAATTGATCAAATATAGCCACTCCTGAAAAGAAAAGTGCAATTATAGCCATTTTTTTAAAACAATCAAATATGGTCATGCATACACGAACTGTATATACGACCTGCATACACGACCATATATACTGGTCGTGTATGCTGATCGTGTATACTGATATGGTCGTATATGCTAGTCGTATATGCGAGTCGTGTATGCTAATATGATCGTGTATGCTAGTCGTGTGTGCATTGTTGTGTAAATTGCTATGGTCGTGTATGCTAGTCGTGTATACATGACCATAGTTGATCGTTTTTTAAAAAGTGGCTATATTAACACTTTTCTTTTCAGGAGTGGCTATATTTGCGCTTCTCCCTATTATATATTGCATGTTGCACAATATATTTATTCTATTCTAGTTCATTTTGCATATTAATTATATATTAAAAATTGTTATGTAAACTGTATGTATAAGCCGTTCCTTGCTTTTAGTATCACGCCAAATAAGAAATACTAATAAGAAACTTTTTTGAGGTAATGTACCCTAATTTTAAATATCTGTATTTTAATAAAACAATTTGCACTCCATAACATTCTGGAATTCAAATACTAATAATTGTGTTTAACATTACTTTATATAATCAACATTTAAATTGGAAATAATAAACCATACTCATATTTATAATAAACAGTTTGTATAAAATAAAAGGTAAACTTTCTGCATTTTACGAACTATAACAAATCTCAAGAAAAAAAAAATTCACAAACGTAATGGAAAAAAATAACAAATATTTTAATTTGAGTTAATGAGAATTGATAGTGCAATGAATTAAGAATAAAATATTTTGACTGCGTTTTTAGTCTCTTAATTTGTATTCAACCGTACCCTTAATTTCTTGTAAAATTTGCCGAAAATAAACAATCATCAGTCATCTCTGTTATAGACCCGTTCATTAATCTAAATGGACGTTTAGAATATATTTTTAATTAACACGTATGAATTCATTTTTATTTGATCGTATATTTTTAATTAACACGTATGAATTCATTTTTATTAGATCGCTTCTATATATCCTAAACGTCCATTTAGATTAATGAACGGGTCTATAACGGAGATGACTGATGATTGTTTATTTTCGGCAAATTTTACAAGAACGGGTACGGTTGAATACAAATTAAGAGACTAAAAACGCAGTCAAAATATTTTATTCTTAGTTCATTGCACTATCAATTCTCATTAACTCAACTTTTAGAGAGAGAGAAAGAGAACGATATAGGAACTCCACTTTATATGAGTTTTAGGAATCAATCCTACTTTCGTTGGTCAATCCACCCTATAACCCTATAAGATCTATGAATATGATTCAATCTCATAGTTAGTTGATCAATTCCACTTTTTTTAATTGAAGTAATGTTAGTATGGTAATTTTCATTATTTTGTCCAGTGCAAAAATGAGATGCATAAAATAGTGTGCAATGATTCATTAATTAGTACAGTGATGCATAAATATCACATCTTCGATGAGCCAATATTTTTATCAACCGGTAACAAATAATGTATTTGTACATGGATTTATGATTTATAAAGAAACAACATTTTGTAAAAAGTGTGTACTAATTATACAATTAAAGCATTACGTTATATCGTATTCGTATTTTTAACTTGATGTTTTGGCCAAATTTTGCAATGCATTAACATGACTAACGTGGTGCATTAATATTAAACTGTAAATATACATAATAGTAAAATATCCGTTATCACAATTGATGCATTACGTGCATGGTATTTGTGCATTACATGTATTTTCAAGTGAAGGTTCAGACAACAAATTTTGATGCATTGCGTATACAAAGTTGATGCAGTGTACTACATTAATACTATATGCATCAGATCAAATATGTGGACGTAACGCACCACTTAAGTAAATTTCGTAAGAGAAAACACCAAACAAAATCCAAAAAGACGAGAGTAACACTACTAGAAAAATGCACATACATAACACAACATTTATAACGGACTTTTCAAAAATGCGTTATGTATGTGCGCACTTTTATTAAAGATAACGTAACTACAAATATCCGTTACGTATGCAGTATTATCTATATTCTATGTAACGGTATTTTCTTATACGTTATGTTTTAGTGTTATCTATATTAATATTTGTAACGGTATTAGTGAACCGTTACGAAGTACGTTATGTATGAGATAATTTATAATAACAGTTTGGTAAACCGTTAACGAGATCGTTATGTAAAATAATTAATTTACTTTTTCTTTTTTTTTAAATTATTTTATTTAGAATTATAATTCCTACATCTCTCTTCCCCCTCGTTCCTATCGTCGACTACACCGTTGTTTCCTCCTTTCTTCTTCTTGACCGGCGAGAAACTGACCGAGATATCCACCACCGGTCACCAGAATCTCAGCAGAAACTTCCCAATCGTCGCCGCCACCGCGTTCCCCTTCGTTATTTCAGTCTCAGCCCTCGTTCGACTGGTGCCCTAATTTTCGAATCCCCTGCCGCTGCCTCCTCGTTCTCCACCATCTCCTCCATTGGCCGCTACCGCTAACCACAATTAAACTAGACTAGGTTTTTGGATTAATCGGAGCCACCATCAGCCGTAAGTCTAGTGCATTTCCTTTGAATTTGTTGATTCTCTGCATTTTTCTTTGTTAATTTGAGAATTGGGTGCTTTAGGAAGTTATTGGTTCCTAGGTTTTTTCCGATTGCTAGAAGTTAGCACTCTGCTTTCAGGATTTTAAAATCAGATTATTTTGCAAATTACTCGACTTTCTGCTCATGTTGAATTGTGCCTGTTGTAGTCCAATGAACATATCAGTCATGGTTGAGTTGGGATATTTCTAATTTGTGGGCAGAAAAATACAATAGGTTTTCAAATTTTGGAAACCTTATGTTTCTTATGGTTCATTTAT
Organism: Schizonepeta tenuifolia; assembly: GCA_029490685.1. Taxonomy (NCBI): domain Eukaryota; kingdom Viridiplantae; phylum Streptophyta; class Magnoliopsida; order Lamiales; family Lamiaceae; genus Schizonepeta; species Schizonepeta tenuifolia. The sequence continues at coordinate 94,055,707 of CM055956.1, forward strand.
TCATTTGGGAGTTTTGTTGCTGTTCTGACCTCAAGTTTGAGAGTGAGAGATATCATAGATACATAATCTTCTGCTCGAGCTCGTCGACATTTACAGAGAAAATCTGCGTGGTTTTGATTCCGATCGTAGCGATAATCGACGCTTTGATTTTCATCGTTTCCGGTTGATTCGATTGCGAAAAACTGAGTCGGAGAAGGAAACTGCACTATGTATACGAGGAGATTGTTCGACTCTCTGAAGAATCTCGATGTAAAGCAATTTGATAGTGTTTTGCCCAATGTTTGAATCTTCTTTGCTTGTTAACTTTTGGTTAAATCGATGCTGCTGTTGAATTTCGGAAACTATTTCTTATTGATATTTGGTTAGATCTACAGTTACTGTAAATGAAGTGGAGGCATTGTATGAGCTGTTTAAGAAGCTAAGTAGTTCGATTATTGATGACGGATTGATTCATAAGGTATGCATACTGGTTTAGTTGTTAAAATTCTAGTAAAATTTTCTGAAGCTTCTTCCATATTGTGTGTGTATGTGTGTGTGCTTCATAGCTGCTACTTCCTAGGAAACTTAGGCTGATATAAGGATTTGTATTTTGAAGCAACTTTTGAGGATTATTTGTGAATCAACTAATTAGTTCATCAGTTATCGCAACCTTTTGGTCATGCTTTTAGCAATTTCACATGTTCAATATCATCATCATATGGATCATACAGTTGTAAATTTTTGCAAACCCATAATAAATCGTATGCTAAGTATTTTTTATTTTTCTTTTCATTTTTTACTTTTGGGTTGTCAATAATTTAGCTTCTGCAGATCGAAACAGTTGAGAATAAACATGGGAAAGGTGGTTAGACGAAAGATAGCTTAGATAAAATATTGAAAATTTGCAGGGAGTTTGGAGTTCTAAGCGAAAGGTGGTTATTATGCCCTCTCTCTACTTTTCTATAATGTAGAAGCCCTTCTTGCCAAATTTATAGCAACACTTTTTCTTCTTTACCAGGAAATCTTACATTATCCAGAGCAAGCCACAGTACAATGCAACTTCGGTTAGTTTTCATCACCTTCTTTACCTATTACTATCTAATAAGTATTGTTTTCAAAGTGACTTTGATATGAGAGTTTTATCCCTTTGTGTATTTTATTAATCACACATACATGTCCAAGTTGCTAAGTTCTTTTAACTTTTGTTGCATTTTATGAATAAAATAATTTTAGGCGTTCTTTATTGTTTGATGTAATTTATTGACCTGACATTACTTTTCATGAGAACCAAAAAACATAATTTGACAACTTATTTTTAATCTGTATTATATGTGCAATTTAAAGTTCATTTTTCCCTAATTTATATGATAGCCAGAGCACGAGTTAAGCCTAAAAAAAGGTATTCTAGTACGCTATGTATCATTTGAAGTTCTACAATATGCAAAACTCTTTTAATTTCTTGTTCATTTAATGCACATGTTGATGAAAGTTAGTTTAATGAAGTATTGTGTACCCAGAAGATGATGCTAAAATTATTATATATCAATCTAATGCAGATCGTTGTCATCCTCATCATAATTGCTATTCTTCTAGTTCTAGCTTACCTTTCAGCAACTCGAGCAACCAATATGTGTAAGTTCTTGTCCGTATCGGTCAACATGCATACTCTTTTAGCTCATATTTAGCTCTCAATATGCAGGATTGGTTTCTTGGGAACCAATTGTAGTTATTCATCAAAATGAATAAGTTCTAGGCCAACTCGCCCTGAAATTCCCTTCTTAATTGTCTTGTCTGTTTTTATATTTAAATTCAAATTTTCTTCAAGTTAGACAGGCATACCAACTCTTTTAATTTGTGTATGTTCTCAAAATTATTCAAATTGCAGCAGAATGCTCTTGCTCAAATATTCATGCTGCATGTACTTAAATGATTATTGGTGGCGATTGCAATTTCGGAGGAAATTTTATTGGTGGCGATTGCAATTTTGGTTGTGACATAATAAATACAACGAGCTTGATATTGATTATTCTGCTACTGCATGCAGAAATTTATCTCTTTTAGCCATTTGATGCCAACATGTTGAATATAGCTGAAATTTTTCTATGTTCTTCCAACACAAATCACTTTTAAGAAAACTGTATTCTTCAATGAAGAAGTCATTCAAGGATGAAGGAATACATGATACTGTGGATGATGAAGTCTTCGGGCATGATATTAATGTTTTGATATTTTTGGAGGCTGATGTCATTCATTTTTGTAAATTGGCAGCGATTTCGGGAAACTGCATCGCTGCATACATTTGGTAAGGTTGACATTTTACTTTTTTTATTTATAAAGAAAAGTTTATATTTTTATAACTGATTTATGTTATTTCTAATATCATATTATTAGTTATTAATTTATTTATGAACTTGTTTGTATTTGTTGGGAAATTTATTAGTATAAGTTTTGATGAATTCCAAAACCGGCTGACCCCAACCGAGTAAATGTTGCCAGAACCTAATGTTAGAATTTAGGCTCGCTGTTTGAGCAAAGTTAAGATTTTATCTTTCCAGGTCTCCAGCTGAAGATGGCAATAAGGCGTCACTCAGACAGAACATCAGTTGTGAAGAAAGACAACTGAGAGTTCATTTGTTCAGATGCAAACAAGGGGAAGTCTTCAGAACATCAGTTGAGAAGGAAACCAACTGAGCGTTCATCAGATGAGAAACTGTTGAAAGGAAGAGAACATCAGATAAAAAGGAAATCATCTGAGGGTTCAAACCCAACTGAGTGTTCAGTTTCAGAACCTCAGTTATAGAATCCGATCAAGGAGTTCAACTGTTTGAAGTTCAAAGTCAGCTGAGAGCTCGAAAGATCGGAACATCAGCTGAAGATCACTCAGATGAAGGTCAAGACTTTCAACCGACAAACTGAAGTTGACTGTCAAAGATTTGAATTTCAAAAGGAAGTCACATGAGGGTTTGACCGTTCAGTCATTACCCCATCTGGCCCAACACAAGGCTGTCTCAGATGGAAAGCAGAAGAGCTCAGATGCCATATCGGGAAAGTCTGCAGAGATGAGAGACAAGCCATCGCTTTCAACCGATCAGAGATCAACTGCTCCTCCAACGGCTAGTTGATTCTCTTTGCCTATAAATAGAGGCATTCTCTCATTCGAGAGAGATACACAAGAGACACTAAGACGACGAAAAATTCAAGAGCTTTCTCAAGAGAAATCAAAGCAAAAAGCAAATCTGCAAAATCATCATCTAAGAGCATCGGCAGCTGAGAGTTCCAAGTTGAGAGAACATTAGTAGCTGAGGGTTCCTAGAGATCGAAATTGTTTCTGATCTTAGGTTGAGTGTTTATTCGTTCAAGCCTTAGATCCAGCTCTCATTCGTGATCAAGCTGTAGTTGGAAATCCTACCCATTCTCACACCCTAAAAAGTGTGCTAGGACCTTACTCTTCCTGTAATTGAGTAGTCAGGTCGTCAAGTACCCGTTAACTTGACTTAGGCTGTTTAGTGCCCGGAAACTAAACTGTAACGGTTGCTCAGCCCGCGTAAGCTGAGTGGAACTGTCCAGAAGAACTTGGACTGAGGTGTGTGGACTCACATCTCCCCGTGGACGTAGGAGTTCTCTCCGAACCACGTAAATTTTGTGTGTCGTGTTTATTTGTGTTCAGTCTCTATTTGCATATCTCATCTGACTAACTAACCGCATACAATCTGCATACTTTCACATCAACATTTTTGGTTTTGACCAACCGTGAACAAAAGCGTGAGTTTGTTTTTACGAGTACATTTTCCACCACATTCCGCACAGCACCACTCTTCCAGCTGAGCTTGCTTACTCAGCTGTGAGATCCCAACTGAGTCCTTTTACTCAGTTGAAGTTGGTTTCAAGTGTTAAGTTTTTCAAAAGTTGAAAAATCCTAACTGGTGTATCCCCCCCCCATACACCAGTAACTCGTATCGGGACCATCAAGTGGTATCAGAGCAGTGGTTCAAAAGACTGCTGACTCTGTTTCACGAGGTGTGAATTCGAGAATTTTCTTCAGTGGTCAACTGAACAGATCTTTTCACGCTAGTGCATACTTGCTCGCATTTTTGTCCTGTTTTTGTTTGTGCAGATGGACGTCAAGGACAAGATCGTAGTCATGTTCTCTGTTGTCAATTATACATCATGGAGAACTCGAATGAAGAAGATCCTTTTGTCAAAGCATCATAGGATGCAACAAGTTCTCACTTCTGGACCAATCGTCATACGAGACAGAATACTTCGCACTCCCACAAATCCCAACGATGGAGATGCCGTGGTGGAGTATATGGAGAAACAGCCAGAAGACTACACTCCGGAAGAGGCCAAGGTGAGCCAACTGGATATCTGGGCTCAGAGCATAATAATGTCCACGGTTGGACAAGATTATCTGCCCTGGATAGAGGAGTGTGAGACTGCAAAAGAGATGTGGGACATCCTGGCTTCGCTAAGTGAAGGAAGCGACGAGACAAAGGAAAACAAGTTCTCGCATGCATGTCAAGATTTCGACAATTTCAGTCTGCGACCTGATGAGACTATCGATCAGCTAGAGCTCCTGTTTATGGACATCATCAGAAGAATCCAGTCCATCCGGAAAGGAAAATACACTCTAAGAGAAATAAACCTCAAAGTGTTGCAAGCTCTACCGGCTGAGTGGGATACTTTCACAAATATCCACGAGAGCCGAGCTGACCTTGGTGAAATGAGAACTGAAAGATTGTTCTCAATCTTGAAAGGAAATGAGTATAAGGTCAACAGAAGGAGGTCGCAGCCCTCAAGTCAGACAAATAGAATTGAGGATGTCGGCTCAGCATCAAAGTTAGTGGCCCTCCGAGCTGACTACTCAAAGTCGAGATCGTCAAGGCCAACCAGATCGGCTGACACGACTGCAAAGGAGCCGAGCAGAGAGGAACTGCAACAGAACATTGCAGCGTTGTCAAAGAAGTTAGCCGATATGGATACTCGGTTCGGCAAATATAAACATTTCTATAAATCAAACCGAACTCGAGACAGTTCGAAGCCAGTCACCAATGGTTGCTTCGAATGCGGCAAGGAAGGACACTTCAAAGCTGACTGCCCAGACCTCTCAAAGAAGGAAACAGAAGCACTAAGGGCCAAGCAAACTGAAAAGAATAAGGCCATGGTAGCTGAAGAGGCAGCTGACGATATGGACATCTTCACAGACACTGAAGATGAGGATGATCTGACCTCTACCAACAAAGTCATCAGTCCGGATCAATGCCTCATGGCACTTGGAACCGACCAAGATGATATTGAGGTACAATCTAATCCTGCTCACTTAAATTCGTCCAATACTTCTAACATGCAGGAATCTCTGAGAGATGAGTTGGAACCCTCCTGGAACGATTTTCAAGAACTCAGTGAGGAACTGCATCAGCAGTCGGTTGAGTTTAAGAGTCTTCAAGCCCAGTTCGCCAAGCTTGAAGATTCCTTAACCGAAAAGGACGATCTGATCAAGAGACAAGCTGAAGAAATTGACCAGCTGAAAAGTCAACTGAGTACAGCCAACCAAACTGAGGCTTCAACCGATGAACAGTTGAAGGAACAGATCAAGGCACAGAAAGAACAGTTGAACAAGCAAGAGGCTCAGATCGACCAGCTGATAAAGACATCAGATGCCCAGAACGAGCATATAGCCGTTCTTCTCAAGGATCTTCAAATTGAGAAGGACAACCTGACAAAGCTGTATCAGTCATCCGAGATCATCGAGAATCTCATCAGATGCAGACGGCAAACGGATGATGTGTCTGGACTGGGATACGACGTGGCAAAGGACACTGGAATTCCACCAGCTACCTTCACCAAGGCTGAGGAAGTCATGGTTGCCAAACCTAACACAGTTGAGTCTGCAACTGAACAAACACCATTACAACCGACAAAGGCAACTGTGGCTGAGAAATGCAAAGGAGCTGCAGATGGAACACCAACGAAACAGTCGGTGGAGTCTACAACCGAGGGGGAATGTTCCAAGACTCAACGGAGGAACCGGAGACGTCGGAGTCGCAATCAGAACCGACGTGATAATTGACCAACAACCCAACCACGGCAGAGATGGAACCAACAGAACCGACCAAGCTTCAACCGACAGAATCAACAACGGTTCCATCACCACAACAACCAGAGGTTCCAACAGAGTCAACCTATGTGGAACAGTTACGACAGCTATGGTTACTCATGCCACAACATGAATCAACATCCGGGCATGAACAGCTATCGTCAACAGCCAAGGCAATGGAATCAGAATCAGCCAAGAAGATTCCACAATGGCGTCCGACCTCACAGACAAACTCAATAGGATAAGAATAGCCTTCAAAATAGGGGGAAAGCCTCACCTCCTAAAGCCCAACATGGGAGAAATCCAACTCCTCCCAAGAAACAGAACATCACTACTAACAACAAGCCTAAGGATAACCGAGGTGTTGTTATAGTTGATGATGAAGGAAAAGTAATTTGGAATGATAAATCCATCCGAGTTTACAGGGAAAAGCGACGCACGGTTCCAGCGGGAACTGGTTCTAACCCTCCAGGACCCAACTGAAATTGGGGACCTAAGCGAGTTTCTCCTTGCAGGTACAGGAGAAACAGCTGAGGAAGAAGAAGGCGTCTACAACAATGTGGGTGATGGATAGTGGATGCTCGAAACACATGACAAATTTGAAGGATTTGCTTGGAAGTTTCGTGGAGAAAGAAGGTCCATCAGTTACTTTTGGTGATAACTCAAAAGGTTATACCAGAGGTTACGGTACCCTTGAAACCAATCATGTTTCTATTTCTAATGTCTCTTATGTTGATGGATTGAAGCATAACTTGCTCTCCATCAGCCAATTCTGTGATAATGGTTTCTCTGTCAAGTTTGATGCACAGGGTTGCAGAGTTAAAGATGTCGGATTAAAGCAGGTGATATTGTTGGGAAATCGATCTCCAACAGGGAATGTATACTACGCTGACTGAAACAACAGCCTCCCTGACACTTGCCTGTTATCAAAGAGCAGTTCGGATGTGAGCTGGCTGTAGCACAAAAGACTCAACCATCTGAATTTCAAGACGATGAACCGACTAGCCAGACAAGAATATGCAAGAGGCATACCTAACCGAGTGTTTTCAACAACACACATCTGCAGTGCATGCCAGCTGGGAAAGCTCGCTAGAACCTCCTTCCGGTTGAAGTCAACTCCCTCAACCGACCGAGTGTTGCAGCTGATCCATATGGATCTCTTCGGGCCAGTTACACCAAAAAGCATTAATGGAAACGAATATACTTTGGTTGTAACTGATGACTACTCAAGATATACATGGACCATCTTCATGCGCCATAAAAGTGAGACCCGAGATGAGCTGCCCAAGCTGATGGATCGGATATCGAATCAACAAGAGATGAAGATCATATCTATCCGATCAGATCGTGGAACGGAGTTTCTAAATGAAACCATCATTGAGTATTGCGAAAAGAATGGCATAACCCATCAGACATCAGCCGTGCGTACTCCACAACAGAATGGCGTAGCTGAGCGAAGAAATAGAACTCTGAAGGATGCAGCTACATCCATGTTAGCGAGCTCAGCACTGCCTAAGAGATTTTGGGCTGAAGCGATCAACACAGCATGCTACACTCAGAATCGATCTCTTCTCACCAAGCAGTTGGGAAAGACGCCTTACGAGCTGTGGAGACGCAGAAAGCCAGATATTTCTTATTTTCGTGTTTTTGGATCTAAGTGTTATATTCACAACAATGGGAAGACTCAGTTGAAAACTTTTGATGCCAAAGCTTCGAAGGGCATATTTCTTGGATATGCAGCTCGGATCAAGGCATATAGAGTTTTCAACAACAGCTCTCGTGTTGTGGAAATAACACCTCATGTTAGTTTTGATGAATCTACCTTTGAGTGCAGGGAACAGGTAAAGGAACAACACGCAGATCCAGCTGTTCTACCAGTTCTCACCAGATCGCAAGCACTTCGGGAAAAGAACAGAGCTGAACCTCTAATATGGGCAAATGAGGATGAGGATCCATATTCCTCTGAAGATGAATGCGAAGACCTCAGCACATCTCAAGGGGGAACTTCAGCTGATGCCCCTCCAACTACATCAGCATCCGATGCCCAACCGAGCTCAGTTCAAACTATTGTAAATGTTGAGGATCCAGACTCAACAGCTGATCAATCACCAGCTCTGAAGACTCCAACTCAGATTTCTGAACAGCCACAATTGGAAGAAGAAGGAAGACGCAACCGAAGATGGTATGAAGTTCATTCCACTGACGACATCATTGGAGATCCAACCAAGGGTGTGCGCACACGGAGCAGAGTTGCAAATCCAGAATCAACCGAGGAAGAATCCAACTCTTATGCCCAATATGCTGAGGAATTGGCAGTTCTAGAAGAGTTCGAGCAAGCTGGAGATGTTGCCATGATTTCTTGCTTTGTAGCTGATGTTCCAGAACCGAAGAATGTTGGAGAAGCTCTCAACTGTGTCCACTGGACAACAGCCATGCAAGAAGAGTTGAATGAGTTTCTACGCAACTGTGTATGGGAGTTGGTAGAAAGACCAAATGGTGTCAAGGTGATTGGACTAAAGTGGATTTTCAAAAACAAGAGAGACGCCATTGGATTCATTGTGAGGAATAAAGCAAGGTTGGTAGCTCAAGGATACTGCCAACAAGAAGGAATTAACTTTGAAGATTCCTTTGCACCAGTTGCAAGGCTGGAAGCCATCCGGATCTTTCTAGCTTATGCCGCACATCACAAGTTCAAAGTATATCAGATGGATGTGAAATGTGCATTCCTCAATGGAGATATCAAAGAAGATGTATATGTTGAACAGCCTCCTGGTTTTGAGACTGGAGATGGAAGAGTGTACAAGCTGAAGAAAGCTATTTATGGTCTAAAGCAAGCACCAAGAGCATGGTATGACACTCTTTGTGGATTTCTTCTGGACTCGGGGTTCAAACGAGGTTCAGTTAATAAAACTCTGTTCACCATCAAAGTTGGAGAAGATATACTTGTCGTGCAAATTTATGTCGATGACATCATTTTTGGGTCCAAGTCGGAGGAGCTGTGCAAGAAATTCTCCGATCTTATGAAGGAAAAGTTCGAGATGTCAATGATGGGCGAGATGAATTATTTCCTTGGATTACAAGTGAAGCAGTTACCTGAAGAGATTTCATCAACCAGTCCAAATATACAAAGGAGCTCATCACCAAGTTCGGATTGCAGACAAGTAAGACAACCAAGATCCCTATGAACACGAACTGGAAGATCGAACCAGGAGCTGAGGGAAAGCTCGTTGATGCCAGCCAGTATAGAGGGATCATTGGTTCGCTGCTATACCTAACTGCCAGCCGACCAGACATTTCATACGCAGTTGGAGTGTGTGCTCGTTTTCAAGTCCAACCAAGAGAAGCACACATGTTGGCAGCAAAGAACATCATTAAGTATCTGAAAGGAACTGTCAATGTTGGGTTCTGGTACCCAACTGATGACAATATCCAGCTGACTGGATACTCAGATGCCGACCTAGCAGGAGATCGATTGGATAGGAAGTCTACTTCTGGACACTGTCAATTCATGGGAAGCAAGCTGGTTTCATGGTTCTCCAAGAAACAAGCGTGTGTTGCTACTTCGACAACAGAGTCAGAGTACATGGCTGCCGGAAGCTGTTGCATGCAAGTATTATGGCTGAAGCAGCAGCTGAGAGATTATGAAGTCTCAACTGGACAGGTTCCCATTCATTGTGATAGCTCGAGTGCCATAGCTATCTCTCTAAACCCTGTTCACCACTCTCGGCCTAAGCATATCGATATTCGTCATCATTTCATCCGAGACCATATTGAGAAGAAGGATGTGTCCATGGAGAAGATCCCAACTGAGATTCAGAGAGCTGACATCTTCACCAAACCACTTCCTGAAGCCCGGTTCAAGATGCTGTGTGATCTTCTAGGACTTTTGGATCCGAGCTAAAAAGTCATCCGAGCAGAAGAGTTATCCGAGCTAATAAGGATTCATTCGAACTGACGAATCGGATATCGAATTAAGGGGGAAGCTCAGATGAAGGGGGAATCTCAGATACGAATTGCCAGCAGAAGACATCAAACGTCAGCTGATGGTATGCGGCAACTGAGGAGCACAACTGTGGTATACAGCTGATATCGACATCAGCTGACAGGTATCATTTATGACTGAAGGTGTTATGATAATAAATAAGAATGTTTGAAATAAATTCAAACATTCCTGAACTTGTCATCTAGACTAAACAAGCCATCATATCGCATTTAATGTAAAGTCTGGCTGAACATCTATAGCCTTACTTTATAGTGCGACAAGGCTGACACCCTAAACTATTCACCTTCTCACTCGCGCGCGTGGTATATCAGTCAAAATTAACCAACAGTCGCGTAATCTCAGCCGTTAATAGATTTGCGCCATTTACCCCAGCCGTTGATTTTATCCGAGTCAAAGATTATATAATACGGCAAATCAGGAAGTGATCCTTACCTTCTCTTTTCGTGCATATCTTTACTATCTATTCATCATCTTCTCAAATCTTGTTTCGCCATTTCCAGTAAAGTCTTTCGCTCTTTCTTTGCATATATATCTCCTCGAGATGGCGCCCAAGTCAAAAGCCTCTAAGAAGATGGTTTCCTCAGAGCCTTCAACGTTCCATGAATCGTTCGACATGGTGATGTCGAAGATTCATTTCGAACAGATATTATCCAGAGCGGCTCTCTCCTCGCCTGAGCTCGCTCCAATCGCCGCCATCCTCTCCGACCACCATCTGCTTGACTGGGCAACCCTCTCTCCGGCCCTGTTGCTCAGGAAGCAGATCGTACATTTCTACCGGAATCTGCAACGAGTTGCAAAAGACGGGCTTGTCACGATCATCCCGTGCAAGCAACACCACAGAACCTCCCGGACAGTAGAAGACTCCGTTGTGGAGATAAAGGTGTCAAAGGAGCTGGAAAAGCTCATCCCCAGAAACCGTGAAGCCACAGATGTGGTGGGGAACTTTTCTGACAAGGAAGCTGATGCCTTCCTTCAAACCATTCTTCTTGTTCCCGAACCATTGAAGGGGAGCATGCAAAGGACAAAGTTGAAGCCGGAGCACCAACTTCTTTTCGATGTAATTTCCAAATGCATCTTCGCATATGGTGGAGCCTTTGGGGACATAAGCCGTCCTAAGCTCAAGCAGCAGAAGGCCTTGGAAGAGATGCACCAGGTCGACTGGTTGGGATTTATAGAGAGCCAGCTGCTGATGGAGAAACAGAAAATCTCCGAGATAACATCTGAGTCTGGACAATTGCTATTGAGTGTCAAGGGGACACTCAACTTCGGGACAAAGATATCAGCCCTCATCCTCCAAGCCACACAGGGTCTGCCGCTGACATGGGAAGAAAGTGAGGACACTCCAGTCAGCAAGTTGTCGCTGTTCCCCTCAACCAAGAAGGCCAGGGATGTTGTAGAAGCTATCTACACCCCCAAGGGTGCCCCCAAGCCAGCTGTGGAGCCAGCTGCTTGCCGCCCTTCAAGGTCCAAGCCAGCGAAGCGCCAGCTGGAGGAGGTGGCTGAGGAAGAGGAAGAAGAAGAAGAAGAAGAAGAAGAAGAGGAGGAACCCCTCCAGAAGAGGCCAAGGATCAGGATCGTCCATCCCGCAGCTCGTCCTTCAACCAGTCCAATGGTGACAAAGCCAGCTGAGGAAAAAGAGTCAACCGAATCCAGCCAATCGGTTGACCCAACTGGGTTTATTCTTCAACCTCACCATGAGGACGTGGCTGAGGAGGCAGGAGAAGACGTGGAGGTCCAAGTGGTGGATACCAGCTCCTCCTCAGATGACTCTTCTTCATTTGAGGAGTCCCACAACAGTCGATCTAGAGCTGATGCCAGCCAGGTTAACCCACCTGTGACTGAAGAAATCCTCCAGCCAGCCAACTCTCCATCCAAAGAGGATCCAGTTCTCTTAACTGGTCCTCAGTCAGATATTCCGAGCCTCTCGCTCGATGCCAACGTTCTGACCACTTCTTCGGCCAACGTTGATGAAACCATCGAACTCATAACCTTCGATATCGACCCCCCCCAGATCGATGAAGAAGCCAACCGCCAGACGATCCTGGCTGAATATGAAGGAAGACTCAGCTACTGCTTCCGCAAGCTGATTGGTATGTTCCCCGAGGCAACATCGATGCCCATTTTCTCTGTTCTCGGGACGGAACTTCTATACCAGTTCAGTGTCATATTCAGCTACTGGTACGTAAAGGAGGAGACCCTCAGGATTCATGGTTGGGACAGGTTAAAGGTCGAAGAGTCCAACCTGAGAGAGTACTTCGACTACCAGAGCCTGGAGGTGGCTTACAACCAAAAGGTGGCTGTGCTCCGACGACGTCTGGACAAAAGCATCCAAGAAGGGACCGACACCAGGGAGCTGTGCAACAACCCTGAAGCTGTTCACTTTCTTGATGACATGCTCGCCAAAAATGCCTCCTGCATGGACGATGTCGACGCAGCTGATGAGGCGGCCAAGAGAGAAGAAGACAAGCTCAAGGCCTACCTCGCCAGCCGATCTGCCATGGTTGTCCCGGAGTCTACTGCCCAGCCACAACCACCGCTTCTGCCCGGACCCTCCGATCAGCCAGCTCTCTCAACCGACGCCATCTGCGAGCTGATCTCGGAGAGGGTCAATCAGTTGAGGACGGAGATGCTGTCCAAGATCCAGCTGGGGAAGGAGGAAGAAGCTGACAGGATGCAGCAGCTGATGGCAGAAAATGCCAGCTTGAAGAATCAGCTAGAACACCTCTCCTCTTCTCTGCAGCACAAGCTCGAAGATCTCTCCACTTCTTCCAGCTCGGAGGTCTCGGCTCTAAGGAAGGCCGTTCAGAGCCTCAGCTCGGATTTCAACGTGTTCAAGACCGTTGCTGAATCTGACCTCGCAAAGTCCCAGCAGACTCAGGACCAGGAGTGGATGGCTCAGTTCGCCTCTTTCCGAGCTGAGTTCGTCTCCCTCCACAAAGAGGTCTCTGCGACCTTTGCAGTTGTGCAGCAAGCGGAGCAGGAGCGCCAAGACTTGGAGTTGGTTAAGAAGGTGGAAGAAAAGGATGCTGTTGATGAGTTGTTTTCCCGCGTTCAACAAGCTGAAGCCAAGTTGACCTCTCTGGATGGCACTGTTGCCACCCTTTTGGATGATGCCAAAAAGGGGCAGACAAGGAGCCAGCAGCTGGGGAAGACAAGAAGCCAACAGCTGTTGCTGGACGAGGGAAAGCTCTCCAGCAAGCTGAAGGAGCTCAGCAAGGAGAAGGAGTGCCAGCTGAAGCTGAAGCTGAAGGGTCGCAGCCCGAACTGGAAATCTCCCACGACCTCGTAGCCGAGCTCACAGCCGAGCTCGATGCAGAACTTGACGGGATATCTGTTGAAGACTGCATTGAAGCTGCCAAAGCTATGGGGGAGTCAAATTAGAAGTACTTGAATCCCTCTTGGATCAAGAAGTTCGCTGCCGATCAGGCCAAAAAGGTGGCCAAGTTCGAGAAAGAACTGGCCAAGGTGGAAAAGAGAGTCGACAGGAATAAAGCCAGCCGGAGTGTGCGAAGAATCAACAAGCACCAGATGAAGGCTGAGGCTAGGAAGTCGACGCACCAACTGCAGAAGGACGCTCCGTTCCCGTCTCGATACCCACATGTTGACAAGTGGATGAATGCGGAGTGGAACGATGACTGGGAACAGTTCAAGCATGAGTTCGTCAATGACTTCTATTACAGGAAAGTTACTCGACTGAAGACCCAAGGCTAGCCTTCAAGGAAGCCCTGTGGGAACTCAGATCTGGAGACCCTGGAATGTTTAGTCAGTTCAAGCGAGCTATGTTGAATGCTCAGCTTGATCCCAACTCTGTTCCAGTTCCGAAGATGTGCAGGTACCGCCCTCCGATGATCAAAGGCACGAGCACGCCAAATAGAAATGCGATCTTGGCTGAGGCGAGGCAAGTCTGCAAGGAACACGGCGTCAACACTGGGATCGAGTCGGAAGCGAAGAAGGAGATCTTCAACCGTATCTTCAGCAAGTACGGTCAACAGTATTTCTGAGCTGTCAAAGTTTTTGAGCTGATAATGTTTTTGGATGTTGTAGTTTTTGAAGCAACTGTTGTATCTTTATCTGTTTTGTGCTTAATCTTGTAACCTTCAGTTGTAACAAAAACTTCAAAGTATATAATACGATTCACCTTGATGAACAATTCCTCATTGTCCAAGCTCTGAATCACAAAGTCCTTCAATTTCATGTTATAACTGTCCTAACCCTTTGATGTTTTATCTTATAGACTGTCTAGAATTTCAGCTGAGATTTTAGGTCAGTTAGAGAGGATTAGATCAATAGTGGTTTAAAGTTGTAAATGGTTTTGGCATCATCAAAAAGGGGGAAATTGTTGGGAAATTTATTAGTATAAGTTTTGATGAATTCCAAAATCGGCTGACCCTAACCGAGTAAATGTTGCCAGAACCTAATGTTAGAATTTAGGCTCGCTGTTTGAGCAAAGTTAAGATTTTATCTTTACAGGTCTCCAGCTGAAGATGGCAACAAGGCGTCACTCAGACAGAACATCAGTTGTGAAGAAAGACAACTGAGAGTTCATTTGTTCAGATGCAAACAAGGGGAAGTCTTCAGAACATCAGTTGAGAAGGAAACCAACTGAGCGTTCATCAGATGAGAAACTGTTGAAAGGAAGAGAACATCAGATAAAAAGGAAATCATCTGAGGGTTCAAACCCAACTGAGTAAATACAAGGAAGACAACTGAGTGTTCAGTTTCAGAACCTCAGTTATAGAATCCGATCAAGGAGTTCAACTGTTTGAAGTTCAAAGTCAGCTGAGAGCTCGACAGATCGGAACATCAGCTGAAGATCACTCAGATGAAGGTCAAGACTTTCAACCGACAAACTGAAGTTGGCTGTCAAAGATTTGAATTTCAAAAGAAAGTCACATGAGGGTTTGACCGTTCAGTCATTACCCCATCTGGCCCAACACAAGGCTGTCTCAGATGGAAAGCAGAAGAGCTCAGATGCCATATCGGGAAAGTCTGCAGAGATGAGAGACAAGCCATCGCTTTCAACCGATCAGAGATCAACTGCTCCTCCAACGGCTAGTTGATTCTCTCCGCCTATAAATAGAGGCATTCTCTCATTCGAGAGAGATACACAAGAGACACTAAGACGACGGAAAATTCAAGAGCTTTCTCGAGAGAAATCAAAGCAAAAAGCAAATCTGCAAAATCATCATCTAAGAGCATCAGCAGCTGAGAGTTCCAAGTTGAGAGAACATTAGTAGCTGAGAGTTCCTAGAGATCGAAACTGTTTCTGATCTTAGGTTGAGTGTTTATTCGTTCAAGCCTTAGATCCAGCTCTCATTCGTGATCGAGCTGTAGTTGGAAATCCTACCCATTCTCACACCCTAAAAAGTGTGTTAGGACCTTACTCTTCCTGTAATTGAGTAGTCAGGTCGTCAAGTACCCGCAAACTTGACTTAGGCTGTTTAGTGCCCGGAAACTAAACTGTAACGGTTGCTCAGCCCGCGTAAGCTGAGTGGAACTGTTCAGAAGAACTTGGACTGAGGTGTGTGGACTCACATCTCCCCGTGGACGTAGGAGTTCTCTCCGAACCACGTAAATCTTGTGTGTCGTATTTATTTGTGTTCAGTCTCTATTTGCATATCTCATCTGACTAACTAGCCGCATACAATCTGCATACTTTCACATCAACATTTTTGGTTTTGACCAACCGTGCACAAAAGCGTGAGTTTGTTTTTACGAGTACATTTTCCACCACATTCCGCACAGCACCACTCTTCCAGCTGAGCTTGCTTACTCAGCTATGAGATCCCAACTGAGTCCTTTTACTCTGTTGAAGTTGGTTTCAAGTGTTAAGTTTTTCAAAAGTTGAAAAATCCTAACTAGTGTATTCCCCCCCTCCCCCCTATACACCAGTAACTCGTATCGAGACCATCAGTATTCGTAGTTTAAGGATGCTCATACATATTCTCAAGCGGAGATCAATGAGGTTCGTGTGAAATGGGCAAGTTGTGTGATAAAGCCTGTCTTCGATTGAAACAAGGTATCGATTGCATTGAGCTGAAGGAGCATATGATTGCAAGAAATATTCACCAGGAATCCTAGTTATTATTTTGTGTTTTATGTTGGAATTTATATGTTGTCTTCTTTTATGACATACCGTTAGATAGAACATGTGTGACATTCAAATGACAATGTATGGATGTTTGGAATGACAATGTATGGATGTTAATGTAATTTTGTTATTCTATGATATATACATGAAAGTTGGGGGAAAAAATTATATATATACTGTTGTAGCATGAGTACATAATTGTATAGGTTCCGTCATCTAAAAGCAAAAATCAGCGTTATAAAAAATGAAAAACATAACGCAGAAACAATGTTATAAAAATGGAAAAAAACCGTTATCTATAACGATACATAACACAAATGAGGTGCATTTCATAACGCAAAAAATTAATTTTTAATAACAGTAAGAACCGTTATGTAAAATTAGAATGATAACGGAGAAAAAAACGTTATGTATTAAAAAACAACCGTTATGTATAATATTATACATAACGGACATTTGTCCGTTATGTATGAGCACATTATAGATAACACAATTATACGTAACGGTTTTTTGAGCACATAGATAACGGAGAAACTGTGTTATGTATGTGCATTTTTCTAGTAGTGATAATCAATTTTCATGACCAACCATTCCAAAAGTTTGGCGTGAAAATTCGTAATCCTTACAATTAATTTGCCCGATCCCATATAAAAAGAGACAATCCGTATCTTTATAATAATATAAGATGCATGGTGGCAAAATTAAAAAGGAAATATTTAAATGTTGAAAAGAACAGGAATGTAGGCTTTCGATCTAGCTAATTAACGCTGATGAAAGTAGAAGATTTTGTTAAGAAGAAAAAGCTTTCTAGAGGGTTAAAAGCGAGGTGTCTAAAGAAATTGGACTTCTAAATTTGAAGAATTGCAAGTGTCGGTGCTTGTGTAGCACCATGCATGTGTAGTTTAGAAAGGATCCAAATTCAACAGCAGATTTTCAAATACGAATTTTTGGGAAGAGAGAGATAGAATAAGCAAAAGCCAAAGAAAAAGACAACAATAGTGGTGGTGCCGACGATGGCGGGCAGCAGCTGGCGGTGGCAATGATGGTGGATGGTGATAGTGGTGAACAGAGAACGAGTAGACGGGGAGAGGATAATCACACACGAGAGGAGAGGGATGATGAAGATGAGTTGCTGAAACCTTTTTTTTTTCTTTCCAAAAATAGCCCCACATCCCTTTATTGAATTTATATATGTTACATTTTATATTTAATTGTAACCACACATTCATTACAAATGTGTGGTCAGTTTCCTTTCTCTCGTTCACATATAAAAAATAGTTCTCACAAGATTCATAACTTATATACTCCCTCCGTTTAGGAAGATTATATCTATCTAGTTTCCTTTTTGGTCTGTTCACAAATATTGTAGCTAGTTTAATTTTTTTTTTACTATTAGACATAATTCATCCATTATCTTACCTATTATCCTTTTCTCCCTTTATAATAGTGGGTCCTTTCTCCACTCACTTAATATTTACCACATTTTTATTAAAATTTGTGCCACAAAAAAATTCTTACAATTTTTGTAGAGTGATTGTATATTCATTCATCATTGGTCATAAGAAAGTTGCAATAGCTAGATTCCATATAAATAGTAATAAATCAATCCATCAAACAAAAAAAAAAAGTAATCCAGCCTCAAGATGAGAAATGCCATGCGTATGTACGTAATACCGCACAATACGACAATTAATGCATGGCAAACACTCTTACTAATTTCCCCTACTTACACAAGAAATTAAGGAAAACAAAACTAATATACATAAAAAATTGAATAGTCGCGTCGTGCAGTAGCTGACAAAATTTTAATTATTTGATAATCAAATCGTAACTCGTACCTAGCTGGTGGTTGTCACTAAATCCTGCAACCCTAATTAAACAATTTTGGCATCTTTAATGACACGTATGCTTGGAAGAGAGTTGACTATAATATTCTTATTATTTTTAGGTACTCCCCCCATACGTCAAGTTACGCCCCATTGACAGTTCGGTGCGAAGATTAAGAAAATTGGTAAAATTGTTTTGAATGAGGTAAAAGTTAAATAGTATACGTAGGGGTATTGTTAATGAGATAAGTTTAGATTGTTAATTGCAAATTAAAGAGAATGTGTGGTTGTGTTTGTGTTGGTTCAAATTAAAGATAAGAATGTGTGGTTGTGGTTGTGTGGGTCCAAATTAAAGAGAATGAGTGGTTGTGGTTGTGTAGGTCCAAATGGCAATTGGATGTAAATATGAGAGATTCTTTAAGGGTAGAAATGTACATAAAGTGAAACAGGGCATTACTTCACGTACAAAAAAAAGGGGTAAGAAGGGCAAGACTTGACGTACGGAGGAAGTAATAGAATACGAAGTGTTAAATGAGTGATTCTAGTTCTTTTAGGGCCAGTTTGGTATTCATATACAAGTATATGAGATATCGGGTATGGATATGGGTATCAGATTGATATTTGATATTCGTGTTTGTTATGTTGAAGATATCGATTGATATCAAGTAAGAAGGAAAGTAGAGATATGAGTCATATATTAGCAAAAATTGGTATATGAAAATATTAAAAATTAGCATATCCAGTATATCAATTTGATACTCATATACTGATATACCAAGCACAAGGTATGGATATGGTTCATATTGATACACATACCTTATATGAGTATCAAACGAGCCCTTAGTATAATTCTAGCCCATTAACTTTGTACGGTTTGATATTTTTATGGAGAATTTTAAAGAAAGTCTCCAATTCTCTCCCTATAACTCTATAAATAAATTAATACTCTCTCCGTACTTGAAAAAATGCTTCATTTACTGTTCGACACGGAATTTAAGAAAGCTGATAAAGTTGTATAAAGTGGTATAAAAAGACTTGAGGAGTAGTATTAATCTTGACTTTTTAATTGAAATTAACACTTGGTACTTTAAATCCTCCCAAATTAAGTCCACCCATGAATAAAATTTGCACGTCAGTTTTTATAATTCAAGTTTCAATTAAGCATGTTTATTTCTTGATAGTTAAAAAATCTGTAGGTTTATTAGGTAGGTTTAATTAAAAAACATAAAATAATATACAATTAAGTAGGTTTTATTGAACGATTTCAATAACATTTTTAATTTGATGATTAAACAACACAAAATAAAATTGAAGCGTATAATAAAATGGGTTATTAGAGTTGGATTAGGGATTAATTGATTTGGGCTAATAAAATGGGTTAGTAAAAGTAATGGTATAGGGTGTAAATAAATATGTTTTGAAGGGTATATAAGTCTATAAAGTGAAACAAGGCATTTTTTTTCAAGTACGGAGGGAGTAGTAGTAATACATTCATTAGAAATGTATTATTCTTTCATCACGGGTTAGTATGATTACTTTTTTCCTCATTTTTTATGCGTTTCAACTTAGTATGGTGTTTTTTTAGCACTGTTTCTTACATTTTACCCTTAAAAGTTCAATATATTTACTCATATAATGTTTTTTCATCCATTAAGAAATTAACAATGCATTCTAAATGGATTCCTTCCTCCACTTAAAATATTCATACCAAATATTTATCTATTTTTTCTTAAAAAATATGTGCATAACCCCAACACTATACTAAGTGAGGACGGAGATAGTATTATACATTATCATTTAGCTCCTTTAGTACATTAACTTAGACTTGTAAAAATAGGATATAACTTTTCGGGCTTGCAAAAATGGGCCAGTAGGTAATTCTAATCATTGCCCCCATTTTACTTTCCTTATTGCACTTATACTTAAAAATTAACTAAAACTATAGTGAATGTACAAATTAGTCCTTACTGTAATTAATGATATCTATAGCGATAAAATTGTACATTCATTACAATTTTACTTAGGGGGCATTTCCTAAAGAGTGAAAGACCTATATAGCAAAAACCCCCTTTAGATACCAATAGTTGTCAAGGAACATAATATGGTAAAAATATAGCCAAAAATGTGATTTTGGAACAATTATACCCTTACTACATTGTACAAGTTATTTTCAGTTTCCAAACAAAGAAATCGTATCATCCCCATTTCATTTCCCATCTTACTTTTTCTCTCTCTAAAAAAACTCTCCCACACCAGAAAACCCCAGTTTTCTACCTCAAAACTTCCGCCACCTCCATTCTCCACGATTCTCCTTCCCCACCTCGTCTCATCCGCCTCATCTTCTCCTTCCCAACCTTCCGTCGTCCGCTGCTCTACCGTCTGCCGTCCGCCACTGCCTCTTCGCCGGTAAGTTTTCTCTCTGCTGCTGCTCTCCCCCCCCTCCCCTCTTCTTCTTCTCTACCTCTGTCTCACTTTTTTCTTTTCTTCTCCTTCCCAGCCTTTTCCCGTCCGCTGCTCCGTCGTCTGCCGTCCGCCGTGCTCCGCCGCTCCGTCGTTTTTCTTCAGATCTGGTTTTTTTCAGACATGTAGATCTGCGTTTTTTTCTTCATCTGAAAGTAGATCTGCTTTTTTTTTTTTCTCATACCTGTTTTCTCAGACATGTTGCGAAATTCACAATTCGTATAATAGTGTAGCGAATGGTGAAATTCGTAACTTCCTGTGCATTTTCATTCGTTTATTTGAGTTATGAAATTACAATTTCGCAACATGTCTGAGGCTTTTTGAAGGTTTCGAATCTGAAATTTTTAGGTGTATAATGTTGCGAAATTCACAATTCGTATATTAGTGTAACGAATTGTGAAATTCGTAACTTTCTGTGCATTTTCATTCGTTTATTTAACGTTACGAAATTACAATTTTGCAAGATATTGGAGTCTTTTTAAATGTTGTGAAATTCACAATTCGTATAATAATGTAGTGAATTGTGAAATTCTTAACTAATTGTGCATATGCATTTTGGTTCGTTAATTTGAAGTTCCGAAATTACAATTTCGCAACATGTTTGAGGCTTTTTGAATATTTCGAATCTGGAATTTTTAGGTATATAATGTTACGAATTTCACAATTCGTAATATAATTCGTATATAGTGTTGCGAATTGTGAAATTCGTAACTACGTGTGCATTTTCATTCGTTTATTTGACGTTACGAAATTACGATTTCGCAACACGTTTGGGACTATTTGAAGGTTCCGAAACTAAATTTTTTTGAGAATTTCACAATTCGCAACAAAATATACGAATTTCGTATTGAATAATCTGTTGCTAATTCATATTTTCGTAACACGTTTTTGGAATTTCAGTCATAAAATGTTGCGAAATTACAATTTCAACATGTTTTGAAGATTTTTGAAGGTTTCAAATCTGAAATTTTTAGGTATATAATGTTGCGAATTTCACAATTCGCAACAAAATATACGAATTTCGTATATAGTGTTACGAAATTCGTAACTACCTATGCATTTTCATTCGTTTTTTTGACGTTACGAAATTACGATTTCGCAACACGTTTGGGACTATTTGAAGGTTCCGAAACTAAATTTTTTAAACATATAATGTTGCGAATTTCACAATTCGCAACAAAATATACGAATTTCGTATTGAATAATCTGTTGTTAATTCATATTTTCGTATCACGTTTTTGGAATTTCGGTTATAACATGTTACGAAATTACAATTTCGTTACATGTTTGTGGTTATTTGTTAAGTATATGATGTTGCGAATTTCACATTTCGCAAAAAAAATATACGAATTTCGTATATAATGTTACGAATTGTGAAATTCGTAACTAACTGTGCATTTCGATTCGTTAATTTGAAGTTACAAATTTACAATTTCGCAACATGTTTGAGGCTTTTTGAAGGTTCCGAAATGAATCATTTTATGTTACGAAATTAGCATTCGTATTGAATAATCTGTTGCTAATTCATATTTTCATATCACGTTTTTGGAATTTGAGTTATAACATGTTGCGAAATTATACATTGTGGTTATTTGAAGGTTTCGAAACTGAAATTGTTAAGTATATGATGTTGCGAATTTTGAAATTCGTAACTAACTTTGCATTTTCATATGTTTATTTGAAGTTACGAAATTATAATTTCGGAACATGTGTTACATGTTCTGAAATATTAAATTGGTTTAATTGTTTGCTTATTACAAATAGAATGGATATTCAAGCGGAAGAATCTTGCCGCCAAACACTACCGGATCATGTTATGTTACGAAATTAGCATTTGTATTGAATATTCTGTTACGATTTTGTCATTTCATATCACTATGCGACTTTCTGTTAAGATTTTATCATTTCGTATCAGTTCCATGTTACGAATTTTACATTTCGTATCTTGTTTCTCTGTTACGAATTTTACATTTCGTATCAATATGCCTTGTTTCTCTGTTACGAATTTATGATTTCGTATCACTTTGTCATAATTTCATGTTACGATCTTATGAATTCGTATCAGTTTGTCATGATTCCATGTTACGAATTCAATATTTCGAATCAAATGTGTCTTGTTTCTCTATTACCGATTTATGATTTCGTAACACCACGCTACATGATAAAGCAATTACGAAAATAAACAAGTCGTAACACCAAAACAAAATCGTAACAAATCGTATCGTTACGAAATCAACAAATAGTAATAAATCAGTTACGAAAATAACAAATCGTAACACAAAAACAATCTTTAATTTGTGTTACGAATTTCATACATTCGTAACATAAGACATTACGAATTCATACAATTCGTAACAACAATATCATCAATCGTTGATTTCGTATTACGAAATTAACAAATTCGTAACATAACAGATTACGATTTTGGCATTTCGTATCACTATGCCTTGACTTACTATTAAGATTTTGGCGTTTCGTTTCTGTATACCTTGATTCCATGTTACGATTTTGTCATTTCGTATCACTATTCCTTGACTTTCTGTTAAGATTTTATCATTTCGTATCAGTTCCATGTTACGAAATTCGTATATTATGTTGCGAATTTCAAAATTCGCAACATCAAATACTTAACAATTTCTGTTTCGAAACCTTCAAATAGCCACAAATATGTTACGAAATTGTAATTTCGTAACATGTTATAACCGAAATTCCAAAAACATGATACGAAAATATGAATTAGCAACTGATTATTCAATACGAATGCTAATTTCGTAACATAAAATGCTTCATTTCGAAAATTTTCAATTATCACAAACATGTTACGAAATTCTACTTTCGTAACTTCAAATAAACGAATCAAAATGCACAGTTTGTTACGAATTTTACAATTCGTAACACTATACACGAAATTCGTATATTATGTTGCGAATTTCAAAATTCGCAACAACATACACTTAAAATTTTCAATTTCGAAACCAGATCTGCAGATCTTCTTCTTCTACCTTTTTCTTCCTTTTTCTCTTTTCTTCCATCTTCTTCTTCTTCTTCTCTGTAGTCGCCTGAATCGGAGTGACAACTCGATGGCGGCGGTACAGAGACGAACAATGAGAGAGAGGCGCAGCTCGATAGCGCCGGCTGCGACGGCGGGAGGGCGACAGCGGCGGCGACTGCAGAGAGGCGGCGGCGGTAGAAAGATGAACAGCGAGAGAGAGTGACAACTCGACGGCGGCGGTACAGAGACGAACAGCGAGAGAGAGAGGCGCAACTCGATAGCGCCGGCTGCGACGGGAGGCGCGATGGGACGACGGCGGCGAGGATGTGTGCAGATCCGCCGACGAGAAGAAGATTGCCAAAAAAAACTAAGAAGAAGAAAAGCAGGAGAAAAAAAAACGAGATGGAGGAGAAGAAAGAAAAGAGGAAACAGAGATAAGGAAGATAGAGAGAAAGAGAAAAAGTGAGAAAAGGGGTATTTTTGTCCACAAAACACATTTTTGGCTACAATTTAACCATATTAAGTTCCTTGACAACTATTGTAGTCAACCTAGTCAAACTGGCTATATGGATGGATTTCCTATTTACTCTTTACTAAATAGGATGAGATTGACTATTTTTATCTCATGATTCCTTCAATCTCATATGAATAATTTTAAATATGAACAATAATCATGTACTATAAAATATTCTTAAATCTAATCTTTTAAAGTAATTTTTAATTAACTTATATTATTTTTATTTATCCAATTTTATTCCGCTTAGTAAATGCCTGTATTGTTAATTAAAGGGCTGTATACGTACTTAATGGGCTACATTTAGAATTGTCTATTAAGTATGATCCTTGGACAAAATTAGGCCCAAATTCTTTATCTTTGGGATTCGACGCGGAAAATAAGAAAGCTGATAAAGTTGTTTTGAGTGGGGTAAAAGTTAGAATGTATGGGTAGTAGGATAATGACAAAAAAATAATGGTAATGACAAAAAAGATGTGGTATTGACAAAAAAGAGGTGGTATTGACCAAAAGTGGGAATAAAGTTGTTGTGATGATCAAAAAGTCAGAATAAAGTTATTATTAGATGGGACCACCGATGGCAAATGATAGTAAATAAAGGAAAAGTAGGAGGATATGATTGTATAAAAAGGTAAGTAGGGATTTGATTCATGAACAAAAAAATATGGGTAAGTAGCGATTTGATTCGTGGACGGAGGGAGTAACATGGAGCTCTATCTGATGTGATAAATAAAAATTAAGAACTAAATATTAAAATTTCCACATCATCCTCTCTCTCTCTCTCTCTCTCTCTCTCTTCGTTCAATTAGATCGGCTTTGTTCGTTGCATTCTTTCTTGCCTTACCTCTATCTCTGCGTATTATTATCTCTCGCAAGTCTAAACCATAAAAAGAACAGCACTGCTGCCGCCCCTCCCCTCCCTTCTCCGCATCTCTCCCACCGTCACAGCCGGCGGCGGCTCCTCCTCTCTCAAATCGGCGGCACACACACCGCACCTCTCTGACCTCAACTCAACACGGCCGTCGAAAATTTGCTCTGTAAACTAGTGAATTGGAACTGGAATATGCCGTAATTGGCAGCAATTGTCTGTAGCATTTTGATTTCGCATCAAAATTGTATTGCTGGGTTTTGTAGATTATAAATTGTAGAAGTGTGCTTGAAAGATGTGAGAGAGATGGCTTTAATTTTCCATTTTCATATTTTCTTGGGTGGAGGGGTGTTGGTAGAGGGGGCGGTGAAAGAGAGGTAGTAGTAGCATTCTTCTGCTTCTTCCAAGGCGGCGGTGACAGCCGTGGATGCGGCGGAGGTGGGAGTGGAGGATATTATTATCTGGAATAATAATAAAAATTAGCCGACAAGTCTTCATCGTCGATTGTGGGTTTGCAGACGTCGGGGGAGAAGGTGGGTTACGTACAAAAATAAAATGGGGAATTTCTTAGGGACGTAGGTTTAAAGGAAATGTTTTAGGGATGCATAAATTATCGGTGTGTACTCCAACTGTTCGCGGAAATGCGAAGAAGAGATGCAAAGGAAATTGATTGATAACAATTTGTCGCACGCCAAATGTTTGTAAAAATGCTAGATGGCTAGCCTAACTTTTGAGCCAGGAAATTAACATTATATTCCTGGGTTTTATTTAAATTAATAAGCGGGATACATAACTAATGCAGTGTAGAACCAGAGATAATAAAGAGGGAGCGATCAGCAAAGTTATATTTTGTACTACAAATTAATAAATTTTAGCACAATATACATTGTATATATGCTAATAAATGAATATGTACCGGGTATATGTTTTGTACATGATAATACATAAATAAACATGTGCTATATATGCGTATAATTTTACCATGCTCGTTACATTTGAGTTTTCCTTTCAAAGATAAATATGTACTATCATTGCAAATTTTTATACACACGTTACAATTACATGATACATCAGTATAATATAATTAAGGGGCAAAATATCAAATGGTCAAAATGAGGAGTAAAATTTAAATTCTGTCAAGTCACTTAATTTTTATAAATTCTATCATTGTAGTACGAAATGTAAGTATTCGTACCAATCGTACAACAGATATCTACCAATAAGATATATTTGTACCAACATACTCCCTCCGTCCCACCGAATACGACTTGTTTTCTATTTTGGGACATCCCACTATACTTGGCCTGTTTATTTTAAAGGAAATAATTAGTGCGTATTTAGCATTATAAAAAATTTGCATTCACACTACAGGGCCATCATCCTATTTAAACCCTACTAAGCTACTTCTACTACACATTGTCCACCATCCCATCTATAATTTTATTAGCATTACAAAAATATTGTATTCACACTACACTAAACACTCTTTCTACCTAATACTTTTTTTCTTAGTCTACTTGTCCATATGAACTAGGCCGTATTCGGCGGGACGGAGGGAGTATCAAGTTAACTGTGGTACGATTGGTACGAATACGTACATTTCGTACTAAAAGTATATATCCTATTGGTACAAATCGTACCAATCTTACTAGTGTTAATTTAGTTTAACTGTGGTACTCATGGTACGAATACGTACATTTCATACCACAAATGATATAATTTATAAAACTTAAGTGGCTTGACAGAATTTATTTACTCTCCATATTGACTATTTGACCTCATTTTCTCTATAATTAATGTCTGTGATAAAAAAGAAATGCATGTGATCACTAATTTATGTCTCATACGTGCATGATTTGTTATTTGAATGATTCTACATTTAATTGGAATTTTGTAGTCCACAATAGGAAAGAGTCCAATTGAAGAGGAAGATCGCCACCTTATTAATTCCAGGATGTACCCAAATTTACGAAGTAAATTAAACTAATTAAGGACTAGTCACGGTATGACGGTAAACATTGTCCATTATAGTGTGTAATCATATTGAACGCATGTAATGGGTTTTAATTAGGATGAAGGAAATTTATCTCTTATATATAACAAAAACTCATGTCACGGGTTGCACAAGTCATGGTGCACACGCCCAGACAGGCATGTGTCGGACACACGCCCACACATTTATATTATTTTTAGAATGAAACTTGGGTGCATATTCTCTATCATAGAGATATCCGACCTGCCCCGCCCCGCCCCGTTTGATCAGGCGCGTGAGGCTCATGTGCTACAGTTTTTTTTTTTCAGATATTTTTTCCCTTTTCTTTTGTTGTTTGCCTCTTAATTTTTTGTTTGCCGCTTCTTCTTTGATCAAGATTCGAGCGAAGGGAGCCGAAGACCTCGGAGCGAGCTGAAAAATCTAAATTGTTGACCGTCGATTATCCTCGTCTTAATAATTAGAGCGAAGGCGAAGCCGAAAGCAGAGCCAGATAAAAAAAACTTAAAAACAAAAATTATCAAAAAGTGTTGACCCGAGTTTAACTGGGTTGATCGGGTCAAGTCAACCATCTCCACGGTGGAGATGTCTCCACCCAAATATATATCTTATTTTTATTGTAGGCGCTCGCCAATTGTTTCTTTGCTTTCTATTTTTTCGAAAATGTTTTTTCTTAATTAAAATAATTAATTCATTTGGATTTATTATTTCACAATTATAATTTATTATTTTCAATTAAGGTTTATATTAGTCAATTATTTTTTTAAAGTTAACTATATATGGTGTTGACTGGTTGCACTAACAAATGTTTCGTTATATATTACCAAAACGAAGACGACATCGACAGAATGCGAAACCGTCTTCCTCTTTTTCATTTTTATATTTGAGGGAATGTGGTAAAATAGTCATTTTTCTAAAGAAAAATGTTAAAATAACCCCCACATTTTAAAAGTTGCATTATAGCCTTTTAATTTTTGAATTGACCTAAATACTCTTATGACACCTTTAATTTGAATTTTGTTACTTTATTTACTTCTCTCTCCTACTTTTATCCATCTACTCTTCTTTCTACTTTCCTTCACTTTCTTTTATCTGTCAAAGAATTTTCTGGTGGTGGTTGAGCAGCCGGCAAGATGGAGCGATTTCTGGCACGGCGGCGATTTCGAGCATACAAGAACATATCATACAAGAACAGTTTCATACACGAACAAATCGATCATACAAGAACAAAATCGTTCATACAGGAAAAAATACACACATGGACCGGTTTAGCATACTAAACTTGCATACAAGACCAACTCAAGCCGACATGAGCAATTACATACACGAATTTGTAGCTTCCAAAACCGTGCATACATGAACAAAGTATTCATGCAAGAACAATTTCATACACGAATAAATCTATCATACATGAACAAATCAATCATACAAGATCAGTTTCATACAAGAATTTGTTTCCACCCACACCGTGCATACACGAACGACTCAATCATACAGGAACAAATCGATCATACAAGAACAAAATCGTGCATACAGGAAAAAAAACCATATAGGAACAAGTCTAGCATACATGAACATATCGAGCATACAAGAACATATCATACAAGAATAGTTTCATACACATGAACAAATCGATCATACAAGAACAAAATCGTTCATACAGGAAAAAACACATACATGGACCAGTTTAGCATACAGTATAACATATCGCGCATATAAGAACAATATCATACAAGAACAGTTTCATACAAATCATACAAATCGAGCATACAAGAATAATATCATACAGGAACATATCGAACATACAAGAACAATATCATATAAATCGAGCATACAAGAACAAAATAGAGCATACAGGAAAAAAAACGAGCATAGAGGGAAAAAACGAGCATAGAGGGACATATCAAACATATAAGAACAGTATTATACATGAAATATGAAAACCATGGGTCGGCATATACACGGAAATTTTCACCGGAAATTGTTGGCCGGAAAATTTTGACCGGAAATTGTTGGCCGGAAAATGTTGGCCGGAAAATTTGGCCGGAAAATGTTGGCCGGAAAACTTTCCCCAAAATTTTTTGGCCGGAAAATTTTGAAACATACACGAATTCATATCTCATACAAGAGTAGAGAGTAGAAACACTAAGAGCACTTACTACGGGTATTTAGTTAGACATAGGTTGAAGCACTGGGAAGCGTGATTTTAATGATTGGTGGTATTTAGTTAGACATAGGTTGATTTGCCCACTACAATGGGGTTGAGTAAGACTTAAGTCTAAGCACTGGGAAGCGTGATTCTAATGATTAAATATATTTTATTTTGTTATTTTTTTATTTGTAATAAATATTATTAAAAATAACTTAATTAACTTCAGAAATTAATAAATGACAATTTTATTGAATTTAAAAAAAAGACAATAACTAAAAAAATACAATAATTAGGAAATAAATAAAAACACAACAACTACTCGCGGAGTGGACCAAAACGTGTCCAAATCTCTTCAATCATATCCTCCATAAGGCGGTCGTGGGCACGTACATCCTGAATTTGAGCTTGTCTCTCAATAACTTGGCGGAGTGGCACTGGCGCCCCTTGATGGACTGGTGCCCTGTTCACGTTTGCATCGCCCCTTGCGCTCGATTCAGCATGGAATTCAGTTGCCCTCGGTCCTTCATCTTCAATAATCATGTTATGCAGAATGATGCAGACATACATGACATCACATAAATGCTCCCGAAAGAACATGCGAGCAGGGCCCTTTATGATTGCCCAACGAGCTTGCAGGACGCCGAAAGCCCTTTCAACGTCTTTACGCGCAGCTTCTTGCATCCGAGCGAATCGCTGTCTCTTTGGATCTGTTGGCGCATGGAGCGTCTTCACGAAAGAGGCCCACTTCGAATAGATGCCGTCGGCGAGATAATATCCCATACGGTGTGGGCGGCCGTTTGCAGTGAAAGCGGTTGACGGCGCTCTACCATTGATGACGTCGGCGAAGACAGAGGACTGATTGAGCACGTTGATGTCGTTCAGAGAGCCGGCGACACCGAAAAAAAGATGCCAAATCCACAAATCTTGGGAGGCGACAGCTTCAAGGACGAGGGTTGGAGATTTATTTCGTCCAGTGTACATTCCTCTCCAAGCAGTTGGACAATTCTTCCATTGCCAGTGCATACAGTCGATGCTTCCAAGCATTCCGGGAAAGCCGTGCGTCCTCTCGTGCAATACAGTGATCCGGGCGATGTCAGCCTCGTTTGGCCGCCTCAAATATACGTTGCCGAAAGCAGATCTGATGGCCCGACAGAAATTCTTGAGGATGTTATTGCCCGTTGTATTGCCACAGTGCAGATATTCGTCATCGGCTGCTCCACCATTGGCTAGTTGCCTCAGAGCAACGGTGCACTTAACCCAGGGGTGGAATCCCAATCTTCTAGTGGCATCCGGGTGTTGCTGAAAAAAATGCTCCCGATCCTCAAGAGTTTGAGCAATTCTCAAGAATAGACGCTTGCTCATTTGAAACCGTCGGCGGAAGACAGCATCACCCCATATAGGGTGGTCGACAAAATAATCTCGTCGGAGGCGTTGTTCGGCCTCCTCACGATTCCGGTACAGGTACGTCCTCGTATCCTCCTCGTCGTCGTCTGACGAATCAGACTCGACCACTATTTGGTAAAGCTCCCTGGCTCGCTGCATACGTTGGAGGCGGCGCGCCTCCGCCTCTTCAAGATTGTAGCTCGCACCCGACCAACTCATAATTTTTTTTTTTTGAAAAAACGAGTGAATTGTATGATGAATGAATTGGATGAATTGATATGGTGGTGTGGTATGGATGAATTGATGTGGTGGTGTGGTGGGATATATATAGGGAAAAAAATGGGAATAGCCGTTGCTAGTAGCAAAATATACGTTGGAGACAAAAAAAAATATAACCGTTGCTTTTTATTAATTTTGTAATCAGAAAATATATATATATATATATATATATATATATATATAAATAAATAAATAAAAATTTGGACTGGACCAATGGGGACACGCCGCGTGTCTCCATTTTGCTGATGCTCGGAGTCGAGGGGTGAGTCGAAATTTCGACACACCCATCGACATAGGGGTGTGTCGATCGCCCACTATGGGCTCGACATAGGGTATATCGAGTGGGGGGGGTGTCGAAGGCTTCGACACCACCCATCGACACCCCTCCACGACTCCCGTAGTAAGTGCTCTAAGGGGTAGACAAGTCTTAAATTAATAGCATAAGGGCATAAAAGTCATAAAATAAACTAAATGGCTATTTGAACTTTTTTTTTTTCAATGGCTAGAATTTATCTTTTGTTTTTAAAAATGGTTATTTTGACTTTTCTCTCTTTATATTTCTTGGAGTAATTTACGGTTTGGTTCGGTTTTTTGATTTAAAAAATATGGTTTGATTTAGATTTTTCAAAAATTATGGTTTATGGTTTAGGTTTGGTTTTTAAGAAAATTCAAACCAAATCAAACCGTAAACCGAAAAAACCGTATTTGATATAATGATATTAATATTATCATTATATTTATTATGTGAGGAAATAGAGATTTTCTTGATTGCATGTCATATCTGAGTGTTATACAAATTTAATTAATGAAATCGTACAATTTAGAATCACTAAATCCTACAATCTACTATACATTTCCAATTAATTGTTACAATGACTTATATTAACCTTTGAATATATGTACGAATCTCTATTTGTTTTTTTTTTCTTCTATATTCTTTTCAAATTCAAATTGTTTTCGATAGAAAAAGTAGAGAATGTGAAATTACTTTACTATAATTTACTATTTAGCTAAATAATGTTATCCAAGACTCCTAGTATATTTATTCTAGCAAAGGAGAAAAATGTATATGGTCATGACAACAACTTTGTTTAATTCGTTTTATTTCTATTGCAAAAAAATGAAAAAATATTGATAAACCGCAAACCAAACCGCATCAAACCGTATTATTACAGTTTGGTCTGGTTTGGTTTTACTAGTTAATCAGTTCGGTTTGGTTCCAAAAAGTTACCAAACCGTATTTTACGATTTGGTTTGGGTTTAATATCAAACCGCATCAAATCAGACCGCGAACACCCCTACACACACACACACATAGACACATTGCGCGCGCGCACACACACATATACACACACTGCACGTGCACACACACAAAACACAAACACACACACACACATTGTACACACACATATACACACGTTGCGCGCACACACACACATATACACACAATGCATAAAAAAATGTCGATTTTATTCTTTTACTTATTCTTTGTGTATACCAAACATAAGAATCCAATTACTTATTCTATTTCATTCTTAGCCTCATTCTATTCCATCATACCAATCACCCCCAAGTCAATGGGCAATATATTAGTCATTCTATGAGCACCGTTTTCTGAGAATTATTTTCTGTTTTTCATATTAATGTTATTTTATTTAGTATTATATTTTAATTTAATATCTTATAAATATTATTAAATTTAAAATTACAAAAAAATCAAAGCTCGATTTGATCATTCTCTCTTTACCTATAAAAAATGAATAAAAAATCATGGGGATAAAAGTGAATAGTGAACGAGTAACCACCCACATTGATTGCATCGCCTTTCAATCGATTTCCCCGCGCCGATCATATTCCGGCCAGAGAAGTTATCCACCAGGACCACCACCCAAACATGATCAAACACCGTTTCCATTATTTTCACTCCTCGACAGATATCCAGTCCCGTAAGAAGAACTAATATTATGTCCTCAAGATGATACCTAAGCATTGCGACTTTAATTTATACGCAGTGAGATTTCGGGTTCAAACCCACCACTCCCCCTCCCCATGTCAAAAACATAAAATAAAATAAAATAAAATTAAGTTAAGAAGAGTTTTATATTTATATACAAATATCTGACGACTAGAACAATTGAAATAATTGCTAGGGACGTAATCTATACCTATATAAAAAGTGTCTTGTTGAAAAAATTTGATTTGACTATAATACCCCCGTTAATATATATATATATATATATATATATATATATATATATATATATATATATAATCATTAGAGATATATTATAATTGTATATATTCTGGATAAGATGTATATTCTCATTGACCACAAGATATGTATCTCAAGTATTAGATTATTTGATTAGGCCAAATATATTAATAAAAAAATATTGTTATTAAATATTACTAATATCAACACAAATTTGAAACTTTAATTCTTCTAAATACACTTATTTACTTTGCATTTTCAAGCCTCTAAATATAGAATTTGGATATTTTTATTTTTAGTTTTTATTTAGAGCAAATGACACAAAATCATGAGATAAACCTTCTTATATAATGTTTTTAAAATTTTATATATTTGTGGTGCATATATAACTCCTTGCATCATAAATGTAATGTTTTCTTTTCTTCTTGACGTGGCTTGCATGAGTTGGCCAAATCTTTCTCTTCCGCATGCACATCAAAGAGGAATCCGGATTGGTGAGAAATTGTTCATGTCTTATCACAAGACCTTATTGCTAATTTCTTACATCTATGTTAAGATGATAACAATTACATTATATCAGTGCCTTTTTTCTGAATATATTGCGGATATTCTGTTGGAAAATTTATTAGTATGAGTTTTGATGAATTCCAAAACCAACTGACCCCAACCGAGTAGATGTTGCCAGTTCCTAATGTTAGCAGTTAGGCTCGCTGTTTGAGCAATGTTAAGATTTTATCTTTACAGATCTCCAGCTGAAGACGGCAACACAACAACACTCGGATACAACCCCGGATGGAAGATCGGATGAGGGACATCAGTTACAAGACTATGTCTGATGAAAGAGCTATGCCAAAAAGAGGAATACTGAGAGTTCAAGACAACTGTTCAGCTGGAACATCAGCTATAGAATGTCATTCGATAAAGAGAATGTTTCAAGAAGGGGGAAGTTATAAAGAAGTCTCAACATGAAGTTCAAAATCAGCTGAGAGTTCAACGGTTCAGTCAGAACATCAGCTGAAGACCACTCAGATGAAGATCAAGATTTTCAACCGACTAACCAAGGTTGACTGTCAGAAAGGTTTGAATTTGAATTTCAAAAGGAAGTCACGTGAAGGTTTGACCGTTCAGTCATTACCTCATTTGGCCCAACACAAGACTGTCTCAGATGGAAAGCAGAAGAGCACAGATGCCATATCGGGAAAGTCTGCAGAGATGAGAGACAAGCCATCGCTTTTAACGATCAGAAATCAACAGCTCCTCCAACGGCTAGTTGATACTCTCCGTGAAAAAAAAAGACACAGAGAAGAGAAGAAACACACGCGAGAAGAAATCTGAGAGCCAAAAGAAAAGAGCAATATTCTTCACGAGCTGAACTGAATCTTTCAAAACATCACTTGTTGAGAGTTCTAGAGTTAGATAGTTTTTGTGTCTTTAGATCAAACCTTGAGAACATCACTTAGTGAGAGTTCGTAAAGAGTTAGATCTTAGCTCACTTCA
Organism: Schizonepeta tenuifolia; assembly: GCA_029490685.1. NCBI lineage: Eukaryota > Viridiplantae > Streptophyta > Magnoliopsida > Lamiales > Lamiaceae > Schizonepeta > Schizonepeta tenuifolia. The sequence continues at coordinate 94,090,050 of CM055956.1, forward strand.
CGTTAGAGCTTTTAGTTGGAAAACTATATTTTTTCACCTGAAAAGGTTTAGGATTCTACTCTTCCTGCAATTGAGTAGTTAGGTTGTTTAGTACCCAGAAACTAAACTATAAGGTTGATAAGTACCCGCAAACTTATCCTTAACGGTTGCTCAGCCCGCGTAAGCTGAGTGGTTTGTCCAGAAGAACTTGGACAGAGTTGTGTGGACTCAAAACTCCCCGCGGACGTAGGAGGGTCATCTCCGAACCACGTTAAATCTCTGTGTGCTAGTGTTTTTCTTTATTCAGTTATTTCTTGCATTCTTAACTGTCTGACTAATCAGCATACAAACTGCATCTGCACATTCTCAACTGTTTTGGTTCTTGACCAACCGAGCATAAAAGCGTGAGTTGTTTTTACGAATATAATTTCCACCATATTCCGCACAGCACCACTCTCACAGCTGAGTTCTCTTACTCAGTTGTGATTTCAGCTGAGCCTTTCTTTACTCAGTTGAAGTGATTTTCGGGTGTTAAGTTTTCAAAGTTAAAAAAAAAATCATAACTGGTGTATCCCCCCCCCCCTCCATACACCAGTAACTCGTTTCGGGACCATCAAGTGGTATCAGAGCAGTGGTTCAAGATTACTGACTCTGTTTCACAAGGTGTGAATTCGAGAAAGTTTCTTCAGTGGTCAACTGAACAGATCTTCTTTTTCACGCTAGTGCATATTTGCTTGCATATTTGCTCTGTTGTTGTGTGCAGATGGACGTCAAGGATAAGATCGTGGTAATGTTCTCGGTTGTAAATTATACATCCTGGAGGACACGGATGAAGAAGATCTTGCTGTCGAAGCATCATAGGATGCAACAAGTTCTTTCTTCCGGACCGATCATCATCAAAGAAAGAATAGCTCGCACTCCTACAAATCCCAACAATGGGGATACAGTTGTGGAGTTTGTGGAGAAGCAGCCGAAAGACTACACTCCAGAGGAAGCCAAGGTGAGCCAGTTAGACATCTGGGCTCAGAGCACAATAATGTCCACAGTTGGACAAGATTATCTGCCTTGGATAGAGGAGTGTGAGACTGCAAAAGAGATGTGGGACATCCTGGCATCGCTGAGTGAAGGAAGTGATGAGACGAAGGAGAACAAATTCTCACATGCATGCCAAGACTTCGACAATTTTTGTCTGAAGACAGATGAAACAATTGATCAGTTAGAGCTTCGGTTTATGGACATCCTCAGAAGAATCAAGTCTTTCCGAAGAGAAAAATACACACTAAGAGAAATCAATCTCAAAGTGTTGCAAGCTCTACCGGCTGAGTGGGATACTTTCACCAATATCCACGAAAGCCGAGCTGACCTTGGTGAAATGGGAATTGAAAGATTGTTCTCAATCTTAAAGGGAAATGAGTATAAGGTGAACCGAAGAAGATCTCAGTCCTCGGTTCAGACGAGTCAACTTGAGGATGTTGGTTCAGCCTCAAAGTCAGTTGCTCTCCGAGCTGACTACTCAAAATTGAGAACATCGAGGCCTACCAGATCGGCTGACACGACTGCAAAGGAGCCAAGCAGAGAGGAACTGCAACAGAACATTGCAGCCTTGTCAAAGAAACTAGCCGACATGGACACTCGATTCGGGAAATACAAACGATTCTACAAATCAAACCGAACTCGAGACAGTTCAAAGCCTGTCACCAACGGTTGCTTTGAATGCGGGAAGGAAGGTCATTTCAAGGCTGACTGCCCAGATCTATCGAAGAAAGAGAGAGATGCGTTAAGGGCCAAACAAGCTGGAAAGAACAAGGCCATGGTTGCAGAAGAAGTATCTGACGACATGGACATCTTCACTGACACTGAAGATGAGGATGAGATGACTTCCACCAACGACGCTACCGGTCAGGATCAATGCCTCATGGCTCTTGGAACCGACCAGGATGATACTGAGGTACACTCTAATCCTGCTAAGTTAAATTCTTCAAATATTTCTAACATGCAGGAATCACTGAACGAAGAGTTGGAACCCTCCTGGAGTGATTTTCAAGAACTCAGTGAGGAACTGCATCACCAATCGGTTGAGTTTAAGAGTCTTCAAGCTCAGTTCGCCAAACTTGAAGATTCCTTAACCGAAAAGGACGATCTGATCAAGAGCCAAACCGAGAAGATTGAGAATCTCAAGAGTCAACTGAACGAGGCTAAGGCTCCAACTGATAAAGAGTTGACAAAGCAGATCAAGGAACAACAAGATCAGTTGAAAAATCAAGAGGCTCAGATCGAGCAGCTGATAAAGAAGTCAGATGGACAAACTGAGCAGATAACTGTCCTCCTCAAGGAGTTGCAAACTGAGAAGGACAATCTAATCAAGTTGTATCAGTCATCCAAGATCATAGAGAATCTTATCAGTTATAGCAGACAGATGGATGACGTGTCAGGACTCGGTTATGATGTGATTAAAGATAGTGGAATTCCTCCAGCAACCTTCATCAAAGCTGTCGAGGTTAAAGCTGATGAACCGAACACAGTGGAACCTGAGTCCACACAAAATATTTCAACCTCCGTTTCTCAGCAAGCTCAACCGACCAGTGCAACCACAACTGAGAAGGGAAAAGGAACAGTAGATGAAGGACAGAATGTTCCATCGGTTGGAACATCAACCCAGGGGGAATGTTCCAAAAGCCAGAAGAGGAATCAGAGGCGTCGAAGACATAATCGCAACCGAACTCAGAATCAGAACCGACCTCTACATCAACCTCAGATTCAACAACAGAAAGAATGGAACCGACCGCAGAACAGACAAGGGTTCAACCATCTAAATCATCAGCGGTTCCATTCTCAGTTCAACCAAAGGTTCCAACCGAGTCAACCAATGAGGAACAGGTCGAACAGTTGGAGATACTCATGCCACAACATGAATCATCAACAGGGCATGAACACCTATCAACAACACTCAAGAAGTTGGAATCAGAATGAGGGTTCAGGGTTCGATCAGCCACAAAGATTCCAACATGGCGTCCGATCACTCAGACAAATCAAACAGGATAAAAATCGCCATCAAAACAGGGGGAAAGCATCACCTCCTAAAGCACACCATGGGAGAAATCCAACTCCTCCCAAGAAACAGAACATCACTACTAACAACAAGCCTAAGGATAACCGAGGTGTTGTTATAGTTGATGATCAAGGAAAAGTGATCTGGAATGATAAATCCATCCGAGTATACAGGGAAAAGCGACGCACAGCTCCAGGGGGAATTGGTTCTAACCCTTCAGGACCCAACTGAAATTGGGGACCTAAGCGAGTTTCTCTTTGCAGGTACAGGAGAAACAGCTGAGGAAGAAGAAAGCGTCTGCAACAATATGGGTAATGGACAGTGGATGCTCGAAATACATGACGAATCTGAAGGATTTGCTTGGAAGTTTCGTGGAGAAAGAAGGTCCATCAGTTACTTTTGGTGAAAACTCAAAAGGTTACACCAGAGGTTACGGTACCCTTGAAACCAATAATGTTTCAATTTCTAATGTCTCTTATGTTGATGGATTGAAGCATAACTTGCTCTCCATCAGCCAATTCTGTGATAATGGTTTCTCTGTCAAGTTTGATGCACAGGGTTGCAGGGTTAAAGATGTCAGATCAAAGCAGGTGATATTGTTGGGAAATCGATCACCAACAGGGAATGTCTACTACGCTGACTGGAATAGCAGCCTCCTTGACACCTGCCTATTATCAAAGAGCAGTTCTGATGTGAGCTGGCTGTGGCACAAAAGGCTCAACCATCTGAACTTCAAGACAATGAACCGACTCGCCAGACAAGAACATGCAAGAGGCATACCAAACCGAGTGTTTTCAACAACACACATCTGCAGTGCATGCCAGCTGGGAAAGCTCGCTAGATCTTCCTCCTTCCGGTTGAAGTCAACTCCCTCAACCGACCGAGTGTTACAGCTGATCCATATGGATCTCTTCGGGCCAGTTACACCAAAGAGCATGAACGGGAACGAGTATACCCTGGTTGTAACTGATGACTACTCAAGATATACGTGGACCATCTTCATGCGCCACAAGAGTGAAACCCGAGATGAGCTGTCCAAGCTGATAGATCGGATATCGAACCAACAAGAGATGAAGATCATGTCTATCTGATCAGATCGTGAAACGGAGTTTCTAAATGAAACCATCATCGAGTATTGCGAGAAGAATGGAATTACCCATCAGACATTAGCCGCGCGTACTCCGCAACAGAATGGAGTAGCTGAGCGAAGAAACAGAACGCTGAAGGATGCAGCCACATCCATGTTAGCCAGCTCAGCTCTGCCAAAGAGATTTTGGGCTGAAGCGGTCAACACTGCATGCTACACTCAGAACCGGTCTCTTCTAACCAAGCGGTTGGGAAAGACACCATACGAGCTATGGAGACGCAGGAAGCCAGATATTTCATATTTTCGCGTTTTCGGTTCTAAGTGTTATATTCACAACAATGGGAAAACTCAGTTGAAAACTTTTGATGCCAAAGCTTCAAAAGGCATATTCCTTGGATATGCTGCTCGAATCAAGGCATATAGAGTTTTCAACAACAGCTCTCGTGTTGTGGAAATAACACCTCATGTTAGTTTTGATGAATTTACTTTTGAGTGCAGGGAACAGGCTAAAGGACAACAAGCAGATCCAGCAGCTCCACCTGTTCTCACCAGATCGCAAGCTCTAAGGGAAAAGAACCTAGCTGAACCACTGGTTTGGGCAACTGGGGATGAGGATCCATACTCCTCTGAAGATGAATGTGAGGACCCCAGCTCATCCCAAGGGGGAACTTCAGCTGATGCTCCTCCAACTGCATCAGCATCCGAAGCCCAACCGAGTCTGGTTCAAACTAATGACAATATTGAGGATCCAGACTCAACAACTGATCATTCACCAGCTCTGAAGACTCCAACTCAGATTACAGAATAGCCACAGTTGGAAGAAGAAGGAAGACGCAACCAAAGATGGTATGAAGTTCATTCCACTGACAACATCATCGGCGATCCAACCGAGGGTGTGCGTACAAGGAGCCGAGTTGCAAATCCAGAATCAACCGAAGAAAATTCCAACACTTATGCCCAATATGCTGAGGAGTTGGCAGTTCTAGAAGAATTCGAGCAAGCTGAAGATGTTGCCATAATTTCTTACTTTGTAGCTGATGTACCAGAACCGAAGAATGTTGGGGAAGCTCTCAACTGTGTCCACTGGACAACAGCCATGCAAGAAGAATTGAATGAGTTGCTACGCAACTGTGTATGGGAGTTGGTAGAAAGACCAAATGGTGTCAAGGTGATTGGATTGAAGTAGATTTTTAAAAACAAGAGAGACGCCATTGGATTCATTGTAAGGAATAAAGCAAGGTTGGTAGCTCAAGGATACTGCCAACAAGAAGGAATCGACTTTGAAGACTCTTTCGCGCCAGTTGCAAGGCTAAAAGCCATCCGAATCTTTCTAGCTTATGCCGCACATCACAAGTTCAAAGTGTATCAGATGGATGTGAAGTGTGCATTCCTCAACGTTGATATCAAGGAAGATGTGTATGTTGAACAACCACCCGGTTTTGAAACTGGAGATGGAAGAGTGTACAAGTTGAAGAAAGCCATCTATGGCTTGAAGCAAGCACCTAGAGCTTGGTATGAACTCTTTGTGGTTTTCTACTGGACTCGGAATTCAAACGAGGATCAGTTGACAAAACCCTGTTCACCATCAAAGTTGGAGATGATATACTTGTAGTGCAAATCTACGTGGATGACATCATATTCGGTTCCAAGTCAGAGGAGCTGTGCAAAAAGTTTTCAGATCTCATGAAGGAGAAGTTCGAGATGTCAATGATGAGCGAGATGAATTATTTCCTTGGGTTACAAGTGAAGCAGTCACCGGAAGGGATTTTCATCAATCAGTCTAAGTATACAAAGGAGCTCATCACCAAGTTCGGATTGCAGACAAGTAAAACCACAAGGATCCCAATGAATACTAACTGGAAGATTGACCCCGGAGCTGAGGAAAAACTAGTGGATGCCAGCAAGTATAGAGGGATCATCGGTTCTCTGCTATATCTAACTGCCAGCCAGCCCGACATATCATACGCAGTTGGAGTGTGTGCTCGATTCCAAGTTCAACCAAGAGAAGCACACATGTTGGCAGCAAAGAACATCATTAAGTATCTGAAGGGAACTGTTAATGTTGGATTGTGGTATCCAACTGACGACAATATCCAACTGACCGGATACTCAGATGCGGACCTAGCCAGAGATCGGTTGGACAGGAAGTCTACTTCTGGACATTGTCAGCTCATGGGAAGCAAATTGGTTTCATGGTTCTCCAAGAAACAAGCATGTGTTGCTACTTCTACAACCGAATCAGAATATATGGCTGCTGGAAGTTGTTGCATGCAGGTGTTATGGCTCAAGCAACAGCTGAGAGATTATGAAGTTGTAACTGGACAGGTTCCCATTCATTGCGATAGCTCAAGTGCCATTGCTATCTCTTTGAATCCTGTTCATCATTCTCAGACAAAGCAAATTGATATCAGACATCATTTCATCCGAGATCATATCGAAAAGAAGGATGTATCCATGGAGAAGATTCCAACTGAGATTCAGAGAGCTGATATCTTCACCAAACCTCTACCTGAAGCCCGGTTCAAGATGTTATGTGATCTTTTTGGACTGTTGGATCCATCAGATGAGGAGTCAGCCGAGCTGAAGAGTCAGATATCCATCTGAGGGGGAAGCTCAGATGAAGGGGGAATCTCAGATGCGGAGCGCCAACTGAAGACATCAGACGTCAGCTGAACAGACGAACTCGAGTCAGCTGATGATAAGCTGCAACTGATGAACACAGCTGATTCAGACATCAGCTGGCAGGTATCATTTATGGCTGAAGGTGTTATGATATTAAATGAGAATGTTTGAAATAAATTCAAACATTCCTGAACATGTCATCCAAACTAAACAAGCCATCATGTCGCAGTTAATGTAAAGTCTGGCTGAACTCCTATAACCTTACTTTATAGTGCGACTGGGCTGACACACTAATCTCTTTACCTTCTCACTTGCGCGCGTGTAGCGTCAGTCAAAATTGCCCAACAGTCGCAAAATCTTAACCGTCGATGGATAGATGCCATTCAATCCCGGCCATCCATTTTAAATGACGCGGTAACCTATATAAAGCGGCAAATCAGGAAGTGATCCTTACCTTCTTTTTTCGTGCATATCAATATTAACTGTTCATCATCCCCTCCGAAATTGTCTCACCATTTTCAGTAACATATTTCTTCCTTCTTTGCATATATACATTCCTCTGAGATGGCACCTAAATCAAAAGCATCAAAGAATATGGTCTCTGCAGAACCAGCCACGTTTCAGGAATCCTTCGACATGATGATGTCGAAGATTCACTTCGAGCAAATTCTATCAAGGGAAGCTCTGACCACGCCGGAAATTGCTCCCGTCGCCAAACTTCTTTCCGACCACGGTCTGCAACCCTCTCTCCATCCAAGCTGCTCAGGAAGCAAGTAGCTCACTTCTACTGGAATCTACAACGCGATGCTGAACTCGGGCTTGTCACGACCATTCCGTGCAAGCAACGAATCAGCACTTCCCGATCGATGGAAGAAACCGCCGTCAAGATCGAAGTGTCTAAAGAACTGGAAAAGATCATCCCCAGGAATCGGGAGGCCATAGACGTGATGGGGAACTTCACCGACAAGGAAGCCGATACATTTCTGCAAACTATCCTATTTGTCCCCGAACCATTGAAGGGGAGTATGCAAAGGACCAAACTGAAGCCGAAGCACCGACTTCTGTTTGATGTGATATCAAAGTGCGCTTTCGCATACGGAGGAGCTTTCGGTGATATCAGCAGACCGAAGCTCAAACAGCAGAAGACATTGGAAGAACAGCACAAGATAGACTGGCTGGGCTACCTTGAAAGCCAGTTGTGGGCAGAAAAACTGAAGATCTCCGAGACGCTAGCTGAGTCCGGAGAGAAGCTGTTGAATGTCAAGGGAACACTCAACTTCGGCACCAAAATATCAGCCCTGATCCTCCAAGCTACCAAGGGTCAGAAGCTGACTTGGGAAGGGAGTGAGGACCCTCTGTTCAACAAGCTGATGTTATTCCCAACAGCCAAGAAGGCTAGGGATGTTGTGGAAGCTGTGTATACTCCCAAGGGAGCCACAAAGCCAGCTATGGAGATGGCCCCAGCAGCCCGCCGCCCATCAAGGTCCAAACCTGCAAAACGCCAGCTGGATGAAGTGGCTGAAGAAGAAGAGGAAGAAGAAGAAGAAGAAGAAGAGGTGGAACCCCTCAAGAAAAGGCCCAGGATCAAAATCATCCAGCTAGCAGCTCAACCGGATGTATCGGGCCCCGTGGTTGTGATACCAGCTGAGAAAACAGCTGAGGAGAAGGAATCAACCGAATCGAGCCAGTCGGTTGATCCAGCTGGGTTTGTTCTTCAACCCCGACAACAAGAAGAAATGGTAGAAGGAAAGGAGACCAACGTGGAGGAGTCCAGCTCGTCCTCAGATGACTCTTCTTCATCTGAGGAGTCTCACGACAGTCCACCCTCTCCACCAACTGGAGCAGATGCCAGCCAGGAAATCCCACCTGCGTCTGAGGAAACCAGTGAGCCAGCCCAGTCTCTCCCCAAAGAGGCTTCAGTTATCTCAACTGATCCTCAGTTAGAAATTCCGAGCCTCACGCTCGATGCCAACGTTGAGACCGTTCCTTTGGCCAACGTTGATGACACCATTGAACCCATATCCTTCGATATAGACCCACCCCAAATTGATGAAGAGGCCAACCGCCAGGCGATCTTGGCTGAATATGAAGGCAGACTGGACTACTGCTTTCGCAAACTGATAGGCATGTTCCCTGAGGCCAGCTCGATGTCCATCTTCGCCATGTTCGGGACTGAACTGCTCTATCAGTTCAGCGTGATATTCAGCTACTGGTACGTCAAGGAGGAAACCCTGAGGATCCACGGATGGGACAGGTTGAAAATTGATGAATCCAACCTGAGGGTGTACTTCGACTACCAGAACCTTGAGGTTGCCTACAACCAGAAGGTGGTCGTGCTCCGTCGACGCTTGGATCTGAGTCAACAAGAAGGGAAAGACACCAGAGAGCTGTGCGACAATCCTGGAGCTGTGAAATTTCTTGATCATATGTTGGCCAAGAATGTCGACCATATGGAGGATGTCGATGAAGCTGACGAGGCTGCCAAGAGAGAAGAAGAAAAGCTTAAACAATACCTGGCTAGCCGAACAGCCATGGTTGTAGTGGACCCAACAGCCCAGACACAATAGCAAGAACTGCTTGGACCCTCTGATCAGCCAGCTCACTTCACCGATGTTATCTGTGAGCTGATCACTGAGAGGGTCAACCAGTTGAGGCATGAGCTGTTGTCCAAAATTGAGTCCAACAAAGAAGAGCAAGCTGACAAGATGCATCAGCTGATGGAGGAGAATGCATCCTTGAAGAATCAGCTGGATCAACTCTCCACCTCCCTACAGCAAAAGCTGGAAGGCCTCTCCACTTCTACCAGCTCGGATGTCAGAGAACTGAAGAAAGCGGTTCAAGGACTCAGCTCGGACTTCAACGTCTTCAAATCAGCTGCTGAATCTAATCTGGCAAAGTCCCAGCAGACACAAGACCAGGAGTGGATGTCTCAGTTTGAAAATTTTCGAGCTGAGTTCGTCACCCTTCACAAAGATGTCTCTGCAACCTTTGCCGCCTTGAAGAAAGCTGAGCAAGAACGCCAGGACCTGAAGCTGGCGAAGAAGGTTGAAGAGAAAGATGTTGTGGACGAACTCTTCTTCCGAGTTCAACAAGCTGAGGCCAAGCTGACCTCCCTGGATGGCTCAGTTGCCACCCTTTTGGATGATGCCAAAAAGGGGGAAGGAAAGGAGCCAGTAGCTGTTGCTGGACAGGGGAAAGGTGTTCACCTACAGCAGGAGGAAGAAGGAGGGCCAGCTGAAACTCAAGGGGAAGAAGCTGAAGGATCGCAGCTGAAGAAGTCTGCAAAAGAGCAAGAGCAGGAACTTGAAGTCTCCCACGACCTCGTAGCCGAGCTTACAGCTGAGCTAGATGCTGATCTTGACGGAATCTCAGTTGAAGATTGCATCGAAGCTGCAAAAGCTATGGGGGAGTCCAAGGCGAACTACTTGAATCCCTCTTGGATCAAGAAGTTCGCAGGAGATCAAGCCAAGAAGGTGGCCAAGTTCGAGAAGGAACTGGCCAAAATTGAAAAGAATGTTGACAGAAATAAAGCCAGCTGGAGCGTCCGAAGAATAAACAAACACCAGATGAAGGCTGAGGCTAGGAAGAAGACTCAGCAGCTACAGAGAAATGCCCCGCTCCAGTCACGGTTCCCACATACTGACAAGTGGATGAACGCTGAGTGGAACGATGACTGGGAGCAGTTTAAGCACGAATTCATCAATGACTTTTACTACAGGAAGGTCTACTCAGCTGAAGACCCAAGGCAAGCCTTCAAGGAAGCCTTGTGGGAGCTCAGATCTGGAGATCCTGGAATGTTCAGTCAGTTCCAACGAGCCATGGTAAAGGCTTAGCTCGATCCCAACAATGTTCTGGTTCCGCAGAAGGTCAGATATCGCCCTCAGATGATCAATGGCACAAGTACTCCAAACAGAAATGCAATCATGGCTGAGGCGAGACAAGTATGCAAGGAACATGGTGTTAACACCGGGATCGAGTCAGCTGCAAAGAGAGAGATCTTTGACCGTATCTTCAACAAGTACGGTCAAGAGTATTTTTGAGCTGATGTAGTTTTTAAGCAACTGATGTATCTTTAACTGCTTTGCACTTATCCTTGTAATCATCAGTTGTAATGAAAACTTCAAGTATATATACGATTCAACTTGACGTACAATATCTCATTGTCCAAGCTATGAATCGCAGTCTTTTAAATACTATGTTATAACTGTGCTAACCCTTTGATGTTTTATCTTATAGACTGTCTAGAATTTCAGCTGAGATTTTAGGTCAGTTAGTAAGGTTTAGATCAGTAGCAGTTTCAAGTTGCAAGTGGTTTTGGCATCATCAAAAAGGGGGAAATTGTTGGGAAATTTATTAGTATGAGTTTTGATGAATTCCAAAACCAACTGATCCCAATCGAGTAGATGTTGCCAGTTCCTAATGTTAGCAGTTAGGCTCGCTGTTTGAGCAATGTTAAGATTTTATCTTTACAAATCTCCAGCTGAAGACGGCAACACAACAACACTCGGATACAACCCCGGATGGAAGATCGGATGAGGGACATCAGTTACAAGACTATGTCTGATGAAAGAGCTATGCCAAAAAGAGGAATACTGAGAGTTCAAGCCAACTGTTCAGCTGGAACATCAGCTATAGAATGTCATTCGATAAAGAGAATGTTTCAAGAAGGGGGAAGTTATAAAGAAGTCTCAACATGAAGTTCAAAGTCAGCTGAGAGTTCAACGGTTCAGTCAGAACATCAGCTGAAGACCACTCAGATGAAGATCAAGATTTTCAACCGATTAACCAAGTTTGACTGTCATAAAGGTTTGAATTTGAATTTCAAAAGGAAGTCACGTGAAGGTTTGACCGTTCAGTCATTACCTCATTTGGCTTAACACAAGGCTGTCTCAGATGGAAAGCAGAAGAGCACAGATGCCATATCGGAAAAGTCTGCAGAGATGAGAGACAAGCCATCGCTTTCAACGATCAGAAATCAACAGCTCCTCCAACGGCTAGTTGATACTCTCTGCCTATAAATAGAGGCCTTCATTCATTCGAGTGAAAAAAAAGACACAGAGAAGAGAAGAAACACACGCGAGAAGAAATCTGAGAGCGAAAAGAAAAGAGCAATATTTTTCACAAGCTGAACTGAATCTTTCAGAACATCACTTGTTGAGAGTTCTAGAGTTAGATAGTTTTTGTGTCTTTAGATCAAACCTTGAGAACATCACTTAGTGAGAGTTCTTAGAGAGTTAGATCTTAGCTCACTTCACGTTAGAGCTTTTAGTTGGAAAACCATTTTCTTTCACTTGAAAAGGTTTAGGATTCTACTCTTCCTGCAATTGAGTGGTTAGGTTGTTTAGTACCCGGAAACTAAACTGTAAGGTTGATAAGTACCCGCAAACTTATCCTTAACGGTTGCTCAGCCCACGTAAGCTGAGTGGTTTGTCCAGAAGAACTTGGACAGAGTTGTGTGGACTCACAACTCCCCGTGAACGTAGGAGGGCCATCTCCGAACCACGTTAAATCTTTGTGTGCTAGTATTTTTCTTTATTCAGTTATTTCTTGCATTCTTAACTGTCTGACTAACCAGCATACAAACTGCATCTGCACATTCTCAACTGTTTTGGTTCTTGACCAACCGAGCATAAAAGCGTGAGTTGTTTTTACGAGTATAATTTCCACCACATTCCGTACAGCACCACTCTCACAGCTGAGTTCTCTTACTCAGTTGTGATTTCAGCTGAGCCTTTCTTTACTCAGTTGAAGTGATTTTCGGGTGTTAAGTTTTCAAAGTTAAAAAATAATTCCTAACTGGTGTATTCCCCCCCCCCCCCCATACACCAGTAACTCGTTTCGGGACCATCATATTCAGACATCACTCTTGATAATTGAATCAGTTTTTGATTTATTTCAGGTATGATTATTCTTCTATGAAAGTATAACATTCTTCAAATGGAAATAGAAGGAAAATAATTGGTTAACTTAATTAACACCTATATATAATAATAAAAAAATTGTGGATTGATCTATCTTAATTCGAATCTGAAATAAGAATACCTATATTTATAATTAATAAAAAAAATTATGGATTGATCTATCTTAATTCAAATTTGAAATAATAGAATACCGATATTTAATAATAAAAAATTGTGGATTGATTTGTCGCAATTCAAATCAAATCTTTTAAAGATAATAAAATAAAAGTCATAGTGGAAAACTATAACTATGAAAAAAAAAGATATGTACTACAAATCAAACCAACACGTTACGAGATTCAACCGATGATCAAATCGTAAGGCTTGCAACTTAGTTTTAATATTATTTTAAATAGTAATAACACAAGCTAAATTGTTAATTATATCTTGTGGTGTATACAATTTTTCTGATATTTATGTCATTGCTAAGTAAGCAATGACACAAAGAATGACTCGTGCAAAGGAAGTAAGTCTTAAAGATCTTAAGAAAAAATAACTTTTATATGAGGTAATCTGATTATTTTTAATTGATGAATTTATGCTTAGTATATGATTTTTCCTAACTCTTAATTGTTTGATTAAGGTATTTAAAGAGTTCAAAAGTTAAAATACTATTTTTCAAAAGTAAAATAAACATCATGAAGTCTAAGGGCATTTAGTGCCAATAAGCTTAAACTTTTAAAATTGTTGTAATTAATTATAAATTAGTTAATTTACTCCATCCGTTTTTTTCCATTTAGCCCTTTAATTTTTTGAAATTTGATAATTAGTAATTGTATGTAAACATTCATGATGGTAATTAATAAGATTACATAGGTAAATTAATCTATTTAATTTTAAGGCATGAAATATTTAAAAAAGAATGGAGGGAGTATCTATAAGAGTTTTCTACTTACAATTTTGTATTATATATTTTATATTTACTCACTATACCTTTTTTTTTGTTATTATGATAGGTTGTTATGATTCCTGCAAAAAATGCAACAAATGGTGCCCAAAAAGTGCTGGAGTTATGGTATGAGAAAAGAGCAATGAGGAAGTTCTTTCAAGTATATATGTCAACTTTAATCGTAGGGGAGATCTGGACATTATAGTGAATGGATTGGAGAGGATAGAATCCATGGATAAGATTGATGTTCCATAGATTGAAGAGACAAATCAAACTCAAAACGAAAACCGGAGATTCAGTGGAAAATTCTAAGAAGCCTAGAGTGGGATGAAAAAAGAAATCAGCTAAGGAGTTGCAGCTAACCGAAGGACAAAAGCAGAAAAAAAAAAAAAAAAAAAGAATCACAAGGAAGAATATTGAAGACTACATTGAAATTCCAAGTTATGATGATCAACTGTCGTTGGCCAAAATTATCTAAAAAAATTAAGAAAACACCTACACCAATCATCAAGACCAAACAAGAAAAAATAGATTATGAACAAAGATTCGATACCTTAATTTTTTTACTCGTTTTCTTTGTTAGAAAAATAGGTCTTCATTTTCTTTTCATTTACATATAATACTACTTACATTCCATAAACTCGAAGAATAAAAAAAGAAGAAGATTGAAGACTGGATTGGAATTCCAAGTGGTGATCAAGTACCGTTGAACAAAGTTATCTCAAAAAATCAAAAGAAGAAAGCACACACTCCAATCATCAAAATCAAGCATAAAGATATCAAATGAACAAAGATTCATTATCTTAGTTTTTGACTCGTGTTTCTTTTTAAGAACAATATATTTAATTTTTTTTTTGTATGTAACACTATTTACATTTTCATAAATTTATTATATTATCAATAATTAAACACTACTTTGACGATATTTAAAAATTATAATAATCGTTTTACTTTGTATCAAAAAATGGAAAAACCAATTGATATGACGTGCAGCGCACGTACGTTTCTGCTAGTATCATAAAAAGGTTACTAAATTAATATTTGTATCAGAAAGGGTATTAAACTAAAATTTGTACCAAACTTCCATTTTTGCTCCAAATATGATTATTGTCTATTTTTTTTAGCCTCATAAGTTGTATGATTTCGATCTCAAGCTTCATATTAAAATATCTCAGTTGACATCTCGTTAACCTTCCGGAACTGAAATCACCGACCGCTTAATTAGAAACGTTGTCTTTGCTGTCGTCGTAGACCACAGATGAAGTTATCAAAACCTTCGCTGGAAAATGTTTAGTCCAAGATCAAGATATTATTCTTCTTGATGGTCATCACTTTTTCCATTTACAGAGAGACCCTACCAAGTTTCTAATTTATGAAAGTTTGTCCTCCATTCAAAGTTTTATCTCCGAACAATTAGCATTTAATCGAACACACAATCAGAACTTTTCTCGACATATTACCACAAGTATGTCTAAATTAATGATTCAAAATAATATTGCAAACATTACATCTGGAAAATTTTCATCATTTCTGACTCTACCTAGATTATAATCTTAATCTTGGGGGTTGAAGCTAAAACTGACTAAATTGTGACATCGCAATATCATGCAGAAGGTTCCAACAAATTCCATCTGGGAGAGGGGGAGAGAGAGAGGAAGGAGAATTGGTCGGCTTGGGCACACGGCGGTTTTTAGTTGTTGTTCTGACCAAGAAATTTGAACTTAAATTTTGCAAATTCATTAGGATTTGAGATGGAATATGATATATTTGTAAGAGTAGAAAAGTGATAATAATCATATATCTATACTACCATAAAAGCTGAGTTTTCAGCTTATTTACCAAAGTGCCACTTTCCTACCTAAAAGCTGAGGGGCCTCAATATAACACATGTTTCAGATACATATCATGTTTATTGTTATTTACATCTTAAAAATAAATATAAGTAAAATCACAGGTGTTGACTATCTCTTTCCTCAAAGACAGAGCTTTTAGATTTTCGTGTTCCTTTGCTTACAAGATTTGCAACATTATCGAGATTTCAACTTAAAATCTACGCTCTACAGATATTAGAGCTATTTTCCACTTATTACTTATTATAAATAGAGGTTGTGATTTCCTTCAAAAGAACAAAAGACGTTATGACAAGTATTTTTCATACGCACATTTCTGATTAAATTTCTGATTTCATCTTTATCTTAAATCTGCTTTTTCTGTTTACTTTTGCCTGTATTTTTTGTTTTGTTAAATTAATTTTTGATTTTAATGGTTTTATTTTGCATTTCTTATTTTCTATCTTCTATTACACATAAAAAATAAAAAGTATGGGATGTATTCTTAAAAAGTAAGAAGAGATGTTCATGCATATTGTTGATTATACTGAAGGATATTATGGAGGGGGAGAGTGTACAATTTTCATGCCAAAAAAAAAAAGAAAAAAAAAAACTGATGAATGTTCACTTATGTGGGCCATCACTTAAAAAGGTTATTTTTTACATATTTTTTGAAATGTATTTATGTTTTTACAATAAAACAAACACAAATCTTCCTTCTCTCTTAACCACAGTTATCAAGATTTCTCTTAGCCGAACTTGGAAAAGTTTTGTTCATCAAGATTTTATATTTTGTGCTTCTAGATTTGCAGGCAAGTTTTTCTTCACAATGCATAGATTTTTATACTTTATGCTTCTAGATTTGAAGTATGTACCTCATTATTTAAGCTTTTTAATGTTGTTTGTGTACATGGCGTAGAAGAAGCCCAGATTTAGGCTTACCTCTTTGCTGGATATTCATTGTCCCTAATGCCCCTCAACTTCGGTGTAGCTCCAGATAATGTTGTGTCCACGGAATTAAAACATAAAATTTGGTAAAGCAAAGCAGGCAAGTTAAGCATAAACATAATGAGGTCAATATATCACGAGAAATATCAAGGAATCATATGTAGATTTCCTTCAGGAGATGCACATCATCAAATGTAAAGAATATGAAATTATTAAATTAGGATTTTGTTAAACTGAGAAATATGTGTGTTTCTAATTTTTGTCAATAAATATCTAAATATAACCAAAACTTATTATAATAATATATGTTTAAATAATTAAACAATTTTGTTTCAAAGTCACTTTTAGACAGTGAATCTTAAAGTAAAATAATTTTCTGGAAACAAGGATACATGGATTGCTACAGATGAACTTACAGTAAAATAAAATTTTAAAGTATTTTAAAATGACTATAGCAGATTTAAGGAAAAAAGAAAATAGAAAAAATAATTTTACCACAGATTCTAAGTTTAGAAACTTACAATTAGGAGATTGTTAGTTTAAAAAAGCTACAACTCTGCTAAAATTGATGTTATGAGGGAAACATATAAGGTTTGGGCTTGAATGCGAGAACGATTTGGACTCGAAACTGAATAACAAACCATGGATTGAAAGCGATTAGATTTGTGTTTTTTTTATGGGAGGATGAAGATTAGATGAAAAAAATATAATAAATAAATAAAGTGGATGACGGTGAGAGCGAGAGAGGGTAGAGAGTATGCAAAGCTGCCAATTAGGTTTATTCCTATTATTTAGTTGGGCTTTTGTATAATTTTTTGGGCTTTCACCCACTTTAAACCATTACATAGCAGGACTTTAAAAATTTTCAATAATGTTATAACTGAATTTGATTCAATTTGGTCTATTGGACCCCAATTTGTTTCAATACAGGTCAAGATGAACGGGACGGAGGGAGCATTTAAGTATACTACAAGTAGTTAAGTATGTTGGATTTTAAGGAGAAATTATTACAGATTTCAAATTAATCTCATTTCTTTTACAATATTGAGCTCGGTAGTTGAAATTTAGGCTATTATTGGTGGAACCTAATTAAATTTCAAACTTAGTGTGAAATTTTTCTTTAAAATTCAACACTAGTTAAAGAGAATAATTTTACTTAATTCATGATATCCTCAATTAAAATATTTACCGTGCAACGCATGGGGATATACTAGTTTGAAAGAAAATGAAAGTACAGGAGCCATTTTGACACAAATTTTAGTTTAGTATCATTTTTTATACGAACACTATAGTTTGGTACTCTTTAAGAAATTAACCCTAATTCCTAAGTAGTCTACTAGGTTTAGTTGTTAAGAATGAACTATATATTGCTCGGTTGAGATGCCTGTTCGAAACCTTCATAAAATATGTTTGTGCACTTCATATTTCTGATTTAATATTTCTCAGAACATGGCCCAAGTAGGCCCATTGTACACCTTCAAACTTCTGGTTTTATTTTACTCTTGTCTTGGCCCAAGTAGGCCCAACTTCTTCATCAGTATGTCATTAGGACCGAAAATACTGCTTTCCTCTATTACACTGAGTGTATTTGTTCTCCCCTATATTTCATATTACACTCTATGATAAACTGTGAAACCTGCTAGATTTAACATCTCATTCAACTGTGGGATAGAGGAGGAACTTATGTACAGATATTGCTGATATGATACTTAGTTTATAAAGTACCTTTTAATGGATGAGATCCACAACACCCCCTTGATGATTTTACAGAAGATTATTGATAAAAAGTTATATGTGATGCAGCTCATTCACTATATCTAAGCGGATGGTCTTATTTTTTAAAATTCATGTTGATTGACATCAGATAACTTGAACTAAAGCCACTTAAGAAAAACATCACTTGAGAAGAACACTCCTTCTAAAACTCCTATTTATTATATCCTAGCTGCTTGTTGTTTCTATTTTATGGTATCTGTTTGTATATTCTTTCTTCGCCTTATTCTGTTATCATGATTTTTAATATATTATAAGATAAATCAGATGTTATGTACCTCATAAGTTGTGCTGTGCATCCTATGGAAGTAGATATGATCCAATTACTAATTTGTATCAAACAATGTGTAAGCTGAGTAAAATTATAATTACTGATGGTTTTGGTTCGAATTTGCTAATTGACCGCCCAAGTCTTTGCGCTTTTGCTATTTTTTAGCTATAGTGACTAAGGTATCTGGCTCTTTGGTGAAATATTACTAATTGGAGTAGAGTGTTTTTTTAGAACGGTAATTTTTACCATTTCAATTATAGGCCAAAATTTTGCGGTCTTCAATTTTAGGATAATATCTAAAATATTGATCATTTTTGGGATAAATTTGAGCCTGATCGGGCTAAGCCGCACATGATTCTCAAGTGAGCTCAATTAAAATACACCCTCCAACTTTTTGATCAAACGCACAGAAGTTGCGAAGAATTAATTTACAGATTTTTGTACACCAATTGTTTGTAAAAACGTCAAAGTAGAATAAAGAGCTATAATTGAGTAATGAGAGATAAATGAGCGACAAGGCTTTTGCTTCTATGATATCTCTCAAGAACATAATGGAGCGACTTCTCAATTCATCCAAAATCCTTATCGTGCCAGCCTTTCACAAAATGATTCAACAATTCTCGTACGTGTTTTTGTACAATATATGATGATCGTCATATAGGAAGAAACATTTTATCATTAATATTCCGTACAATCATAGTACATCACATTTTCTCATTCAAAACATACGATTTTTTTTTTATATATATTACCTTCAAAACTCTTTTTGTCTAAGATTTTGTTATCTGCATGATATGAACTCGTCAATCATGAGATATCTCGCTGTTATAATGTTCATAATTTTAGCCTAATGGTTGGATAGTACTCGGTGGGGACATTCTCCCAAAACTTTATCTTTTGGGACATAAATAAATATCCATCATTCTGCCATTGAACTTGGTTTTAAAATTATCAATCATCATCAATTAGTAATAGGTAAATAAACGGTGCTCCCTCCTTAGTGCTCCCTTCCGATTTTTCTTTATTTTACATTTTTTAAATTATTAATTCACAATAATAAATTATTTTAATAATAGATATCAATTCGATCTCAATTCTCGCCTCGTGGATATATCGAACTCATAATTAAATACTACTATATATTATGTACAAGCTTCATCTCATGCATATCTTTTGATTTCAAATTAACTCTATATATTTAAGAGCAATTTATTCTTTTCGATAGTGATCAATTTTAAATTTGTTTGTTTAAATTTGACTATTAATGTAGTAGTAATTCATTGCACCAATGTTCCTAACATCAAAAGTGATTTCCCGATTCTAATTCTAAAGAGATTATATCTAAATTCATCGTAGGAGTATGATGGAATATCTCTAACAAAATTTAATTCTCTTGATTTATCTCTTAAGTTAGAGTTGTCATATGACTAGGAATATCTCTTAGTCCATCGGTTTTGTTAATCTCTAGTTTTCTTTATGATACACTAAAAAAGAAAGTTCAATTCTTTTTTGTAGATAATTTATTCATAAGAATAATGTGATACAATTTAGTCAAACTTTTTAAATCACGAAACTACTAATAAGTTTATATTAGGTCTATATTTTTGTAGGAGCAAGAGTCATAGTAAAACTATACTTCTAACAGTAAATATTTTTGTAAGAGAATATGTAGTCATATGGCCATATTGAGCAATGAAACCCAATATTTGGCCCACCTACTTTAAAAACACAAATTATGATCATTCTTTTCAATTTGGGCGGATTTATCCTCAACAAGGAGGGTGCGGGTCTCGGGCGGGTTCAGGTCGGTTTTGATACATTTGGTACATATTAAGTCGTTTGTACAATTTGCCGCTATTTTTCTCCTTCCATCAATCGATGCTCAATTCTATTGATTTAATCATTTTTTTTGCTACGTTCATCACCTTAGGAAGTTAATTTCGAACAATTTCGATCAAATCGTTCGGATTTTGCGAAAAAATAGGACTGTGATTCAATTTTTAGTGCTTTTCCATCGTCGGATTGATATTCTCGTTTTCCGGTGCCATGCCGGTTGTTTTTTTATTTCTAACGCCATAGTTGAGGTCGCCTTGATATTGCGACTCTGGTGGTAGTGGTGATGAAGTCTCGTCGTCGTTCATCGGAGTTATTTCCGTCGAGTATTTTCTGATTTGCTGTCGCGACTTGGTACTTTTGGTACAAATGGATTACGTTTGTATCAAATGTACCAACAACACTTTGGGATATTTGAGACTTTTTTATGAAACATGAGACATATGGGACTAATGATTAAATTTGTACCAAAGATACCAATAGTACTATGACCTAAAAAAAAGAACGTTAATTAAAAAAATATAAATTATCAATTTTCCCCTTAGGATTTAGATTCTCCAATTAGGGTTTAGATTCCCCCAATTAGGATTTAGATTCCCCAAATAGGGTTTAGATTATCAAATTAGGGTTTAGATTCTCCAATTAAAACTAAAAGATAATTCGTCTTGTACCAAATTTGGCACATTTGGTACTATTAGTACCAAATCCGGATACCCGCCCACGCCCACGCCCTCACCCGACCCGTGCGCCCTTCATTAAGGGTATTTTTTTGTCCCAAATTCAAAAAAAAAGACCAAAAATTGTATTTTTTAGGATGATGAGCCAAAATTTGGGTTTTAATGCCCATTATAGCTATTTCAAAAGTTGATCTTTTTGTAATAAGTAATTATTAGAATTACAAAATTTAGCATAAACACATGAGACGATTCAAATAGACAAAAAAAGGACTTTGACCAATTTTAATAAAACTTTTAACTTTGTAGTGTTCAGATTTGTATCGAGTATTACCCAACGAGTGATAATTTAGCATACACCAACGAGACGGTTCAAATAGACAAAAGAATGATTTTTACTAATTTTATTTAATATTAGCTCTGTGGTGTTTAGGTTTTTATCGAGTATTATTACCCAACGGATTTGAGACGGGAATGTACAACAAAGTTATTATTTTAATCGAGATTCGGACGAGAACATGTAGAAAATTCTAAAAAAAATTGATTTTTGAAAATAGTTAATAACTGAGTATCGAATCAATTGTCATTCATAATTATAAGTTTAGATATGAGAAATAATATTAATTCATAATTAAGTTTGATTTATAATTAACTTGAACAACATCACTTTTAATAAGACACGTTTAATATTATTTTCTTAAGAGGTATACGCATAAATTAAAACATAATTTATTTCCCGTCGAGTCTCGACCAACTACTTCAATAATATCACAATCTTTTCATCTATTCTAAATCGTCTCTGGCAATTCTCTACGTGAGCTTTGAGCTAAAGATTTAGACACTCGTTTGATGTCTGTGAATGATGCTTGTGTATAAGCTTGAGAGTGAAGGAAGCTGCATGCTGACGTGGAGATGCTTCTAGAAAGGAGGCGGTTATGCGGTTGAAGGAGCCCGTTATAGAGCTGGCATTTGATCTCATCTCAGCCACAAGATCAACTTTTGAAGGGCGGGCGGCGGCGGAAGTGGAGGGAATAGGGGATTGAAGTTTGCAATTTAAAAATAATACTAAATGTAATTATTAATTCTTTCAGTTTTTGGTAAAGAGATTTGGGTTTGGATATTTATTGTAAATCCATTCTTCTCTGTCAAAATGGTTGGACCAGTCCAAAAGTATGGTAGTCCAAGCTCAACCCTAAACAATGTAAAATGATTGGATCATATTGGTCTGCTCGGACCAGCCCAACACATTTTACTTATCTATATCTGGATAATTTTACATTATGTCTTAGATAGATAAATTTATATTAATCTAATTCCCAACCCAAGTATTTCTATGAAATGTTACACCGCTAAGAGGAAGATAAGCAAAGATAATAGACATAGTAGTTGTATAATTTTGGGAATGGATTTATGAGTTCGGCAAGAACTACATTCTTTCTTTTATCATACTCATTTCTTTTCCTAGTAACATAAATCTACATTCTTAAACTTGTCAAAATCATTTACTTCCCATCTGCATGCTGCTAATAATTAAGTCACTTTGCAGCAGCGCAGTGTAGGGCGGCGCTCGTCGCGGTGGTGATATCTCAGCCGCCATGCCTGCGTTTCAGACTCGAGTATTTACTATGGGTGATAGCTTAATTAAAAAATTATAATGGGCCATAACTATAACGAGCGTGACACCAAAGCAAAAACCGGCATTACCTTCCGGAAAGGAAATGTGGCAGCTCGCCAGCAGTGAAACCTGGAGTGCTCCTTTGAACTGGTTCCACACAGAGAGATAATAGTGAAACACGAGATGTAATACAACTGAGTACTACCAAATTGTCGAGACATACCGCAGTTCACATCCCGACTGATTCTCCTGTGCCACGCTATTTGGCGCAGTCACTTCAATGCTCAAAGCATTTCCCTCGCTGCTCCGGATGGCCTTGAACACATCTTTCCTACCGCAACACAAGCACGAGACCGAGCCACACTCGGAGGAGCACGTCTCGACATACTTATCCCTCCTTCTCATAGTTGTAGGAGTCGAATCAGAGTTCTCCGAAGCAGAACCTGCAGAGAAACGTGACCTAAAAAACACTCTCCTTGAGCAGTTGAATAAGCTGAGGCATGGTTTCTTGAACTTCAAATTTCTGTTTGTGTCATCACGAATCCTTAGCTCGACATTGTAGCCTAGTATTCGTTGCAGTGCACCAGCAATCTCCTTCCATGACTTCTCAGCTTTAGATGCGTAATCTGGATTATCAAACTCCAATTCTGCCACTGCTATCCCTGCTGCACAGAAAAGGTGTAGCCTCAATCACAGAATGGGAATGAGTGCACAAGAAATATGTGTAATCGCGCCATTTTTGACAAAGACGAGACTTAAGAGTTATACCTTGTGTGAGACAGACAGCGGCCAAGTTTCCTCGTTTGAGGAGGAACTTCTTGAGAGAGCTAGACGAGCATATTGCAGCAGCCCGTATCCAAACCAGATCCAAAGTTTCTTTATCATACTTACTTCCCGCGTTTGCAGATTCATTATCCACACAAGCACATGCAACGGAGCGCTTGAAGCTCTCACCCGTGGAGGATGAGCTCAGAAAATCACCATCTGTGTAGTGGAAGTCGAGTCATGATGGTGATGGAAAAGTATCATACATACAAAATTGATAAGTCGTCGTTCCAAAATCATCCTCACCTTGTGGGAGTAATGATCGCGTGCTTAGCCTTGGATCACTCCCGTCGTGTGAAGAACCTGCAGAGCTTAGCTGCAGAAGAGCCACAGTCAGCCATGTCATCTGGTTGTTTGACATTCTCAACTGTTTCTCTGTTTGTGATAGAATTTTTAGCGCGTGGCTGAGCTGCCGCATGTCATCTTCAGCTGCACCAACAGATTTTTTCGAAGTCAGAGATCCGAACAAAAACTACTCAAACTATGGGAACATACAAGATAATAGAGACTTGTGTTTGTAGGAACTTGAAATATTATTCAGACAACCTTTAGTATTGATTCTGTTACAGTGATATGTATAGAAGATATAACAAAGCTGATGACTTTGCAACTTCGCAGAAATTTTACATAAGAAAGTTTAGGTAAAAATAATAAAACAAACTTGATGAGAAAGATGATAGTGTTCTGCAGCCTAAGTGTTCAAAAATTATTCAGATTAATTTGGGAAAGGAAAAGAAGAAACATCATCACTTGAGAAAAATTCATATAATCGAAGAATAGTTATAACGAATCATACAATTATCTGTTGCGAAGAGCTTCCTTCTCTTTTCTGAAACTCCATCAGATGGGCATTTCCCAGCAAGGATGTCCATTATGAGATTTGCCAACTGTGACGTGAGCTGCAACGGGTCTATCCTTGTTGTCATTAGCTCTCTCGCCTTTTTAACTGTGTTTGAAGCATCAGACGACATTGCCAGATACAGCAAATCGAGCAATTCATCATCAGAAACAACTCCACTCTGCAAAAACGAGCATGAAAATTAGACTTATGACTTCAATAGTTTCGGGGGGCTAAATGAAACAAGAAATAAGTTAGCACTTACTGCTTCATAAACCAACGAAACAGTTATTTTCTTTCCGATCAAACTCAATTGATCAAGCATCATCTCTGCTTCCCGAAGTGAACCATTCGATTTATTTGCTATGAAGTTCAAAGCATCCTGCTCAAATTCAAGACCTTCTTGAATACATATTCTGCCCAACTTGCTGGTGATATCAACTTCTTTTACCTTTTGAAAATGGTATTTCTGAGACTTCGACAGAGCACAACGCGGGAGCTTATCAAGATTAGGAGTCACCATTATGAAGACAACGTGTCGAGGAAGCTCATCCAGACCATTCAGCATAGCCGCCCATGTTTCGCGATGCATCAGGTGGCACTCGTCAATTATATAAACCTTAAACCTCGAGAAAACCGGTGGGATCCCAGCATTCTTCATGAGTAACCGACACTTCTCCGTTTTGTTGATTCTCACTGAATCCACTTCCTTCACATCACTGCTTCTACCCAAAAACAAGAAACCACATTCCTTGCACATACCACACGGTCTCGTTGTAGTCTCAGGAGAAAGACAGTTCAATGCAGCAGCAAATATCCTTGAAGCTGATGTTTTTCCAGTTCCACGAGGCCCGTGGAAGATATATAAAGAAGCAATCTGCCTCTTACAGATTGCATCCAACAGAGAGGTAGCTACTGTGCTTTGCCCTACCAATTCACCAAATGATTTAGGGAAAAACTTTTGGCAGAGGCTTCTAGAACTTTCCAAATAGGGACTAACTCCTTCATAATTGTGCCTAGACCTAGAGTCGATGCTCTCGGTCATTACATCCTCCGACAAAAGAGGTTGTTCTTCCACATGATGAAGAAGACTGGGTTCTTTAAATTTCCTACCTCTTGACCAACAACTACTTATACCGCATCCTTGATGGCAAGAATCCATGAAACCAACATCATCTTCATTTTTATACAACGACATTCCATGACTAGCCCGTTCCCTTTGAGCTTCACCAACAGACAAGCATGGGCTTCCTGAACAGCTCAGAACATCACCAGTTGTCCCTCTAGATACCCCATCAAGCTCCGAATGCCACATTTGGCGTTTTGACTCACCGCTATGCCTCTTCTCGACTCGCCTCAATTCATCATCGGGTTCATTACATGAAGCCCCACCCTCACCAGCACTGGTAAATTGAAAATACTTGTCACCATAATCTTTGCAGTATCTTTCACTCAATGCTTTGCTATCACACGCAATCGACAGATCAAGTGGACGTGCATCCGAGCCTTCAATACACAACGACCTCCTGTGCGCAGAACCTTTACTTCCAACCATGGCTCCTAAATTTTGGGGAGAGATTAGCCTTGACTTACAATTTCTTGAACCATAATATAGCTCATGGTCATTCATACCTTCATGCTCACCCCTAAACAACGTCGAGCTTCTTAATCCTAAACCATCATGACCATCACTCACTCTGTGACAACTATTTTTAAATCCTAAAGCTATAGCATCATTTGAATATGTCTCCCAATCTACATTATCAATTGAGGCATTCAACTTGCTCATGGAGTTTGTAGATGGATCCCGAAGAGACCTCACTCTCCTAAGGGCTATCAATGTTCTTGATATAGGAACGTCGACAGAATGCCGCCTACCATCCATCCCTCAGACTAGAACAATGAATACTACAACAGACTGAGTAACATTTGCTAGTAAGGGACCATTAAAGAAAATTGCAATGTCAACCTGAAAATCACCAAAATCAGGCATTCAGATAGTGACATTCTCAACTTGAACCTCAATCTTCCCGCAACATGAAAAAGAAATACAGATAAAAACAACAAGATTCTCCAGCTAAAAAGAAAATTAGTCAAAGATACAAGCTTCTATCTTTCAAGACTAAAAGTTTGACTATGTGTGCTACAAGTAATGAAGAAGCTGTCTGAAATGGGGACAAAATCAATCAAATAGAAAGCAACGTACAAGAGATAGAGCACAATGTACCACCTTTTTCTCATCAGGTAATTACACATCAAAAGTTGAAACCTCAGCGGTCACCATTTCCACCTGAAAAACACAAATGCAGAAAAGATAATGCCATCACAAACAAAGAGACGAAACCCCATATATAAAAGATAAAAAATCCATTCAAATAAAATATAATCCCACCTACTTAACTAGACTTCTCTCCCAGTAAAACTTAAATAATAAACAATCTTGAAATTCGAACGGACAAAACATAAACAAATGATATTCAAATATATGCTACATTTACCACCATATTTCACACTATATTAAACCCCCTACATTGTTAAAAACAAGGCAAAAAATGACAAAATTTGAAAAGAAAGCACAGAAAAAAACACACAAAACCTGTTGATTGAAGAAGAAACTATTACTATGTTGTCTGCTTGCCATTGAAGCCCACAAGAAAAAAATTCAAACGAAAGTGAGAACTTCGGAAGACCCACTAGAAAAGATTGCATTTTTTCAAAGTTGTACTTCACCTATGCTAAGAAGTTGTACTTTGCATATACATACAATATACGTACAACCCTCAAAGAACAGAGGTCAAGAAGTCATGTTCTCGGGGGAGGTGGTTAAGTGGCAATGCAGTAAATGTCATTAATGCCTGAGGGTGAAATGCACGCCACCGCATTGAATAATATATCACCATATTGTTTAATTTTTTAGTTGAAAATAAACTCAAAAGTTGAGGGAATTTAATTTTTAAGACACAGTTTTTAATTTTTTTTATATTTTTCTTGCAGATATACTCTTGTCTTGTTTGATGGTCCTTTCTAACTCTGCACTCGTTGCAGAGTTTTTGGTGTATTTTAATGTTTATGGTTTGAAAGTGAAAAACCTCTCTGGGTTAGAGGGGTATTATGGGAATTTCAGTCTCTGACAGTTTTGCAGCTCGTGTTGTAGCATAGGAGGGAAAGAGAGACTCGGTTGGTTGCGGGGGTATGAATTGAAAAAAAAAAAAAAAGCTAATGTAATCATTATTTCAATTTATTTCCTTATTTTGGTTGGACAGAAAGGGAAAGAATTTATCTAGGATTGCGTTAGTATTTAAAAGATTTGGAGGTATGAAATGAATTATTGAATTTGAGATATTTATTATATTCTTTTTTTATTGAATATATGAATTGGGCCTTTTCTTTTCTATCTATAATTAGATTCTCATGGTTTAAAGTGAAAGTTGCGACTTTTTAGGTGTTCAATTATATTAGCCTCAAGTAAAAAACTTAAAATTAACCTAATTACATGATTTGTTAATGACTAATAGTCCAATCTAGGATTGTGTCATTTTTTGTAAATTTGGAACACGTCACTTTTGAGTTGAATTAGATGTGAGTATTTAATGAATTAATTCAGCCTAAACTAGATAAAGTAAGTTTGTCAATGACAAACGGTGCAATTATACCTCTCTCTACTTTATCTCGCAAAAAAAAGTACATCAATTACTTTTATAGTATTATATATTTATTCTCAAAAACTATATACAAAGCCAGTTAGTAGCTCATCGAAATTTGATAGAAATAATAGTGCGCAATTAGGGGTGTACTTGAACTGAGCCGAGCCGAATACTATCGTGCTCAAGCTCGACTTGTTTATAATTGAGTTGAATCTCGAGCTTAGTTTATCGAATATTTTGAGGCTCGCTAGCTTAATCGAGCTTAAACGAACTTTCGAAATTTAGCTTTATGTTTTAATTATCTATTATTTTAATTTAAAATTAATCATGTTATTCGCAATAATATAATATATTAATTAAATTTAATTTTTTTTCTTATGACAAATAAAGTTAGTTAAATATTACTCCATCCGTCTCACGAAAGTTGTTTTGTTTCACTTCGGCACGGAGATTAAGAATAAATGAATTAAGGGGTAGTGGATGTATTTAGTGGAGTATTTTATTTGATAAAGAATGTAAAAGTACTGTGAATAAGTAATAAAGAATATAAAAGCAGTGTGAATGCAAATAATTATTCCTGATATGGAAACAAGACATCTTTCGTGAAATGTCCCGAAAAGAAAAACAAGACAACTTTCGCGAAACAGAGAGAGTAATACAATTAGTATTGATTAGAGTATAAAAATATAATACACGACTAGATAATAATTTATATTTTCAATCTTAATCACTAACGAGCTTGTTCACGAGCTTACGAGCCGAATACCATCATGCTCAACCTCGGCTCGTTTAGCAAACGAGCTTCTCTAAACGAACTCGAAAGAATTTTTATCGAGTCGAGTTTCGAATAGCTTACGAATAGTTTAACTCGTTTACAGCCCTATGTGCAATAACATATAAACCAATAAGCAACAAAAATATTTATACAATATATAATATGCAAAAACATATGAACCAATAAACAATAATAGATGGCAAGAATATAATTTATGCAATATCTTCCTACAAAAGAACATTTTATACAATATATACAATAACATATGAACAATAAACAACAACAAATTGCAAGAAATTAATGTATACAATATCTTCCTAAAAAAATCATTTATACAATATATAATATGTAACAATATATGAACCAATAAGTAATAACAAATGCAAGAAATTAATTTATACATTATCTTCCTATAAAATAAAAACAATTATTTAATATATAATATGCAACAACATATGAATCGTTAAGCAATAACCAAGAACAAGAATCTTATATGGAAAAAGAAAAACAATTTTAATGCATATAATATGCGATAAAAATAAAGATGATTCATGGAACAACCATATAATTTAATTTAATTTAAGAGACGTATCTTGAAATAGTCATAATGACTATTAAAATATAAATTTTAATCCACTTTTTTCAAAAATATAAATTTTGGTTATTTTTTTCAATTTGGGACGAAAATACCCTTAATGAAACGCGGAGCGAGTCGGTCTGATGCGGGCAGGCGCGGGTCAGTTCGGGTCGGGTATGAGGTATCTGGTATATCTGGTACAAATTTAGTCTTATTAGTACCAATTGTTATAGTACATCTAGTACAAATTTAGCCTTATTTGTGCCAATTAGGATCGATGTTCCAAGTTATGACATTGTACTATTGGGACGAACATTCCGATTATTCCAAGCTATACTACTCCGATTTTGCGGCTCCGCCTTCACTCTGATTTTGTGGTTCCGCCTTCGCTCCAATTACTAATATAAGGATAATTGTCGGGCAACAATTTAGATTTCTTCGGCTCGCTCCGAGGCCTTCGGCTCCCCTCGCTCGAATCTTGACCAAAGAAGAAGCGGCAAACAAAAAAATGAAGAGGCAAACAAAAATTTAAAAATTAAAAAAAAAATCTGAAAATAAAAACAGAAAGAAAAGGAAAAAGATATCTGGAAATTAAAAAAAAACAAAAAATAAGAAATTTGAAAAATAAGAAAAATAAAGAAATATGAAGAATAAAAAAAAACAGAAAAAAAAAAAGAAAAACAAATCTAGAAAATACGGTAAAAAAATAGAAAATAAAAAATTGGAAAATAAAAAAAACAGAAAAAAAAAGAAAGAAAGAACTTGGAAAGGAAATTAAGTATCAATAAAATGGGTCTGGAGTGATGGATCACAAATAGAAGAAGGAAAGGGGTATTTAGGTCCTAAGTTCAAAAAATTATCATAATTTATATTTATGAAGATGGTGGACCATAATTTATATTTCAATGTTCATATTGGCTATATCACATGATATTCTCTTAATTTAATTAGGCCAGTTTATTAGTTAGTCGAATAAAGAATTAATTTTTGTAGGGAGCCAATTTATTAATTGGCCGAATAAATGATTTCAAAACAATTTGCCTAATTTATTAGTTAGCCAAATTAAAATCTGAAATAGTCTAATAATTTTTTATTTAATTTGATAAAAGTAATTAATATTAATTTGGCCAATTAATTAGGTAGACAAGCCAATTTTCAACCGACGGGTAACTCAACTCGTATCCCACGTGGCACATCTTCATTCTTTATTCTTATTTATGTTAAATTTTTCATTTTACATATTTTTCATTTCTTTTCTAAAATTTAGAATCATCATTTATGCATTAATTTTTACGCTATTTGTAGTTGAATTTCCAACTTTGCATAATTCGTAATTGTACTTAGGAAATATTAGTACTACACAATCACTTTTTTTATTAATTTTGGGTCTGTATAAAATCTAAACGAGATTCATAAATTACACACTTATAAATAAAAAACGTGGTCAACGAGCTGATTCCGTCCCAGAAGTGTGGCGAAGGGCCAATTTCCAACCGACGAGTACCTCAACTAGAGAAGTTTTTCATTTTATGCATGTTTACATGTATTCCGATCAGGAATCGTGGTGGTAAACGGGCCAACTCCCAACCGACGGGTATTGTTATATGGATTCTTTTAGAAAGGAATACAGATGACTAATTTTTTAATTGAGTTTGAAACAAGTACGAGTATATAAATTTTAAACATGTTTGAATAATCAAAAATACATTTCTCGAGGTGTTTGATTAATCGTCTTTGTAGGAAAATTGGTAGAAAAATTTACAAATAATTTGTCAACGAGTCAATTCTGACCCAATATTGTGTGCGTAGAGAGGTCGATTCAGTACCAGTGGGGCAATTTTTTTTCCAATTTTATATTGAACTCATAATATTAAGAATATTTATGGCCATCTTCATTCTTATAAACAATCTTCAAATATTTTTTTATTCATTAAATTAAAGTGAGACAAATAAACATTTGCTACAAAAAGACCCCCCTCAATTCTCATACACAATCATACAATCCATTTGAAAAGTAAATAGTAGTTTTTGCCCCACATTAGTTTTGAAAAGAAAGAAAGCTTCGAAAATTATCTATAAAAATGAGTATGAATTAAATTAAAATTTTTATTGGGTATTACATAAAAAAAAATTAACAAACAATATCTTTTTTATATTATCATGTATTAAATTTTACTAATTTTATTAAAAAAATAATTTCCTGTCGATTTTCGACCGGCATCTAAACGAAAATTACTTTTTAAAAATCCAATGTGGTACCCCTCTTAATCCCACATTCCTATTTATCTAAAATTCTCAAATTTTCTAAATCTAAAATTAATATTTATCATATTTATATTCTGTTGGGAAAATTATAAAGGTTTCGAAAGATGCCTAAAACCCAACTGACCCTGACCGAGTAGATGATTGCCTTTAATCTATTTAGCTAGAGCTCACTGTTTGAGCCTAGGGATTTTATCTTTACAAGAGTCAAGCAGAATAAGTCAACCGGACTAGAGAAGGAGGTTCATGAAGAACTCAATTGAGGCTCAAACTCAGCTGAGACACAGACTCAGCTGAGGGATCACACTCAGTTGAGACTCAAGGTCAGTTGGGACATCAACCCCAACTGAAACACGAACTCAGTTGGACAGTAGCTCAGTTAACTCCACAACTGAACCATGCAACTGAAGGCATACAGTTGGCGTGAAGAGAAGTTGTGACCAAAGTCAAGACGTCTCGAAGCGGAGAAGAGATGTCGCCGAAGACGGAGGAGCTGCAGTCCAGTTTATGAATATACTCAGGAGCACAAGTCAACTGGAAAACTTACCATAAATGGACCGACAACAGTGACGTGCAAAAAGCATGGTCATAAGTACCCTTTCTGGAAAAGTTACCAGTAAAGCACGTGGAGTGCCATGCTTTTGGCAAAAGTCAAACGACTCTTTCTAACAGCTGGCTTTGACCTTTCCTCTATAAATAGAGGTCTCCACAACAAGGTTAAAATGGGGGTTTGATACAAGTAGAATAAAAGCACTCTAGAGTGCCGAGAGACAACACAAAGAAGACTGACGAAGAAGGAGTAGAGTGATTTCTCTTCTCTTCCCCCTAGCCTCTCAGAAGTTCCCCTTCTTAATTGAGGCTAGAGACTTGGTCCTTGCTTGTTTTGTATCCCCTTAGGACTCTATCTCAAAGAGATTGAGTTCTTAGCCTTGAGTTGAAGCTTCCATTATCCTAAAGTGTTGAGTCTTCCTTGTTGGATTCTCTCTCCATAAATCCAAACGCAGGTCTGACTTTAAACCTGGAATCAAAGTCCAGAGGTCCTTTGGAACCAGGAATCCAAGAGTTGGTCCCTTAGAACCAGGAATCTAAGACAGGCTGAACACTTGCCCAGAAAAGTATTGTTGGGTCTTGTTCGAACTCGGAATCGAACTGCTTTGGTCCCTTAGAACCAGGAATCTAAGACAGGATGAACACTTGCCCGGAAAAGTGTTGAGAGATCTTGTTCGAACTCAGAATCGAACTGATTAGGTTTACTTAGAACCCGAAATTCAAGTGGGCGTTTGGTGAAGCATGCGTAAGCTTACCTAGTGGATTACTTCCTCGAAAAGGAAGTCGTGGACGTAGGAGGTCGATCTCCGAACCACGTTAAAATATTGTGTGTTTACTTTCTATTCTTTACATTCAGTATTTTAATTCTTGTACCTAACCAACTGACTCTAACATATGCACTGCACTAACTTAGGAATTTAACCTTCCCATTTCACTAAGGTTTCAGTTATTGTAACGAGTTTATCTTCCACCATCTTCTGCATTGCATAATTGTTTAAAACCTCAGTTAGTGCAAGAACCTGAACTTCAGCCATAGGAGTCAGCTGAGCTACCAACTATGTGATTGGCTCCAACTGAGCAACTTAGTTGTAGAGCTACTTCGACTGTCTCTTCAAGTTGTGAGTAAACTGACCTGTGCAGTATATCTCAATGAAATGACGTTAAGCAAAACGAAAATAACTACTGGTGTGTTCCCCCTCCCCCATACACCAGTTACTCATTACCGGGACCATCAAGTGATATCAGAGCAGTGATTCAAAAGATTGTTGTTTCTGATTCACAAGGTGTGAGTCGAGTATATCTTTTAGTGGTCAACTGAACAGATCTTTTCTGAAATCTATTAGTGCATTCTGTTGCATATCTTTTTTTTGTCTCTTGTGGTGTGCAGAAAAGATGAACCCGACACTGGTGGGAAGCTTGTCGGAGTTCTCTGTGGATGATTATCCCACGTGGAGATTTTGCCTTAAAATGGCTCTACTGCCAGACATCACAAGATGTGGGAAACCATTGAAAATGGTCCCATCCAAGTGACTCAGTCAGTGCTGGTGACTCTCATCGCTCCTGGGGAAGGAGAGATGATGAAGGAAGAACCCAAAGGTGTCCATCGGTACACCAAGGAAGAAAGAGACATCGCGCAGCTAGATGACATCGCTAAAAGCGTCATCTCTTCCACAGTCGGCAAAGCCTACTTGCCAAAGATTATCAATTGCCTTACGACAAAAGATATGTGGGAGTCCTTAGCTGCACTCTGTGAGGGCTCTGACGAGATTAAAGAGAACAAGTTCACGTTAGCTTGTCAAAAGTTCAACTTCTCTCAGCTTTCTTGGGAATCCATCGACAAGTTGGAGATGAGATTCACAGAGGTCCTTATGGACATTGAGAGTATTCGGAAAGGGAAATACTCACAGCGAGAGATGAACCTCAAGGTTCTCTTTGCACTAGGCGAAGACTGGACAGTCTATAAAGTTGTCCACCAAAATCGGAGTGACCTCAGTTCGTTTTCAACTGAGAAGCTGTTATCCATGCTCAAAGCAAATGAGTATGATATCCTCCGACTGAAGCCTTGCAAGCTTCATAAAACAGAACAGACCGAGGAAGGCTCAGCTACCAAGTACATGGCTCTTCGAGCTGAATCGAGCAGGTCCAAGTTCGCCCAACCCTCACGGTCCGCTATCTTCTCAGCTAGGGATCAATTGAGCAGGTCGGAACTCGAGAAGAGGGTCGATGAGCTGACCAATCAACTTAAGGAGATGAACTTAAAAATGGACAAGTACAAGAGGATCAGCGTGAGCAGGCGGCGCTCAACTGACCCATCATTCATGAATCAAAGCAAAGGCTGCTTTGAGTGCGGTAAGTCAGGACACTTCAGTGCCAACTGTCCTGACCTCTCCATGAAAGAGAAGAAAGCCCTCCGAGGAAAAACTAAGGAGAAATCCAAGGCAATGATCGTTGAGGAAGACGTCAATGATACCGACGTGTTCTCAGAGTCAGAAGGAGAAGATATTGACTTGCCATCCAGTCCAGCTAGAACAAAACAGTGCTTCATGGCCTTGCCTGAATAGTCAATTGAAGAGGACCTAGATGAAATGAGAAAAAGAAGAGCCGCCAAATCCGTTTGGGTGTTGGATAGCGGATGCTCCAGACACATGACACCCCAGAGAAATCTTCTCAAAGACATCAAGCTTCAGAGGAATGTATAGTAACCTTTTGTGATGACTCTCAAGCAAAACCAAAGGATTCGGTACATTCAAAACTTAGCTTGTGTCCATTAAAAATGCGTCGTTGGTAGACGGATTGAAGCATAACTTGCTCTCCGTAGGCCAACTGTGCGATAATGGTTTTTCTGTGAAGTTTGATGCACAGGGGTGCAGGGTGAAAGACGTTAAGACCAAGAAATTTCTTTTATTTGGTAGACGATTTTCATCAGGTGTAGTCTGTTACACTGACTGGTCGAGTAGCTCGCCAGAAACATGCCTTGTATCCAAGAGCAGCTCTAAAACAAGCTGGCTTTTGGCATAAAAGACTCAACCACCTCAACTTCAAAACCATGAACATACTAGCTCGCCAACAACACGCAGTTGGAATCCCGAACTTGAAGTTCTGTCCGACGCACCACTGTAGTGCCTGTCAACTCGGAAAGTTGATTAGAGCATCATTTCATCTTAAAGTGTTGCCATCGACGAATTGAGTTCTGCAACTGATCGATATGGATTTGTTCGGTACGGTCACCCCTGAGAGCCTAAATTGAAATAAATACACTCTGGTAGTTACTGATGACTACTCGAGGTACACTTGGATGATCTTCATGGCACACAAGAATGAGACGAGAGAAGAGTTGTCTAAACTGATGGATAGACTTGCAAATTAGCAAGGAAAATCTATCATCTCCATCAGATCTGATCGCGGAACTGAGTTTCTCAATGAGTCTATCTTTGAGTATTGCAAGAAGAAATGCATAACTCACCAGACTTCAGCTGCAAGGACTCCACAGCAGAATGGAGTAGCTGAAAGGAGAAATTGAATGTTGAAGGATGAGGCAACTTGCATGCTCACCAGCTTAGCTCTGCCAAAGAGATTTTGGGCAGAAGCGATCAACACAATGTGCTACACGCAGAAAGTTGTGGACGTAGGAGGTCGATCTCCGAACCACGTTAAAATACTAAGTGCTTACTTTCTGTTCTTTACATTCAGTATTTTAATTCCTGTACCTAACCAACTGACTCTAACATATGCACTGTACTAACTTGGAAATTTAACCTTCCCCTTTCACTAAGGTTTCAGTTATTGTAAAGAGTTTATCTTCCACTATCTTCCGCATTGCATAACTGTTTAAAACCTCAGTCGGTGCAAGCAGCTGAACTTCAGGCATAGGAGTCAACTGAGCTACCAACTGTGTGATTGGCTCCAACTAAGCAACTCAGTTGTAGAGCTACTCCGAATGTCTCTTCTAATTGTGAGTAAACTGTCTTGAGCAGTATATCTCAGTGAAAAGACATTAAGCAAAACAAAAATTGCTATAGGTGTATTCTTTCCCTCCCCCTCCATACACCAGTTACTCGTTACCAGAACCATCATATTCTATATTAGCTCTAACATGGAAAGAAATTTTAACAATATCAAATCTTAAAAATTAACAAAAAATCAAATCTTAAAAATTAACAAGATAAGACCTTCAAAATAATTCTTAGATTTTCATCTTCATTTTTTTAACCATCATTAACTTTTATTAACATATTATCAATTAATTACTTTTCAAGGAATTAATTTAATAAAAAAAATTCAAACAATTTTTAGGCCAATATATTAGTTGATCGAAAAATAATTTTTATTATAAAATTTTAATTTGATTTTACAATCAATTGTATTTCACCAATTTATTAAAAAATAATTTTATTATTAATATATATATTCCTTGAATCAAAATAGTATCTTATTATATTTTGCAATAAATAATTTGATCAAATAAATAACCAACTAATCATGTATTATTCATTGGGTAAGTATAACCCTAATCATGGTCGACAGGGCGATTCCGATTTGAATTCGTGGAGGGTAGGCGAGCCGATTCTAGAGCTGTGGGGAATAATATTTTATATATTTTGCAAATTAATAATTTAGTAAAATAAATAACCAATTTATCATGTTTTATTCATTAGAGTAAGTATTACCCTACATTATGGTCAATAGCCCGGTTCAGACCTGAAACCGTGGAGGGTAGACGCGCCGATTTCAAAATCGTGGGGATTGACGGGCCGATTCTAAATAGGCGGTTCATTTTTTTTTAAATTTTTTTTAATTTCATAATGTAGGAGATTTAACGTCACCTTCAGTTTTATAGACAATCTTTAAGATTAATTTTCTTATTTAAATCAATATGAGACAAAAAGATATGTGTTGTCAAAATGATTCACTACAATTTTCATATGAAATCGACGTGAGACAATCTATTTGAGAGCCTAATACATTTTTTTTCTACATCGAGTTTGAGAAGTAAAAGAGCTTTAAAAATTACCTATAAAATGGAGAAAATAATTAACAAACAATATCTAACTTATGTTATCATATATTACATTTAATAATTTATTAGATTTATCAAATAAAAAATTTCCATCGATTTTCGACGGGCTATACACTAGTTGATAATTCAAACTTGTACCTCAACGCATATTTTGATGGCAAAATTGCATAAAACACCATGACCTTTTATCAATTTCGGGTTTAATAGATGACTTTTTAAAATTATATCACAATACCTGACCTTTTAATTTTTCTCAATTGACGGTCTCCGATCAAAATCCGGTGCAATAAATGCTTACCTGGCGATCGGAAATGCCTACATGGTGAATCGATAAGTATAATTAAACGACGTCATTTAATAAATGACAAGACGACGTCGTTTCCTCCTTAACAAACACTGGTATTTATACATCCTAAACCCAAAATCAATCTTCTCTCTAATTTCCTCTCTTCATTGCCTGTAAATTTCCTTTGTAGATTTCTCTTCTCTTCATAATTCTTTTGATTACTTGTCGCCTTAGCCTTAGTGTTTTTGGAGTATCAACTCTCATGGTTGCTTCCACTTCAAGGTCGGGCTCAATGAATTCGCCCAATTCTGAACCACAGAGGCTTTGCAACAAGTGTGGAAATCCGGCACAACTGAAGCCCTCAAAGACTGTGTAGAACCCGGAAAGACGATACTTTTATTGTCATAGAAGAGGCTGAGTAAGTACAATTTAATTGCAATTTGTTGTTTATAATAACCCTAATTGCTGGAAAAAAAATCTTAATTTCATCATTATGCTTCGAATCTGTAGTGGGGTGATTGTAACTATTGGGATTGGCTTGATCCGAAGCTAACGCCACATTATAAACGATGTTTCCAAAAGATTAAGCTTGAGAGGGATTTGGCGGTTGAGCAATTGATGAACATAGAAGCTAAAGAGAGGAAAAACGACAACAATTCGGGTGTTGAAGAGAAGGAAGAGCTCAATACACAGTTTGTAGAAGTTCAAGATTTCAAGAAATTGGCCAAAAATATGAAGAATGTGGAATTTACGGTCAGGGGACTCTGTGTTGCATTTGTTGTTGTAATTGTGGTAATTTTCATGATGTAGATGGCTTCGAATTTTAGTACTGGTTTAGGGTGAAAAAACTCTGATTAATTAGTATTAATGTCATAATGTAGAAGTACTAATTTCATGATGTAGAAGGCTTCGATTATGTTTTTATGTATATTTTGTTGTATAGTTTTGTTGATGTAGAAGTACTAATTTCATAATACTTTTGTTGCAAACTATGTTCTTATGTACTTTTCTTGCAAGCTTATTACTTTGTTGCAAAATTTGTCTACAATTTTCTGTTTTTGTGTAAATTTTGATGTGTAACTGGAATGACAAGAAAATTGTAAAAGTCAGGTTTAAGTGACTGGAATAAACCCAATATCATCATTTAAATGATTAGATGCAAACAAAATTACAATAGCTGATTGAGTATACAAAATGGCAGTCAAGTGTACCTTAAAATCACAACAGTAATAGTCTCCAATCAAGTGTACTTAAACATCAAAAAATACAAGTTTGAAGATTCAACTTGTGCACAAAAATAGGCATCTATGCCTAATGCCAACACCAACATCTAAGACTTTGTTGTTGGATGTGTGCTCTCTTGGCTGTTGCTCTTGATTGTTTGGTGAGTGTAGAAGTTGAGTTGGATGTTGGATGTGTGACTCTTCTTTGCTTTGGCATCTACAACAAAATTTAGAAGATAAAAGCATTACAATCTCAGTATGCTCAAACTAAGTTGTTAAATAAAAATATTTCTAAATTATCCTTAAGGTCTTCTGAGATTTTGAAACTCCTGAACCATTCTTTCTTTGTAGCTTTGGTGGTTGAACCGGGTGTATTCTAGATCTACCCCTCTTGCCCTAATTCATGGAAAACACATTAGTGAACTGATATATGAATCTGCATATAAGAAGCAATCAAAGGGTGTGTAGATACCTTTGCTGGAGCTGCAACCTTTTCATTCTTGCAAGTCTTTGAATTGTGGCCTGTTTGGTAGCAGTTCTGGCATGTCATAACAAGCCCAAATCTTTTTAGTTTGTCAGAATTCTTAGGATCCTCCACAGGATCCTTTCTCCTAACCTTCTTTGGTCTCTCAGGCATTTTTCTAATTCTTGGAGGCTGAACTTTGTATCCCTCAGCCTCCGGCCACATGTTCTCACCACCTATAGGCTCCAGCCCAAACTTGTAGGCCTCTAGATATCCATCTACGTGGTAGTAAGGATTTACATATGCTACTGGTTCTTTGCCCTGAAAATGTATAGCTGAGCATGCATGCACACAAGGGATTCCAGTCAAATCCCAAGCCCTACATGTGCATGTTTCATTATTCATGTCCACAATAAACTGCTTCCCATGCACTGACTTCATACTTGTTGTTCACATTGGGATACACATAAGCCCTCAAACTACTCTTTCTCATTTTTTTCTAGTTTCTCTTTAATGTCTGGGCATATTGTATCATGCACAACAGCCATCTCTGTAAGATTATCAACTTGCCTAACCATCAATGATCTCCTAATATGCTCACACATGTGAATAATATGCATCACTCTAGCATGTAAGATATAACCATTAAAAGTTTATGAATGTTGTTACTTATCATATATATCACGGCATGGATGCAAAGAGATGAAAGCCTTACAGAAAAAAGGAAATTGTAGAATAAAAGATTATACCTTTTGTTGGTCACTTATAAAAGTCCAACCAGTTCCCTCTGAGATAGCAAGATCCTCAAGCAACAACTTCAAAAACTAGGTCCAACATTCTTCGTTTTCAACCTCCACAACAGCCCAAGAGATAGGAAACATTTGGTTGTTCCCATCTTTAGCCACAACTACCAGCAAAATTCAACGAAGATAGGTTTTACGAAAACACCCATCAAGTCCTATCACATGTCTACAACTTTTCTTCAAGCCATGTCTCAGTGCAGAATGTCCAATGTAAAGGCCTCTGAAAACAAGCCCCTTACCCTAACCACAACTTGTATGTGCCATCTTTATCCACTCTAAGTAACTCAGTTATATACCTCATCGGTAAGCCATAATGCTCCTCAACTGAGCCTCTAATCATTTCCTGAGCCAGTTGCCTAGCCCTGTACAATATGTCCTTTGGAACAATACATTTGAACCTCCTCCTAATATCCTTTGCCAAGCTTGGAATAGGCATATTAGGGGTCACTCTAAAAGCATTCAAATACTTGGCAGCTATCCAGTTTGAGCTTACAAGCTTGTTACTATTCTTCCTTATACAGGTGTTCTCTGGATGATATGTCTTCACCATAAATCTGTCCTCATTCTTCACAATTGAACCATACACTTTCCATGAGCATGGTGGTCTGCATTTTGCAACGCACATATGCTTAGAAACTTTTCCAAACTTGATATACACGCCATTTGCTATAGCATTGTTCTTTAGAACTTTCCTCATTTGAAATCCATCTTCAAACCTCATTCCAAGCTTAATCTCAAGTCTTTTGGGATTAGTTCTTGGATCATACACTGACCTAAACTTCTTGCTTCTTCTACCCACGAACTCCTCATCAGTTGAATTTGAACACACATCCCCATCTGAAGATTCATAATCAGATACTTGTTGTTCATTATAATGGGGTCGATTATACCCCGGGCTATCATGTCATTTCTCATCAATTAGATCAAACACACTCTATCCAGTCCTCACCTTCCTCTTTGCTTGTATGTACTCTTCATCATCATATGCTAATTCATCATCATCTAGTTCATCATCAGACTCTTCACCATCTCTTAGGTTATAGTTTGAATCCTCACTGTATGCATCATTCCACTCACTCTCATCCTCAACATGAACTTTCTATTTTCCCTTCTCACTCACAACTTGTAGTTTCTCTTTCTGTTTTCCCTTCTCATTCACTCCCACTTTCTATTTTTGTTTTCCCTTCTCATTCACACATTGCAATTTTTGTTTCTTCTTCCTATTCACACCCTCATTCACACCCTCACTCTCACCCTCATTCTCACCCTCATTCTCAGGTGTTGCATCCAACTCAAATCCATCAATCATTATATTAAGATCAGTAAAACTATCACACTCACCCTCCTTGTCATTACCCACAGGATTCACAACTCCCTCAATTGTCTCACCCACACTCTGTGTAGCACCGCCCTTATCTAGTTCCTGGCTTGAGGAATGACAACATAGTTATAACTTCTGCATCACTTTTAATAACTCTAAAGGATTGAGAATTAGGAATCTTGTACAACAGCCTCACCAAACTAGTATAGCCTAGTTTTTTCGCTAACTCAACAACATCAAAATAACCAAACAGGTCTCGATCCAGATTATAGGTAGCTTCACATTCCCCCTCAACATAAACATCATCATTCTCTATAGACACAAGCCAACCACCATGATGGACATATACAACAAATAAGTCACTGAAACATATAAAAGCTGCATAAATCAATAAGAAAGCCATGGACGACGAAGAAACCCTAACTGCAAATACAAACCCTAACAATCATTGATAAAAGCCCTTCAAAAACCTTTTTTTCACTGTAGAATACAAAAACGCATCAAAATATGGGTCAAAATTTTTTAAACATAGAAGATTAGGGACCTACCTGTCTCCCATGACTAAAGTGAGAACTGCGTCGGCTTTCTGGGACCACCC
Source organism: Schizonepeta tenuifolia (assembly GCA_029490685.1). Classification (NCBI taxonomy): domain Eukaryota; kingdom Viridiplantae; phylum Streptophyta; class Magnoliopsida; order Lamiales; family Lamiaceae; genus Schizonepeta; species Schizonepeta tenuifolia. The sequence continues at coordinate 94,131,760 of CM055956.1, forward strand.
GACCACGTTCTTCGCACGAGAATATCACATTAAACGACAAAATTCAAGAATAAACTATCCTAATTACCATCCACAAGTGTTGTTTTACTGTAAGATTCCTTCTTCATCGCTTTTGCATAGAGAAATTAGAGATTCGAGTGTTTGAGTGAAAGTGAGGGGTCGTGAACCATTTAGGATTTTTTAAAGTTTTTAATTCGGTTTTTTGTGTAATTAAAAAATGGAAACGACGACGTCTGTGGAGCTGCAAACACATCAGCAATTATTTCTCCAGGTACACATTTAATTCTCCAGGTAGGCATTTATTTCTTCAGGTAAGCATTTATTGCACCGGATTTTGGTCGGAGACCGTCAATTGAGAAAAATTAATAAGTCAAGTATTGTGACCTAATTTAAAAAAGTCATCTATTAAACCCGAATTTTGATAAAAGGTCATGGTTTTTTATGCAATTTTGCCTATTTTGATTATATAATAAATCTATTTTAGTTTGCTTTATTCTCTCTAATCTGACCGCCGAGAATCATGAAAGTGGAGATATGGTTAAAAAAAAATACAAAATACAACATTACCCTCTATGACTGTAGTTACGAATTAAAACTCCACCCCATCAATCTTAGAAGCAATCTCTACGCTACAAATTTTAAAAATCTATGGTATATATGGCAAAAACTTATGTGAGACGAGTGACACGTGTATACTATGCGCCGATTCTTGCATGTGCGACACGTGTAGTGCTCACATCCGTTTTTTTTTTAATTATTTTTTTCAATTTTTTAAGGTGAAATTAGATGATATGCCCCACTATTTTTAACGAAATGCACCACACAATTTTTATTTTTTTAGTTTCAATTTTTTTATTAATCAATCGCATTAGGATTTATTAATCTTAATTAGGGTTTAATTTATTCAATCCCTTTAGAGTTTATTATTTCTCAATTAGAGTTTATTAATTTTCAATTAGGGTTTAAATAGTTATATTTTGATTTTTTTATCCTTTTTTTTTTAATTTGGCTTTTATTTTCAAGATGCATCACATGGTGTAATGAGATGCACCACACAAGGTAATGAAATGCACCAAATAATTTTTAATTTTTAACTTTTTTTATTATCAATCCCATTAAGATTTATTAATTCCAATTAGAATTTAATTAATTCAATCCCCTTAGGGTTTATTATTTCTCAATTAAGGTTTATTAATCTCTAATTAGGGTTAAATAATTATATTTTAATTTTTTAATCCTTTTTTTTAATTTTCACTTTTTATTTTCAAGATGCACCACACAATATAATTAGATGCAACACAATATGTAGATACACCACAATGTAATAAGATGCACCATAAGAGAGTATAAAAAAAACCTCGAAAATAAAAGAAATCAACGCGTTGACCGGGCCGATTGACCTGGTTTGACTCGGATCCGACCCGATCTCAAGTTAAGGACTGGTTGCATAGGAGAGCTTCTCGGTACATATTTATCTTTAATTAACACAAGGGAAATTATTTCTATTATAACCTTAATTCATTTATGTAATAACCCAGACTTTTTCTACAGTCTTTAAAAATAAAGTTATTAATAATTATGGCTTTGCACGCCTAAGATCATGAAATTAAATTCTAAGATTTACGGTGAAATCCGTTTCCGAAAATAAATTCCAGAAATCGGACGAACGACTACTGTATTAGGGTTTTTCGCGTCCGTTAAGTTTTTCGCCCGGAAACTCGGAATCGAATTCCGTCAGAATTTACATTCACTTTTTCTTCAAGACGAGTTCACCGGAGAAAGTTAATTTTTGTGATTTTCCGGACGAAATTTGGACTGTGACGTCCCGACTTTTTCTCGGATTTTGAAAAACGATTTAGGTTTTCCGAGTACGTAAATTATTTCCAATCTAACGGAAGAATTAGATTTCGTCAATTCCGTAACTAACTAGAAAAGTATTTCTCGACTTTTAAAACGACGTTTAAGAGCCGGAATCGAGATTTTTCGTATAAAATTCCCTCGCCAAACATGACCTTAACAACTCACTATGTTTGTAGGATATTTTACTTACTTTATGACTCACCAAAGGTGAGTCATCACCCTCCCCCCTTATCTCCCCATACCGCCATCTCCTCCCCCACTTCCTCTTCATTTCTTCTCCAAATCATCCTCCATTGAAGCACCTCTCAAGCTCTTCCAAGATCGATAACTCCTCCGTCTACCGATCAAATTCCAATCCGATTTCATATATCGAAAGGTAAGAGCTTCGTCTCTAGTTTGATCCGAACAAATCTCCTTTCCCCTCTCTTTTATTTTTTCAAAAATTAGGGGTTTGATTAGCATGTGATTTCTTTGATCGATACATGTTCTAGGATGCTTAGACTCGAGTTCTACGGATCAAATCATGAAGGAAAAATCAAGAACCCTAAGCCCTATTATTACCGGAAATTTTTCTGTTTTGGGGCTTTTCTTTTGTGCTCGATTTCTTCGTCGAATTGATGATAGATTAGTGTTTCTTATGACGTTAATTGATCGTATGAATTGTTTTAGATTTTTCTAAAAATAAAATCCAAAACCTAAGAGATGAACAAGGCTCGATTTAGGTTAGTAAATGTTAAGACATGCTTGATTGTTTAATGGAAATGAGTTATACGATGCATGAGGATGAATATATATTAATTTGAGAATTTTCTAAAAAATAAAACGAAAAGTGTAAGAGACGAAGATGTGGTGATAAGTCGAGGCTCGATAACATTTTGATAATATGATTTGCATGTTAGTAATGCTTGATAGATGATAATCGTTGTCGTAAAATTTGAATGAAAACGGAGAATGTAGAATTTTACGTAAGAGACGAACGACGATCGATAATTCGAGAATAGATGATGATATGAGGATATGAATTGCGTATTTATGATTCTTGATAGATGATGAATAATGTTGTAAATTTTGAACGAATTCTAATAACATTTGAAATTTGGTAAGAGACGAAACGTCGAGAATAAGTATCGATAGAAAAGTCGATTAATGATTCTAATTAGATATTGATGATTATTAAAGATTAAGGAACGAGTTTGTAGTTGAAGACTTGTTCGTCCGAGCTATGAAAAGATAAGTTGTAGCTATAATTGAAAAGTAGAAACAAGAACTTAGGAAATTGAACGAGACTTGAAATGGTTTTGTAATTATTTAGTTTGAACGACGAGGTTTAGATTGTCGTGTTTTTAAACGAGAAATGAAAAGGGGTCTATCACGTATTTTGATACGAGGTGACTGCCTTGGGTCAGTTTTTATGCGAAATTAAAAGTGTTTAAGCTTTAATCGAACCTAGAAAAGCATGCGTCGATTTTATCGAGCATTAGGGTTCACTCGGCAGTTTTGGCGACCTTTCACGGAAACTGCGATATCTCCTAGCTCGTTTATTGGAATCGAGATCCGCGAATTGGAGAGTAAACTAGACACCTGTGCCTATCGTTTGGTACAGGGCATGACCCCTGTTTCGCAAACCCCTGTTCTGGACAGACTTACTGACCTCGTGCAGTGTATGTTCAAAATGTAGTTTCTTAAGTTGAATTCTTCTCAACTTAGTTTCTTTCGATCTTGTTTGTCGTTTCAAGTTATCGACTACCTTCTTTCTACTGACTTAAAGTGTCGAGTACAGAACCGAGTAAGCGTCAAACGAGATGCGTTCGTGTCTCGTTTCCTTTTAACTAAAAGAGTTTAGTTAACGTGCAAATGCCTAAAATGTCTAAAGAACTAAAACTTAATTCGAATTTCCGTATTCGATTATCTTGTACGACCGAGTCTAAAGTATGATTATTTTACGATGAAGGAGGAAGTCAGCAGTAAGGAAAGGACGGAAGATCAGAAGAACGGAAGCTCGATTTAATAGTTCTGTAATCTATAAGGTGGGCTTTCCTATATATGAAATAAAACGAGCAATGCTCGAAAACCTTTCTTTATCGCTTTGATAATCGTGTTTTCAAAGTGATAATCATGGCATGAACTGTTTTGTGTTTATGTGAGTTCTCTTGTACCTTATGACTTAATCAAAAGGGGTTAACTAACGATCGGCTCTGAGTTAGTCAAAAGGGGCTTTCTAGAGTTAGTGCACTTGTAGCCTATGGTGTATGTGGTATCCTGTTGAGGGGTAGCCAGCCACGGTGAATTATGACTGGTCAAGATTTGAACGTAACACCTATGAAAAATGCTCTGCAGAGCTAACCTTTATGAATGAAATGAAAATGTTTAATAGGCACGGGCTCTTTTAAATGAAAACTCCGATGCGCTATAAAATGAGATGCCTGTTTATCTATACCTATGATTATGTTTTCGGCATCATGCCCACTGAGTACTTTTGTACTTAGCCCTGCATATGTTTTCTAAATGTGCAGGTTGAAGCGACGAAGCGGCGTTGGTTGAGTTAGAGTTGAATAAGGATTAAGGAAGACTTGTATATAGTTCACAATTCCGCTGCTAGACTCTAAACTCTTCTTTTTTATGTTGTGTTTTAACACTGTAGTCTAAGTTCTGTAGTATAACTTAGAAGCTTTTGAAGTACTTTCTCGAGTAATCTTTCGAGATTAACTCTTTCTATCGTTAATAAAGTTTGTTCATAGAAGATAAGATGTTATGTATGTATGTCTATTCATTCATTCCCCCTTCTTTCCCGCTTCTTTAATCCAACCCTAGTCGCACCCCGGCTTCTGCCGTCCCTCGGAATTTGGGGCTGTGACAATTTATATCAATTAATAATAAGAAAATAAATTGCGTTCCCACTCGATGCTCTATTCCGATTTCCCTTTAAGTCTCGTATTTTCTATATTATATATTAATTCAAATAACATATAAGTATGTATTCATATTAATCATATTCCGTGCTTATCCCTGTTATATTTATTTTTCCTTACTTTATCACCTATTCATATATAGATAACTTTCTTTTTTGTAATATATAGTTACATCTCCACATTATATATCTTACCACCATCAACATATTTTTTGTTTCTTTATTACTTTCAAGTTTATATGATATTGATACTAAATAGAATTAGAGAATTAAAATCATCAACATCAATGAGTCTACACAAATCCTAAAATTAACTAAGAGATTTAGATAGACATAGCAATAGAATTAAGAAAAGAAAAGGAAATTAAAGCCATAAAAAAAAGATATTATTGATAATCCAAGGTAGATCTTCAAATATAATCTTCAAAACATCCAAATCAAATCTTTAATTGAATTAAAATAGCATAAACACTAATAGAAAATTTGGAGATTAGAAGTTTGAAAGGAAATAAAAGATGTCTTACAAATGGGGGAAGATGTAATACCCCGAACTTTTCTACGTCATTAAGTGCGTATTAAATAATTTTATATGTCTATATGATGACTTTTGAGTGCTAAAAATTTTCAAGAAAATAAATTTTCTCGTGAAATGATGAAAATGTCTTTACGTGCTTTGATGTGATTTTTCTCGTTTCTATTATTCGAATCGAGAATGTGATGCATTGTTTGAGCATTATTATATGATTTTGAGCTTGAGTATGAATTTCAAAATTTTCTAAAAACTTTTACTTTTTGATGAATAGTAACGTAAACCGAGAAATCACTATTCATCAACTGACTCTGAAATTAGTCTAATTAGTATCCTTTGAATCTAGAATTTATTTTAAGACTTTTGATATATGTCGGAGAATTTTCCGAGATCATTGAAGAGAAGTTTTAAAAATAAATTGCTTAACGACATAATTGACCGAACAGTTTTTATGTTTTCTTCGTTAGATGGAATCTTGATCTAAAAATTAGATAATTAGATTCTTTAATTTATTTTTGGAGATATAAGATGATGTAGAGAGAATTTTAATGTCGGGAAAGAGACGAGGAGAGTTTTTAGACGTTTGAGGGATAAAATAAAATAATAGAGATATTTTCTACCGGAAAACTTTTATTCCGGGCGTTTTTAGCAGATAAAAATCTGCAAACTCATCCAAAATTGTGGACATAACCCTATACCATTCTCACTTGAGAGAGTGAGAGCTATTCTCTCTCTCCCTTAGCCAACAAAGTCGGCCCCTCTCTCTCTCTCTCTAAATCTCTTGAAATCTTTCTCCCTCAACCAAGTACAACACCTTTGAATTATTAGCTACCTTCATCAACTTTCATCCCTCATCTAACTCCCTCATTCTCTCTCTGCCGTAACACACAAGAGAGCAGCCACTCTCTCATCTCTTCCTCCCTCTGCCGAAGAAAGATCAATAGCAGCAGCAGCTCTCTCTCTCTCGTCTTCATCTTTGCCGTGAGCAACCAAGGAGCAGCAGCTCCCTTCCTTTCTTTCATCTCTGTCGAAGAAGAGGAGCAACAGTCCTTCTCTCCTTCTTCTTCCTTCACTGCAAGAAGCATAAGAGGAGCAGTAGCTCCTCTTTTCTTCCATCACCTCCATCGATACACAATGTGTGTACAAAGTTTCCTCCATGAAGTATGCTTGAAGCTTTGAAGATCTTGATGTATCTTCACTTCCATCTCCAAGATCATCCAAGAAAGTAAGCTATCATTTTTTATCTCTTTCATTAAGCTTGAAATAAGCTAAGAAAACCCTCTATTTCCATCGATTTTCATAAGCTTTTCAAGAAGGATTTGATCCTTAATTTTTCAAGCTTTGATTCTTACACCTTGTATATCTTTTCATGCAAGGAAGGAAGTGAAATCCATCTACTTATCATCCTCATATCCATCGAGCTCACCCACAAGCCAAGGAGAAATTTGATTTAATTTTTAAGTATGGTTTTATTCATTCATTCAAGATATGTATATGTATAAGTATGATGATAAAGGAAAAATATGCATGATTTACTTTATGTTAGGCAAACCTTAGGTTTATAATGATGATGAGATGATTAACAAGAGGTTTAAGAACTAACCTAGGAATTAAAAGATGAAGAAAATAATTTTCTTAAGAAAAAAAAATGATAAAAATCGGCTAAGGAAAGAAAAATTGGAAAAATAATTCCTTGATGAGTATTTGGTGATTATTTTATGATATGATGATGATATATGTTTGTGATGATGATTTGAGTGATTTATATGCATAGATGTGAAGATGAGAATTTTTATTGAATTATTTGCATTTTTGCGATTTTATTTGAATAAAAATGAAGAAATTATGCTTAAATGCTTATTTATGGATTTTATGATGTTTATGATGAATATGAGTATGATGAAGCATGAAAATATGATTAAGATGTGATTTTAAGTCATTTTATGAATTTTATAAATTTTTATTAAAAAATTCGAATTATATGCTTAAATGAAGAAAATGAATTTTGATGATTTTTAATGAAGTATGATGATATTGATGATGATATTGATGATGATGATGATGATGTTATGATGTTAAGGATGAATTTTTGAGTAAAGTTAGATATATGAAAATTTAGAGAATTAAGAGAATATGATTTTTATAAATTTTATTGAATTTTTGGGATAAAAATCGATTAAATGAGTAAAAATATTTATATAAGTATTTTTGATGTTCTTGAGTCTAATATGAAGATATGAAGATGTGTTCTTCATGTTCTTGAAGAAATTATGAAGATTTAAAGATGATATAAAATAAATAGAATTAATTATTTTATTTTATAAGAATCGAAAAAAAATAAAAATATATATATATATATATATTAAAATGATGAATTTCATTAAATAAAAGTGAAATTAAGAAATAATTGAAATATTGAGCATGTTTTGAGAAAATTTTGAAAAGAATAAAATTCCATGAATTTTATTGATGAAAAACGAGTTATATATATATATATATATATATATGTATTTAATAAAAGAAAATAAGGAAGAAATAATAATAAAAAGAAGTTATGAGTTTAATAAAACAAAGAAAGATATTTCTTTGTTGATGATGTTGGGATTTTGGTGATAAGTGAAGATAAGATATGAGTATGATGTTAATGTTAAAAAGAAATAGGATATTAATATTAATATTAATATCTACTTGAGAATAAAAGAAGATTAAAATGAAAGAAAATGATTTTTTCTATAAGAAAATGTGTTAGAAGTCGAGCACACGAGTCAAAAAGATGAATTACTCGTATTTGAGTTCGTTTATGATGAATGAGAAATTAAATAAGAAAAGTTATTGGAGAATTAATAACAATAAACTAGAATATTCAATTAATGGAATATTTCTTGAAAATTTGAAAGAGTTGAATGATATGAGTTATAAGTTGATGTTTATGTCTTTGAGCATGCTTGGATGTGTAATTGATGCTATGAAATGTTAATTGAGCGAAGAGAAGTTATAAGTTTGAAAAACGAGCAAGTTATACGGGTTAAATATGAGAAAAACGAGTTAATAAGTTATAAATACTTGGATGTTAAGTTTTTGATGAAATATGAGTTATTAAGTGATTTGATGATGATGTTTGAGTAGAAATAAGTAAGTTTGCTTTTTGAAACACTTAAATTGGAGTTAAAACGTAGAAATTATCGAGCAATAAAGTTTTACAATAAAAGCCGAGTTTTTGTTAAATAAAAACGAAAATTGAGCTTTAAAAATAAGGAAAAAGATTAAATAATGATTATTTAATGTTGAGTATTAAGATGAGAGTATATACGAATATGAGTTCGTATTTTGAGAGAAATGATGACATATTTTAGAGTCGAGAAATGTAAATAGAAGTTTGGATATTAAATTCAAAATAATTATTATTATTTGAGTTACTTAAGGTTTGACGAAACTATTTCCGTTAAAAGATCGAAGTTATAAGTTTCTAAAAGCTAAAAAGTCGAGCAATAGTGATTTATTATGTGAACGTGTTTAAGATATGAATTATTTCTGAAATTTCAATACTTGATTGAGATTGTGACTAAGTAGGATTATATTAATCCATTTACTTGCGAAGTTAATCGTTTATTTAATATAAATATTTAATTATTGACATAAGTGCTCGATTAAAATGAAAATGTTTGAGTATTGATATGAATGTCTGATTATGATATGAATATTGAAGTGAATATTTAATTTTTGATGTGAGTGCTTGATGATAACACGAATGATTCATGATATAATAGTTGAGATATAATGTTATGAATTGCTGAGATCATAAAACTTGAGTATATGAGAAGTATAAGACGAGTTAAATAGTAACTTCTTGTTTTGTATGATTAGTAAAATATTATTTTATAGAAACGAGAATCCGAGTTTGACAATTATTTAGAAACCGAGTAAAGACGATAATCCGAGAACGAGAAACCGAGAAGATTTCGATGTAGAGAAGTTTAAATAAGATAAGAAAGATACGAGTCAAGTAGAAGTCCTTCAGCCGAGTCCTAGGTCTATTTTACATTTTTCGAGATGATAAACTCGATCTTATTCGATGTTATTATTGAAGGGCCGAGCGGGACTGAAAAGTAGTCGGGAAGCGTAAAGTAAGCAACCTCAACTCAGCATACCAGAAGTCGGGTGGGCTTTTCTAAAACCAAAACTCTGATGAATGCTATTACTTATTGATTACTAGTATGTGAGCTTTTAAAAATTAATTGACTTGTCATTTATCTGAGTTTGGTATGCTTTATCATCTACATGAGTTATTATATCCTGTGTGAGGTAGGAACCCATGTGTGGTTATATGATTGATGAGGTGACTGTGAGCTTTACTTCGGTTCAGCCGGTTACAGTGTTTGAGAAGGAGGCCTACTTCTCGACACAGTATTGATGTGGTAGATGATTCATACTTTTATTATATCATGTTTTGACTGCACAGTCGATTTCAGAAAAATAAAATGATTTATGCATTCACAAGTAAAACGTTTTCAATTATACTAACACTTGTAATGCAGTGGCAAGACAAGTTCAATTATATAGCTCTAATGAGCAAAGTTCTCAAAATATTTTTGGCACGTGTTCACTGAGTACAAAGTACTCAGCCCTGTGTGTATTTCTAAACGTGCAGGTTAGCGATGGATGAGGATGGCAAGGATGATAAATGGTGGTGTGTTTTCTGTTGAGTTGAAAGTCTGAGTCGGCAATTACATGTCTTCATACATATAGTTGTCAGGAGTGAGTGATGTCTCCGCTGCATGCTAATCTCTTTTGATAAGCCTTTTGATATAAAACTCTGATATGGTGTTGATACAATGAGCCGTGTGCTCGAAACAATTTCCTATTCCGTTTGTCTTTTATTTCTGCTTAATTTGGATTTGGAAGACTTATATATATTTTGTGAAACCTATGTAAATTATATATGCTCGTTCTATGTTAAGTTATGATTTGAAAGTTTGTTCATATTCGTAATCGTTTTAAATCCTTATACCCTTATTTCCGAGCATGACATTCTGTCAAGTCAAGTCTTATTTGATGGTTTCACATTTTTAATTCAATAGAATTAATGTATTGTTGCATTTTGAGTCGAGTTGTGTCAAAAATAGAATGTTTATTTAATGGTTTCACCTTCACACTCCAATGAAGTCTGGTTGTTCCTACACATCGGATTTCGGGCTGTGACAGAAGACCCCTCTTTAAATAAGGAAAAACAAGAGTAAACTACAAGGCATTAAATTGGAGTATGAATCGTATGATAGTACTTTTAGCACAACTTTCACATGGGGGAGCGACCAAGGTACGTCGGGATATGGCCGCATGGATCGGAGCATAAGTTTGTGCTCCGTTTTTAGCGGAGATAAATAAGAATTGAGAAGCAAAGATACGCCACATAGTATGAACATAAACTTTGTTATAATATATATGACAAATTCTTGGGTGAGACTAGGCCAGATCCGAGTCAACCCATTGACTTTCCGATTTTTTTACGGTCAGATAATATGCACCAAAACGTGTAGTGAGATGCACCACTAAGTGTATTGACATGGACCATTTTTTTATTTTATTAATATTCTTTTTCGCTATTTTTTTAAGATGCACCACCATGCATTTTGAAATGCACCACCATGTATAATAAGATGCAACACAACGTGAAATAAGATGCACCACACAGTGTAATGAAATGCACCACATTTTATTATTAAAAACAAAATCGGACGCGTGCACAACATGCGCCACACATGGGAGACGCGTGCGTGTCGTGCACGCATCTCAGGAGAGAGTAACTCTATACATATATATATTTACTATCTATGATGATGCTATTATATTGAGAATATATTAATGTAATATTTTTCATATATATTATATAATAGTATTTTAAATACATTTACTGAGTATTAATATGTATTATATATATTTAAAACCATTCAATAATATTTATATATTTCACGTAGTTATATTAATCATGGAAACTTTTGTCTTAAGGATAATTAATTATATCCAATATTTATATTTAATATAATTATTCTCAATATATAATATATTTAGAATACTATTGTATTTTATCTATTTATTCTCAGCTGTAATATTTTGTATGTTGGGAAATTTATTAAAGTTTTGATTGATTCTAAAACCAACTGACCTCAACCGAGTAGATGTTGCCAGATCTTAATGTTAGTAGTTAGGCTCGCTGTTTGAGTATTGTTAAGATTTTATCTTTACAGGACTCCAGCTGAAGATGACAACAAAGCTTCACTCGAATAGAACATCAGGTGTAAGAAAAACACCTGAGCATTCAAGTCTCAGAACAACAGCTAAGTATTCAAAGGGAGAAGATGCAAGAGAACATCAGTTGTAAGAAAGAAAACTGAGCGTTCGAAGCCAACTGATCAGAGTCAGATACAAGAAAGACAACTGAGCGTTCAAGATGGAACATCAGTTGTAGGATTCAATCAGTTAGATCAACAACTTGAAGTTCAAAGTCAGCTGAGAGTTCAACTGTTCTTACTCAGACAGAAGCATTCAGATAGAACATCAGCTGAAGATCAAATGACTCAACCGACTATCAAATGTTGGAGGTCAAAGGTTAAGATTTGAATTTCAAATAAGGAAGTCACGTGAAGGTTTGACTCTCTGTCATTACCTCATTTGGCCCAACACAAGGTTGTCTGAGATGGAAAGCAGAAGCGCGCAGTTGCCAAATCCGGAAAGTCTGCAGAGATGAGAGACAAGCCATCGCTATCAAAGAACAGAGATCAACGGCTCCTCCAACGGCTAGTTAATTCTCTCCGCCTATAAATAGAGGCCTTCATTCATTCACCAAGACTTACGAGACAGACAAGTGCGAGAAGAGATATACAAGCGAGAGAACAACTTCATTCTGCATGCAAGCAAAACTGCTGTTATCCTCTAAGAACATCATTAGTTGAGAGTTCTAGAGTGTTAGATTCTGTCTTTGTATTTTTCGATCCGACCTTGAGAACATCACTAGTTGAGAGTTCGTAGAGTGTTAGATCCTAGCTCACTTCTTGTTCGAGCTATTAGTTGGAAACCCACACTTTCACACACCTGAAAAGGTTGTTAGGACCCTACTCTTCCCGTAATTGAGTAGATAGGTTGATAAGTACCCGTAAACTTATCTGTAAGGTTGATAAGTACCCGTAAACTTATCTCAACGGTTGTAAAGCCCGCGTAAGCTTTGTGGTTTGTCCAGAAGAACTTGGACTGAGTTGTGTGGACTCACAACTCCCCGTGGACGTAGGAGTTCTCTCCAAACCACGTAAATTCTTGTGTGTTGTGTTTATTTTTCAGTTACTTATTGCATATTCAACTGACTAACTAACCTGCATACAAACTGCATCTTTCCATATCAACTGACTTGGTTATTGACCAACCTTGCATAAAAGCGTGAGTTATATTTTTACGAGTTGTTATTTTCCACCACATTCCGCACAGCACCACTCTTCCAACTGAGTACTTTTACTCAGTTGTGAATCCAGCTGAGTCCCTGTTTACTCGGTTGTGATTGTTTTTCAAGAGTTATTTTGAAAAGTTTTATCTGGTGTATTCTCTCCCCCCCCCTTTCATACACCAAAACTCGTATCGGGACCATCATTGTATATATAAGGAGAACAAATATATACCATAAAAATAATTGAAATTGCAATATGAGGTATGATTATTTTATTTAAAGTACAAATATATTAAACGCTATGACCTGTTAGTAGAAATTGTCCAAGTGGTGTCCATGTCAGTGAAGATCACCCGTGGTGGCCATGTCAACATCCGGCCATCGGAATAATTAGATAAGATTTAATTGTAAAAATCGGAAAGTTTGTGATGTAATTCGTCAAAACATTAAAAAGAAATATGAACAAACTTTACTTACATACAATAATTTGCATTACACAAACTTCATGCAACGAGCATAACCGATACACTTCTAAATTTTATCTCTTGCTTCTCTCTCTCTCTCTCTCTCATAATCGAGACTCTCTCTCTCAAGATCTATACAGTTTGAGCTAAACCAAAAATATTGGTAATAATTTAGACTCGTAAATCGTAACCTTTCAAGTACGAGTTGAATGATCTTACCCACTATGTCACCGGAGTGCCACTTACCTCTTTTGGTTGTTAGGCTTATGAATTAGAAACCTCCAATTAAGGTTGCCCTAAAAAGCATGTATACTATGGCTTCATTAAACAAAGTAAAAAGTATTAGGGTTACCACATATTCCAATTTTGGACCATTTTAAACATAGTTCCCATTTCTCTCATTATAATTTTTTATTTAATAAAATAATAAATATATTTATAAATGTACTATTGTATCCTTTAGCTTCAAATTAAATTCCTAATTGATAATATCATAAGTTGCAGATCTAGTCTACGATAAATAAGAAAACGAAACCCCTCTAGTAAAGAAATACAAATTAACATCATAACCCCCAAAATCGGAATTAACATCAAACAAATCAAACATCATCATAGAACCCACATCAAAATTGAACATGAAGCCAATTGGGATTTGCCTCTATAAAGAAAATCGGAATAATATGCTCATTATATATAAAGATTTTTTTTTTCAATTCTATCACTTCGATTGTCTCTGGAAATATCTGAGAAGCTGATGCATTCAACTATAATGATGTTCTCCATTAATTCATGTTTCGGTAAGTCTGTTTTTTGTTTGCTCGATCCGCTAAGTTAATTGATTGTTAAATGTGCAGAGTTGTTGAACAAATTTAAGACATATATTAGACATTTTTTTCTGTATTATATAAGCATATAGTAGTATTAAATCGTGTGTATAAGAATTTTATCAATTGCGATTCCGGTGGAAGAAGGTGAAGATAATGAAAAGGTGAAGACGTGAAGATCCCTTTTATCGAGCATCATAATTTTTGTTAGTTGTATATATTTAAGATATTTCTGCTAAAAAAGTAAATAGTGGCCATGAAAAATGGCTGGGAGATCCCTAACTTCAATCATACATGTTGACGAAACTTTTTTTTAAGTGAAATAGAAGCAAAGATCAGTTTCGGCTTCAATGGTCATTCTTTCTGTTTTGTTTTTCTTCTTGTTTAAATTTGGGATCTATTATAAATTATTTGATTAATTAAGAAATTAATCTGAAGGCTAAGGGGTAAAATAGTAGTATGTATATAAATATATATTTTTTATTTTTATTAAATAAGAGGCTACAATGAGAGAATTGGGGTTATGTTTACTGAATATAGCATAGCAATCGGCCCCATACGGAGAAAGAAAATCACTAGGCCCAACCCTATCTTAGTCCAGTTGATCCAAACGGTTCTCCAGCCCACAAAAGAAAACGGTAATAAGCCTCATTTTAAATTGGCCCATAATAATCCAGGTTTAACTGGCCCACCTCATCAAAGCCTTTAAGTCGAACCGTCGAAAATAATTTATTTTGAGCACTTAACTAGTTCTGGCAGCGAATTATTTATCATTCCAACTATGATTGATGCCATTTTGTAATGTGAATATTTTAGAAGTTTATCATTGCTTATGTTTTAAGTTTAAGATTTATTAGGTACCTATTAAAGCGTAAAATTTCTACAATTTAATTACGAGCTTATTTTGAGCCTAAGTCGTCATGGTTGTATTCTTTGCCGACACCATGAATTATCGCATAGTATAATTAATTATTTGTATATCATTATCCTCCCCATATCAGCACAGCAGCGTGTGAGTTCGGTAATTTAAATATTAAAATTTTGTCCATTATAGTAAAATATTAGCCTTATCATTTAGCTAGAACATCTTCCCCAATTTTTCTCAAAAAAATCAACCTTTCAGTCCTAAACTAAATTTCATTTTATATCCACAGAGGCCTAGCTTAAGTGGGTAGCTGAGACACCAAAAGTCATTTCCTAATAAGAGGTCTTGTGTTCAATACCGCCTACGTGCAGATTGTAGTATATATTTTCTCACCTTATGTGTGGTGGAGTAGTGGTCTCGTCTGCATGTAGTGTAGTAATCCCACTTTTATGTGGTCTAGAGGTTCCACCTATGTGTGGTGTAATGATATATTTGACAATATCATTATACTTTTGTAATTCTGTAATTCCCTAAAAAAACTACATTTCTTTCTCTCCCTACTAATGTCATTATTCAAGGAAATATCATAATCAATTCTCTATGACAAAAACTTAGTGCAACTGCTCCACCGTAGAATACCCGCCCATTTGACCCGGGTTTGACCCGGTCAAACCCCCTTTGACCAGTTTTTTTTTTTTTTTTTTTTTTTTTTTTTGTTTGCCGCTTCTTCTATGGTCAAGACGCGATGAAGGCCTCGGAGCGAGCCGTAAAAGTCCAAAATGTTGCCCGCCGATTATCCTTATTTTAGTAATCGGAGCGAAGGCGGAGCCGTAAAATCGGAACCGAAAACTCCGACGGGGACAAAAAATCTGGAAATAATATATATATAAAAAAATAAAAAATAAATAAAAAAAAACTGGGGCGGGTGGCAGGTCGGGTCGGGTCATGTGGATATTTCCACGGTACATACTTATGTACCGAAGTCCAGCTCATTTCCTATTTGCCTTCTTCTCTCTAAAAAAAAGTCCTATTTATCTTATACTGTGAAACAGAAATCAAACTTAACTTCCTAATTTTGATCATATTCTCCGGCTATGCTTTTAATACTATCTGGTATAAATTATACTAGTTGTAATATTTCACCCCATTAAGTATCTATGAGCAAATAATTGTAGTGCAGATGATGACGTGAAGGGGAAGAAACAGACCTTCATTCCTCTAAAAACTAGGAGGAGAATGAGGAGATTTTCATTTTAATTTAGGTAAGAAACAGTATATGAATTTAGACAAAAAATGTTGGGAAGTAATAAACATTGAGAATATTGATATCTTTGCATGTGCAGATGGCTCATAAATTGACTTAGTTGGGTTATAGCATGTGGGCATGACTTAATAAATGGATAATGTATCGTTGATTAAATGGATCTAAATAACCACGAAAAGAGGGTATATATCTATATCTATATATATATATATATATATATAGTCTTAATTGTCAAATATATCCAATTTCACTTTTTCTAAATTAGTTATATCCACTTGTTGGAAAACAAATTAGTTGTGTCCATGTTTGGTATGAAGAGACCAATTTACCCTTGATGTTGTATTTTTTATATTATATCTCTTACATATTAGGTACGATTTGACTTGTTTCATACTTTGACTCTCATTAACCGAAAATGATTGTGATGTTAGGCTATGGAAGTTAGCAAAAGTGGTCAATAATTAGATAATTAGTGTTGCAATGATTAGTTTGTCTAGGGTTTACTCAATACTGATTTTCCGATACTATATGTAAACTATACAAAAACAACCAAAATTATATGAAATAAAAACAAAAAAATATTTAAACTAGACAAAAATAACCAAAATTATATGAATTGCTAAATCTATATAAATTCCGCTCGGCTAAATGTAAAATATTGAAAGATCCCACTCGAGATTATTGAAGATCCCACTCGAGCGGGATCTTCTAATTTTCAAGCGGGATCGTTCGATTTTGAAGGATAAATATTATTATGAATAAATTCTTAATTAATTACTCAATTTTTAATTAACTTAACTATATAATAAAATTGAATAACTATTAAGTGATTTAAATTAAAATGAAAATATATGTAAACTATATTAGAATAAGCAAAAATTTATGAATTGTAAATTAAACACTAATCCCGCTCGTGTGTTCTAACAAGAAATGAAGATCCCACTCGATATTATTGAAGATATCACTCGAGTGGGATCTTCATTTTTGTTAAGTTTATACGAGCGGAATATATAATTATTTTGCAACTAATAACATTATTTATTTTTTTATATAGTTTACATATTTTTTGAATTTTATTTGTATTTTAATTCGTAGATTTTAATAATTTTTATACAGTATGTGATAATAAATGTACTATACAACTGAGTGTGATAGTAATCGACAGTGGTGGATGTGAAAATTCATCTGTAAATATTCACGTGAATGGTTGAAATTTCACCATTGATGTAACAATTTTACTTTCACGTGAATTTGTACAATTTCACTCACCCAATTGATTGAATGAATGAATGAATTCTATATAAGTGGTAGCAGAGATGAATCTTCAAACACCACAACCATCAAAATATTTTGTACTCCTCATAATACGTGCTAATAGTCGAACTACGGTTGATAGAGTCGGGCCTCTTGTATGTAATTTATGCACAAAATCAAAATAACAATTCATTACAAATAAAATAGAAAATAATTCGAAACATAATCCAAAAAAAATTACGCATCTTTTTATAATAATCCACAAATAAAAATTGATTAAATTTAAATACGCATATGTTTTAAATCCACACATAATCTTTTCTACACGCCAATTACGTGAAAATTACATGCCAATTACGTGAAAATATACGCATAATTTAAAAAATAAAGCGAATTTACAATTTTCTACACAAATGGAAACTAATTTTTTTAACCACCAAATTATTCGACTAAAATAAAAATTATTATATATTGTAAATTTTAAATTAATTTCATCCTAGAAAAACAAAGATCCCGCTCGGACATAGGGGTCCCACAGAAAATCCCGACCGAGGGGGATATACAACCCGACCGAGCGGGATCTTCTTATTACGAGCGGGATTTAGTGTTTACTCAATTTGGCATACTTTAGAAGTCAATAACCAACAAAAGTCGTAAATTACGAGTACGATTTCATATTATTTTATTAATATGGGATAAACTATACTATAAACCTAAAACATAGAATCTAAATGTACGCACAAAATCGAAACGCAAACAATAACCAACAAATTATTCAACAATTAATTCAACAAATAATTCAACTAATAATTTAACTAATAATTCAACAAATATTAATTAATATAAAAAAATTTGCTAACCTCTAAAGACATGTTGACGACGGAGTGGAGGTGGGGAACGAAGATCCCGCTCGCCGCCGCTTGTTTTCTCTTTATTTGGGAGTGGAGGTTTTTCGACGGTGAAGGGTGGAGGATTTTTGCACGGTGAAGGGTGGAGGCGGTGGAGGTGTTACGATGACTTGTATATAGGGCGGGATTTAGGGTTTTTTTTGGCGTGATGGGCGGGATTTGATAATAATAATTGAAGATATATATAGATGATATATATCGAATATTGAGTAATACAAAGATATGAGACAAAAATTTGAGTCAACCCATATTCTTCAACCAGTGCATGTGATGCAATGTCATATCTCACAAGCATGCGCAAATAATTTTGTAAAATTTGAATTAATACCTTATACGATTAAAAAAATCATAACATAATATATATATAATAAATTTCAAAAAAAAAAAATATTTCTGTTTACAACTTTTAAATCCCACTCGTGAAATACTAAATCCCACTCGCATAATATTGATTTATTTTGAGATCCCGCTCGAGTGGGATCTACATAACTCGAGCGGGATCTATGTTTTTTGAATTTATATAATTTATTTGAGTTGGAAAATGTATTTTTTATTACTAGAAAATTAAATTTAATGAAATTTAAAAAAATAATACCTTATACGATGAAAAAAAATCATAACTTAATATATATATAATAAATTTCACAAAATAATATATTTCTGTTTACAACTTTTGAATCCCACTCGTGAAACACTAAATTCCGCTCGCATAATATGGATTTATTTTTAGATCCCGCTCGAGTGGGATCTACATAACTCGAGCGGGATCTTTGTTTTTCAAATTTATATAATTGTTATGCAATGGAAAATATATTTTGTTCTTACTATAATGCTATCATTATCAATGAAATAAAAAATTAATGATCAAATTACATTAAATAAATAACGAAAAAAAAATAATAATAAAACTTACATTAACTAGCAGTATTAGGGTTTTAACTCTTTCACAGGAACTTGTGGGCGGGATTAGGGTTCTAACTCTACTCTCACCTACCTCTCCAATCTATCCTAATTAATTCATAAAGTAGTCAACATAATCTTTGTCTTTCCAATTTCCCATGCAACACACGGTCACTTCGCATGTTTTCGGTGAAATGCAGAATTGAAGTGATGTTTTTTTTGTCATGTTTTAATTATTTTAAGGGTACTTAGGTCATATTAGATATAACTAATTTGGTTTTCAATAAGTGGATATAACTAATTTTAATATATAGTAAGTGAACATAACTAATTTTTATATTTATGACGAGAGTATGTACGTATTTTTGTTTTGAAGTGGATGAATCCAATAAGCAACTATGATAGAAAGAAACCTTTGTGTTAAGATGGCTGACGGTATGCCGTTTTAGAGCCTAGACTCCACGTTGGTTTTGTCACACAAGCTGGTTGCGGATCATGTTGATACGCACCTTCATCGATACTTATATATATATGCCATTATACGAAAGAGTAGTTTTGCCTGAATTATTTAGGCAACTTAACATATCACACATGATACAATACTAGTCCTTTCACATTCAAAGTACAATCTATTGAAAAAATTAACACGACCAAAAATGTTAAAGCATGGATTATTGTTTTGGTGAAATAAGAGGATCAAGATTCATAATCTCTTATGCATAAATACGCGCATGCACACACCCACCCACACCCACACCCACACCCACACCTATAGTAGATGCAGGGATTTAGGGTGGGGTTGAAGTCACTATCATATTTGGAAAAAAATCCTACGAATTCATGTAGGTGTAGCCAAAAATCTTTACCGTTCGTAAAGTTAGAAAAATTGAGCTATCTGTTAGTTTTTTTTTTTTTTTTTTTTTTTAAATATTAGGGCTAATTTACTTTACTCAATTTATGTTATTTACAATACTTAATCAGGAACAAATAAGTAGCCATGAAATCAAATATATATCCTTAATTAAAGGCAAAAGACAAAGTTGGAGCAAAATCTCCATGTGGGGAAGTAGCTTTCAGAGAATAAGGTTGGACTAATCACTCTCGCCCACGTGTAGACGGACACGTGGCACAATGAGAGTTACTGCTTTTGCCATGCTAGAATTTGGTGGATCATCTATTACGCCGAAGTTTGCGGTGTGCGAGGGAAAGTAAAAAATTAAATAGTTTAATTATTTACAATTTGTATTTTGAATTATTAATCAGTTTGAAAGGGGGAGAAAAATAATTTTTTTTTAAAAAAAAGAAGAAAAAAACTGCATGGATAGTTTGAAAGAATGGAAGTTTGATTTTTGAAGCTAAAGCATGTGCTTCTGTCGTTACCAAAGGTTTGGGTCTGATGATATGTCATAATCATTGATTAAATTTTTATGAACTTTAAAATTTGTACAGTATAAGTCTTGAAAATGATATCATATGGATTTACATAATTACATATATATGTACATTATTGAGATTTTCTTCCCCTCGAGTTTTTATTTGGATTTAGGACCAATTCTTTTAATAAAAAAATTAGGGTAAATCTTAGCAAATGATTATTTTTATTTCCCCGTTGCACCATACGAAAATAAATTTTTCACTTTGCCGACAATGAAAGTTTGCTTAATTTCTTCATTAAAGGAAGTTTGTTTAATTAATCTCCGGTGATTATGAAACGAATTCTATCTACATCATTTGTCTACTACAAATTGTAATTAATATCATGCTATTAATTTACTAATAATGTAGAATTTTTTCGATATGGTTTGTTGATATATATGGTATTAATTGTTTTGACAGATGAGTAGTAGATTTATTCAAAAGTAAAGTTTCTTTTGAAAAAGAAAGATAGTTTTTCATTACTTCATTCAAATGAAAACGAATATAATATCTGAAAGTCAAGACGAAGAGTCCGACTTTCAAATCATTATACTCAAAACACTAGAAATATACTTAGTTAATTAAACAGTGAGCTATTATTATTTTGGTCTGATTAAGCTTTACATGTTTCATTGGGCGGACTTATTTATCCAAATGTAAACAAACTCAAATTTTAAGCACGACACAATATATAAACCAACAATTATTATACTCACCATATGCTTATTACACTCGTCATATAAAAAATAAATAGAATTTTTACAAGTGCGCCATTGATTAAAACACAAGAAGTTATTTAATTAAATATTTGCTTAGAACTTATACCCACATGACAAATAATTATGAAAAGGATAAAAAACATATTGAAAAAGGAGAAGCCACAAACGTAATGATCTATGCAACAGTTGAAAAAGATTAGTAATTAGGTAAAGATATTGAGAATCATAGAAGATAACAAAAGCATTGTTGTCGAGACGGTTTAATTATATTGAGTAATCCGTTATATTGAAGGAAAATGGCGTCCACTACCAAATTCATATAATTTCTGTCGGTGGATGGATAGATAGTAAATGTAACCCAAATTATTTTCAAAGAAAATTTATTTGGCTCACATGGTGGTTCGACGTAAATGGTTTTAATGACAAAAATATTTATTATACCCATATCATATACTAACTACAAATTAAAGCTGCGCTATATATATATAATGAGAACACGTATAAATTTCAATGTAATGTGTGATGATTATTTTTTTCTCCACAGAAAAATCGTGTAAAATGATTTAATAAAAAGGAATAATCTAAAACTCATGCATCCGTGAAAGTTATAACAGGTACAAAAAAAAGGGTAGAACATACATTTAGGTCTACGTATCTTTAATATTTGTTTTAGTATAAAAATCTTATCTTTTTACTCAAGTACGTAAGTTAATGTACTTTTATTATTTCATTCCAACAAATTACTTTTTCTATATATAGTTGCAAAAGATAGGGTATATCAAGCAAAACTAAAATTTGATAGATTTATTAGTTCCTAAATCACAAAGCTTACTACTTCTATAGCTTAGTGCCTAAAATACATTATATATCACATTATTTTTGGGTCAAATTCATATACGTCAAATTGTTCACCGTCTTTTTATAAATCTTCAACACAAATATGTCAAATAATTTGGATTCTCCTTTAATGAAGGGATCGACAAAATCACTTCAAATCTTTTGCAAAAGTCAAAATCCATAATTATCAACAGGGTTACTTTCGATTGTAATTTTTGTGGAATAATTTGGTGGAGTTAATCTTTTCCACAAAAATTAATTACAAGAGTAACTTTATTTCTTTTTTGACTGTTTACTTTTCCATGCTCTATTTGAATTCGGATTTCACCCTCTAAAGTGATACTTATTATGATTCTCTCAGTCAATCACACGAATCTTACCCATTCCCACTCCAACCTTAAAATAGTGAAAATAACCAGTTTGATTATTACATCCCAAAAACTAAACTAAAAAAAAATATAGTTTCTGACAATGTCTGTGCAAGCCCAAATGAAAAAAGGAAACAGGCTTCAAACTCAAGATCTCTTTGTAAAAAGGCACCATTTCTTGAGTAGTTATATGCATGCGGTTGGAAGTGTGTGTTTTTAGGAATGTGTGCTTCTTTCACGTAGATGGCAACAAATCCTACCGTGGTCCAATTTTCGTAGTCTTAATCTAGTTAATATACGTATTTCATTAATGCACGTCATGTATATGATATAACACCATCATTCATGAGCCAAAATAATAAAATCTATGATATACGTAGTATATAATATCATCGTTCATGATCAATAAACTATACCTGTTTACACATGCATTATGAATAGCTTCTCTCTTTCTCTCGTTCCTAAATATATATATATATTATATATATATATATATAGGGTAGTGCTATTTAGACAAATTGTGATCAATAACAGTAGCTAAAAACGGTAATATAAGTTTTGAGAAAAGAAAATATACCTTAATTGAAGAATCTAAACCTCATGAAAAAATGTGATTAATTCTATTTTTATAATTAATTAACTTTTCTTATTTTTACGTGTGTGGTCAACTGCATTATAATCCGAATAAAATTATTGATATATAAAATCCCCTTTTGTGAAATATTGGACCAGTATAACTACCAAAACTACCATGGGGTGGGTGGGGGTGGAATCTCCGTAAAACCAGTAATCACGAAGGGAGGCTAAAGGTATATGGACCCTACTTGTTTAGTTAATTCACGCCATCTTGTCCGGCTTTAAACTTCTTTATAAACTCCATTCATTTCCCTCTCTTTCTCTCTCTCTCATACTCACCTCCTCCTCCATTTCTTCTCTCTCTAAAACAATGGCATTCCCTGCACTTCCATTCCTTTTCCTCATCTTTTGCGTCTTGCTCCCTTCTCTCATTGCCTCCTCTCCAGCAAAAGACCCTGAATTAGTAGTTCAAGAAGTTCACAGGTACAAATATAGTTGCACGATGTAGTACACTAGTATAAATTTTGTAATGTGTTAGTTTGCTAGTTTGTGGGGCTTAACTAACAATGTGTGACATTATTTCCCCAATGCAGGAAGTTGAATGCCTCGAGGAGGAGTCTAGGGTTCCTTTCGTGCAACACGGGGAACCCTATCGACGACTGCTGGCGGTGCGACCCCAACTGGGAGAAGAACCGCCAGAAATTGGCCGATTGCGCGATTGGGTTCGGCAAGAACGCCATAGGAGGGCGGGACGGTAAGATGTACGTGGTGACGGAGTCCGGGAACGACGACCCCGTGAACCCGAAGCCGGGGACGCTCCGTTACGGCGTCATCCAAGAGGAGCCGTTGTGGATCATATTCGCACGTGACATGGTGATTCAATTGAAGGAGGAGTTGATCATGAACTCATTTAAGACAATTGATGGTAGGGGGGCTAGTGTGCACATTGCTAATGGCCCATGCATCACCATCCAATATGTGACCAACATCATCGTACATGGCATCCACATACATGATTGCAAGCAAGGGGGGAACGCTATGGTGCGCGACTCCCCACGGCACTACGGGTGGAGGACCATATCGGACGGCGACGGAGTGTCCATCTTCGGTGGGAGCCACGTGTGGGTTGACCATTGCTCCTTGTCCAACTGCAAAGATGGCTTGATTGACGCCATCCATGGGTCCACAGCCATAACCATTTCAAACAACTACATGACTCATCATGATAAGGTCATGCTTTTAGGTCATAGTGATTCATACACCCAAGATAAGGCCATGCAAGTCACAATTGCCTTCAATCACTTTGGTGAAGGCCTAGTTCAAAGAATGCCCCGGTATATACGTCTACTTAATTAGTGGAGTAATTAAGTTTTAATTTTTATTTTTATTTTTAATTTATCGAAGCTTGCTAGTAGCTACTGATCATCTGATTTCCGGATTGTTTGTCGTACGTGCAGATGCAGACATGGATACTTCCATGTGGTGAACAATGACTACACACATTGGGAGATGTATGCAATAGGTGGGAGCGCAGAGCCCACCATTAATAGCCAAGGCAACAGATTTCTTGCACCAAATGATAGATTCAGCAAAGAGGTGAGGATTTATGACGTATTTAATACCCCAATTACTAGAGTATACTAATAAATGCATTTATACTTATATAGTTACTGTATAGTGTATACAAAACACATAAAGTTCAAAATCAGATTAATTAAAAAACTACTAGTAATTAATTAAACCTGTGGTGTGACCTATTATTTTTAGTATTCATATTGAATATATGTGGGCGCAGTACAATTTATTTCTTACTACAATAAATTAGTATGTGGATGTGTGAGTGCAATAAAGACTTAACTTTGTACTATTTCGACTATAAATTAATTAGCTTTCCTACTCCACATTCATAGCCTTCATACAAAAGTAGTAGTAGCTCATTTTTAAGTTGGATAATTTATTTATAATTGATTGAATTTTGGTGTAGGTGACAAAACACGAGGACGCTCCGGAAAGTCAATGGAAGAGTTGGAATTGGAGATCAGAAGGGGACCTTATGTTGAATGGTGCATATTTTACGCCATCGGGAGCCGGGGCGTCTTCGAGCTATGCCAAGGCATCGAGCCTTGGTGCCCGACCCTCGAGCCTAGTTAGCTCGATCACCTCCGGAGCTGGTTCCCTAAATTGT
The DNA here is from genome assembly GCA_029490685.1 of Schizonepeta tenuifolia. Classification (NCBI taxonomy): domain Eukaryota; kingdom Viridiplantae; phylum Streptophyta; class Magnoliopsida; order Lamiales; family Lamiaceae; genus Schizonepeta; species Schizonepeta tenuifolia. The sequence goes on from CM055956.1 coordinate 94,157,066, forward strand.
CGGAAGGGATCACGCTGTTGATTGGAATGACTATTATGACCTTGTAACGAGGCTAAATTATTTTAGTTAAGCCTAGCAAGGGACCCTAAATGATGTTGAAATTTGAATTTATGCTCTATTTAGAATGACCACATAATTGGTCCAAGGGCACTAGGGTTTGCTTTTTTTAATTTTATTTTTGTTTTAACTTTGGTGGCTCTTTGTTTCCACCAATTTTTCACTTTTGTTACCTTTTGACTCTATTGTCAGGACTACAACCTCGGCCTGCTAATCCTGAACCATTGGACTTTTGTTGTTTTACATTTGTAATAGGTTTTTGAGAAATTAAAGCAAGTGCTGCAGAGTTGATATACTAAATCTCTCTCTCTCTCTCTCTCTCTCTCTCTCTCTCTCTCTCTCTCTCTCTCTCTCTCTCTCTCTCTCTTGTTGTGCAAAGACAAAATAGAAGAGCGGATGTAGAGAAGACAAATGCTGTAATCCAAATATTACCTAACAATTAACTAAGATTAATTAAGCAAAGTGATTTGATTCCGTTTACTAGCATCGTAACAATATATGTGGACTGAATATAATGTGAGAGAGAATCAGATACTATTCGATATAACGCCAAAGCATGCAGTTCTTTATCAAATAAAATTATTTATCTGCTTATTGATTATTACATTCGGTTTACCCTTTTCTTTTTGTAATCTAAAACTACTTTAGTAGGTGTGCTTGGAAGTGATTTAAGTTTGTTTTTAAGTTTTGGTTCTTATCTTCTCTTGAGTCTTTAGATTTTTTTATTTTTTTTTAGTTTTTTTAGGAATTGAATCTTTAGGATTTAATATACATGAAAATTAAAATAACAAAAAATTGAGAGCGGTAGATTACTATGCATTATAAGGAGTAAAAGACTTTTCATTATTTCATAATATTTATCATGCATATTATTAGAAGCCTCGCATGATATACATGTCTATTAAATTTATCTATAAGACGACTAGAAATTAACATATTGCATATTTTATAAATTCATTAGACTGCGTAAAGAGTCATAACTACATTTTTATGCTACCAAGTATGTGCGTTAAGAAATCAAAAACAAAATGAAAATATCCAAGACGGCTATTTAATTCAAAAGATTCAAGAACAATTAGACAAAAACAACCCACATATATACTCCAATTTTGCTAGCTAATTTCAAGATCAAGCAACATGCCAACAACATCAATTTTCTTTTGTTCATTTTTGTACAGGAACATGACCTTAATTATTTATTTATATACGTAACATTTTTTGGGGCCAATGATGTTGAAATTTTGCTTTATGGTATTCAAAACATTAATTTTAGCTGAAATTTGGATTTTTGATGGGACAAAAGGCGCTACATGCACATGCTTTTCGATCTTCTATCTGGGCAGCTATAGTAATTGACTAGCTAATTGGTTACTGCAATTTTGACAATTAATTTTATTTTCTCAATTTTCGTAAGTACTTAGTCTTCCATTTATTTACTCCTTTCTTATCGGGCATTAATTATAGAGCCAACTTATGAAATACCAATAATAGAGATTAAAACTCAATATATATATTCTATTTTTTTTAAATACACAAATTTCAGCCGTTTTTCTGAATTTGGAACAAAAATACCTTTAATGAAGGGCGCGCGGGTCGGGTCAGGGTGCGAGTTGGATCAAATTCGGGTACAAGAAGTCGGGTACTTTTGACACTAATTAGTGCCAAAGTACAAAAAGTACCAAATTACTTTTTTTGTGTGCTTTCAGTTGGTACTTTGACATTAATATGGTCATTAGTGTCAAAGTGCCAAAGTACCAAATTACTTAGTATTTTTTTTTTTTGCTTTTTGTTGGTACTTTTGATACTAATATGGTCATTAGTGCCAAAATATCAAGTTACCTAGTTTTTTTTTTGTGCTTTCTGTTGGTACTTTTGGCACTAATATGGTCATTAGTGCCAAAGTACCAAGTTATGTAGTTTTTTTTTTTTATGTTTTCTGTTGGTACTTTTGGCACTAATATGATCATTAGTACCAAAATATCAAATTTTCACTATCATTACATTTCGTCACGATAATGTCTATTTTTTAACATGACAAGTTATACTGCTCCGATTTTACAGCTCCGCCTTCGGCTCCGATTTTATGGCTCCACCTTCGCTCCGATTACTAATATAAGGATAATCATCGGGCAATAATTTGAATTTCTTCGGCTCGCTCCGAAACATTAGGCTCCCTTCGCTCGAATCATGATCAAAGAAAAAGCGGCAAACAAAAAACGAAGAGACAAACAAAAAAAGAAGCGAAAAATTTGGAAATAAAACAAAATCTGGAAAATAAAAAAAAAGAAAAAAAAGAAAAGAAATATGGAAAAATTAAAAGAGAAAAAACAGAAAAAAAAAAGAAAAGAAAAATTAGAAACGATAAGAAATCTAAAAAATAAAAAAGAAAACAGAAAAAAGAAATTTAGAAAAAATAAAAGAAAAAGAAAAAAAACTGAAAAAATAGAAAAAGAAAAAAAAATCTGAAAATAAAAAAGAAAGAAGAAAAATAAAAGTTAAGCAACGATGGATCCGAATAAAAGAGAGTTAAAGAATAATTAAATCACTAATTCAAAAAAAAATTACTACAATTTATATTTATAAAAAAATGAGCTATATAATATTAAATTTGTTTGCTCGTTATAAATATATGTCTATATATTCTTGTATAAATTTCATCAAAGACAACGTTCTTAGGGGTTTTGATTTGGGCTTATGCCACGTAGATGTCGATTTCCAACATGTAGAAGGACGGGCTGGAAAAGTAATATGCTAAAGTCTACTCTATTAAAAATAGATGGTTATTCTCTTTTATATATATATATATATATATATATATGATAAGTTAAAAACCGAATATGCAAAAACGATGTAAAAGTCAAGAATTCTTCATCAAATTAAAGCTCCCGCAAGTAAAGAAAGGAATTGAAGTTCTCGAAATCCATTTTGAACTCGAGGAGCTTCCACACGATATCAGCTTGCGACAGATTCACCAATTTCAGGTAGAAATATCCAGCGGGCTCTGAAAACGCGCCACCTCCGTCAACACTGATCTCGTGTCCTCCGACTCATAATTCCACCCTATATATATATATATATATATATATATATATATATAAGTAGTTTTTTTAATTAGTGGGAATGTACAACCGCTACTTTTGGTGCATACTGAGTAAACTTTGTCCTTGTACAATAACTTGTAAACTACACAAAGCAGATAAACCACACTTTCCAAGTACATGTGTGACAGACTCGACTTATAGAGTCATTGGTGGGAATTGAACTTGAAAATACTACTAATAATTTCTTCTTTATATATAATGAAAAGATTCTTCTTCCTGTTTTGATAGTTTTTTCCTAAGAGGTGGTTCAGTGAAATGATTTAACCATTGGAATGGTGCGAAATTAGTTAGATATGAATAATTATTTTCTAAATCACGCTCCATTAATTTCCAATCACGTGCATAACGAAAATGAATTAACAAAACAAATTAGTAAAAAGTCATTAAAAAATGATTTTGACTAGTCATATAAAAAAAAAAAAAATTTGAACGAATGTAACTTTTTTCTAAAATGAAAGGACGTAATTATTTATACGAAGTGAATCCTAACTTACTATGATTGCAATTCGCTATGCTTTTTTATTTATTAAAAGGTAAAGCTAAAACAAAAAATGGTGATTGCATGAACACTATGGCTTTTGAACGAAGGCCATGTCACGGCCCATAAAATAATCAGAAGCCCAATTCTATCAAATAAATCAAAGCCCATATCATAAATAAATCATAGCCACAGCTAATAAAAATATACTAGTTGACTAACTTCGTTAACCTTTCTTCACATTCTCGTCATCTCATGTTTCACTATCACCAAAACTTCAATTGGTGAAGTGAAGTAATCTAGATTTGTAGGTGATGTTAAATTTATAGGTTGGGCCTGAGGTCAAATATGAAATTTATTTTATTTTAGGTAAGTTGGCCTTGGGTTTGAACTAAATAAAAGTAAACTCGGAGAATATTTAAAAAATATTGGGCTTAGCTAGTTGGGATTTCAGTTCAGGTTATGCAAATATTGTTCTAAATGCCAATTTATACATATACATATATCCCATCCATCTATGAATAGGAGAGTGTTTTATTTTTGGACCGTCTCTGAACAGTAGAGTTATTTCAATTATGATTTGGATGAATAATGAATGAAGGATGATACAATTCAATTCAAAAATAAAATAAATATGTATAAAATAATTTATAACATATTCTCGATAGTGAAATATCTCGTTGAAAAGCTAATAGTAATAATGTGATGTGATGTGTACTTCTCACCTTCACTCACCTCCTCTATGGAATTATTCGACCAATAATAATAATAATTTGTCCGTTTCAAAATATAGTCTCTGATTATTTCAAAAGAAATATTATAGTCAGATTTTTCTTCGATGAACATTTTTTCTTTTTTAATCTAGAATGAGTAAATAAGGGCGGCATTTTCGGTATAGTAGGAATTTTTTATGTGTTTAAGCATAATTTTTAAGTCTGTGAAATGAGAAAGTGGACTATAGCGATTTTAGGTGCTTCTCGGACAAATTCAGATGTAATAAAAGAAATTGTATTTTAAAATCTTATACTTTTAATCGTAAATCAAGATGATACTAGTTTTTACCCATTACCCACCAAAAGAGAAGTCGATAACAATTTAAAAAAAAAAAAAAATTCTTATTCAACCACATGTAATTTCGCATATCATAAGTAAAATTTCGCCAAGGATTAAACAGGATAATTTCTATTAAAAGCTTTACTCTAATTACAATATTAAATCGTTTTCAATATTTATTATTTCAATGCGACATGTCATATATTAGTGTATAGCACAAAAAATATGAAAATGATGTAGATAAAAGTTCAAATCCTGATAAGATGTCGTCCCTGAGATGTTACGATCATAATAATAGCGAAATGAAATGGCAAAATATCTTTTTTATAGAATAAAATGGCAAAAATATCTAAGTTGTAGTTAATTTATGTATAATGATTAAAAATCAAATATAGAAGAATGGCTTAAATTGTTAACACTATCATTGATGGACATGTAGCCTTTTTGTTTTTGACGTTTCTGGCTAGACCAATTTTTAAACCAACCTGACACGTTTCCACAAATTATTTTCTCTAAAAATGATAGTTCTATTTAATTTCTTGACTTGAATAAATAAAATCCGGTCTGAAGTTGTGGCTTTTTCGCACCACAAATGTAACAATTACCTTCAACATATTAATAATTGTGTACATGTACTCCAACGTGTCAAAATATCACCAATAATGACTGTTATCGGATTAAGTCATTAAACTTATTAAAATATCCTTCACGATGGCTTAAAATTAAATAATATATATATGTTTGAAAATCGTATTCATCAGAAAATTCTAAGCGGAACGAGCGAGAAATGAGAATAAATTTGAATTCTTGATTTTTGTTGATTAATGACTTAGATTTAATGATATATTATAGTAAGTGGAATAAGTGAGAAATGAGAATAAATTTGGATCCTTGATTTTTGTTGATCAATGACTTAGATTTAATGATGCATATATTGTAGTAATTTATGCATTAGAATTTGTATGCATTACATTTTGGGATAGACTTGCATACTATGCAATCGGTTTGATCCATACCATACTCGCATCCAGCTCACAATCCAATCTATATCCGCTGCCAGACCAAGCCCAGCTGTCGGTCCAAGCCCAACCGTGTACCTCAATTTAAAAAAAAAAAAATTATAGCAGCAGTGCTACCTCTACAAGACTCGAACACGGGACGTGCGACTCCTACATGGTGTTACGCCAAGAGAGCTACCACTAAGCTACAAACACCTTTATAATATAATATGTAGGTACCTATATTTATACCTAATACACGCGGCTTTTAAAGGTATTATCCATTTTTATTTTTATTTTTTTCGTTTCTTTTTTAAATTAGTCTTTTTTATTATGTTGTCCTATATATTATTCATTATATTTATTTTGTCAGTTTTTTTTAATTTTTTTAATTATTTATTATCCCTATTTTCTTTTTTAAAGTATTTTTAATTTTTCTTTTTTTTCATTTTGTTCCTTTTCTTTTCCTTTTTATTATGTTGTGTCGTATTATTCATTCAATTTATTCTTTTCAATTTTTTTATTTTTTTAAATTTTTTAGTTTTGAAAACTAATATTTTTGAAACATTACATTTGTTCATATCTGTTGAAGTCAAATTTTGACTTCATTAGTAATTAATTAGTTGTGTATAGTTTGTGTTTTGTCTTTCTTCAATTGTTTTGGCAGATGCGTACATGAAGGAAGATGGATGAGTGATGTGGCTTTGATCAAGTCAAAGAAAGTGGCTGCACATGGAAGAAAGTGGTTAGTTGTTGGAGGAAAAATAGGAGCAACACGTATGGAAGAGAGAGCAGTTTTTCTGTTGCAAGAAAGGAGCTCACTAATGCTATAAATCAGCAAAGCAAGTAGTGGAGTGATGTTGAACGTGGGACAAGTGCTGATTGGTGGAGTGCATCTCAAGTATCCAAGTTCACTATAAATAGAGATAGAATTGGTGTAGATTGGGATGCTTCGAGAGATAGATATATAGAGCAGTTAGAATTCTTTAGCTCTTTGATTTTACCTTCGAGGATAGTAGTAGAAGCTTTAATCTTGCGATAAAGCTTCACTCGTTTTAGTGACCCTCTTTACTCGAAGATTGTTTTTGTAATTCACGTTTTCATAGTGAAGTTTTTGCCCTGAGGCACCTCACGAGATTATACATTTATAATCTCGTGAAAAGTTTATTTCCATTGTGTTTCTTCATTTCCGCTGCATTTTAGTTTCAAGGTTGTGTGCTCTTTGAACACAACTTTGTTCACAACTCTGTCTGTTCGAGTAAATCTAGTACCTTCAATTGGTATCAGAGCCACTACTTGATACACTAAGTGTTGATCCTTTCTAGTGACACAATGGATCAGACAAACCCGTTGTTCAACAAGCCTCCCATCCTTGATGGAATGAACTACTCCTTTTGGAAGGTTCAAATGAGATCATGCATCAAATCCATTGATGCTAGAGCATGGAGAGCTGTCCAGAAATTGTGGTCCCATCCTAAAATCGTGGATGATGATGGTGACCTAGTTCGAGTTCATGAAGACAACTGGACAAGAACTCAGATTGAAGAAGCAACTTACAACGATAAAGCTCTCAATGCCATTCAATCCTCCCTTGATGTTCAGATGTTCAAACTTATAAGAAATTGTGAGGCTGCCAAGGAAGCATGGGATATCCTACAATAGCATTGTGAGGGAGATACCGGCATTAAGGAGTCAAGACATCGCATTCTCATCTCCAAATTTGAAAGCATGAAGATGGAGGAAGATGAAAGTGTTGGAGACTACTGCAACAAATTACTCGAGATTGCTAACGAATGCCAAGACCTTGGTGATCCCATTAGCAACAAAAGGTTAGTCTCAAAAGTTTTGAGAACCTTGACATCCCGTTTCGATATGAAGGTTGTGGCCATTGACACATCAACCACCGTGAGCACCTTGGAGTTCACCAAGTTGATGAATGATCTCAAGACCTATGAGATCGAACTCAACGAAAGGACAAGCCCAAAGAAAAAGGGTTTTGCCATGAAAGCTGGGACAACTTCAGGCAGCTCTTTACACATCGAAGAGGAGGATGAGGATCTTGAGGAGATCACTGGAAATGCAGATTTTGCACTTATCACCAGGAAGCTGAACTCGTTGCTGCGAAATGCTGCAAATAAATCAAAATTCCAACAAAAAGGAAAGGCCATTGTTGATCAACGACCACCCCGACAAGATGCATCAGGTCCCTTGGTCATCTACGATCAAGTACGCTCACCGAGAAAAGATCCAAGGATTATCAAACGCTCCGCATCCGATCACTTCAAGGCAAAGGATGTAAAAGATTTCTCCAACATTCAATATTTCGAGTGCAAAGGTTATGGACACTTTGCAAATGAGTGTGCAAACACCTTTCGCAAGCTTGGGAAACCCGTCACTTTCTTGTCACTATGAGACACAGAGATCGACACTTCTGGAGTCATCATTGAGGAACCGCCAGAAGTCACTTCTCAAGCTGAAGAGCATGCTGCATTGATAGCTCATATACCTGAAGATGACCTGACAGATTTCAGTGATGATGAGATAACTTCGGACAGGTATGATGAGTCTTACTATGAAACTCTCTTCTGTTTTAACACTGTTATTAACGATACAGAAGAAGAGGAGGAAGTTACTGAGGACGAAACATTAGATATGCTGGTGAAATTGCAAGAGCTGTATAAGGAATTGTATGTGAAGTGGTCCAAACAGTGCAAGGTGGTCGAGGTGCTGAATGAAGAGAACTCTGCTCAAAAAACTTTACTGGCTAAGATGGAGGTGATGTTAACTCAGAAAGATGCTGAGATTGGGAAGCTGAAAGTTCAACTTGATCTTGCAAATGAAACATTCAAAAAGTTGAACACAGGTACGTCCAAACTTGATGAAGTATTAGCACAAACTCACGTAACATCTCATGGACTTGGCTTTGATAAAGCCATTCAAACAGTTTTTCCTCAAATTTTGTCAACTCATGGTTTACCTTTTGTAAAGGCTAGGGAAAATCCGCCACCCAAGCCCACTTCTAGAAGACGTAGAAAATTCATATGTCACTATTGCCACTCACCAGGTCATATTAGACCTTTTTGCTACAAGTTCTTTCAGGAATACAGGAAAGAGTCTTACTTGAGAAATCATGCTAAGAGATCTGCTTTTGGCACCAAGAATGGTAAAACTTTGGTGTGGAGACCCAAAGTTGTCTGCACTGAGACCTGCAGAGTTGTCTTCACTGCAGCCATTTCAAATGATGATGGGTCTTGGTACTTTGATAGTGGCTGTTCACGACATATGACTGGATCTAGAAGATATCTTGCTAATTACAAAAAGATCAATGGAAGTGAAGTTACCTTTGGAGGTGGATCAAATGGCAAGATAATTGGGCAAGGTGTACTCAACATGCCTGAACTTCCTAAGCTCACCGATGTATCACACGTGGATGGACTTGCTGCAAATCTGATCAGTATAAGTCAACTATGTGACGATGACTGCAAAGTCATCTTCGACAAGCATAGTTGTCTGGTAGTGAACGATGATGATGAAGTTCTCATCTCTGGGGTAAGGTCTCCTAACAACATTTATGAAATGAAAAGTAATAAGTGTTTTAATGCGCAGGTCAATGATCTACAATTGTGGCATCAAAAGTTGGGTCACACCAACTATCGCAATATGGAGAACCTCCAGAGATACAATGCAGTTCAGGGTGTGCCAAAATTAAATATCTCCAATGCAGGTGTGTGTGGTGACTGCCAAAAAGGTAAGCAGGTAAGAGTCCTACATAAAGTGGTGACATCTTCTGGACAATCTTCTGATTCGACTCATTGTTTTGAATTATTACACATGAATCTGACGGGTCCCATGAAGACTGAAAGTTTAGGAGGCAATAAGTTTTCTTTGGTAATTGTTGATGATTTTTCTAGGTATACTTGGATCAAGTTTTTAAGTAAAAAATCTGAAACTCTTACTGTCTTTAAGGAAATTTATGATATGTTAATAGCCTCATATGGTTTTTATGTGAGTCGTGTTAGGACATGTCTAGATGAAGAATTTGAACATAGTTCATTTTCTGATTTTTGTGTGAAGATGGAATTATGTATGAGATTATTGTCTCCAAAACCCCTCAAGAAAGTGGGGTGGCTGAAAGAAAACATTGGAACCTTTATGAAATGGCCCGAGTAATGTTAAGTTCTAAAAGGCTCCATAAATGTTTTTGGGCTGAAGCATTTAATACCGCATGTCATATTTTGAATCGTGTTTACTTAAGACCGGGTACTTCTATGACTTCATATGAGATAGTGAATGGTAAGAAACCCGATCTTAAATATTTTCATGTATTTGGACGTGTGTGTTCTATTCTACTTGATGATGATCATCCGGCAAGATGTCTTTCAAAGAGTGATAGAGGAGTGTTTGTTGGTTATGCTCTAAATAGTCATGGATATAGAGTTTATAACTTGAGAACTAGGTGCATCCAAGAATCTGTACATGTTATTTTTGATGATCACACTGACATTATAGGAAGATCACTCGAAGAAGATATTGATAATCTTGTCCAGATACAGAAAAGTACAAATCTTGAACTCTTTAGAAGTGACTTGACCGACAATGGTGGCACCGCAGTGGAGCCAACAGTTGTGCCAACAGTTTCCAGAACTGAGGAACATGATAATCCAGAAACTTCAACTACCAGTTCAAGTGGCTTTGAAATTCATGAGACTGGAAACTCAAGTTTAGGTCGTCAAGAAGTTCAACCTGATATAAGTGGAGAACCACCTAAATGGATGAGAAATCATCCTATCACTCAAGTAATAGGAGACGTGCATGAGGGTGTTAGAACAAGAAGAAAAGAACAAGTTGATCATCATGAAATGGTAAATCTTGTTTCTATGTATTCTGTATGTGATTATACTAACACCGTCAACCTATCTCAAAACTTCATCCATCACTTTAAGTCTAAACACGTCCACCTTAGACATCATTGCATTAGAGATCTAGTTGAGAAAAAGATATTGAATTTAGAGCATATTTGCATGGATAAACTCCGAACTGACATCTTTATTAAAGCACTTGTTTTAGAGAGATTCTTAAATCTGAGAAAATCTCTCGTGTTATGTTCTGTTTAGATGAAAGTTGTCACAACAGTTGTCAGAACAATAGCCACATTTCTAATCTATCATGTGCGATGCCCTTAGTATTTATGAAGATAAGCAGATTTGAGGATGTAAAAGCCTTATTATTTTAAGGTGAAACCGAGGCTGTTCTTAGAAAGCCATATAACTAGATCAAAGATCTATGATAAGTGGTGAATACAAGATTCTCTTGGTTATACATCTATTCGCCATCTGCCTTCTTCAAATTTAAAAAAAAAAAAAAGGAAGTTGCATATGATGTTTTAGAAATGATGATCTGAATTGCTTTAAAGTCACAAGCGAAGTGATGATGACTGTTGTGAGACCGTTTGTACCAAATTCGAAATTAATAAATATCTGTTAATTTGGTTGTTACTACTTTTAAGGATGTCAGTTGGTAGGAATATCTAATGCATATCTACTCTAAGTGATCTATTATTTTTCAACTCTATCTCTAATTTCTTGCCTTCCATGTTTCAAGGTCCTTATCTTCTCACCAATTTAAATACACTCGTTGTTTTCCCCTTCCAAAACTCTTTCATTTTTCAATTCTTCTTTCAAGTTTTTAAACTTCTGTAAATGTCACCCCTTCAAGACTCAACAGTGATGATAACAATGGTGAGGACTTTGATGCAGATTTTGGGAATTATAACCTTGCTTCTTCTGGACACATGATGGAGTGTCTACTTTCTTCCCAAAAAAGGGGGAGATAGATTTTGAGAGGAAGTTGATTTGTTTGGTTTTGGGTTTATATCTAAAGATCCTCAAAGTTCTACAGGTTGTTGGTCGTGAAGTTTTGTCGACTGTAGTCAAGACGCTGATCATTTATGATAGGGGGAGATATTATATTTTTGTGACAGGGGGAGAATCTGTTTTTGTCTTCATAGTTTCGGTTGTGTGCTTCAGGGGGAGTAGTTGTTGCTTTTGGTGTTATCATATTATGCATGCACATGTTTTGGAAAGAAAGACAAAAAGGGGGAGTTTGTTGAAGTCAAATTTTGACTTCATTAGTAATTAATTAGTTGTGTATAGTTTGTGTTTTGTCTTTCTTCAATTGTTTTGGCAGATGCGTACATGAAGGAAGATGGATGGCTGATGTGGCTTTGATCAAGTCAAAGAAAGTGGCTGCACATGGAAGAAAGTGGTTAGTTGTTGGAGGAAAAATAGGAGCAACACGTATGGAAGAGAGAACAGTTTTTTTGTTGCAAGAAAGGAGCTGACTAATGCTATAAATCAGCAAAGCAAGTAGTGGAGTGATGGTGAACGTGGGACAAGTGCTGATTGGTGGAGTGCATCTCAAGTATCCAAGTTCACTATAAATTGAGATAGAATTGGTGTAGATTGGGATGCTTCGAGAGATAGATATATAGAGCAGTTAGAATTCTTTAGCTATTTGATTTTACCTTCGAGGATAGTAGTAGAAGCTTTAATCTTGCGATAAAGCTTCACTCGTTTTAGTGACCCTCTTTACTCGAAGATTGTTTTTGTAATTCACGTTTTCATAGTGAAGTTTTTGCCCTGAGGCACCTCACGAGATTATACATTTATAATCTCGTGAAAAGTTTATTTCCATTGTGTTTCTTCATTTCCGCTGCATTTTAGTTTCAAGGTTGTGTGCTCTTTGAACACAACTTTGTTCACAATTCTGTCTGTTCGAGTAAATCTGGTACCTTCAATATCAAAATTACTTTTCATTACGACAATAATTACTTTACCAAATTACTAAAAGTACAAGCTCTCGTGATCGTGTAAAGAAAATTAATATTTTTGAAACATTTTTTCTTAATATCAGTAATTACATTTACTTACGATAATAATTACTTTTCTAAATAATTACAAGTACGAATTGTCATGAATAAAAGTAACAATCGTCGTTAAAAAAGTAATAGTTGTGAAACGTTACCTTTCTTTATTTCAATAATTATTTTTTCTTACGACAATAATTACTTTACCTAATAAGTAAATGTACACTTTGTCGTGAACAAAAATAAACACTGTCATTAAGAAAAATAATAATTGACAAACGTTACCTTTTTTATGTCAATAATTACTTATCATCACGACAATAATTACTTGATCAAATAACTAAAAGTATAAGTTGTCATAAATAAATAAAAAAATATTATCATTAAGAAACGTTAATGATTGTGAAACATTACATTTCCTCTTATCAATAATTACTTGTCATCATAACTATAATTACTTGACCGAATTACTAAAAGTACAAGTTGTCGTGAATTAAAAATAAACATCATCGTTAAAAAAAAGTAATAGTTGTGAAATGTTACCTTCTTTTATATCAATAATTACCTTTTATCACAATAATAATTACTTGACTAAATGATTAAAGGTATAAATTTTCGTAAATAAAAGTAAACATTGTTTTTAAGAAAAAGTTTTAATTGTGAAACATTATCTTTATTTTTAATCAATAATTATTCATTATTAATTTCATTTTAATAATAATTTTTCATCATGACAATAATTGTTTTGAATTATATATATTTTAAATAAAGATACAAAAAAAGAAAAAAAAATAGAGAAGAGAAAGGAAAAAACAATGAAAGAAAAAAAGTTCAAGGAAAGAAACGAAAACGAAGAGAGAAGAAAGAGGAAAAAATAAAGAAAATAAATTCAAGGAAAAAACGAAAACGAAGAAAGAAAAAGAAAAAAGAAAAGAAAGGAAAAAGAAATAAAAAAGAGTTCGCTACATGGGAGTCGAACGCTGGTCTGTAAGGAGTAGGGGTGTATACGAGCCAAGCCGAACATTGGCAGGCTCGAGCTCGACTCGTTCGAAAATTATAAGGCTCGAGCTCGATTCGAACTTTGTGTTTTGAGCTCGAGCTCGGTTCGAGCTCGAGTTGCTACATATTCGTTTGGATCGAGCTCGAGCTCGACTCGATAAACTAAAAATTATGAATTTATTAGTTATATATAAGTTAAATATTAATATTAAAAAGTATTAAATAAAAATATATATTAAAAAAATCGTGAACATGTTCGCGAACATGTTTGTTTAGGTGATTCACGAACATGTTCGCGAGCTAGCTCGTTTACTATTAAACTCAAACATGTTCGCGAGCATTTGGAGCCGAACGAGGTATGCTCGAGCTCGGCTCAAAAAATTTGTCGAGCTTGATTTGAGGCTCGAGTTCGGCTCGTTTAGTAAACGAACGAACTTCGAACGAGCTTTTTTCGAGCCAAACTTCGAATAGCTCGCGAACCGTTTGGCTCGTGTACAACCATAGTAAGGAGAGAATTGAGAGTTCTATCCACTAGGCTAGAAGCCCATTTAGTATATAAATGCTAGAATTAAGTATATAACAGAAAACCTGCACTCAAAAAAAAATTGTTGGGGCGCGTGGACGTGCCGTGAAGGGCGCGTGTACCCCACGCACCCGGGTTATGGAATGCGGGTCGGGTCAAACCGGTTGCCTACAATGCAATTGATTGCACCCAAGTTTTTGTGTTCTGCAATATATGCATTACGAATATGATAAAAATGTATTAAAAATGTACCATTCTCACGTTCTCATATAAAATCTATTCTCACCAGATTCCCACCCTATATATATATATATTAATAATTGCAATGTTAATTAATTATGTCAGTCTCATATTGTGGTATAACCAATATCCATTAGTTCAAACAAAGTACCAAACAATATCAAACAAGTTCAATTAATTCCTAAAAATGCATTACTCGGCATTGTTATCTTCATTTTCTTCACCGTTCTGTGGCGGCCTATTCTCCCACAAGTTCTCAGAAACACTCCATCCATCCATACATCCAACATTATGCACAATGTATATGTAAAATCATACTCCATATCCACAATATATTTCTGAAATTCATACCCAAAGTTCAAGATTTCTAAAATAGCATTACACATCTGGACAAATTCATAAATATTTCAAATTATCCACATGCAAACTCATAAGAACAACTTGTTCCAATAACAAATCAAAAGGAACCTACAACAACAACAAATAAAAGATCTCTAATTATACCTTGTAGAGAAGAAACTGGTAAGTGAGAATGATAGTGTGAAAATGCTCCAACTCCAGCTCCACCAAATTCAGCAGAAAGCAATGAAAATGGTAAAGTTTTTCAAAGTGAAGCCTATTACACTACGGCAGACGTTTCACCTTCACCGCAACCCAGCGATTGGTGGCTCCCAGCGCCGGCTGGGAGCCTCGAGCGACCACTTGTCCTCATCGATCTCGATCTCGATTTCATCATGCATATTTTCTTCATCAAATTCCAACCAAACTCCATAAGTAAAAAGTCGATGGAATGTTAAATACACCAAGAATTCAGAAATCCAACAGAATACACCCGGATTTCAGAAGTCCAACAGAAGTCTGGATTGAATACACCCAGATTTCAGAAATTCAACAGAAGTCTGGATTGAATACACCCAGACTTCTGAAGTCTTTAAAATCCAATGAAAGTTTGGATTAAATACACCCCCCTAAATATTGTTGGTTTAAAACGTTCTCAAAGACTAAGGAGGTGTATCCAATCTGGATTTCTGTTGAAGTTTGTAGACTTTAAAAGTCCACATATTAGGGCAGTCTATGAATTTCAGATGGAGTTGAGGATAGATTTCGTGGATTCCATAATCCCAACGCCTGCTAGTACCCAGCGCCCGTTGGAAATTGGTTGCAGTGAGAATTTCCAGCCACCGTTAGTACCCAGCCCCCGTTGGGAATTAGAGACAAATATTCTTGAAGCTTCATAGGTTACTGTGCGAAGGAGGAGAAGGCATGCATCATCGGTTGGGTTGACACGTATTTCAAAGACTGTCTCTGCAACTCAAGGGATGAGATTTCTTTCGGTTTCAGACTGATTAGCCCGGTGTGCTGGGGAGTTGCTGAAATCCTACAAATCATCACCAACTTCAAAGCCAAATCCGGCCATGGCATCTCCATCTTCTTCCTTCTCACTTGGGTTCTCGGGTCGGTTCTCTCTCCCTCTCCAAGCGATGAAGCTTCTGACACAGTAACCCTTTCCAATTAAATAATTCTTGAGAAGTTGAGAAGTGATTTGGAGAAGAAAGTTGTTGCCGCTGCGAGAGAGAAGAGAGAGAGTATGGAAATTGGTGGAGAAGAAGATAGTATGGAAATGTATAGAATTATGAATCAAATGTCACACCAGCGGGTAGCGGCCGCTAGCCCCTACCGCCGGCTGGGCACGGCTAGTGACCATAGTTGTTCACCCGGCGCTGAGGGTGCATTCGATTTCAAATCTCATCGATATTGATCAGATTTCGTCCAGTGTTTTTTTGCCTCAAACTCCAACGAAAGTCTAACATTTTGCAAAGTCCATTGAATACACCAAGATTTAAGAAATTCAAATGAAATCCTAATTGAATACACCTAGACTTTTGTAGGATTTCTGAAATTCTAATGAAATCCAGATTGAATACACCAGGATTTAAGAAATCTAACAGAAGTTTAGATTGAATACACCCAGACTTCTGAAATCTTTAAAATCCAACAAAAATCTTTAAAATACAACAGAAATCTAGAATGACTACACCCCCTAAATATGCCAAACCAAAGAAATAAGAAATAAATTAAATAAAAAAATAAATTGTTAATTGTGTATATTTTATTGAAATTGAGTTCTAATATCAAATATGTTGATGTCAAGGAAATCGTGACTAAATTAATTTAAATGATTGGTTGGCGTCGATTTTATTAATTTCCCGCTGGAAAATGTAGCTCGTTATATTAATCCGATGCAGATGGAGAGCATTAGATTTTTATTTTTTTATTTTTGAAAAAATCTTTTAATAATAGCAATTTTAAGATATGTAGTTAGACCTATGATTAAATTATACTCCATGTATCTAGCTAGTTTCAGATTGCAGACATGCCAGACAAGAATATAAAAGCTTAATTATTGCATAAATCTGAAATCAAGAGTTCAGTTCATTGAATGACTGGCGATTGTGCAAAATTTAGATTCATGTTTAACGCAGTAACGGCATGAAAGTCTTTAATTATTTTCTGAACTTTTAGTGTTTTAGAGTTATTGAGGTGATGAAATTTGTATTCTAGATGTGTTAAATAATGTTAATTATCTGTATCTAACATGAAGTAGGAGGAATTAATTTGTTTAAAAACAAATGCATATATAACCTGAATTCTTGGTGATGTGAAGTGGAGGTTTGTCTGCTTGCAATATCATTAGCATAATCTCATCTGGTGAAGCTATTAACTAACTACTTCATATATGCCGTAAATAATTAACATGACATACATATCTATAATATATATATTGTGAGAAGAAATTCACAAACCGTTTTGTGTGTAGTTGAATTCATAAATCTCGTGTTTGTTATTTCTCGTTTTGAAAACTCGAAATATTAACATTACTTCCTTTTTTTTTGTTTTGAGAAAAATTAGTAACTTGACACAAAGTTCAAGAACTCAATTCGATCAAGTGAAAGTTAAAAGAACAAACCATCATGAAAGTTGATCTAGAACTATTTATTCAACTTCAACTTTCTCTATAGTAGATGTCAAATATAATATCTCCTCACTTCTAGACAAGTGTCATATTTTTAAAATAAAATTTTATTGATGAATGTGTGTTATATTTCGAAATCTTATACTATAAAAAATGTTAAATTTTCTATTTTATTATAGGCTATCTGGAACCTTTAGAGCACCCTTAGAGCACTCTACCCCTACATTCCAAGGGTACTTTTAGAGCTTCCTTAGAGCACTTTACCCCTGCATTCCAAGGGTGCTTTAAGGGTTCTCTATCTTTAATATTAAATAATTCCCCATTTTCATTTATTAAATTAATTCATCTATTTATAAATAAATTAAAATACACTAATTAATAAATAATACGAATTTTCCATTAATATTTGAAAATTATAAAATTTTAAATAAATTAAAATACACTAATTAATAAAAAAAAACACTACATGCTGGAATAAAACTAAAAAATACGAAAAAAAACTACGCCCACCCCCGACGTTGCTTCACCTCCTCCACCATCTTACTGTGAACTTCCTGCTGTTCCGGCGTCATAAATCTCGTGTCCCTGGAGACAACTTCCAAGTCGGTGGCATCACGTCTCTACTGAGAATATTCGGCCCGGATGCGTGCATTTTCCTGCTTCGCTCGAGCTGACTCACGCAACAAAACATCGCGATCTCATGCTTGGCCTCGGCGAACTGGGTAAGTCGATCGCCATATCGATCCATGACGGATTCGAACTGGGACGAGCCATCTACCGACTTCTTTCTTTTGGACCTTGCCCTGGCCCTTGCCGCATCTCGACCCTCCTGTCGAGGAGGCGCGCTTTCTCCTTCGGTGGACTGGGCCTCCTCCGCAGACGGCTGGGACTGAGAAGAAGTGTAGTTGCCCTCCGCCGTAGTCTTCGTCCTCTTCATGGACGGTACGTCTGGAAAATTGGCGAGGACGAACTTGGGGTTGTCTTTGAAAATGTCCCAAGCTGTGAAATAGCGGAAAGAAGGTGCCTGGGTATTAGCCTGGTAAATGGCTTGGGCCTGGGCAATCACATACCCGTCATCGGAGCCGCTTGGCCGGCGAGATTGGGCTTTCTGGAAAGCGCTAATCCAGGCTTTAACGGCAATCTAGATGCGGCTGAAGAAGCTCCTAACGGCTTTCTTGTTGAGCTCTAAGTTGAACTTCTTGTTGAAGCGCTCTTAGATAGCGCCCTAATATCTCTCGCCGGACTGGTCGCATCTGACGATGGAGTTGCAGGTCTCCTCCACCCAAATCTGTGCCATGTAGCTGGCTTGTTCGTCGGTGTAGTTGTGCCGCCTCACCGGGACGGGTTCAGAGTCATCTTCGGCGGCAGCGGCGGCAGAGGTGGCGATGGCTTTGCCCTTCCCCTTCTTTTTTCTTCCTCCGGCAGCGGGCTGGGACGGCAGCGGTGCCACAATGAGGCGATCCTTGATGTTTGTCGCCGGACTGTCGGCGTCGGGGGAGAACGACGGGTAGGATTCGGCGGAGGCCGGAGTGTTGAGGTTGATTGAATCAAGCCCCGCCCCCGTGAAATGGTTCAAGTTGTCGGCCATGTCGGGATACCACGCCGACGAAAATGGGTTGTTGGGATCCATAATTTTTTTTTTTGGGATGAATTTGTTGGAGAAATGAAGGAAATGAAAAAAAATTGAGAGATGAAAGGAATGAGAGGTGTGAAAATGAGGGAGATGAAATGGGTATTTATAGGTAAAATAAAATAAAATAAAGAAAAAAACAACATTACCGTTGCCGACGAAAAATGCCCGTTGCAATTAAATTTTTTAACGTTGGCGCGTGTATCACACGGGCCGAACGTTTTTTATTTTTATCTTTTAAAAATTGTCCCGCGCGTGTTTACACGCGCCATGCTCGAGCATGGCTCGAGCTCTTCCCCTCCGCCACGCAAACGTCTCGAGCCACCCCCTGCTCGATGCCGGCTCGAGCACCCTTGCTCGAGACCGGTTGCAGATAGTCTTATCCTCAATACAAATTTGTTGTAATTCGATTTTTAATACTCCCTCTTACTTTTGAAAATATTTTCTTTATCGTCTGTTCCCCTAGATTTATGTATATTTCATATTAGTATGAAATAATTCTCTCACTTATTACCCTTATAGTTTTCATATATTTACACTTTCTACCACAATGGCCCACCACTATCTATCAAATTTTATCCTTAATTCTATTTTTTCTTTCACTCACATTTATTCTCTCCGTTCCAATTGTAAGGTCTCACTTCTTTGAACATAAGTATTAAGAAACAAGAGTAAATAGATAAAAAATGGTAAGTCCTGCAACTTTTGAATAGTTAAGTGTTTCCATTTTTGGAATAAAGCCTTGCTATTGGGTGGAACATCCCTAAAAGGAAAGTGAGATATTGCAATTGGGACAGAGGGAGTACTTTTTTTCTACTCACATCTTACTTTCGAGAAATTTCTTAAAACTCGTGTCGTCTCAAAGTATGCATAATTTTGGGGGTCGGAAGGAATACTACTCTTATAATTAAGAGTAAAACGTATTATAAATCTACTTATCCATTGATATTGAAGTTTTAACCGTTAGAGATACTTATTCCACGATGAAGAAAGCATGTATGTATGTTGTAATGTTGTACAGAGGTAAACCAATCGTGTATTGTGTAACCAAAAACATTAGGAAAATGTGTATTTCGAGACCAATAGGAGCTTCGTGGATTTCGTAGGCGATTACGTCAGCATGCCAAATTTGAGTTCCCACAAAATCTGAACCATACAATATTTTTAAATTTTAATTTTAAATTTTAAAACTGGAATTAATTGGGTGTTGCATGGCAAAGATTTATTCAGCCAAGTCGGCCCAAAGCTATATATTGGTGAATGGTGGTGATTAATGATTTTTTCCTTATTGGGATACATGCACGCACGAACACGAATTGGACTTTTCGTCTTAAATCACAAATATCTCGGAAGGTTTTCCATTTAACACGTTTCATCGAGGCATTGTCATTTGGGATATAGAAAAATTGTACATGATCAGTGAATTTCTTAATATACTCTATATATATATATATATATATATATATATATATATATACACATATATATATATGACTACAGTCAGTGACGGATCCAGAAATTTTTCATTGTGGGGGCACGAATACTATATACGAGAAGAATTACTTCGCATAATATTGGAAGTCAAAATCTTTGAGTTTTCATTAACTATAATATTTGCATGATTGACTATAACACTATCAAAAACTTATTTCTCAATAATAAATGTTAGTTCCAATGCTCTTTTATAAAATCTTTCTTAGCTACAAAATTATTCAAATAAATGTCATATCTTTCTAATTTTCTAGCTACAATTACATACATACAAAAATCTTTTGAAAAACCAACTTACAAATTTAATACACATAATTCAATCTCTTGTTCCTTAAAATCGAAATCATGTAATTTCAATAACATAAATCAAGATCATATAATCAAATTCAAAACCTGGAAATTGAGATGGAATGAGATAGAAGCTTTGAAATTGTATAAAATTCTTTGATGATAGATGGAGAAGTTCTATCGAGATATTGTATTCATATTGTTCAGATATTGGGGGGATAAGTGAAGTAGGGACGGTATAAATTTGTGAAATTGGGGTTTAAGTTTTGAATATATGTTATATAAATTAATAAAATATTATACAAATATATAAACATATATATACTTAGTAAATTTTTTTCATTTTATTGTGGGGGCATGTGCCCCCCATAGGAAGGGTGCGTCCGTCCCTGACTACAGTCATTGTAGAACATAATTAATTTACCTTCTATAACCACAAAAGTCTATATACGGAAAAAAAAAAAAAAACGTAATTGAAAAGTGAAAAAACTGATCGAAAATTTAAAGGATTACTATGAAAAAGTAATTAGTTAATTTCTCGACGAGAATATATAGAAAGTAAAATCACTGATTTGGAGTCAAGCAAAGAGAATCGTCACTTCAATTCGTCAAATTTTGAAACCAATTAAGTCAAGGTCTTCATAATTGAGACTCACGTTTCATTCTTTATTTAAATACAATCTGCACATGTTATTATTAATATAGAGTATGTATATGATTTTTGGAGTGAACGATGAATAATCAAATGTAATAAAGGAATGCACAGCGATTTTTTCTTCTCCATTTTGCTATTTAAAATACTTTCTCATCGATGAACTCCTGTTAATTATTGCTACTCCCGCTGACTCATGTGTTAGTACTATACACACAAACGAAAATCGAAATGAGTTGCGAATAATAAACTAAAGAATTTTTTATCTTATTGACACTTCGTTGGTGGCTTTGGAGATGTAATTGAATTGAATGGGGGGATACTTAAATAATACTGCTCCACAATTATAGAAAGGTCAAAATTGTAATCGATAATCAAGGAGCACTTTTCCGGAAAAACCAAAAAGTTTTATAGCGTTTGAAGTTGTGATTTGCTATGACTCTTCAGGTGCAAAAATGTGGAAGTCCTTGATGGTGGCCTCACTACAATACAAACACAAAATAATTAATGACCAAATTTAAGGTAAACTGCATCATACATACATACATGAATGAACAAGAGTTATCCACGTAGACTATATTCAACATTTTTATAATATCTACTTTTTTTTTTTAAAATTTTGGCCACAACACAATATTGAATACATACTTTTCATTAGACGATGATATTGGATTGATACATTTCATTAATCCATTCAGCATGTCGAGTGCATTGATGTTAAATTGAAAGCATACAATCAATCATTCATATACCCACATAAACAAATACAGTATATATCTATATATTTAATTTAGCCTTTATTATTATAGCAAGAGAATATGAAAAGTACCTTTGTTCGAAGATAAACTTTAGTTACTCGGAAATGATGTATCGGACATGTTAATAAGCCAACCCAACCCACCAATTAAGCCTAAACAAAATGATGAAGAGCTATTGAGTGTGCTTGACTCCTCAACTCAAATACATTCATAACCTATGATTGCAATTTGCCCCCAAGAAACCATGTTTAATTAACTCACATTTACTATTTATTATCCCCCACTTGACCACAATTGTCCAAGACACAATTTTTGGGGGGTTTCGACAAGTGGGACTTGGGCTTTTTCCACGTGGCCCTCGATTCCAACATTATTTAAGTATTATTACAACGTGACAGGCTGGAAAAGTGATCTGGTGAAAAGGATTAGGTTGACACGTGGGATGAATACGGGCAGGCTCAAGAGCTATTTTAGCATTTTTAGACGCTTCTGACCTCAAAAGGCCGTTTATTTATATTTGCCCCCTTCCTTCCTATTCCTAAACCCTCACAACGCTTATCCACTACTATCTCGTTTCATTTAATTTCCTTATAAAAATCTACTAGGAATTAATTACTACTACTACTACAAACTGAGACGTCCAAGGGTAGTTTAGACATTTTCATGTCCGATGTTTGAACCCACTATCTTCTCTACTAGTAGTATAAGCTATTTCTAACAATGTCGAGTTGCTAAATTTTTATTTAAAAAGTTCATACTTATCTACATTTTCTTTTTTAAAATGGAAAGTTACAATTTTTATTGTGTTATGCTTCGACTCCGTTTTAAAAAAATTATGACTAATTAGATTCAGATTAAGCCAACATGCACTTTATTTATTTTATTGTATGTATGATATTGTTGGTGAGATGTGTAGGTGAACACTCCAATAAAAACAGAGCTAGATGTAGTGGTTGTTTGAAAGGTAATTAAGCTCAATTTCAGTATTTGATGTCACTAAAATTTTGTTTTGATTTAAGTGCGAAATTGTGTTAAAAATCAAGTTAACAAAAATTTAGGAAATCTAATTAACAAGTAATACTACTAACGTTTGACTCAATATAGATGATTAAATTCAATTCAATTAATAATTAAAAGAAGACAAAAACTTGGGTGCAACAGTTCCACCGTAGAACACCCGTCCATTTGACCCGACCCGTTTGACCCGGATTTGACCCGGTCAAACCCCCTTTGACCATTTTTTTAATTTTTTTTTTTCAGTTTTTTTTTCCAATTTTTTTTATTGTTTGCCCCTTCTTCTATGATCAAGATTCGAGCGAGGGGAGCCGAAGGCTTCGGAGCGAGCCGAAAAAGTTCAAATTGTTGCCCGCCAATTATCCTTATTTTAGTAATCGGAGCGAAGGCGGAACCGTAAAATAAGAGCTGAAGGCGGAGCCCGGAAAAATAATCTGGAAATTTAAAAAAAAAAAAAAAATAAAATAAAAAGCGGGCGCGTGAGACCCACGCGCGGCTCGTGGATCTCACACGCCGAGTCGGAATGGCGCGTAGCGGATCGGGTCGGGTCGAATTGTGTGCAAATGGGTGCAGACTTATGCACCCAAGTCCTTCTCTTTAAAGAAATTTGAATATGATTTTGAAAGCTTGGGGAAGAATATCAAGCAATTGCATCGTATATTTACAAAAATGGAGCTAATTATAAAAACTGAAAATGTTTCATAGCCTCAAATTTTAGACGCTTTTGCTTATTTTTTTTGTAATTATCGGCAAAAATACTAATTTTGTGTAAAATAATATTACCAATAAAGCCAAACTCATTATATAAATAAGGCCAAATTGCAAAATAATTCCTCACATTTTCTAAATTCTGGTTTAAAACTAAACCTTTTAATTTTTGCAAAAAAATTCTTTACCTTTTAGTTTTTTCTTAATTATCTCCCACGTTTAACTTTTTCTCCAAATTGAAATTAAATTGGACGCCGAAGATACTTACATGACATTGTGAGTAATTTCTTAAGTGATATTTCAAATTATTTCCTCAATTCTCAAGTTATGGATGCTGAAAGAAGGGAGAAAAAGATGGAAATAAATGAGTAAATTATATTCTGAAATTGATTTGTGCCTTAAATCGCATATATATAAGTGTTAAGTTGTCATGTAAGCATTTTCGGCATTCAATTCAGCTTGAATTTAGGGAAAAATTTGAGCGTGGGAGATAATTAAGAAAAATTAAAGGTGAAGACTTTTTTTGTAAAAATTAAAATATTTTATTTTAAATCAGAATTTGAAAAAAGATGAAGAATTATTTTGTAATTTTATCTTTATTTAATGACATGAAAAAGAATTGATATTTGTCCTTGACCAAATTGCCAACGGGCCCAACCCAAATGAAGGACGCACCCGACAGCGCGTGCCGAATGTTTTCCTGCCCATTTATGTGTGACCGGGCCGGGTTACCGGGTCAAGCTTGCCTATATATAGAGCGGCAGACACACATTGCAAATTACTCCATCTCACAATCCTTTGCGAGCATTCATTTCTTAAAAAATTAAATACGCAAAAAGCGCTCATAAAATTCATTTTTATTAATCATGGTACAGCTGAAGAAGAAACTTTCCGGCAAAATGAGACTGAAATATACCCCTCCGTACGCCGGCGCCGGCGATTTGCCTGAACCTGACATCTACGTCGTCACCTCTTCCGGTCAAAGAATTCCGGCGCACTCTAAGATTTTGGTACTGTCTCCGATCTTCGAATCCTGTGTGTCTTTGGATCATGTTTCATTTCATCTTAATTCTGTTTGAACGCCTCAAAATTTCATCTCAAATTCTCAACCATTTCTGTTGAAACCGAGATCTCTATTAGTTTTGCTTCGTTCACGGCGGAATTCTTGAGCTCTAGCATCTTTCTAATGAAAATTTGGGCGAAAATTTTGCAGGCATCAGCATCGTCGGTGCTGGAGAGCATCATAGAGAGGCCGGAGAAGCGCCGGAGCTCCGAACGGAAATTCTCGATTTCCGGCGTACCATACGACGCCGTCCATGTCTTCCTCCAGTTTCTTTATTTCTCCAAGTAAGTTTCGTTCAAATCAAATCGCTGAAAAGTTTTTTTTTTTTTTTTTTTTTTTTGTTAATAGTAGTATTTTCCAAATCTCAAGCAATAATTTAAAAATATTTGTTAAATTCGACCAATTTAAGAAGCAAAATAAACATAAACATCGGCCGTCCCTTCATAGTCTTGTCTACACGTGGCCTATTTTCCGCGGTGTATTATTGCAGATATTTTATTCTCGAGTTACTGTTTTGGTAGGCGCGGCGAATTACAGTGGTTCCAACAACACCGGAACCTAAATTATTCTGCTGTGAAATTACTAAACTGCCCTTTTCGTACTATGTTCAGGTGCAGCGATGAGCAAATGGAGAATTATGGAATTCATCTGCTAGCCTTATCGCATGTCTACTCTGTACAACAGCTGAAGCAGATATGTACAAGAGGTTTAGCTAAGAGATTAAGCGTCGAAAACGTCGTTGATATGCTTCAGCTAGCAAGATTGTGCGACGCGCCGGATCTTTATCTCAAGTGTATG
Source organism: Schizonepeta tenuifolia (assembly GCA_029490685.1). NCBI lineage: Eukaryota > Viridiplantae > Streptophyta > Magnoliopsida > Lamiales > Lamiaceae > Schizonepeta > Schizonepeta tenuifolia. The sequence goes on from CM055956.1 coordinate 94,182,756, forward strand.
AGATTGCTGTCTAAAAACTTTAACGCTGTTGAGGAGACTGAAGCGTGGCAGTTCTTGCAAGACAACGATCCCCATCTCGAGCTCCAGATCTTACAATTCATCGATGAAGCTGAATCGGTATGCACCTTAAACATGTAACTATTACTATGTTGCAAATAATGTGCACAATCAATGGATGTTTTGGATTCTTGGTGAAACAATAATAATCGAGTGTCTTGTTTCGTTTCTTGATGGTGCAGAGGAAGAAGAGAACGAGGAGGCATAGAGAGGAGCAGAGTTTGTATATGCAACTAAGCGAAGCAATGGATTGTCTCGAGCATATATGTTCCGAGGGATGCACGAATGTGGGCCCGCTGGACATGGACCCCAACGAGCATAAGGGCCCGTGTAGCAAGTATTCGACCTGCCAAGGGATTCAGCTTCTGATCAAGCATTTCGGTGCTTGTAAGAAGAGGGTAAATGGAGGATGCTCGCGTTGTACACGGATGTGGCAGCTGTTCAGGCTGCACTCTTCCATTTGTGATCAGCCTGATGAGTGCAGAGTCCCCCTCTGCAGGTATATCCACCATTCTTGATCTTTCAATCTTTGTTTACTTGATTTAGTTGAAGTTTGCTTGGATTTGGATCCAAGAGGAGTATGTGTGCTGTGTGTGTCTGGACTTCCTTAAAATCTTGCATTGATCCGCCGCGTTTTTATTGAAAAAGGATCTGGTTTTGGGATATACAGATTGCATCTTGGTTGCCTACTCTAAAAATGGTCAAATATTGTGATAAAGGGATGCAATTAGGTACTTTATTTGGTAGGAAATGAATCGAGCTGTCACTGTAGGGCCATTCCTCTCTGTGTTTGCCCTTTTCCAAATGCAAGAACAAGAATATACCACTCTAAATTTGATTTTGTGGGGAAAAAAAGTTAAAAGTCATGACCAAATGGTTGTTGGCGTAGTCACATTTAATGGTCAGAAACTGACATAATTTAGGTGTAAACTAGGTACATTAGTGTGCTTGTAATGAACTATGAGATGAAACATAAGTAGGAACTTACAGCTGGGATGGTACTACTGTTTCATTGTGTTGCAAATATCTAAAGTTTGTATGTTCTGTCACAGACAATTCAAGTTAAAGGAACTACAAGACAGACGAGGAAACGATGCCCTGTGGAGGTTGCTTGTGAGAAAGGTGGCCTCAGCCAGAACTATTTCTTCTCTCTCTCTACCGAAGAGAAAGAGAGAAGACGAGCCACGAATCGTGTTGCATCCTCAGACAGTGAGGAGCTTCAGTCTGTAAATCTCAGATGGACCGACCAGAAATATGTGATTTCTGGTTCACTTTGCCATGTAAAATATGTGGTCAAAGTAGAATTTGTAAAAAATTTGCTGGTCATTTGATATCGTTACGTTCCTGTAGAAGGTTCGTTTCGTCAGTGTTGTATCTATCGCATAGCAATCTTGTTACCTGCTATGGCCCCCCTCTGTTTTGTGTATTAGTTGGTAGGAAAGAATAGGAAAGCCAACTAGATGATGGGGGCTGAGTTTATTGTAGTTAATCTTGTTTTGATAGTAAATGGGTTGGTTTGTCAATATATTTATGTTCTCTTTGTTGAGTTTTTATTTGCATGCAATTGGTTTGGATTATTTAATTTAAACAACTTGACATATAGTTTGCAAACTCAAAGTAGTGGTGGAAACAAAAAAAATGATCGTTAGCTTAAAACTGGACCCATTAGATGCTTATCTGCGCTTTCCATACCGTATTAAATTTCATTTTTTAAGGTTCTAGATAGTGCCATCATTTAGTGTTTGGGTAGTTGATCGTTGAAAACTAGAAATTAGTTCGATTTCATTAAAGATTGAGATGAAGATTAGAATGGATATTTAATTGAAATGTTGGAGTAGGAACCCCGAATATTACAGGGGATAATATTCGATACTTAGTGAGTTTACGTTAACGTTACTCTCAAGATATGCATCAACTACATAAACTAAAGTTTGTTCAGAAAAACTTACGTTAGACCAATCAAGATTATCATATGAATTTCAAATCAATATTCGTAACGTGTCACTATATATTTGGATCCAGATTGAGACACATCTCATTGTGAGACCGTTGCACTCTCCAAAATTTGCGCATTTGAGAAATAATTAAAATAATTAGCAAAAGGTAGAAAAATTCCCTCAGTCCCAAGATTTGCTCATTAGAGTACGTATTTTCAATAGGAAATCTACAGTTGTACTTAAGAAGTAATGAATTCGAAATAGATCAAATGTTTTTTTTTTTTGATTAAATCTGTTACACAATACATGCTTAGCATAATAATCATCACTTAGATCAATATAGGAAAATAAACAGTGCTCCCTCCTTGGTGCACCATTCTGATTTTCCTATATTCTGGTATTTTTGATATTATTAATTTATAATAATACATATATTACTTATCATATTCATATAATAATTTCTCATGTTTCATATATACCCATCCGTTAGCACTACAAGAAAACGAAGGAATCTCCGACAGAATTAACGACGGACTAAAATTCGTCGCCTATTTGCGGCTGAATAACGACGGGTCAACGATGGATTTGGGCTTACATATTTACGATTGAATTAACGACGGAATAACGATGGATGTTAGCGCGAATCAAAGGCGCCAAAATCGGCGACGGATCGGCGACGGATCAGCAACGACGAATATAACGACAGACTGCCTTCCATCGCTGATTTTTTATTTATTTTTATTTTTAATTAATTTTAATTGTTAACGATGGATTTGGTCCGTTGTAGATCGGCGATGTCCTTTTCCGTCTTAAGTCCGTCGCTGGTCATGCATATACAGATTGGATTTCTATTTCTTTTCAGTTTGTAATTTACGCCCTAATTTCTCAATAATTCGCCGCCACATCTCCGCCCTGCCTCACTATGCTTCTCCTCCCCATTTCCGCCATTCGACGACGTCTCCTCCGGTGCCGCTGCTGCACTCGTCTCTCTCTCTCTCTCTCTCTCTCTCTCTCTCTCTCTCTCTCTCCATATATATATATACCTCTCTTCTAACTTCCTCCGGTGGCGGTGCCAGTGACGCTGTCCAGGTTCGCCTCTTTCACCATTCGCCATCCGCCGCTGTTGGTTGCGCTATTTTCCACAACAAGTATATTTTCCATTTCTTTTTCCTTCTCTGTCTCTTCTCTTTCATTATCTTTCTCTCCCTTTAATTTCTGTCTTTTCTCATAGACGAATTGATATGTAGATTTTTTTCTGTTTCCAAATAAATGATTTTTTTCTGCATCTCTCATCTTTGTTTCCAACTCAGATATTGATATTATGTTTGCTGCATCTAGAAAGTTTAGCAAAAAATCGAGTGTATGGATAAATTTATTTTTACTAGCTTATAACCTTTGATATCATATAAAATGTACTATCAAAAAATGTTGTTATCGAAGAAAACAATTATAAGTGAAAACACAAGATGGATCATGGGGTTGATTAATTTAACTTTTTGCAACTTGTATTAAATTTTATATCCTGTTTAGTATAGTATTTTGATTTGAGAAAATAGTTAATGTTGGTGATAAATAATACTACATAGCAATCGTGGAACTTTTGTAATTGAGATGCTCTAAATTAACAAGTAATTTCTCCTTTGAAAAAAAACTGCATATTAATTAATTTGTGTATTTGCTGGTCTTGATTTGAGGAGATTTGTTGGTGTATATGGATTATTTGCATTGGTAGATGACTTGGATTTTACATATATGTAGCAGATTATATAATTGTACATAGTTATTTGCTCATTGTTTGTAGAAGATTCAACATGTTTATTTTTATGTTGAGAGTCTTTTAATATCAATTTCAGATTATAACTTTAGAAAATATGAGTGAGAATCGCGATTGGATGTATATACGACGTCTACTTCGTGATGGTACTTTATGTCGTGAGTTTTTAGATGGATTAGAGTATTTCATTGAAGTTGCTAGTAGTAAGCCAAAATTTATGGATGGGATAAAGATTAAGTGTCCTTGTACGAAATGCGACATTATACCATACAAGGAGCCAAATGAAGTACGATATGATTTAGTAAAATATGGTTTCGTTCCAAATTACAAAATTTGGAGATTTCAAGAGGAAAAATCAATACCTTTAACTGAAAATATGAATTTCAACTATGATGAGGGCCTTAGTATGTATCGCACAATGGTTACATACCATGCTCAGAGTCATTTCTATGATTTTGAGACTGAAAAGCCGCCAAACCGCGAAGCACAACATCTTTATGATATGTTGAAAGCCGCAGATGGTGAACTTTGGCTAGGTTGCAAAAAACATACACAATTGTCCTTTGTAGCTCGCCTCATGAACATAAAGGCAGAATACCACGTGTCAGAGAGGTGTTTTGATAAAGTAATAGAATTGATACAATTGTTTGCTTGAAGCTTATACCATATTGCATGTAAACAAGGATGGAACTTATACCGATGAGAAGTCGGCTGAAATTGGGGTAAGAAATGAAATATTATTATTTTACTTCACATTTAACTTAATATTTGTTATTTGCTAATTGAATTATATGTGATGTGATTGTAGAGGGTAGTAGCAGACCGGGCTGAGGAGTTGAGGCGAACCTTTCCTGAGGAGGAGGTGAATATGAACAAGGTTTATCTTGAGGTCGTTGATCTCGATGCTAAGAACAGAATGTTTGGTGATGGTTCACTCTCTGCCAGCTTTAGAAATGATACTTCTACCGGAACATCTCAATTCCATTCACAAGACGCATGTCAGGCCCGCTTTGAGGAGATGGAGAAACAGCTGCATGAGGAAAGAGAAGAGCGCCAACGCATACAGCAAGAGGTGGTTGAAGAACGCGAGTGCGTATCCGAGAAGCTGCAGCACCAGCAAGAACTTTTAGAGAAGTTGCTTTCACAGACTGGGCACCTCGATTGATTATGTAGTTTACTAACTTTGCTACTTCTTTAGATTTTAGTTCAAACTTTTAAACAAACATGGAGTTCACTAGATTATTTACTTGTTGGATTTAGATGTTAATCGTATTAATATTTGGAATATAAATTAGGTTTTGAATATTTGGTGTTGTCATCGTTTGTGCTTGTTGGATTGTTGGTTGAATGTAATATAAATTAACAGGTAAGGGGAACGACAAAAGCAGAAAAAACCTGCCAAAAAATTTCAATATCTGCGGCGGAATAGCGACGAAAATTTCAGAAAATTTCAGAAAATCACGACTATATAAACAATGATGGGAATCTGATCCGTCGTACATCAGCGACAGACATATCCGTCGCAATTCCGTCGCTAAGTAACGATGCTAACTTCCGTCGTTAATCCATCGCCAGTGAACAGACGACGGCGATGACGACGACGTTAACAATGGCCAGTTCCGTCGGCATTCCGTCGTTAAATATTACGACGGATCGTTTTCGTTGTTATTTTATTTTACGACGCTGTTTTTGAAGACAAAAGTTGTCCGTCGTTATTCCGTCGTAATTTCTTATTGATGACGGAAGTCGAGTTTATAGCGACGGAATTTTTCGTCGCAAATTCCAGCTATCATTGTAGTGTAGGGTAATGATATTCGGACACACTGTGGCCGACCACACAAGCTAACAATGGTAATATTGGTTCTGAAAATGGAAATATACCCTAATTGAGAAGCATAAATCCTAAGAGGGAAATGTGATTATTTCCATTTTTACAGTCAACTTTCCTTTTTTTTACGCGTGTGGCTGGCTACAGTGTGGCCGAATATCATTACCCTATCTGTTGTTACTATCTTTATCTCTATTTTCACACTTCTTTAAAGCCTTGTGTATTATTAATTCATAATGTTAGCATTATATACTATATCTCAATTTTTAATAGATATATATTCTCCATTTCTAAATACAAATTATATAACTCATTTCATTATTAATTATATGTTAAATAATTATGAAAAGTATAATTATTTTATAAGTTAGTCTACAAGTAGCGCCAATAATTAAATTTAAAACAATAAAATAAGTAAATTAGCATTTAAGAGGCCATTATAAATTTTATAATCGAAAATCTCTATGAAAACTAAACAAATATATTTCATCAATATATTTATATGGAATTCTCTTTATCTTTCTTTCATATTTTTCTAAAATCTTCGATTAGTGTCTGCTAGAAAATATTACTCATATCACATTGAATCTAATGTATGAATAGATAGCTAAACGGGAGGGAGGGGGGGGGAGACCTTCAAAATGTAGATATATCTTTCTCGCACAAATCAACGAGACGATTCAACTAGACATAAAAAAAGAATAATTTTTACTAATTTTAGTTAATATTAACTTTGTAGTGTTCAAATTTTTATCGATAGTTATTACCCAACAGGTTTGCGATGAATATATACAATAAAGTCACAATTTTTATCGAGATGTAGACAAAATTTTAAACAAATTTAGATTTGAAAAATACATAATGAAAATACAAATATATCTTTCTCGACCTTTGGCTAAGATTAGAGATATCAATTTACCATAATTCAACGAGCCGATTCAAATAGACGATTCAAATAGACATAAAAAGAAGATTTTTTACTAATTTTATTTAATATTAACTTTGTATATCGAGTATTATTACCCAACAAGTTTGCGACGGGTATATACAATAAAATCACTATTTTAATCGAGGCTAGAAAAATTCTAAACAAATTTAGATTTGAAAAATAAGTAATGAATGAGTATATAAAAAACATAACAACGCTAAATAAGATATAACACTATTTTTAAATACAAGTCAGTCTTTAAAGAGAAATTCTAGAGACAGAGTGAGGGGAAACGTTGAAAAATAAAGATAAGTTTTTTCAAAGTTATAACAGTATGAATTGCCGTTTGGTTTGCTTTATCGTTTGCAGAATATTTGTATTTCTTCTCTTACTCACTTTGGTGAAATAAAATAATATTTGCCTAAAAAAAACTATTTTTAAAGTACATTTATAAAGATGAAAATATAAAAATATTTCCTGTCGAGTCTCGACGGGCTACTTATTAATCATCAATTAATAATAGGAAAATAAGCGGTGATCCTTCCATGGTGCTCCGTTCCGATTTTTCTTTATTCTCGTATTTTTGACATTATTAATTCACAATAACACATAATATTACTTATTATATTAATATCATAATTTCTCATGCCTCATGTATATCTATTATTACCTTCTTTATCTCTATTTTTCACACTTCTTTAAAGCTTTGTGTATTATTAACTCATAATATTAATATTATATATTGTATCTTAATTCTTAATTAATATATATTCTCAAATTCTTAATATGAATTATATAACTCATTTTTATTATTAATTATATGTTTAATAGTTATATAAATTCAATTATTTTTTCAGTTAATCTACGAGTAGCACCAATAATTAAATTTAATGAACAAAAAAAAAGTAAATTAACATTTAAGAGGCCAATAGAAAATTTGTACTCGAAAACTATGAAAAGTAAATAAATTTTTAACATTGGATCTTATGTATGAATAGATAGCTAAAAGAAGAAAGAAAAAAGAAATCTTGAAAAAAATAAATACATCTTTCTCGGCCTTTTGGCTAAGATTAGAGATATCAATTTAACATAAACCAACGAGATAATTTAAAATCCAACAAGGACATGATTCAAATAGACATTAAAATATAGGAATTTTTTATCAATTTAGTTAATATTAACTTTGTAATGTTTAGATTTTTATCGAGTATTAGCCAACAGATTTGCGACGAGTATATACAATAAAGTCACTATTTTAGTTGAGATTAGGAGGAGAACATGTAACAAAAATCTAAACAAATTTAAATTTGAAAAATACCTTATGAATGAGTATCTGATTTATTGTCATTTATAATTATAAGTTTAGATACATGAAATAAAATTAATTTCCAAGTTTAATTTACAATTAACGCAAACAATATAATAACTTCTAAATAAGATATACAACTATTTTTAAATATCAGTCAGTCTTTGTAGAGGAATTCTAGAAAGAGAGAGAGAGGGAGAAGCGTTGAGAAAAAAAGATAAGTTTTTTCAAAGTTATAATGGTGTGGTGTGTTGATTGGTTATTTTATCATATAAGTGTAGATATCAAAATTTTATAGAGATTTTTATTAATTTTAAAATCTTATTTTATTATGAAATCTTATCATATCCATATTAAAGTAAGTTATTTAATTGATAAATATGTCTTTATATGGTGATAAATATTTATTTCTTTGACAAGTAAATGATATACAGCAATATTTAAAAAGCCAATGAGATCGCGCCACCTTATCCCTCAAGCCCATGATGGAGCCCAAATGCCCACCAAGTTCACCATATTTTTCCCTATAAATAGAGGTCTCCACACAACTTCAAATCACACCTAAAAATCATCTTCAAGAGCTCAAGTTAATGAGAGAAATTCTCTGAGATTTCTCTCTCAATATTCAAGGTGTTCTGGCGAGATTCAAGGCATTCTTCGTGGAAAGCAAAACGTTCTTCGGCGAAAATATCTCAAGTGGCGTTTTATTCGGAAATAAGGCTGAAGTCCTCCAAATCAATGTTATAAAGCTCGACGCTCAACGTACTTTGAAAACAAGGTGAAAGTCCTCCGTGTCAACACCATCAACCCCAAAGCTCAAGTCAATGCCATCAACTTCAAAACTTAAGTTAATGTCATCAAGCTCAAAGATCAAAGCTCAACGTTTACCTCGAAATCAAGGCGAAATTCATCTGCGTCAACGTTATAAAGCTTGAAGATAAAGTCCAAAGAAATCAAGGAGGCATACTTCTTATCAAATCTCAAAGACTATCAAGTCCAAAAAGATCTAGGAGACATACTTCTACAACAAATCTCGAGGGCTGCTTGAAGACCGTTCGGGGGTCAAAGTGAAGAGAAGAATCAGATGATCAAATAGAGATTGAACCCGCATATATAGAAATTCTTATATTTGTATACAATCTTGTTTTTATTGAATAAATACTTTGTGTTTACAAATTTTGGCACTCCCAGTGGGACTCGAACCCACAATCTGTAAACACAAAATATGTATTTATTCAATATGTATTTTAGGTGTGATTTGAAGTTATGTGAAGACCTCTATTTATAGGAAAAAATATGATGGACTTGGTGGGCTTTTGGGCTCCATCATGAGCTTGAGGATGAGGTGATCCGATCTCATTGGCTCTTAAATATTGATGTATATCCTTTACTTATTGTCAAAGAAATAGATATTTATCACCATATAAAGACATACTATTTATCAATTAAATAACTTACTTTAATATGGATATAATAAGATTCCATAATAAATAAGATATTAAAATTAATAAAAATCTCTATAAAATTTCGATATATACAATAAGATCTTTATATTTTTCTCTTGCTTACTTTAGTGAATAAAATATTACTATCAAGAAAAACTATTTTTAAAGTATATATACATATATAAAATCATAAAATTATTTCTTGTCGAATCTCGACGGGCTACTTAATGATTTACAAGTTATCATGCATAAATAGTTTTTTTTTTTAAATATTATTGTGAACTAAGTTTGTTATTATCTCTTGAATAAGAGCATAGTAAACGATGTGACCTAATTAATAATCTTTTTTTTTTAGAGTAACCTAATTAATTAATAATCTTTGAGACTTAGGGAATTAGTCATATATCATGGATTTATAATACTCCAAGTGGCGAAGCACTATAATGATCAACACCCCCCCCCCCCCCCAACGAAAACGTTATCTTAAATTGAGATAAAATTATATGTAATCCGAAATCCGAAGTCCAAATATTATTCTAAAAAATAATGGACGGTTTTATTAATTTTACTACTAATTTTCAATATTTAAAAATACCGAAAATCAAGATAAAATAAAATATCGAAAGTCTCATCAAAATCGTTGGCACTTTGTTTTTTTATGCTAAACATTGGTAATTATGGTACTAAAATTCATATGGACCTCATTAGTTGAAAAGTTTAAAGAATAGTTCAATTTGCAACAAACACATGAGATTCGACATTCCGAAGTTTAATTTTTTGACCAACTGACATTTACAAATGTTTCTTTTATATAATTGAATATTTAACATGCTAAAAGAAGAAACTGATCAAACTGGAAAGAGTGAACGTCTATTAATTGTGAAATTAGATTATTAAAATCTATATCATTTTTTTAATGGCATTAAACATTGAAGATTTATTGGTATTATTTACCTTTTGAGCATGGTTTAACGTTTTGGATAGAACGCTGCTAAAAAAAAATTGCTGTCAATATTAACGTTTTCGGATTTTCAAAGGTTGCTTAAACGGAGAACACTTAATTATGATTTTGAAACTTTAATCACACATTTAGAAACTTAAATTTTAAAATAAAACCCAAATATTTCTTTTATAAAAAACTCATATCATTCCCTGTGACGTGTCACGTGTGTGTGTGTGTTTTTTTTTTTTTTTTTTAAATTATATCACCCCCTATGTCTTTGAAAATAAATATTGCGTTTTACTTATATAAATATATACTTATTTCTTTCACCAACTCTTTTTCATTAAATATAAATATGGTGAAGACATAAATTTGGAACGAAATTGTGTAACCATGAAACCGTCCTCACAAATTTTGATATTAGGTATTTGAATTTCGTATATTTGTAACATCCTCAAACACTGAATCTACTATTTGTCTTTTCATATATATCATGCTATTTCGAAATCACTTCACTTTAGAAATTGAATGAATCCTAATTATAAATATTATTTATTAATTGGACTTCAAGTACCACATCAATGGATTCGATTTGATTTGAATAAGATTTCATGATGACACCCTTATGTGAATGTGTGTTTTGTTTTCTTCACAACTATAAAAATATCTCCCACTCATCATCAATCAATCCCATGGAATTTCTTATACTTTTTTCTTTAAGCGAAAAAACTTTCATAAACTAGCCGAAATCGATATAAATGATATCCAAAAGCCAAAACGGAAAGTCTGACTTTCAAGTCATTACACAAGAATTATCGATAGCATATTTAATAGATTCATTTCCCCTTGTTTTGTGGCGGAAAAGGGACCCTCTCTCCAATCTTGATATAGTATTATAAAGTGTACGGGATAAGAAATTATAAGTTAATTAAGCACTAGTATATACTATTGATATAGCAAAGGTTTATTTTTAATCATATGCACTTTAATTATATATCTTGTATAATTCTAAATTAAAAAAAAAAGCCCTTTATTATCCTCAAAACGCGCGAAGCAATTTAACTAGAAAGCTCTTTTTTTTTTCTCTCGAAATGTAAAATTATTAATCATGAAATCGTTCACTCCTCCATCAAATGATACACTAAACAAACAAAATAGAATCATAGTGAAGATTGACATTCATGTCGGCTCAACCAAAGCTTAGCTCCTTAAAATATCATCAAATTGAAATGACACACGACAAAAATCGAAAGAGAGATTTACTTAGAAATAAAGTATATTGGTGGTTTTCTACTAACTCAAATCAATGACAACTTCGATTTAGGAGGTATCGAGAATCTTTGATCCTTAAATTCCAATTTCTCATTCTTAATTTAAAAGAGAGTTAATTTACCTAAAATACATCACTTTTTTCGAATTTTATATTTAACATGATCTTTAAAACATTTCTGTAAATATACCATATTTACACTTGTTTGAATTTTAACACGACGAGAACCTCTGACGACAAACATGACAATTTTTAGTCGATGTGTCATTTATTTGTTGACGTGACATTTCATATTTGATATGACTATATGAATAAGACAGAGCGACATCGTTTTTACAATTTGGATACGAGATTTAAACTAGTTCATTTCATTCACCAGGGTATATAATTTTAGCCGAAATACACTCGTTTTTAAAGTGAAAAACGACGCCGTTTCTTTCGCCGAAAAATTCCACATGTACCTATAGCCACGTCAGACATAATTTGGAAAATTTTGAAACTCTGTCAAAATTCACATGAGTGTAAAAGATGGTGTATTTACAGAGATACTTTAAAGGTCGTGTTAAATTTCAAAATCCGAAAAAAGTGATGTATTTTAGGCAAATTAACTCAATTTAAAGTTAGATTTCATGCTAGGTCAACCACTGGTAGGATGATAAACAAAACAAATTCAACATTATTCAACAAATGTACCACTAGGCTAATCAAATTTATATTACGAGTTACACTGATATGTAGAATTATTCGAAAACATCTTCATAACTATTTTATCATAACTTAGATCAATCTACAAATGGTCGACCTAGCATTGGTTTCCTAATAAATCGTAGGTGGCCATGGCTGTCACAATTCTTGGTTTATTTGGTTCGGACAAGATAGAATCGTGTAGAGAACAAGCACATTGTTTGTCCACGGAAATTGGAAGCATTTTACTATGGAATCTTTTTAGCTGCTCTTGTATATTGGTGGACTTTATTATTTTTGTCTCCTATTACACTCTATTGATATTTTTATTGTGAGTTTAGGGCACAAAAGGACACATAGTGGCATGCCAAGAGGGACATAACAACATAAGCATGGGGTTAACAATTATGGGAAGTACTGTGTGTGTGTGTTTTGTTTACTTTTTCATTTTTCATTTTTAAAAATTTTCTATATGTAATGAATAACAAAATGACATATTGAATTGAACATGTAATCATTAAGGTCAAGGCATAAAATCAAGTGTTAAAAATCAGAAAACCACACTTTATCAATGCGCGCGATGACCCCACCTCTTCTATTTTTTGTTAGTTGCCTAGATTTTGATAAATTAAAAGATTAGAAAAATATCATTTGTTAGTCCAGTTGCTATTAGAAATAACTAGCGTATAATCCGTCGAAAATTGACGGAAAATTATAAAAATTAATAAAATTATTAAATAGTACTAATATGTGATAAATTAAAAAAAATATTTGTTAATTATTTTAGCGTTAAATAATTTGATTATGCAATCTACTAAACTCGCTTAGAATTTATATCCCTTGAACATATCTCAAATTCAATTAAAAAGTAACTAGCGTATAACCCGTCGAAAATCGACGGGAAATTATAAAAATTAATAAAATTATTAAATAGTACTAATATGTGATAGATTAAAAAAAATATTATTTATTAATTATTTTAGCGTTAAATAATTCGATTATGCAATCTATTAAATTCGCTTAGAATTTATATCCCTTGAACACATCTCAAATTCAATTAAAAAATAATTTTACCACATGTTTACGTCTTAACCCCATATAGTTATGTTTGTTAATAATTATAACTAATATATTCTCATTACTTTTTATAATTGTTAAAGCTCTGTTCTTCTACAAAATCGATGTGGGCAAAAATATATTTCTCTTTCAAAGGAAAACGACTCTTAAGCTGAATTTTTGCAAGGAAATGAGCGGGTAGTGAGAGAGAGAGAAGAGATATATAGATAGCGAATAATACTACATATGTTAAGATTGTCTATAAGATGAAAGTGACCCTAAATACCCCACATAATGAATTCAACACAAGATTAAGAAAAGAAATTAGTTAAACCACCGCTTCACAATCATCCCGTCTACCCCGACGGTTCCGACCTGGAACCGGCTTATTGACTGCAATACTAATTTTAAATTATATAAATAATCATCTTCCAAATATATTCACAAAAAAATTAATTATGAAAATTGTTTTCTTTTTACCTGAAATTAATATTTAATTATATAAATAATCATCTTCCAAATATATTCATAGAAAAATAAATGATGACATTTGTATTCTTTTTAACTAGCTTCGAGAATAACTTTTTTAACTGAGAATAGAACTTCAAGAATTGTTTCACTATGTACTTGGTAGTTTTTCTTTTTTACAAAACTTTATGTAGAATGATTGTGATTCATAAAATTATTTAGTCAATGATATAAGATAAAAGTTGACCATAAATATTCTTAATATTATGAGTTCAAAATTATATAATATATTAAAAAAAAGTTATCCCGCAAGTACAAAATTGGCCCATTTACGAAAACGATTATTGGTCGGAATTGACTCGTTGAAAAATCGTTAGTAATTTTTCTGCCAATTTTCCTACATATTCTACGTTTTCCAACGAAGATGATTAATCAAACAATTTGAGATTATGTGTTTATGATTATTCAAACTTGTTTGAAATTTATATACTGGTACCTGTTTAAAATCCAATTAAAAAATTAGTCATTTGTGTTCCTTTCTGAAAAAAATCCATATATTAGTCTACCGCCACAGTTCTGAGTTGGAACTGGCCTATTGACCATGAAACTGATTTATAAGTGCGTAATTTATAAAATTTATTTAGAATTCATATTGATCCAAAAATTTAATAAAAATAATATTCGTTATCGTCCTTAATCATATAGTAATATTCATTAATTAAAATTATAAATTATGCAAATTTGGAAACCCAACAACGAATAATGTAAAAATTATTTCATGGATGACGATTATAGATTTTAGAAAATACATGGGAAAAAGCATAAAATGAAAAATTTCTCGAGTGTCGGTTGGAAATTGGCACGTCTACCGTCACGGTTCTGGGTTAGAATTGGCCCGTTGACCACGATTTTGATTTATAAATGCACAATTTATGACGATTATAGATTTTAGAAAATACATGAAAAAAATGAATAGAATGAAAATTTTAAAATTAATAAGAATAAAGAATGAAAATGTATCATGGGATCCCGAGTTGAAGTACCCGTCAGTTAGGAATTGGCCCGTCTACCTAATTAATTGACAAATTAGAAATTACTTATTTTTTATCAAATTAAATAAAAAAATATTAGACCATTTCCAAATTTAATTCGATCAATCAATAAATTATCCAAACTATTATAGAACCATTTATTCTGTCAACTAATAAATTGGTTCCCTAATAAAAATAATTATCTATTCGGCCAATTAATAAATTGACCAAATTAAATTAAATTAAACTATAAAAATATAGCAGTTATTTATTCGACCGATTAACAAATAAATTGGCCGATTAAAACTCCTACAAAAAATAATTATCTATTCGGCCAATTAATAAATTAACCAAATTAAATTAATTTAAACTATAAAATATAGTTATTTATTCGGCCAATTAATAAATAAATTAGCCAAATAAAAGTGGTGAAACAAAAGATGAGAAAATACACATTAATTCTAGGTATTTATAGGCTTTTCAATAGGTGAAGTTTAATTGAGAAACCGATGTGGGACATAAGATTTTAGTATAAATATTTAAAATCTATTATTTTATATTTAAAAATTCAAAAATTTGAGAATTTAGATAAATATGAATGGAGAAATATAAGGGGTGTGTTGGAAAATTTATTAAAGTTTTGATTGATTCCAAAACCAACTGACCCGAACCGAGTAGATGTTGTCAGATCCTAATGTTAGTAGTTAGGCTCGCTGTTTGAGCAATGTTGAGATTTTATCTTTACAGGTCTCCAGCTGAAGACGGCAACAAGGCATCACTCGGAGAGAACATCAGATGTAATTAAAGACAACTGAGTGTTTAAAAAGGGGAAGTTACGTTCACAAGATAGAACATCAGTTGAGCAATTCAAAGGGGAAGATGAAAGACAACTGAGCGTTCAAGAGATAGAACATCAGTTGTAAGGAAGACAACTGAGCGTTCGGAGCCAACTGATCAGATACAAGAAAGACAACTGAGCGTTCAATTTCAGAACATCAGTTGTAGAACTCGATTCAAGAAGATCAACAGCATGAAGTTCAAATCAGCTGAGAGTTCAACTGTTAGCACTCAGATAGAACATCAGCTGAAGAACAAGTCAGATGAAGATCGAAACTCTCAACCGACCATCCATTGTTGAAAGACCAATGTTGAGATTTGAAATTCAAATAAGGAAGTCACGTGAAGGTTTGACTCTCTGTCATTACCTCATTTGGCCCAACACAAGGCTGTCTCAAATGGAAAGCAGAAGCACGCAGTTGCCAAATCCGGAAAGTCTGCAGAAGGTGAGAGACAAGTCATCGCTTTCAAAGAACAGAGATCAATAGCTCCTCCAACGGCTAGTTGATTCTCTCCGCCTATAAATAGAGGCCTTCATTCATTCAACGAAAAAGACAAGACAGACAAGTGAGAGAAGAGACCAAAGAGCAAAAGAAAGAACCAAATACTTCACACGAGCTGAACTGCATTCAATCTCTTAGAACATCATTAGTTGAGAGTTCTAGAGTGTTAGATTCTGTCTTAGTGTCTTTTGATCCAACCTTGAGAACATCACTAGTTGAGAGTTCGTAGAGTGTTAGATCATAGCTCACTTCTTGTTCGAGCTATTAGTTGAAACCCCACACTTTCATACACATGAAAAGGTTATTAGGACCCTACTCTTCCCGTAACTGAGTAGAGACGTTGATTAGTACCCGTAAACTAATTTGTAAGGTTGATAAGTACCCGTAAACTTATCTCAACGGTTGCAAAGCCCGCGTAAGCTTTGTGGTTTGTCCAGAAGAACTTGGACTGAGTTGTGTGGACTCACAACTCCCCGTGGACGTAGAAGTTATCTTCGAACCACGTAAATCTTTGTGTGTTGTGTTTATTTTTCAGTTATCTTATTGCATATTCAACTGACCAACTAACCTGCATACAAACTGCATTCTTCCATATCAACTGTCTTGGTTATTGACCAACCTTGCACTTAAGCGTGAGTTGATTTTATATGAGTTAATTTCCACCACATTCCACACAGCACTTCACTTCCAGCTGAGTGTTTCTAACTCGGTTGTGATTCCAACTGAGTTGCATTACTCGGTTGTGTTATTTTTAGGGGGTTGTTTTTAAAAGTTTTATCTGGTGTATTCCCCCCCCCCTCCCATACACCAGAACTCGTATCGGGACCATCAAGTGGTATCAGAGCAGTGGTTCAAAAGACTACTGACTCTGTTTCACAAGGTGTGAATTCGAAGTGTTTTCTTCAGTGGTCAACTGAACAGATCTCTTTATCACGCTAGTGCATATCTGCTTGCATTTTTCTTCTGTTGTTGTGTGCAGATGGATGTTAAAGACAAGATCGTGGTCATGTTCTCGGTTGTGAACTATACATCCTGGAGAACTCGGATGAAGAAGATCCTACTGTCAAAGCATCATCGAATGCAACAAGTACTCACATCCGGACCGATCATCATCAGAGAGAGAATCACTCGCACTCCTACAAATCCCAACGATGGGGATGCAACTGTGGAGTTAGTGGAGAAGAAGCCAGAAGACTTCACTCCAGAAGAAGCCAAAGTGAGCCAGTTGGACATCTGGGCTCAGAGCACGATCATGTCCACAGTTGGACAAGACTATCTGCCTTGGATAGAAGAGTGCGAAACCGCTAAACAGATGTGGGATATCTTGGCATGTCTGAGTGAAGGAAGCGACGAAACAAAGGAGAACAAGTTCTCACATGCCTGTCAAGACTTTGACAACTTCTGTTTGAGAACTGATGAAACCATTGATCAGTTAGAGCTCCGGTTCATCCAGTCCATCCGAAGAGGAAAGTATACTTTGAGAGAAATCAACCTCAAAGTATTACAAGCTCTACCAGCTGAGTGGGATACCTTCACCAATATCCATGAGAGCCGAGCTGACTTTGGTGAGATGGGAACTGAAAGATTGTTTTCAATTTTGAAGGGAAATGAGTACAAGATGAACCGACGAAGGTCAACTCATTCCTCGGTTCAGACGAGTCGACATGAGGATGTTGGTTCAGCCACAAAGTCAGTAGCGCTCCGAGCTGACTATTCAAAGCCGCGAACATCAAGGCCAACAAGATCAGCGGACACAGCTACGAAGGAGCCAAGCAGAGAAGAGCTGCAACAGAACATAGC